>CM054154.1:47739404-47787020 GCA_028751875.1 Rapana venosa
TCTGAGTGCTTATCCATTATCCTCCATATAAAATAAAAAATAAAATAAAAAAGTCATCTGAGCGCTTTGATTTGTTGCTTTACAAGTTTCAGCGCTATATAAATTCCATTTAATTATTATTATTATTATTATTATTATTATATTATTATTATTATTATTATATATTATTATTATTATTATATTATTATTATTATTATTATTATTATTATTATTATTATTTATATTATTATTATTATATTATTATTGTTGTTGTTGTTGTTGTTGTGTTGTTGTTGTTGTTCTTCTTCTTCTTCTTCTTCTTCTTCTTCTTCTTCTTCTTCTTCTTCTTCTTCTTATTATTAACAATTACAGCATACTATCTCTAACAATGACAACAATTGTTAATGTTATACTTTGTTTTCATCAATCAACACAATTTTACACCTACTATACTAACACCCTCTCCTTACACATACACACCCACCCAAACAGACGAGGCAGAAGAAGAGGATTTGACGCCAGACGCGCAGGAAGTGACGTCACCCTCAGTGCTGACCTATCGACGGGCCTCACAGCGGCTGGGGGTGATCCCCTTGAGGAGAGTGCTGTCCGAATTCGGCAAGGAGAGGATGTCTTTCCGTAACCTGACCTTGACCTCCTCGGATCTGAAGGCCACCTGTACTGCCCTGCTGGTCAGTCACCCTGAGTGAGGTCATTGTGTGGTGGTGGTGATGGTGATGGTGAGGGCGGTGGTGGTGGTGGTGATAATGGTGGTGGTTGTGGTGATGATAACGGTGATGGTGGTGGTGATTTATGGTGGTGATGATGGTGGTGGTGGTGATTTTGGTGGTGAATGGAGGTGATGTTGGTGGTGGTGGTGAGGTTGGTTGTGGGGGGTAATGATGTGATGGTGGTGGTGGTGGATAGATTTGTGATGATGGTGGTGGTGATTTTGATGATGATGACGACGACGACGACGACGATTGTGATAGTGGCGGTGGTGATAATGATGACGGTGGTGATAATGAAGATGACTGCGACGACGACGACGATGATGATGATAATGATGATATTCTCTTCTTATAAAATGCTAAATTTTGCACTACTAACTCAATGTGATATACTCACATTTGGTAAAAGCAACTAAAAACCCAGATTTTTTTTCAAGAGGGGCAAGTTATGATGATAAAGGGAAAGATGATGGAGGGGTTTGCTTTCAGTATCACAAAGTTCGGTCTTTTTGTTTGTCGCTCTGTCCGACTGATTCTCTGTCTGTACTAGCTGTGTGTCCAACTGTTTGTCTTTCTTTCTGTTTGTCCGTTTGTTTTTTTGCTTTCTTTTATTTCCTGTTATTTTTCTCTCTTTCTTCTTCCCTCCTTTTCTTTCTCGTTTCTTGATATCTTTTTTTCTTTTGGTTTGAAAAAAAGTTATACCATCCTTCCTCTGTTTGTTTTTTCCCCGTATTTTGTCTTGGTTCTATTCTTCTTCTTCTTCTTCTTCTTCTTCTTCTTCTTCTTCTTCTTTTCTTCTTCTTCTTTCTTCTTCTTCTTCTTCTTCTTCACTCCTCTCTTCTCTCCTCCTGTCTCTCTCTCTCTTCTCTCTCTCTCTCTCTCTCTCTCTCTCTTTCTCTCTCTCTCTGTCTCTCTCTCTGTCTCTCTCTCTTGTCTCTCTCTTTCTCTCTGTCTCTCTCTCTGTCTCTCTCTCTGTCTCTCTCTTTTCTCTCTTGTCTCTCTCTCTGTCTCTCTCTCTGTCTCTATCTCTGGTCTCTCTCTCTCTGTCTCTCTCTTCTGTCTCTCTCCTCTTGTCTCTTCTCTCTCTCTCTGTCTCTCTCTCTGTCTCTCTCTCTTTGTGCTCTCTCTCTCTTTCTCTCTCTCTCTCTTTCTCTTCTTCTTCTCTCTCTCTGTCTCTCTCTCTCTGTCTCTCTCTCTTTCTCTCTCTCTCTCTTTCTCTCTCTCTCTGTCTCTCTCTCTCTCTTTCTGTCTCTCTCTGTCCTTCTCTCAAACAAACAAATAACACCCTCAAAACCATGAAAAAACACAGGAAAAGATTAAAGACAAAGGAAGAGAAGGAAAGACAAGAAAATGGAACAAAAAAGAAAGGCAGGAAGAGAGAGACAGAGAGAATTCTTCTCTTCCTTTGTCTTTAATCTTTTCCTGTGTTTTTTCATGGTTTTGGGGGTGTTATTTGTTTGTTTCTTTTTTTCTATCCGTCTCTGTGTCTATCCTGTATTCTTTTTCCAGTTTCTAATATTTTATTCTCTCTATCTCTCCTATTCTTATCTCGAGCTCCATTCCTCCTCTATCCCTTCATATTTACTCATTTTTGTTCCTTTGGTCGTTTACTCTATCATCGATTATCTTTGTTTGTCTTGTCATCAGAGAGAGAAGGAGGTCGTGGAGCTGGATTTCTCAGGGAACTACATCAGCGGTCGGGAGTGTGACTACGTCGTCTGCGTCCTGGCCAAAGTCCACTCTGTGGAAGCCTTGGTAGGTCCGTCTGGCCCCACTCCACCGTTAGCTATGAGAGCTCGTAGCATTAGTCTCCCTTGAGTGCTTTTTTTAAATTTTTAAGTCCCATAACCTATAAGGTCGTAGGGGAGCGAGGCGTCAGAGACCTTACTTCTCTAGGGCCAGCATATTGAGGGCCGCGCCCATCTCCTCTCCCTCGCTGCTTTACCTTCCCTGACCTTGAGTGCTACGTGTGGCAATTTCTGCTCGTTTCAAAATTGGTTTAGGATGGGAAGGAAATGTACTGGGTGATTGGTTTTTGGTTCTTGTTTTGGTTTTGTTTGGTTGAGCTTTTTTGTTTTGGTTTGCTTTTGTTTTGTTGAACGCTTAGACAGCAACTGCTGTCGTCTGTCATATGAGCGAAAATGCGTTACACTGTCGTTAAGCGCTTGACAAGTCAGGCCCAGCGCATCCGACTTCGGCGTAAGAAGGAATTGCTATCTTCTAAGTCTTTGTGGAAAAAGGCAGGAGAATAGACCAAGAAGGTAGACATAGAAAAAAATGTGACAGGAAGAAAAGGAACAAGGCAGAAACAAAGACAGGGATAGAAAATGGGAATTCGTAGCACAGAATTTCTAGAAAGTGGGGATGCTGTTTAATCTGACAGGTCCCCGGCATCCCCACGGAGGGCTGCACTTTTTTGTGTAGCAGTTCGTCATTTTTACACTGGCAGGTCGGAACGAACATGTTTGAACTGTCCAATGAACGGCAAGTTTGGCAAGGACAGTGTTCCCCTGTGGGGATGCCTGGGCCCTGTCAGTATGAACATCATCCCCACTTTCTGGAAATTTCTGTGCTAGAAATTCCCTCTTTTCTATCCCTCTCTTTGCTTATGCCTTGTTCCTTTTCTTCCTTGTCACCGCCTTCTTGTCTATTCTCTGCTTTTTTTGTCTTTTCTCCTGCTTTTTATTTAAAAAAAAAAAGAATTAGAAGCTAACCATTTTCTCCCAGTGCCGATGTCGGATGCGCTGGGCCTGACTTATGAGGCGCTTAACGGCAGCGCAATGCTTATATGACAGACAACAATAGTTGCTGTCTGAGCGTTGGACGACGACGACGACGAAGCAGTGGCCCAGTGCAGCTTGTGTATTATAGAATTATATGATGTCTCCCACAGGACATGTCCAACAACAGTCTCAGCGGCAGGGCCATACGGAGTCTCTCTGCCTACGTCTGTGACACCGACACTCTCACCTTTCTGGATATCTCAGGTGAGGTTAAATATAGATGAATGAATACATAGATATCCCCCTCACCTCGCCTCACCTATCCCCCGTAGTCTAGTAGACCGTTAGGGCACCACTGGAGAATTTGAAACCAGCCTCTTCATCAGTGGTGCCCCAAACAAACAAAAAACAAGCTGACAAACAAACAAACAAACGAACAGAAAGGCTGATCGCATTTAGTCACACCCTCGCATTCTTGTACTGAAGAAGAAAATCTTAGAGACAAAGTCAGAGCGGATGAGGGAGAGGTACAAACAACAGTACAGAGAAGCAAACCAAACTGTGAAGAGAATGACAAGAACAGACAAGCGTACCTACATGGATGGTATTGCAAGACAAGCAGAGGAGGCCGCCGCAAAGGGAGAGCAGGTGTATAAGATCACTAAGACTGTCAGTGGCAAGTACCGGGGCAATACTGAAACACCAATCCTAGATAAACAAGGCCAAATACCTACCACAGAAGCAGAATAAGATGCAAGATGGGCAGAACATTTCAGCGAAGCTCTCAACAGACCACCACCAACTGAAGAGGCAGATGTACAAGATCCTGATGCCGATCTCAATGTGAACATCACACCACCAAAGAAGGAAGAGATTATAGCAGCAATCAGCTCTCTCAAGAATGGAAAAGCCCCTGGCCAGGACAACCTCAACGCAGAACTTTTCAAGCAGATCCAGAGTTTGCATCTAAAGTCTACAGCCACTCTTGTAGCTATATGGGAAGAAAACAGCTACCAGCAGATTGGACAGGAGTCATCGTGAAGATCCCAAAGAAAGGAGCCCTGAACAATTGTAACAACTGGAGAGGAATCACTCTGCTATCTGTTCCCAGCAGATTCTGGCAAAGATCATCATTGGACGAATCTCAGAGCAGTGGACCAACAACTCAGAAAGGAACAGGGAGGTTTCCGACCAGGAAGAAGATGCATAGACCAGATCTTCACCCTGCACATCATCATCGAACAGTGCACGGAATGGCAGAGACAGCT
Source organism: Rapana venosa (assembly GCA_028751875.1). Taxonomy (NCBI): domain Eukaryota; kingdom Metazoa; phylum Mollusca; class Gastropoda; order Neogastropoda; family Muricidae; genus Rapana; species Rapana venosa. The sequence goes on from CM054154.1 coordinate 47,744,106, forward strand.
GTATATCAACTTCGTAGATTTTGAAAAAGCCTTTGACAGCATTCATCGAGAAAGTGTATGGCGCATACTCCGAGCATATAGAATTCCACAGGAGATTATCCAAGTCATTAAGAGCTTCTACAACAACTTCACGTGCAGAGTAAAAAGGTAAAGGTAAAGGAGTCCCATAACCTATAAGGTCGTAGGGGAGCGAGGCGTCAGAGACCTCACTTCTCTACGGCCAGCATATTGAGGGCGGCGCCCATCTCCTCTCCCTCGCTGCTTTACCTTCCCTGACCCTAAAGAGGGCAGGTACCCATTTACAGCTGGGTGAACTGGGGGAACTGTACTGAAGCCAAGGCGCGCAAACGGTCACCCATCCAACTGGTAACCACGCTCGACGCTGCTGAATTTGGCTGGGGGAAAGCGACTGCTCCGACCACTGAGCTATCCCGTCCTCCCCACGTGCAGAGTAGGAAACAGCAAAACCAGTTTCAGTGTACAGACCGGCGTCAGACAAGGCTGCCCCATGTCAGCACTACTCTTCAACCTGACAATTGATTGGGTGATGAGACAACAGCTGACCAGTCACGGGGCATCAGATGGACCCCCTTCTCAACGCTTGAAGACCTAGACTTTGCCGACGATCTGGCACTGCTCTCACATACCCACCATCACATTCAAGAGAAGACATCCCGTCTCAGCACTTTCGCACAGCAAGTAGGCCTGAAAATCAGTCAGAAGAAGACAGAGGTGATGACACTGAACGTTCAGAACCCCTCACCGGTCACAGTGAATGGAGAAGATTTACCAACAACTGAAGAGTTCACGTATCTCGGGAGCACTGTTAGGCATGACGGCGGAGCAGGCAGCGACATCAAGAACCGGATTAGCAAAGCAAGAAATGCTTACAGAAATCTGAACAATGTGTGGAAATCGTCCCAGTACAGCACCAGGACCAAACTAACACTATACCAGAGCTGTGTACTTTCCACCCTTTTGTACGGCTCGGAGTGCTGGAGGATGACAGAGTGACCTCGACAAACTATCCACATTCCACACGAAGAACCTCAGAAGAATCTTGCGCATCTTCTGGCGTGAGACCATCTCCAACCAAGAACTTTTTGCCCATTGCAACCAGGAAAGCATGGACACAATCATCATGCATAGGCGATGGGGATGGATAGGGCATATCTGCCGTCGGGAACAGGGAAACATCGCCCGAACAGCCCTCCACTGGATACCAGAGGGAAAACGCAAACGAGGACGACCCAAGAACACTTGGCGTCGGACTGTCGAAACAGAGCTGAAGACCTTCCAACATACCTGGGGAACCATTCAGAAGCTGGCCCAGGACAGACAGGAGTGGAGAACATTTGTTGCTGCCTTACGTGCCAATAAGGCACAAAGGCATTGATGATGATCACATTCTTGTCTGTCTGTCTGTCTGTCTGTCTGTTCCTCTATCTGTCTGTCTGTCTGTCTGTCTGTCTGTCTGTCTGTCTGTCTGTCTGTCTCTCTCCTCTCTCTCTCTCTCTCTCTCTCTCTCTCTCTCTCTGTCTCTCTTTCTGTCACTCTCATTCTTTCTTTGTGTCTCTGTTTCTTTGTCTCTGTCTGTCTGATTTCTCTCTTTCTCTCTCTCTGTGTCTCTGTCTCTGTCTGTCTGTCTGTCTCTCTCTCTATCTTCTCCCCCCCCCCCCCCCTTTTCCCCCTCATCAGCACTCGTAACATGATTTTGTGGGTGGCTCATATAAGATTATTGTGCGGTGCTGATCGCATTCAACTGTGCCTGGTTTTTTGGTAGTGCATGTAACACCGACTTTTTGAGGTCTGTTGGAATTTCACCTGTAGCATGGATAGTGTTGAGAAAGAAGTTTTGTTACTTCTTTGATTCCAAATTCGCCTAGAGCGGTTAGCATTTCGGATGGAATGTCATCGGGTCCTGCGGCCTTGCCCTTTTTTATCTTTTTGAGGGCTACATAGGCTACGGTAGGGATACATTTAATAATAACCCAATACTTATACTCTCACGGTAGAACCAAGGAAAATACCCATTTCAAAACACCCCCCCCCAAACCCCCCCCCACCAAAAACACAAACACCAACAAACACCCACAAACAACACCAAAACAAACCAAAACAATAAAAGAAAACCCCTAAATGCAGACTTCCCCACACCAAAAAAAAACCCCACCTAATACAAAACAAAACAAACAAAAGAAAAGAAAAAACAAACATAAAAGAAGAAAGAAAAAAGTGAAAAACAACAACAACAACAAGAATACACCACACATCTAGAAAAATAAAAACCCAAACTTAATAAGGATACCACAAATAAACATCTACACATTATCATGGTACACATACTTGTTACACATAAACAATAGATATGAAATTAGGGCATTCATTAAAACTTAAGGTTACAGCCGACAAGCCAATAAGTATTGAAAAATTAAAAAGTATATATCCTTTATCAGGATAACTAATAAGCAATATTATAAAACGTAGATAGGACAGAGACAGAGAGAAGCGAAAAAAAAAAGGGGGGGGGGGGGGGGAGGTTGAGAGAGAGAGAGAAGATGCGATGAGAGATTACTTGAGAGAGATGTAGGAGAGAGTGTGTTGTGTGTGTGTGTGTGTGTGTGTGTGTGTGTGGTGTGTGTTTCAGGAGAGAATATCAAATATATTAATTTCAAAACAGTACACGAATCACCATCAACACTCATTTTTGATGCGAGAGGAGAGATGAGAGAGAGGAGAGGAGAGAGGACTGACGAGAGAGAGAGAGAGAGAGGAGAGACGCACACAGAGACAGGAGAAACAAACAGACTGAGAAGAGAAAAGAGAGAAGATGGGACAGACAAACAAAAGGCGACAGAGGCAGCAAAAATATAGACAGACTCAGAGACAGAGAGTCAGAGAGATATTAGAGAGGTCGAGGACATTTGTATTTTGTCCAGCTGTTTAAAATCGTTACCTGATTTTTAGATTGTTTTATATTTTGTCGTTTGATTTAGGTTTTGGTTGTTGTTGTTGTTGTTGTTGTTTTGTTGTTTTTGCAGCGGTGGTGTTGCCCTTGTTGTTCTGTGTTTGTTGTTGTTGTTGTTTGTTGTATATACCAAAAGCAACGTGGAGGAGGACTGTAGAAAGTGAGATGAAGGCCATGCAGCACTCTTGGGGATCAGTGACTAGGTTGGCCCAGGATAGAAAGGAGTGGAAGCGCTTTGTTGCTGCCCTACACACCACTGGGTGTAATTGTTAATGATGATGATTTGTTGTATATCATCATCCTTGTTGTCGTCTTCATTACCACCACCACCACCACCACCACCACCACCAATTATCATGCTGATCATCGTTGTGTGCTGGTGCCAACAGGGAAGAACCAGTGTCTTCAGAATATGGAATTTCGTGGAATACTGAGGCGTGAAGGGGCATCGGCATTTCCGAGGATTACAGGGGCGAGAGTGCGAGAGAGAGAGAGATGAGGAGGAGAGTGAGGGCGAGCGGAGAGGGAGAGAGGGCGAGAGGGAGACGAGGGGAGGGAAGGAGATGAGAGAGAGAGGGAGAGCGAGAGGTGAGGGGTAGGAGAGAGAGAGAGAGGGAGAGAGAGAGAGAGAGAGAGGGGGAGAGAAAGAGAGAAGGGAGAAGAGAGAGAGAGAGAGAGAGAGAGGGAGAGAAAGGGAGAGAGAGAGAGGATGAAGAGAGAGGAAGAGGAGAGAGGGGAGAGAGAGAGACGGACAAAGCAGAGCCAGACAGGCTAGACGGACAGAAGGACAGACGACTTTACATACAGACAGGCAGATGGGCTGCAGAGAAATCTTTTACATGCTTCTAAACAGGTAAGATAGAGAGCTCACACACAACACACACACACACACACACACACACACACCACACACACCCCACACACACACAACACACACACAACACACACACACACACACACAACCGTTTTGTCTTTTCAAAATTGGCGTCGGAGGAGTGGGTGAGGGGAGGTTAGAATTGCAAAGAAGAATTGCGAAGAATTGCCCAGAAGAATTGAGAAGAATTGCCAAGGACGATTGAAGAATGGAAGAAGAATTGCGAAGAAGAATTGCAAAAGAAGAATTGAGATGAATTGCAAGAAGATTGAGAGAAGAAGAAGAAGAAGAGAAGAAGAAAGAGAAGAAGAAGAAGAAGAGAAGAAGAAGGAGGCAACAACAACCACGAAACAACAATTAACAACAGCAGCCGCAGCAACAACATAATCGCAATTTTTTTTTTCAAAATCAGAATCGGAAGTAGTGAGGGATTAGCTCTACAGAAGAACTTACATGTAATTCGCACACCGCGTTCTGTATTGATGATGATGCTGCGGGGACTGATGCCCTCGAGCCGCCTGCATGATGCCGATATCTGACTAATAAAGATAAAGTTAGTTCTCTTCGTCGTCGTCTTCGTCTTCTTTAAAAAAAATATTTTTTTTCCTGGTCTCACATATAATTAACTACCAAACTTTCTGATCTTGTTGATATTGTTGTTATCACTGTCGCCCTGTTTTCTTTGGTTTTTGTTTTCTTTTAACTGCTAGTCCCATTTTGTACTTAGAGTGAAGGGTATAAAAATGATTCGCTGGACATACAAAACAACTTTTATTTAAAAACTAAGAAAAAAACAACAAAACATCACCAAAATTAAAAAAGGCAAAGGGTATGATTGCGCAACATTTCAGAACAAAAAGCATGGATAATGATGTTGTTTTTAGGCTCCTTTACGCATTTTCCGTTCATACCCCCCACTCCCCCCAAATAAAAGAGAAAAAAATAAAGATAAAAAGAAAAAAGGAAAAAAAAAAGGAAAAAAAAAAAAATTAACAACAAAACAGCAACAACACAACAAATTATCTCGCTTCTTATTTTGGCTGTAGAAGCTTGTGTTATTATATATGTGATCTTCTCACGAAGGATCTAATCATAAGAGCTATCTTTTTAGCAGAATGGAAGAAAAGAAAATCCAGAAGACAAGAAAAAAGAAAAACGAGAGAACGAGCGTTATCAGCAAAATTGTTCGTCCGCTGCACCTTTAGTTATGTCCTTTTGATCCCTCTTTTTTTCCTTTCCCTCTATCCACTTACTGAAGTTAATTTATCTGATATAATCGTCCGTCATCTTTATCATGGATGATGATGATGATGATGATGATCTATCATCATCATTATCATCCAGCAGCAGCAGCAGCCAGCAGCAGCAGCAGCACACACACCACCACCACCACACCACCACACACACCACACCCATATTCATCATCATCATATCATCATATCATCATCATCATCATCATCATCATATCATCATATCCATCATCATCAATCGTTTTCTTGATTTGATTTGATATGATTTGATTCAGTCATCGGGGGAGATTGGATTTTGTCATTAGTCGTTCATGCGAGCCAGGGATGTGTGCCATGATCCAGTTTCCCACTGTAACAGTACCTATGTTAGCTGCTGCTGCTGCTAGCTGTGCTGCTGCTGCTGCTGATGCTGTGATGATGATGACGATGATGTGATGATCATGGTGATGATGATGATGTGTAATGCTGATTGTGGTGCTAGGTGATGGTCGTATTGCTGAGATGATGATGACGACATGATGTGACGGACGCCGGCGCGTATAACGATCGTGGGACCGATACGGCGCTGATGATCTTCATTTATTCTGTGAACACCAGAGTACAGGCCTGGAACTAGGTTTGGGTTCGAAGGAGTTGAATGGCCTCAGTGACCCTGAAACGTGTATGTTTATTGTCTATTCATTCATTATAGATTCATTGATTCATTATTGATTGATTCATTCATTCATCTATATGCTTGATATATGGACAGATTCCTTCCTACTTTCCTTTCCTTCCTTCCTTCCTTCTTTCCTTCTTTCCTCCCTTCCTTCTTTCCTTCCTTCTTCCTTCCTTTCTTCTTTCCTCCCTCCCTCCCTCTCCTCCACTTCCTTCCTTCCTTCCTTCCTCCCTCCCTCCCTTCCTTCCTTCTTCCTTCCTTCTTCCGTTGCCCCAGGGAGAACGGCAGCCTGAAGGGGTGGACCTTTCCCCTGATATTTCCTTTTACATTCAAACGCTGTCACTTTTAGACAGTAAAAAAAAATAAAAGGGAGGGGTAACGAAGTACTGGGCCTTGACACGATGGAGGATAAATTGTCCTACGACCCACGAGCGTTTGGGCTAATGGTTGGTTTGTTCTATTACATGTCCCAGCGCAGCTATTCGAGTTAGGGGACAGTTATACCATCAAACCAACCCTGTATACTGCTGCTCTTAATTCGTGGCAGCAACATTTCTTCCTCATATGTCTGTGTTCGTCTGCTCTCCGAGTTTGTGTGTGTGTGTGTGTGGTGTGTGTGTGTGTGTGTGTGCGTGGTTTTGTGTGTGTGTGTGTGTGTGGTGTGTGTGTGTGTGTGTGTGTGTGCGCGCGCGCGGCGCGCGTGCGGCCGGGCATGGTGTGTGTGTGTGTGTGTCTCACATCCAGTAATCAGACATGTTTTCTTTGATATTTTATTTTGCATGTGATTAAAAAGTCAACCAAGTTAATAATTCATGGTGCTATTAGAGTCAAAAATGATATTATTTTATGTTGATATAAATATCTGATATGTTCAAAGCTAGAAGGATACAGGAGAGTTCTTTGCAGAGTTAGCTCGGGTTTTGTTTTGTGTGTGTGTTTTTTTTTAATTTTTTTTAATTTTTATTTTTTGCTGCCTCATCTTCTGTGAGTCCCCGTCCTGCTGTTCCACGCGCTCATTTCAAATCTCCCTGCCACAAAAAGGGGGGGCCATTACCAGCTTTGTTATTGTCTTCACTCCTAGGTCGGAGGCCACAGGGAGCCCATCACTATCAGGCCGCCGCGGGGCCACCAGCCAGAGGGGCCTGCACTGCTGCTGGGTCACTTTGGCGGTTGTTCAGTGGTGCTGTTCTGAGCTAACATACGCGGACAACCATAGCCCCTACTACGACAGTATTAGTCAATGCGGAGCAGATGACGTGAGTTGCACCGAAGAGTGGCAAACCACACAACGTCCCTCCAACGACCTCCCGCGAACTCCACCCCAAAGCTTTGACCCAAATCACCACCGGCACAGAAAGTGTATGGGCAAACCTAGAGTCTGAGGTCACCTTGAGACAGAGAAACTGGGAACACCGGAATCAGAGCAATTTTTAATTGCCTGATGATCAATGGACAATGTGGATGACGTAATTATGCTGGCTGTGGAAGTGCCTATGTTTGAGACTACTTGACAGGGTTGTACTCTACGCTTACTTATCATAATATATCCGGCGTCCACGGGCCCGAGCGATACAGACACCTGCGTGTTGGTCAGGTAATTTGAGCACCTTTTCAAACTCGGCATCCGTTAGGTGGATGAAAGCTCGACTGTGTTTTTTTTTTTTTTTGTCAGTCTTCCACTGAGCACAGCACATTCACTTGGGTAGAGCGGCCGGAGTCCGAAAAAATCCTAGGACTCTTTATGGGATATCGTACCCGCGGACCTTCCAGTCGTAACTTTGTTTTTGTTTTTTGTTTTGTTTTTTTGTTTTGTTTTCGTTGAGTAAGCTCCCCTGAAGGACAGTTCTTTAGGTGAATTTTAGTAATTAGCCATGGAAGGCCATTCAAAATATGATAACAATAGAAAATATTATGATATGATACACAGCACCATTGATGACAATAAAAATGTTAATGATCATCATCATCGTCGTCGTCGTCTTAGTTCGACTTGTTTAGTTTTGATTTATTATTATTATTACTATTTCTTATTCTTATTGTGGTTGTTGTTGTGTTTGTGATGATGATGATTTATTATTATGGGTTGCTGTGCTGTTGTTGTTAATTGTTGTAACTTCTACCTCCAATGAAGATGGTGATGATGAGGGACGCTGTTTCATTTCAGTTAGGTTTGACCGTCTTTCGTTAGCATCTTTGTCAGGATTCTCTGGTTTTTTTTAAAATCTATGAGCTTTCTACAGATTCTTTTTCCAAAATCCAGTTTGTTATTATTCCATGTTATTTTATTCAGTTTGTTACCTTCTGGTATTTTAGAACTTCTTTTGAAAGCAGATTTGTTCAATTCATTTAACGTCTTTTTCACGTTGTGATATTAGACGAAGAAAGAAGCAGGGTGTATGAGTGTCAGGGAGTGAGGGTGTACATGTACTTTAAGGAGGAGGAATTGCAGGGATCAGTGCATGGAAACTGATAAACAAATGTTAAAATAAAAAATATAGAAAACACAACAAAAAAAAAAAAAAAACCAGAATTATAGAAAAAAACACACTGTTACATTATAATATGCGAAACTACAATAAACACAGGAAAATGTAATTCTAACATTTCTAACAAAATCAGTATTTCCAATGAAAAATGTAAATAAATTTCAAAACTTACTGAATTTCATGTGAAAAAACCAAACTATTCTTAATGTGGTAACCCCCTCCTGCCTCAAAAGAAACCCAAGAAAACAACTCCCCCCCACCCCCCCCCCCCCCCCCGGAAGAAAAGCTAAACCTTAAAACATAGCGAGAAACACCCATCAACATCCAAACCCATTACAACACTATATCTCTAGCCCTCATATAAAGCAAACAAGATAACAATAGGAATGCCTAACAACTGTGAAAACAGGAGGCATATAGCAAAGAAACACAAGGATAATGATAATTTTTGTTAAAAATCGAACAAGCTCAAAAAAACATAATTTCTGGACTAGAGCGTCTTTTAAGTCCAAGCAATCACAAAACAAACAACTGGATTGCATAAGCGATTAAAAAAGTCTGTACATAAGTGACAGGGTTTGTTTTTTTTTTGTTTTCTATTTTTTTTTTCTTTTTGCGTTTTATGTACTGCTAAAATATTGACTGCTGGAGAGGATGCCATCAAAACGGAATGTGCCTTTCTAACTGCGCATGCTAATAAAATCTGCTGTTATCTTATTACCGCATATGCAAAAAGCTTTCAGCATATTTTGTCTTGAAACAATTCATAATTCCAATCATATCATTTCATATTAGTTCATGCATTCTCTGAATCTCTTATTGTGCATAAAGAAACTTCAATATTCCCATTTCTTTCTGTCCTTGCTTTAAAAACGATATCCATAACAAAGATGGTTGTTGTTTCAATGTTTGCACTGAACAACTAAACATTAAAAGCAAAATAATACTAATAAATAGTAATGATAAACATAATAACCACAACATTAACGAGAAGGCCAAAGAACTACAAACAAAACAACAAAAGAAAGAAAAGGATGGAAAGTGTCTGTGGTTGGCAGTCACAGGTTAGGAAAAAATAAAAGCATGGAAACAAAATTAATCTGGCAAAACAACATTGGAAATAACATAGAACAATTAATAATTTACACTCATTGCAGACCTATCCCATTCTCAGCACAAAAAAAAAAAAAAAAAAAAAAATCGACGAGGATGGAATTCAACCACGCGGGGGAGACCCCAATGGCTTAGCGTACATCGCCTTAACATCGGCCACTCGTCCTTACGACCTATCGGCGAATTTTATACAATATATCCTTATGCGTCACTACTCTGGCTTCTTTATTATTCACAACAAAGTGTTACATCGTGTTTAAATGAGCGTAAAGACAAGAATTTATATATACATAGGAGATGAGGTTTTACATTGTTTTGGAATTTCATTATCCTTAGTAGCTGTGCTTGTTCTTCCGTTCAGTAGGACTATGAGGCTCGCCACACAGCGGAAAGACTAGGCTAGCACGACTCTGTTGCCTTCTTCTTAGCTTTAACATCTTTCCAAGTGTGGTGTGTTGTTGTGTGTGTGATGTATTCTCCTGTTCAGTTTGTGTGTATCTCCATACCAGATGGGGAGAAAGGAATTAAATCGTTGAATCTTGAATCGTGTGTGTGTGTGTGTTTGTGTATTTATTTTGTGTGCATGTGTGTGTGCGCGCGCACACGTAGATAATGTCTTTTCAAGAAATATGTGTATACTTAAAAATAGTATGAGTCATTAAATACTGTTTGCTTATCATTATGTGATGACTCTTGCTTTTCGTTACTGATAGTATTCAGTTAATTTAGGGGTATATTGCTGTTAGGTTTATTCTCATAATATTATTCAAAATAAGGTTGACGGTGATCATGTACTGTTTTGAGGAATTATATATTTAGTATTAAGACACTACTTCCACCCCCCCCCCCCCCCCCCTCCCCCCCCCCCCCACACCCCCCCCCCCCCCCCCCCCCCCCCCCCCCCCTGTGATCTATCTATCTCTCTTTCTTCAAACTAAGTGTTGACAGGTGATGTGTACTGTTTGAGAATTATATATTTGATATTATCTCTGAAACACACACAACACACACACACAACACAATGTCTCTGTCTGTCTGTCTCTGTCTCTCTGTCTCTGTCTCTTTCATACTTTATATTTTCAATATTTTATTGCGCTTGTCGGTTGTACTAAGTTTGAACATATGCCCTATTTCAATATCTTATTGTTATATGTAACAAGTATGTGTAACCATTTGACAAGTGTAGATGTTATTTTTTTGATTATTAAGTTTGGTTGTTGTTATTTTTCTTGGTTTTTAGTTGCTATTCTTGTTGTTGTTGTTTGTTTTTCTCATTTTTCTTCTTTTTGTTGGTTGTTTTTTCTTTTGCTTTTATTTGTTTTTTTGTTTTGGTTGTGTTTTTTTTGGGGGGGTAGGGTGGTAGGGTAGGGGGGTGTTTTGGTTGTTTTTTCTTTTATTTGTTTTTGTTTTGTTTTTGTTTTGTTTTTTGTTGTTTGTTTTAAAAGGGTTATTCCCTTTGTTTTCTAATTGTTGTGAGAGTATTAAGTACTGGGTTATTATTAAGATGATCTATACGGGCGGGGATGATGTAAAAAAAGATCGTGATGCTTATTCATTATCTTCAAAAATAAAAGAATTTGTAATTGTCATTGTCTCTCTCTCTCTCACACCCCCCCCCCCCCCCCCCACCCACACACCACACACACAACTTTTCTCTTCAATGACTGTATGGTTTGGATTTCTCCTTTCTTTTGTTTTCTTGTTTTTATTGTGTGAGTGTATGGGTGGTATTGGTTTATTAATATTTGTTTTGGTTTGTTTGTTTGGTTGGATGTTGAGGGTTGGTTGGTTTTTTGTTGTTGTGTTGTGTGTGTGTGTGTGTGTGTGGGGGGGGGGGGGAGGTGTTGTTGGGTGGTATTGTTGTTGTTTCTTTTTCTATTTCTCTTTGTTTGTTTTGTTTGTTGTTTTTTTTCTCGGTTTTTTGTTTGGTTTGTATTTGGTTTTTTCCGGGGTGGGTGGGGGGAGGGGGGGAGGGGGGAGGGGGGGCGGGGTGTTTTGGGTTTTCTTAAGATTTTTTTGTTTAGTTTGGGTTTTGTATGTTTGTGTTGTCGTTGTTTAAAAAGTTTTTTTTTCTTTGTTTTACTTTTTGAGAGTATGAGTATTGGGTTCATTATTAAGATGTTGTCCTATCGGGGGGGGATGGATGTAAAAAGCACATGAGTACTTATTCATTATCCTGGTAATAAAGAATTGTCTTCTTTACTTACAATGTGTAGATGATTCTTTTTATGACTTTATTGGGGGTTTTTCCCCCTCTTTATTGTGTGAGTGTTATGGGTATTGGGCTTACTTTATCATCGTGACATTCAATTTATATGAGTATAATCCCAAAGTTGTTGATGGTGATCATGTGGCTATTGTGGAGTATTATATATTTAGCATTATCTGACCCCCCCCCCCCCCCCCCCGCCCCCCCCCCCCCCACACCCCACCCCCCCTCCCCCCCCCCCCCCCCCCCCCCCCCCCCCCCCTCCCCCCCCCCCCCCCCACCCACCCCCCTCCCCCCCCCCCCCCCCCCCCTCCCCCTCCCCCCCTCCCCCCCCCCCCCCCCCCCCCCCCCCCCCACCCCCCCCCCCCCCCCCCCCCCCCTTCCCCCACACACACACACTCTCTCTCTCTTGTCTCTCTTTTTGTCTTTTCTCTCTCTCTCACTTTATCGTTTTTGTTATAGTTTAGTGTAATCTGATAAAGGATTCATATCATACCTGTTGGGCTTGTCCCGCTGTGCTTAAGTTTTAATGAATGCCCTATTTCACATATTTTATTGTTATATGTAACAAGTATGTGTACCATTTGGACAAAGTGGTTAGAGGGTTAATTTTTATGACTTATTAAGTTTGGTTGGTTGTTATTTTTATTGGTCGTGTTGTTATTTCTGGTGTGGTTTGTAGTTGTTTTTCCTCTTGTTTCTTCTTTTTGTTGGTTGTTTTTTCTTTTTCTTTTGTTGTTTGTTTGTTTTGGTTGGGATTTTTTGGTGGGGCTGGGGGAGGTCATTAGGGTTTCTTTTATTTGTTTGTTTTTTTTGGTGGGTTGGGTTTTTTTATGTTGTTTTTTTTCGGGGGGGGGGGTTGAAAAAGATCTATTTCCCTTGTTTCTACTGTGTGAGAGCATACGTATTGGGGTTATTCTTAAGACTGTATCCTTCGGGCGGGGGACTGGATGTAAAAAAGCACATGAGTGCTTACAATTATCCTTGAAATAAAAGAATTTGTCATCATCTTTGTCATTCTCCCATTCAATTTGTTAGTAACTCATACCCCAAAAGGGGTGAACGGAATTAAATCTTGAATTAAATCTTGAATCTTGTGTGTGTGTGTGTGTGTGTGTGTGTGTGTGTGTGTGTGTGTGTGTTTGTGTGAGGAGAGAGAGAGAGAGAGAAGATGAGAGGGATGAAAGAGAGGGCCTAGAGAGAGATGAGAGAGCGGGAGAGAGAGAGAGAGAAATAGGGTCACAATAATTGTTATCCATAAGACAAAACGAGACTACTTGACCACAAAAAGCATCCCCCAAAAAATAACCCCAACAACACAACACAAAAAACAACAGAAAAACCTACTAACAAAAATCCTGTTGACTTTTCCTAAAAGATGTAGGTTTAGACATTGGGCAATTTTGTGGATGTTCTAGTCTTCTGGAAAAGGAAAGTCATAGGCTACACATAGTCATTTCTCATACTATTTGACAGCAGTCTTTTGAAGTTAAAAAAAACCTACACATATTTTTCCTTAATACCACTTATCTATGTGTTCTTTAAAATTATTTCTAAGATGACATAATCATAACTCTGTGGTGTTAGTGTGTGTGTGTGTGTATGTGTATGTGTGTGTGGTGGTATTGCGCGTGCGCGCGCCCCTTTTTTGTCGGGGGGGGGGTGGGGGGGGAGCGAGCTCCCCCCCCCCCCCCCCTCTCCCTCTCCAGCGGGTAGTGTGTATGAGGGAGGAGGGAGGAGTTGGACAATGTAGGATAGAGTGTTAGGCTATTTCAGAGACGAGGCAAGTAGTGGTTTCTCATCTGTGCTGTTATGGTAGTCACAAATCATCAGTAAGAACTCAAGGTCAGTGTCCAGCCATTGGGTCCACCAATGATCTTGTTTGCATGCACTTTAATATAGCTGTGGTTCGATGTGAACTGTCATACCTTTGGACATGTACGATCAAGCGAGGTGGCCGAGTGGTTAGGCGATGACTGCTCTAAACCATTAGGGGTCTCCCCGCGTGAGGTTCGAATCCATCTCGGTCGAATTTTTTTTGCTTTGTTTTGTTGGGAGGGGGGGGGGGGCGGGGGGGTGTTGCGGGGTGCTTTGTTATGTGTTGTTTGTTTTGTTGTTTTTTTAACGTTTAAATTAAAAAAAAAAAAAGTATTTGTTGTGTGTGTGTGTGTGTGTGTGTGTGTGTGTGTGTTGTGTGTGTGTGTTGGGGGACGGGGTATTTCTGTTTGTTTTCGTTTTAGAGAGACACAACACACAGCGGAGAGACAGAGACGACAGACAGACAGACACACCACCAACCACACACACAACACCCAACACACACACACACCACACACACATACACACACCAAGCATATTGAGTGCTTTGATTTTGTTGCTTACATGATTCAGCGCTATATAAATTACTTACATTATTATTATTATTATTTTATTATTATTATTTATTATTATTATTATTATTATTATTATATGGTATAATCTACTACCACCTACACTAGAAGTATAACATGTGTTTTTAATTCATTGGTAGCTCGACACAAACAGGCTGAAAATGGGCAGGCAGATTTGTATATCTTTTGTTTAAGGCAACATTGGAATTGTATCAAAACAAGATAGCATCAATACACGACATAACGGCAGCACAACTATTTATTATATATTATATATTGTACCCACATTCAGTCACCGAGATTTCTTTGCGTGAAATTCGGCTGCTCTCCCTGGGAGAGTGTCGTCGTCACAAGAGCAGCGCACCCAATTTTTTTGGTTTGTTGTCTGCAGCTTGTATTTGTTTCCCTATCAGAGTGACTTTTTTCTAAGAATTTTGCGAGGGACAACTCTCTTGTTGCCGTGGGTTCTTTTACGTGCGCTGAATAATTATGTGCAACACACGGGACCTCGGTTTATCGTATCATCCGAAAGTCTAGCGCCCAGACCACCACTCATGGTCTAATGGATGGGGGAAAAGTTTCGGGCCCAAACGAGATTCGAATCACCGCACTCTTCCGACTTGGACTTTAGGCTTTCTATACAGGCGGGCATCAGAACGCATGGTGCAAGGGAAATAATCATTGATTGCCGAGGGTGTCTGCTGCGTGGAGATTATGTCACGTTGCACCTCCCCCCCCCCCCCCCCCCCCCCCCCCTTCCCTCTCTCTCTCTCTATATCAATCATCATCATCATTCTGGACTTTAAAAACAAAAATTTGAAAGTGTCTTATATTTTCACTCTAAGGATAGTTTTTCGAAAGAGTTATGATTTAAAATACTCGTTATTGTGGATTTCGCTGTTATTGTTGTAGCTGTTGTTGTTTTGTCAAAACCTTTTATCAATGCGATTTATTGTTAAGATATATATTATAAGATTAATCCTTGATAAGAATGCAGACAAGATGTTTAAAAAGAACGTCAAAATATCTCGAAATAAGGATCCACTCTCTCTAATCTGTCTCTCCGTGATGTGTGTGTGGGTGTGTGTGTGTGTGTGTGTGTGTGTTGTGTGTGTGTGTGCGTGTTGTGGGTTAATGTTGTATGTAATTATGGATGTGTGTATGTAGTATAATTTATATGTAATTACTTATACTTGTGTGTGTGTGTAGTGTGCGTGCGTGCGGGCGTGCGTGTTCGACGCTGTGTGTTGTGTGTGTGGTGTGTGTGAAGATAGAGAGAGAGAGAGAGAGAGAGGAGAAGAGAGAGACTTGAGAGACGAGAGGAGAGAGAGAGAGGAGAGAGAGAGAGAGCACACCGAAAATGATCTGTCTGTACGTGTTCGGTAAAAATTAAGAATGTAATTGGTGTCCACAACAACACGACTGTATTATTTGATAAACCGACCTAATGTAGATGATAATAATAATAATAATAACAATAATAATAATAATAATAATAATACATGGAATTTATACAGCGATATATATCTTGCAAAAAACAAATCAAGATAAGTATGAAAAGGAACAATAAATCAATACATGAGTAAACAAATAAATGAAGAAATTGTAAATAACAAAAAAGAAACTGAAAATAATACGAAGAGAGAAGAAATGGCAATAAGAGCAAAAATTATAGCAAAAATACCCCCACATGTATAACATGGTATAGTTGTTTTTTAAACCTCTATTTTTGCCAAGATGTAAAAATAATTATATTGTGAGGGACATACACACTCACACTCACACACACTCACACACGCGCGCGCGCGCACGCACGCACGCACGCACGCACTCGATATAAAGGGACACAAACCTTTTAGGCAGACTCCGTGATAGCACGAGTTGCTTCCCATAGACCAACTCCGTGGTCCGTCACACTGCTTCGTTTCCTGCTTGAAGGCAATGTGTGACACTAAATTTTACTTTTTACAACTGAAGAATCAAAATTAATTTTGAATATTATCCTTATAGGGTTGTGTTTCTAAGTACAAAATATGATTTATTTCTATGTTAATGAACCCATGGTGCCTTGGGAGGAAAAACCAACACAGCATCCTCCAATTGGATTTTTTAGGAAGTAGTTTTTTTAAACCTAATAAACTAAAGGTGGTACATTAATATTGTTGGCACGAAATACATAAAGGATTTATTTACATACTTACAGAGATACTTTTTTGAACCCGACAGAGGACAGAGAACTAGAACTCGAACTCAAAGATTTATTCACAAAAGGCCATTGGTCTTTTTTTCCCCCATACATGAAGGGGGGTGGAGCTGCTTAAGTATTTTAGTGAGAAAAATAAGTAACACAAAAACAAAATGTGTATGGCATACCACAACTACACACAATAAAACTCAGTTACAAACATATGACTTAAGAAACCAAGATATTCATATTCTAAAGGCTTTTACACAAATGTAAAGGCAGGCTGCGCACAATCTCAGGGTGACTAGATGCCTTGAGTAGAACAGAATGTAAATAAATTAGGCTATTACTATACTTACCGATGTAATTTCAGTCGTACATTTTCTATACTGGACAGACGGCACAACATTGAACTTCATCTTTCCACTGTTTGGCTTACATAAATGGGGCTTAGACCTGAAGGTCATCATCATCATGTTCTATATATCTTAATTTTTATGAGACATTATGTCTATACACCAAAGTCTAAAGTTAAACGCATTCTTTTCATATGTATGTCCCATATCAAGCTTTAGATATGGTTTGGACATCGTGTGATATAAATGGACAGACAAACAGAGAGAAACAAAGAGACAATGACAACATGAAATGGCAATGACACATTCTTTTATTTCGAGATATGACTAGCATATGTGCTTTTTTACATCCAGTCCGCGGTAGGGATTTTTCTTCATGTGCCATGGTCTTGTTGCAGACTCGGCGATCATGGCCTTCCATTCCTCTTGTTTCGCTCCAGTTCTCTGATGAGTTCATTGTGGCGGGATTTTTCCTCGTTGCGTAGCTATTCAGACCTGTCTCTGTATTTTGTGCGTTGTCTTTCTGTCTTTGTACACAAATCTTTCCTCACAATATTGTTTTCTATTCCATCAGCTCTGTTTATGTGCCTCAATAATTGTAGTTTGTCTTTTATTTCTGATGGTTTTGAGTAGGGTTCTATTGTACCCGGCCATTTCCATTACTTCTTCGTTTGACATCTTTTCTGTCCATGATATTCTCATAATTCTTCTGATATACCACATTTCTGCTGCTTCAAGTCTTCTTTCGAGGTCTTTGTACAGCGTCCAGCATTAACATCCGTACAGAGGATGGACCATATGTAGGCTTTCAGAGTGTTGATTTTCGGTGCTGAGTCTTTTATTTTAGTTGGTAAAGATGGGCTTCATCTTGGTGAATGTGTCTTTTAGACAAGCGATCTCTTCTTTAATTCTAGTGCCGCATTGGCGCCTGGAGTTATTGTGAATGAAGCCCAAAGTATTTTTACAGGTGCCGACTTGTTTTATTCTTTCCTTTGCATAAAATGTTATATTACAGCAGTCTGACAGTTTGAGTTACCATGCACTCAGTCATCTTTGCATTCAGTTGGAGTCCCTTTGTTTTCACTTTCGATGAATTGTGACTGTTGTAAGGATATTTTGTAGTTTTTCCTCCGAGTCAGCAATTAGGCACTGTGGTATCCGCATATCTTAGATTGTTTATGATTGTGAACTCCTACTTTGACACCTATCATGTGCTTAGGTTCCGTGAATCATTTGCTGTAGATATTGAAGAGGTCTGGGAGAGTCAACGCAGCCCTTGCCTCACTCCCTACAGATCGGTCTGTACTCACGCAGTCATTATCAAACTCTTTATTGCAGTTCTTTTCCCAGTTCAAGTTTCTGTCACTCTAGATCTTTTTCCATCACAGTTTTGTCTTAGTAAATTGTTCGAACTGATCGGAAGTCTTACTTTGTCAAATGCCTTAGAATAGTCAATGAAGCAGAGGTACAAAGTCCTTTTGTACCTCATCGCCCTTTCCATGAGGGTCCTCAGGGCAAAGATGACATTTCTGGTACTTTATCTGCCATAATCCAAATTGGGTTTCAGTATCCTCAGGTAGATTTTATTTCTCATTCAGTTCATCAGCACTCGTAACATGATTTTGTGGGTGGCTCATATAAGATTATTGTGCGGTGCTGATCGCATTCAACTGTGCCTGGTTTTTTGGGTAGTGCAATGTACACCGACTTTTTGAGGTCTGTTGGAATTTCACCTGTAGCATGGATAGTGTTGAGAAGTTTTGTTACTTCTTTGATTCCAAATTCGCCTAGAGCGGTTAGCATTTCGGATGGAATGTCATCGGGTCCTGCGGCCTTGCCCTTTTTTATCTTTTTGAGGGCTACATAGGCTACGGTAGGGATACATCTTAATAATAACCCAATACTTATACTCTCACGCAGTAGAAACAAAGGGAAATAACCCTTTTCAAAACACCCCCCCCCAAACCCCCCCCCACCAAAAACACAAACACCAACAAACACCCACAAACAACACCAAAACAAACCAAAACAATAAAAGAAAACCCCTAAATGCAGACTTCCCCACACCAAAAAAAAACCCCACCTAATACAAAACAAAACAAACAAAAGAAAAGAAAAAACAAACATAAAAGAAGAAAGAAAAAAGTGAAAAACAACAACAACAACAAGAATACACCACACATCTAGAAAAATAAAAACCCAAACTTAATAAGGATACCACAAATAAACATCTACACATTATCATGGTACACATACTTGTTACACATAAACAATAGATATGAAATTAGGGCATTCATTAAAACTTAAGGTTACAGCCGACAAGCCAATAAGTATTGAAAAATTAAAAAGTATATATCCTTTATCAGGATAACTAATAAGCAATATTATAAAACGTAGATAGGACAGAGACAGAGAGAAGCGAAAAAAAAAAGGGGGGGGGGGGGGGGAGGTTGAGAGAGAGAGAGAAGATGCGATGAGAGATTACTTGAGAGAGATGTAGGAGAGAGTGTGTTGTGTGTGTGTGTGTGTGTGTGTGTGTGTGTGGTGTGTGTTTCAGGAGAGAATATCAAATATATTAATTTCAAAACAGTACACGAATCACCATCAACACTCATTTTTGATGCGAGAGGAGAGATGAGAGAGAGGAGAGGAGAGAGGACTGACGAGAGAGAGAGAGAGAGAGGAGAGACGCACACAGAGACAGGAGAAACAAACAGACTGAGAAGAGAAAAGAGAGAAGATGGGACAGACAAACAAAAGGCGACAGAGGCAGCAAAAATATAGACAGACTCAGAGACAGAGAGTCAGAGAGATATTAGAGAGGTCGAGGACATTTGTATTTTGTCCAGCTGTTTAAAATCGTTACCTGATTTTTAGATTGTTTTATATTTTGTCGTTTGATTTAGGTTTTGGTTGTTGTTGTTGTTGTTGTTGTTTTGTTGTTTTTGCAGCGGTGGTGTTGCCCTTGTTGTTCCTGTGTTTGTTGTTGTTGTTGTTTGTTGTATATACCAAAAGCAACGTGGAGGAGGACTGTAGAAAGTGAGATGAAGGCCATGCAGCACTCTTGGGGATCAGTGACTAGGTTGGCCCAGGATAGAAAGGAGTGGAAGCGCTTTGTTGCTGCCCTACACACCACTGGGTGTAATTGTTAATGATGATGATTTGTTGTATATCATCATCCTTGTTGTCGTCTTCATTACCACCACCACCACCACCACCACCACCACCAATTATCATGCTGATCATCGTTGTGTGCTGGTTCCAACAGGAAGAACCAGTGTCTTCAGAATATGGAATTTCGTGGAATACTGAGGCGTGAAGGGGCATCGGCATTTCCGAGGATTACAGGGGCGAGAGTGCGAGAGAGAGAGAGATGAGGAGGAGAGTGAGGGCGAGCGGAGAGGGAGAGAGGGCGAGAGGGAGACGAGGGGAGGGAAGGAGATGAGAGAGAGAGGGAGAGCGAGAGGTGAGGGGTAGGAGAGAGAGAGAGAGGGAGAGAGAGAGAGAGAGAGAGGGGGAGAGAAAGAGAGAAGGGAGAAGAGAGAGAGAGAGAGAGAGAGAGGGAGAGAAAGGGAGAGAGAGAGAGGATGAAGAGAGAGGAAGAGGAGAGAGGGGAGAGAGAGAGACGGACAAAGCAGAGCCAGACAGGCTAGACGGACAGAAGGACAGACGACTTT
This sequence comes from Rapana venosa, assembly GCA_028751875.1. Classification (NCBI taxonomy): domain Eukaryota; kingdom Metazoa; phylum Mollusca; class Gastropoda; order Neogastropoda; family Muricidae; genus Rapana; species Rapana venosa. Next base: position 47,764,272 of record CM054154.1, read on the forward strand.
ACATACAGACAGGCAGATGGGCTGCAGAGAAATCTTTTACATGCTTCTAAACAGGTAAGATAGAGAGCTCACACACAACACACACACACACACACACACACACACACCACACACACCCCACACACACACAACACACACACAACACACACACACACACACACAACCGTTTTGTCTTTTCAAAATTGGCGTCGGAGGAGTGGGTGAGGGGAGGTTAGAATTGCAAAGAAGAATTGCGAAGAATTGCCCAGAAGAATTGAGAAGAATTGCCAAGGACGATTGAAGAATGGAAGAAGAATTGCGAAGAAGAATTGCAAAAGAAGAATTGAGATGAATTGCAAGAAGATTGAGAGAAGAAGAAGAAGAAGAGAAGAAGAAAGAGAAGAAGAAGAAGAAGAGAAGAAGAAGGAGGCAACAACAACCACGAAACAACAATTAACAACAGCAGCCGCAGCAACAACATAATCGCAATTTTTTTTTTCAAAATCAGAATCGGAAGTAGTGAGGGATTAGCTCTACAGAAGAACTTACATGTAATTCGCACACCGCGTTCTGTATTGATGATGATGCTGCGGGGACTGATGCCCTCGAGCCGCCTGCATGATGCCGATATCTGACTAATAAAGATAAAGTTAGTTCTCTTCGTCGTCGTCTTCGTCTTCTTTAAAAAAAATTTTTTTTACTTGGTCTCTACATATAATTACTACAAACTTTCTGATCTTGTTGATATTGTTGTTATCACTGTCGCCCTGTTTTCTTTGGTTTTTGTTTTCTTTTAACTGCTAGTCCCATTTTGTACTTAGAGTGAAGGGTATAAAAATGATTCGCTGGACATACAAAACAACTTTTATTTAAAAACTAAGAAAAAAACCCAACAACATCACCAAAATTAAAAAAGGCAAAGGGTATGATTGCGCAACATTTCAGAACAAAAAGCATGGATAATGATGTTGTTTTTAGGCTCCTTTACGCATTTTCCGTTCATACCCCCCACTCCCCCCAAATAAAAGAGAAAAAAATAAAGATAAAAAGAAAAAAGGAAAAAAAAAAGGAAAAAAAAAAAAATTAACAACAAAACAGCAACAACACAACAAATTATCTCGCTTCTTATTTTGGCTGTAGAAGCTTGTGTTATTATATATGTGATCTTCTCACGAAGGATCTAATCATAAGAGCTATCTTTTTAGCAGAATGGAAGAAAAGAAAATCCAGAAGACAAGAAAAAAGAAAAACGAGAGAACGAGCGTTATCAGCAAAATTGTTCGTCCGCTGCACCTTTAGTTATGTCCTTTTGATCCCTCTTTTTTTCCTTTCCCTCTATCCACTTACTGAAGTTAATTTATCTGATATAATCGTCCGTCATCTTTATCATGGATGATGATGATGATGATGATGATCTATCATCATCATTATCATCCAGCAGCAGCAGCAGCCAGCAGCAGCAGCAGCACACACACCACCACCACCACACCACCACACACACCACACCCATATTCATCATCATCATATCATCATATCATCATCATCATCATCATCATCATATCATCATATCCATCATCATCAATCGTTTTCTTGATTTGATTTGATATGATTTGATTCAGTCATCGGGGGAGATTGGATTTTGTCATTAGTCGGTCATGGCGTGCCAGGGATGTGTGCCATGATCAGTTTCCACTGTAACCGTACCTATGTTGCTGCTGCTGCTGCTGCTGGTGCTGCTGCTGCTGCTGCTGCTGCTGATGATGATGACGATGATGTGATGATCATGGTGATGATGATGATGTGTAATGCTGATTGTGGTGCTAGGTGATGGTCGTATTGCTGAGATGATGATGACGACATGATGTGACGGACGCCGGCGCGTATAACGATCGTGGGACCGATACGGCGCTGATGATCTTCATTTATTCTGTGAACACCAGAGTACAGGCCTGGAACTAGGTTTGGGTTCGAAGGAGTTGAATGGCCTCAGTGACCCTGAAACGTGTATGTTTATTGTCTATTCATTCATTATAGATTCATTGATTCATTATTGATTGATTCATTCATTCATCTATATGCTTGATATATGGACAGATTCCTTCCTACTTTCCTTTCCTTCCTTCCTTCCTTCTTTCCTTCTTTCCTCCCTTCCTTCTTTCCTTCCTTCTTCCTTCCTTTCTTCTTTCCTCCCTCCCTCCCTCTCCTCCACTTCCTTCCTTCCTTCCTTCCTCCCTCCCTCCCTTCCTTCCTTCTTCCTTCCTTCTTCCGTTGCCCCAGGGAGAACGGCAGCCTGAAGGGGTGGAGCAAAGAAATTGGGGTTATTTTTAAGATTATCCTTCGGGGGGGGGACTGGTTTAAAAAAAAGCACATGAGTGCTTACAATTATCCCTTGAAATAAAAGTTTTTGGCACCATCTTTGTCATTCTCCCATTAAATTTTGGTTATAACCCCCTTTCCCCAAAAAGGGGGTAAAAGGAAATTAAATCTTAAAATTAAATCTTGAATCTTGGTGTGTGTGTGTGTGTGTTTGTGTGTGTGTGTGGTGTGGGGTTTGTGTGGGGAAAGAGAGAGAGAGAGAAAAAGAGGGGGAAAAAGGGGGGGGCCGAGAAGGAGGAGCGGGAGAGAGAGAGAAGAAATGGGGTCACAAAATTGTTACCATAAGACAAAACGAGCCCTCCCTTGACCACAAAAAGCACCCCCCAAAAAAAAAAAACCCCAAAACAAAACAAACAAAAAAACAACAAAAAAACCCAAAAAAAACAAAAATCCTGTTGACTTTTCCTAAAAAAAGTAGGTTTAGACATTGGGCAATTTTTTTGGATGTTTTTGGGTTTTCCCGGAAAAAGGGAAAGTCATGGGCCCTACACAAAAGGCCCCATTTCCATATTTATTTGACGGGCATTTTTTTTGAATTTAAAAAAAAAACCTACACATATTTTTCCTTAATACCATTATCAAATTTTTGTTCTTTAAAATTATTTTTTAAAGATGACATAATCATAACTCGTGGTTTTAAGTGTGTGTGTGTGTGTATGTGTATGTGTGTGGGGTGGTATTGCGCGTGCGCGCGTTTTTTGGGGGGGGGGGGGGACCACCCCCCCCCCCCCCCCCCTCCCTCTCCCGGGAGTGTGTTATGGGGGAGGGGGAGGGGGTTGGAAAAAGTTGGAAGGTGTTAGGCAAATTTCAGGGGACGAGGGGAGTGGTTTCCCCCATCTGTGCTGAAAAGGTATCACAAATAAATCAGAAAAACTAAAGGCATTTCCACCCTTTGGGGTCCCCCCAATGATTTTGTTTGCATGCCTTTAATATACCCGTGGCGATTGAATGTCATACCTTTGGACATTTTACGATAAAAGCGAGGGGGCCAAAGGGTTTTAAGGCGATGTGCTCAAAACCATTGGGGTCCCCCGCGTGGGTTCGAACCCACCCTGGGTCAAATTTTTTTTTTCTTTGTTTTTTTGGGGAAAAGGGGGGGGGGGGGGGGGGGGGGGGGGGGGGGGGGGGGGGTTGGGGGGGTGCTTTGTTTTGGTTGTTTGTTTTTTTGGGGTTTTTTTAAAATTTTAAAATTTAAAAAAAAAAAAAAGTATTTGTTGTGTGTGTGTGTTGTGTGTGTGTGGGGTGTGTTTTGGTGTGTGTGTTTTTTGGGGGAAGGGGGTATTTTTTGTTTGTTTTCGTTTTAAAAGAGACACAACACACAGCGGAGAGACAGAGACGGACAGACAGACAGACACCCCACCAACCACACACACAACACCCAACAAAACACACAAAACCACACACACATACACACCCCCAAAGCATTTTTAGTGCTTTGTTTTTGTTGCTTAAAAAGTTTCCCAGCGCTAAATAAATTCCTTACATTATTTTTATTATTATTTTATTATTATTATTTTTTAAATTATTATTATTTTTATTATTATTTTGGTAAATCTACTACCACCTACACTAAAAGTAAAACCCATTTTGTTTTTAATTCTTTGGGAAACTGACACAAACAGGCAAAAAGGGGCCGGGCAAAATTTTATATCTTTTTTTAAAGGGCAACTTTGGAAATTTTATCAAAAAAAGATAGCATCAATACACGAAAAAAGGGCAGCACAACTATTTTTTATATTTAAATTTATTTTCCCCAACATTCAGTCCCCGAGATTTCTTTGCGTAAATTGGGGCTGCTCCCCCCGGGGAGAGGCGGGGTCACAAGAGCAGCCCCCCCAAATTTTTTTTGGGTTTTGTTGCTGCAGCTTTTTAATTTTTTTCCCCAATCAGAGTGATTTTTTTTCTAAGAATTTTGCGAGGGACAATTTCTTGTTCCCGGGGAGGGGTTTTTTTAAACGTGCGCTGAATAATTATTGCAACACGGGGGACCCTTTTTTTAACGTATCCCCAAAAGGGTCTAGCCCCCAACCACCACTCAGGTTTTTGGGATGGGGGAAAATTTTTGGGGGCCCCAAACGAGATTCAAATTTCCCCCCGCACTTTTTCCGACTTGGACTTTGGGCTTTAAAAAACAGGGGGGGCATCAGAACCCCGGGTCAAGGGGAAAAAAATCAAAAATTGCCGGGGGGGCTCCCTGCGTGGAGAAAATGTCCCGTTCACCCCCCCCCCCCCCCCCCCCCCCCCCTTCCCTCTCTCTCTCTCTATAAAAATTCATCATCATCATTCGGGATTTTAAAAAAAAAAAATTTAAAAGTGTTTAAAATTTTCACTCAAAAGGTAGTTTTTTCGAAAGAGTTTTTGATTTAAAATATCTTTTAATTGGGGGTTTTTCGTTTTTAAATTGTTGTAGTGTTGTTGTTTTGTAAAAAACCTTTTTAAATCAATCGATTTTTTGTTAAGCAAAATATTATAAGATTAACCCTTGGGTTTAAGAATGCAGACAAGGGGTTAAAAAAAGAACGTAAAAAATATCTCGAAAAAAGGGAAACCAAACTCTCTCAAACTGTCCCCCCCGTGTGTTGTGTGGGTGTTGGTGTGTGTGTTTTGTGGGGTTGTGTGTGTGTGTGCGTTTTGGGGGTTTTAATGTTGTTTTAATTAATGGATTGTTATGTAGTTTTAATTTAAAAATGAAAATTAAAATTATACGGGGTTGTGTGTTTGGGTGCGGGGCGTGCGGGCGTGCGTTTTGAGTGTTGTTGTGTGTGGGGTGTGTTAAGAAGAGAGAGAGAGAAGAGAGGGGAGAAGAGAGAAGAGAGAGAGGGGAGAAAGAGAGGGGAGGAAGAGAGAGCACACCAAAAATTTACTGCCCCTGTAGGGTTTTCAAAAAAAAATTAAAAAAGAATTTTGGGTGTCCACAAACAACACGACGTTTTATTTAAAAAAACCGACCTAATGAAGATGATAAATAATAAAATAATAACAATAAAAATTTAAATTAATAAATAATCCCAAGGGAAATTTTATACAGCGCAATATCTTTGCAAAAAAAAAAACAAAGATAAGAATGAAAGGAACAATAAACAATAAAAATGGGGAAACAAATAAATGAAAAAATTAAAAATAACAAAAAAGAAACTGAAAAAAATACGAAGAGAGAAGAAATGGCAATAAGGGGAAAAAATTTTACCCAAAAATACCCCCACATTTTTAAAACAGGGTATAGTTTTTTTTAAACCACTATTTTTGCCAAAAAGTAAAAAAAAATTATATTTTTGAGGGACATACACACTCACATTTCCACACATCACACACGCGCGCGCGCGCACGCACGCCCAACGCACCACGCACTCGATATAAAGGGAAAACAAAAACCTTTTTTTAAAGGCCCAAGGAACCCCGTGATACACGATTTGTTTCCCCATAGCCCAAACCCCCGTGGTCCCGTCACACTGCTTCGTTTCCTCTTAAAAGGCAATGTGTGACACAAATTTTTTTTTTTACAACTGAAAATAAAAAATTAATTTTGAATATTATTTTTGGGGTTTTGTGTTTCAAGTACAAAAAAAATAAATTTTTTTTATGTTAAGGAACCCCATGGTGCCGGGGGAAAAAACCAAACACAGCAATCCCCCAAATTTTGGGGTTTTTTTTGGGAAAAATAGTTTTTTTAAAACCTAATAAAAAAAGGGGGTCCCTTAATATTGTTGGCACGAAAAAAAACAAAAAGGATTTATTTACAAACTTACAGAGATATTTTTTTTGAACCCGACGAGGACAGAGAACTGAACTCGAACTCAAAATTTATTCACAAAAAGGCCTTTGGGTTTTTTTCCCCCATACATAAAGGGGGGGTTTGGAGCGTTTAAAGGTATTTTAGGGGAAAAAAAATAATAACACAAAAAAAAAAAAATTGAAATGGCATACCCAAAAACAAACCCCACAAAAAAAATCAGTTAAAAAACATATGATTTAAGAAACCAAGATTTCCCCTATTCTAAAAGGTTTTACAAAAAGGGGTAAAAGGCAGGGCTGCGCAAAAATCTCGGGGTGACTGATGCCTTGAGTAAAACAGAAGTAAATAAATTGGGCCCATTCCCAAAAATTTTCCCCCAAAAATGAAAATTTCGTCTAACACAAATACTGGAAAAGACGGCACAACTTTGAACTTCATTTTTCCCTTTTTTTGGCTTACAAAAGGGGGCTTAGAACCTAAAGGTTCATCATCATCATGTTCTATATAAAAAAATTTTTTATGAACTTTTATGCTATACACCAAAGTCAAAATTTAAAACCCAATTCCTTTTCAAATGTATGCCCCATATAAAGGGCTTTAGAAAAAGGTTTTGGGACATCGTGGAAAAAAATTGGACAAAACAAAAGAGAGAAACAAAGAGACAATAAACAAAAATTGAAAGGGCAATGACACATTCTTTTATTTCGGGGAAATGAAAAAGCATATGGCTTTTTTACACCCGCCCCCCGGTAGGGATTTTTCTTCATTTTCCAGGTTTTGTTGCAGACTGGGCGATCATGGCCCCCCTTTTCCTCTTTTTGCCCCAGTTCCCCTAAATGAGTTCATTGTGGGGGATTTTTCCTCGTTGGGGTGGGCTATTCGGGCCCTGTCTTGTTTTTTTTGGTGCGTTGTCTTTCTGTTTTTGGGTCCCACAAATCTTTCCCAAAATTTTTGTTTTCTTTTCCATCAGCTCTGTTTATGTGCCCCAAAATTGAAATTTTGGTCTTTTTTTCTGATGGTTTTGAGTAGGGTTCTTTTGCCCCCCGGCCCAAATTTTCCAAAAACTTCTTCTTTTTAAACTTCTTTTCGCCCCCATGATATTCTCATAATTCTTCTGATATCCCAAACATTTTTTTTGCTGTTTTCAAAGGCTTCTTTCGGGGTTTTTTTGTCACGTCCACATTAACACCCGACGAGGATGGGACCATTTTTTAGGCTTTCAAGTTTTTAAAAAATTTTTTCGGTTTGGCTGGGGTTCTTTTATTTTAGTTGGTTTTAAAAGGATGGGCCCCTTTCTTTTTCCCTTTGGTGAAATTTTTTTTTTGTTTCTTTTAGAACAAGCCCGATCTCTTCTTTTAAATTCTATTTTGCCCCGGGAAAAAATTGGGGGCCCTTGGAGTTATTTTTTTTTGGGAATTTTTTGAAGCCCAAAAAGTATTTTTTTAAAACAGGGGTTGCCCGCCCCCTTGTTTTACCCCTTTCCTTTTTGCATAAAATTTTGTTTAAAATTTACAGAAAAAAAGGTTTTCTTGAACAGTTTGGAATTCCTGCATTTTCGTAAAATCCTTTGAAAAATTCAGTTGGGGGGTCCCTTTTTTTAAACTTTCCCAGGGAAGTAACTGGAAAGGAATTTTGGGAATTTTTCCCCGGGTAAAATTTAAAAATTGGGGTTTTCCCGAACCCCTTGGGATTTTTTGTTTTTGTAAACCCACTTTGGACCCCTTTATATGGTTTGGCCCCTAAATTCATTTGCTGTGATATTAAGGGGTTTTTTTGGGAGAGTAAAAACGCCCCCTTTTTTTTTCTTTTTCCCTTTACAGGATCGGTCGTTAGAAGTTTTTTTTTATCAAACCCCCAAAGGCGGGGTTCCCTTTTCCCCAAAGGTTAAATTTTTCCGGGGCCCTTTTTAGTTTTTTTTACACGTTTTTTTGGGGGAAAATTTGGCCTACGGGGGGCCCCAACTTTGTAAACCCCTTAAATATCTAAGCAGGGGAAAAAAAAGGTCCCTTTTGAACCCCCCCCCAAAACCCCCCCACCCAAAAAACTTTTCGGACCCCCAAAAATAATCCAAAGGGTTTCCAACCCAAGAACCAAACATAGAACCTAAAAGAGGGGCCAAAAAAATTTAGCCCCTTTTATCCCCACAACGGCCCAAAAAAACCCAAAAAAAAACCAAAAAACAAAAAAAAGGGGAAAAAAAAACCTTAAAAAAAAGGGGAAAAAAAGAAAAAAACCCAAAAACCAAAATTTCCCCTAGCGGGGTTTAAAAACCATAAGTATTTTGGGGTTGTTTTTACTTTTTGGGGTAATGGCAAAGGTGGGGAAAAACCTTTAAAAAAACCCCAATCATCCTTAAAGGAAAACCAAAGGAAAAAATTTTAAAACACCCCCCCAAAAAAAAAAAAACCCCAAACCAAAACCCCCCAAAAAACCCCAAAACAAAAAAACTAAAAGAAAAAAAACCTTTCCCCAAAACCAAAAAAACCCCCCCAAAATTAAAAAACAAAAAAAACCCCCAAAAAGAAAAGAAAAAACCCCCAAAAAAAGAAAAAGAAAAAAGTGAAAAACAACAAAAAAAAAAAGAAACCCAAAATCTGAAAAAAAAACCCAAACTTAATGGGTCCAAAAAAAAAACATCTACCCATTTTTAAAGGGTACACATACTTTTACACAAAAACAAAAAGATATAAATTTGGGGCCCTTCATTAAAATTTAAAGGGTTTAAACCAGGCCGAAAGGGCCCAAAAAAGTATTGAAAAATTAAAAATAAAATATCCTTTATAAAGGAAAACAATAAGCAAAATTAAAAACGTGTAGGCAAGACAGAGAAACCGAAAAAAAAAGGGGGGGGGGGGGTTGAGAGAGAGAGAAAGAGGAGAAGATTACGAGAGAAAAGGGGAGGAGTGTTTTGTGTGTGTGTGTGTGTGTTTGTTGTGTTTTGGTGTGTGTTTCAAGAGAATATCAAATATTTTAATTTAAAAACCCAGTACACAAATCACCATCAACACTCATTTTTGATGGAGGGGAGAGAGAGAGAGAGGAGAAAGAGGGGAAAAAGAGAGAGAGAGAGAGAGAGAGGAAGACGCACACAGAGACAAAAAAACAAACAGACAAAGAAGAAAAAAGGGAGAGAAAAAGGGACAGACAAAAAAAAGGGGACAGGGGCAGAAAAAATATAAAACAGACTCAGAGACAGAGAGTCGGGGAGAAAATATTAGAGGGGTCAGGACATTTTTTTTTTTGTCCAGCGGGTTTAAAATCGTTACCTGTTTTTTAAAAGATTTTTTTAATTTTGCCCCGTTTAATTTGGGTTTTTGGGTTGTTGTTGTTGTTGTTGTTGTTTTTGTTGTTTTTGCGGGGGGTTGGTTTGTTGCCCTTGTTGTTCTGTTTTTTGTTGTTGTTTTTGGGTTTTGTTGTAAATCCCAAAAGCAACGGGGAGGAGGATGGTAAAAAGTGGATAAAGGGCCATGCAGCACTTTTGGGGGATCGTGACTGGGGTTGGCCCAGGATAGAAAGGAGGGGAAGCGCTTTGTTGCTGCCCTACACACCACGGGTGAAAATTTTTAAAGAGAAAATTTGTTAAATCATCAACCTTGTTGGGTTTTTATTCCACCCACCACCACCCACCACCACCACCAATTATCATGCTGATCATCGTTGTGTGCTGGGGCCAACAGGGGAAAAACCAGTGTCTTCAAAAATTGGAATTTTGTGGGAAAACCCGAGGCGTGAAGGGGGCCCTCGGCATTTTTGAGGATTACAGGGGGGAAGTGCGAGAGAAGAGAGAGAGGGGGAGAGGGGGGAGGGGGAAGGGGAGAGGGGGAGAGGGGGAAGGGGGGGGGAAAGGGGGAAAAAGGGGAGCGAGAGGGAGGGGAAGAGAGGAGAGAGGGAGGGGAAAAGGGGAGAAAGGAAAAAGAGAAAGGGGGAAAGAGAGGAGAGGGGGGGGGGGGGAAAGGGGGTTGGGGGGGGGGGGGGGGGGGGACGGACCCCCCAGGCCCCGACCCCCCTAGCCCCCCCGAAGGCCCGCCCCCCCTCCCCCCCCGGCCGAGGGCCCCCCAGGAAAAAACCCAAAAAAGCTTTCTAAACCCCCCCAAATAAGGCCCACACACCCCCCCAAAACAAAACACACCCCCAAAAAAAAACAACCCCACCCCCACACACCCCACACACACACCCCCCCCCACACACCCCCCCCCCCCCCACACCCAACAAAAACCTTTTGTTTTTTCAAAATTGGCGTCGGGGGAAAGGGGGGGGGGGGAGGTTTAAAATTTCAAAGAAAAAAATTTTCGAAGAATTGCCCAAAAAGAATTGAGAAGAATTTCCAAAAGAAATTGGGAAAAATTAAGAAAATTGCGAAGAAAGAATTTCCAAAAAAAGAATTGAGAAGAAAATTCCCAAAAAAGAAAGAGAAAGAAGAAGAAGAAGAAAAAGAAAAAAAGAAAAGAAGAAGAAGAAGAAAAAGAAGAAAAGGCAACAACCAACCACGGGAAAAAACAAATTTTCCCAAAAGCAGCCGCAGCAACAACAAAAATCGCAATTTTTTTTTTCCCAAAAAAGGGAAACGGAAGAGTGAAAGGGAATTTGCCCAAGAAAACTTCATGTAATTTAACCGGTTTTTGTATTTGATGATGATGTGGGGGATGAAAGTGAGGGTGATGATGGGTAAGATAATAAAGATAAAGTTAAATTTCTTCCCTCGTCGTCCCTTTGGTCTTTTTAAAAAAAAAAAATTTTTTCCCGGGGCTCCCCATATAATTAAAATACCCAAACTTTCTGAACTTTTTGATAAATTTTTTTACACTGTCGCCCTGTTTTCTTTGGTTTTTGTTTTCTTTTAACTGGGTAGTCCCCTTTTTTTTCTTAGAGTGAAGGGGGATAAAAATTTATTTTCTGGACATACAAAAAAAACTTTTATTTAAAAAATAAGAAAAAAAACCCAAAAAAACAACCCAAAATTAAAAAAAGGAAAAAGGGGATGTTGCGCAACATTTCAGAACCAAAAACCCTGGGTAAAGAAGGTTTTTTTTAGGCCCCCTTTACGCATTTTCCGTTCATTTAAAACCCCCCCCCCCCCCAAATAAAAAAAGAAAAAAATAAAAGATAAAAAGAAAAAAGGAAAAAAAAAAGGAAAAAAAAAAAAAAAACAACCCAAAAAAGCAACAACAAAAAACAAAAAATTCGCTTTTTTTATTTTTGGGTGTAGAAGCTTGTGTTTTTATATATGTGATCTTCTCACGAAGGGATTCTTAAACATAAGGCTATCTTTTTAGCAAATGGAAAAAAAAAAAATCCAGGGAAAACAAGAAAAAAGAAAAACGAAAAGAAAGAGCGTTATCAGCAAAATTGTTCGTCCGCTGGGGACCTTTTTTTCCTTTTGATCCCCTTTTTTTCCTTTCCCCCCTATCCCCCCCTTACGAAGTTAATTTTTCTGATATTTAAACGTCCCTCATCTTTAAACATGGGTGAAAGATGAAAGATTTTAAAGATTTATCTTAAACATCATCAAAATTTATCCGCAGCAGCAGCAGCCAGCAAACAGCACCCCCACACAACCACCACCCCCCACCACACCACCACCCCCAAAACCCACCCCTAACCCCCAACATCCCTATCATCATACATCATCATCAAACCCTCATCATCATACATCATATCCCTCATCATCAATCGTTTTTTTGAAATTTTATTTGATTTGATTTGATTCAGGGCAAACCCGGGGGAAGATTGGATTTTGTCTTTGTTTGGGGGATGGGGGGAGGGCCCCGGGGTGTGTTTTTATGTCCCGTTTCCCCCTGTAAAAAGTACCCATGGTTTAGCTGCTGCTGCTGCCCGCTGTGCTGCTTCTGGGGGCTGAGCTTGATTAAAATGACGATGATGGAAAAGATCATGGTGATGGGGGAAGATGTTTTAAGTGATTGTGGTGGTAAGGGGAAAGGTGTATTGTGAGAAAAAAAGATTACGACAAAGATGTGACGGACCCGGCGCGATAACGATGTGGGGCCCATAAAGGCGTGATGATTTCAATTTATTTTGTGAAAACCAGAGGACAGGCCGGAACAAAGGGTTTGGGGTTCCGAAGGGTTAAGGCCTCAGTGACCCTGAAAAGTGTTTTTATTGTCTATTTCATTCATTATTGACATTGATTCATTATTGATTGATTCATTCATTCATCTATCTCTTGATATATGGACGTTTCCCTTTCCCTTTCTTTCCTTCCTTCCTTCCTTCCTCCTTCCTTCTTTTCCTCCCTTCCTTTTTTCCCTTTCCTTTCCCTTCCTTCCTTCCTTCTTTCCTCCCTCCCTCCCTCCCTCCCTTCCTTCCTTCCTTCCTTCCTCCCTCCCTCCCTTCCTTCCTTCCTTCCTTCCTTCCTTCCTTGCCCCCAGGAGAACGGCAGCCTGAAGCGGGTGGACCTGGCCTGGAACGGCTTCGGGTTTGAGGGCTGCGTGGCCCTGAGCGACAGCCTGGCCCGCAATGCCGTACTGGAGGAGCTGGATGTCTCCTCCAACAGAATCAACCCCCCGGCTCTGATGGAACTGATCCGGGGACTGGCTCGAAACAAGGCCCTCTTGACTCTGAGGGTGAGATGAGAAGGAGGTTTGGGGTCAGGGATGTGTGTTGTGTGTGTGTGTGTTGTGTGTGTGGTGTGTGTGTGTGTTTTGAGAGTTTAAAATGGGAGATATAAGTTGACCTAAAGGTAAAAGGTAAAGGCGTTTCTGTAAACCTAGCGGTCGTTGGGGAGCGAGACTCAAAGACCCCAGCTTTTCAAGGGGCCGCATGTTAAAAGCGCGCCCATTTTCCCCCTCCCTTTGCGATTTACCTTCCTGCAAACCCAAAGAGGCAGCCCCCGCATTTAAAGCAAGGGAACTGGAGGATTGTATTGAAGCCAAGGTCACCCATCCACTTGGTAACCACGCTCTTGCTGCTTAATTTTAGTTTGGGGAAAGCGAGTGCTCTGACCTCTGAGCTGTCCCGGCCCCAGGTTGACCTCGGAGATCCTAAACAACCCCACTCCTAATTCACGAAACGCTGCTGTCCAGGTTCGAACTCACGGCTTCATGGACCCCAGGATGAAACCATGGTTTGTCCAGTCAGCAAAAAAATGCTTTTTCATCTCAATTAAAAAGTTGAGGTGGCAATACCTGTGATTTTATAAAAAAACGATGAGACTAAACAAATACAACCAATTCAAACTCAAAGCGGATATTGTTTTAAATACATAAAAGTATTAACAGGCATTATTTTTTCTTTTTACTTCTTTCTTTCCGAATTCAAGATAGATATCGTTTATAAATTGTTGATGTGATTTCAGGTTTTTGCTATCAGTATTCTTAACTAACTATTATTGTGAATGATATTTAAGTATAGGGAACGGGATAGCTCTCATGTGGTCGGAGCACTCGCTTTCCCCCATCTTAATGGTTAAGCAGAGTCGAGCGTGTTTACCAGTTGGATGGGTGACCATGTTTTTGCGCTGCCGCGCACCCATCTGGGTTTCAGTTCAGTTCCCCAGTTCACACAGCGGCAAATGGGTACTGCCTACATTAAGGGTCCGGGATGGTAAAGCAGCGAGGGAGTGGAGATGGGCGCCGCACTCAATTTGATGGCCTCAAGGGAAGGTGAGGTAACTTGAAGCCGCGCCTCCCCTACGCTCCCTTTAGGTTATGGGAAACATTATTCTTTTTATATGTTTAAGTTTAACTCGATATTATGCTTTGATAGAATTTTTTATTGCGCTATAATGGGATAATATATAACTTTAGGTAATGGTTTAGTTTTCCTGCTTGTGTTAGTATCTTGGTAAAGCCACATGTTGCACTCATGTCGTGGTGTGTGTCTGTGTGTGGTCGTGCACGGCGCGCGCGTACATGCGTGCTGCCCGTGCATCTGCCGTGGCGCGCGTGCACGTATGTGATGTCTAATTCCAGGTCATTCAACTTATAGTACAGATGCAACGGTCTTTGTTTTATGTTTTTTTTTGTGTCATGTAATCTTAAACTATATATGCCACTCAAATTTTTGCATTAACTCTGAGACAATAAGTTTTTTGTTTTTTTTATTATTATTTTAACGTCTTGAAATATTCCATATGAAATTGTTCGTTTGTGACTTGTAATAATTATTTCCTGGAGTTCGTGTGAACGACTGTACAAACTTGTAACCGCGCTGTCATTTTGAACGATGGTTTTGTTAGTTGAAGGTTGCCTAGCACTGATATCGTAGGCCATATTTGGTTGGCCGAGCTGAAAACTGGATCGGTGGTCTAGAGGGGAAACGCGTCTTGTGGTCTAGATAAGCGAAAAGTCGGTTCGGAAGTGTGCGGTGGGTTTGTATCCAGGTATTGGGCCCGATAATTTTTACCCATCCATGGTAGAACCATGCGTACAACGTTGTGGTTTCTGGCGCGCGTTGTCATTCCATCCACCTATCACACAAAGTCTTTCGGAATGAGACGATATTCTACGAGGTCTCTTCGTGTGTTTACACACAATTATTCTGCGCAGGTTAAAGAACCCACAAAGAACCAATTTATTTTCACCAACATGAGTAAGCAAGGTTGCCTCCTTCCCTTCGCTAGCTGTGGGAGATCCTTGGGCCAGATCGCTCGGGTTACCCCACTTAGCCTCCCGATCTGGGTTTATCCGTGAAGTCATGGAAGGCAGGGTGACGGTTAGATGTGCTTTTTGAACTGTCCCAGAATTAGTTTGTGGGAAATGTGTCAAGCCACTTCAATGTGTTATGGCAAGGTGTTATATATGAGTTACAATGACTATGACAATACCGCCCTCAGTACAACAGCACTGCTCCTATAGATTGAATTTTGCAGCCTACCTATAGGTATATTCTGCAAGAACGCTGTCATGGTAATCAGAAAGCCAAAACAGTATACAAGAGTCTTTCAGCGTGAGGGGGCTTCCAGTTATCTGGATAGTTCCTCGCGTGCGGTTACTGTAGGGTGGAGTTTATGTGATGGACAGGCTAACTGGGTAACCCTCGATCGCTCATCCAGCGACAACTCTGGTCCGCATCTGAAAACCTCTCAGAATGGGTACAGGAACGTACGAGACTATGCCACAAAAAGGTAAATTGGAAAATCTCAATACAAGAAATGGAAAGAACTGAACTCTTTTTTATACTAGGACTTTCAGAAATGAAGTGAGAAGTGGAAAGGAGCAGGATCTGCATAACATTTCCGACAACTACACCATTCTTTACTCAGAGGAGATCAACACCAGAAAGGCAGGTTGTTGGCATGTATTTGATCAAGAAACCTCAAAGCCATCATAAGGTTTCTGGACTGTAAAGGACAGGAAAGTCCTGATAGTAACTATAACTTAGAGCACACACTTTCGACCATTTGGAATAGTACAAGTTATATGCACCAACAGACTGATAAGATGACGCAGAAAATGAGGAGTTTTTATGTTATGAAATTATCGAAAAGGTCAATGAAGCAACTGAAGTCTGAGATATCAGAATAATAATGGGTGACCTCATTCCTCAAAAGGTAGGAAAAGGGAAAGATGAAACCAAAGTTGGGCCCAGTTGGAATAGGAGTGCGAAATGAAAGAGGAGAGCGGCTCACCGGTATGGTGCAATGGAAACATAGAGCTGGTGTCATGAACCATGGTTTGAAAGAAAACCATCCAAGACGGATGCCTCCTTGACATGGAAAATCCTGGCGATACAGAACCAGGAATCCAAATAGATTCATCTGATTCAAGAAACGTTTCCGTAACCCTCTATAACATTTGTAAGTCCTGCCCAGGTGCAGGACTGTTGGCAGTGTTCATGTCACAGTTATCGGGACAATGCGACTACCCTAAACATGAAAAAGTTGTTCTCAAAAGCAAAAAAAGAACACAAACTTGCAATCTTAATTACACCAAAAACATCCTAATAAATAAAACACCTCCATCGACACCACATATCAATTTTTAAACAAAACATCTCATTTCCAATAACAACCATCAACCAACTCCATATTTTTACTTAAAACCTTTCCTATTAATAAAATAACTCCATCATCTCTTCCCAATCCACCCTAAACAAAACCATACAAACAACTAAATTAACAATACTTTTAATCACGTCTCAATTACACCATGAAGTAACCATTGTATAATTCTCAATTCCCTATATTCAAATCACTTATATCCGAACCTGTCGTTCAAACATTATTAACTCACAATATACAATAATCCAATTAATACATTGAACCATAACCTTTTCAATTAGAATATAAATTAACTTCAAAATAATAAATCAACAAAATCATAAACAATCAGAAATCATATGACATTTCTACAATCAATCTTCAAAAACATTAATAAATACCTACTATCTCATTCTCTATTACCATCAATTCAAAACACATATATAAAAACTAACACATGATTTCATAATACAACTAATATACCTCACTACCATGACTTACATAGTTTATAATGCCAATTTTTATTCTCACTGTACTATTACTATTCTGATTTATAAAGAGTTTATGTGATTTAGATCGCAGTGACCGCTAGACGTTACTAATTCACTGTTTAGTGCAGTAACGTGAAAGAGTGATGTGTGACATAACTAGTAATACATGCTTGTCTCAATTGTTTTTAGTGATTGATTTCTAGTAGTTTATAGTCTAGAGTCTATAGTGTGTGTAGGCGCTTCTGAGAGATACGTGATGATATCCATTTTCTTTGCATTTGTATGACTGTGCGGGAGGCGTGAGAATTGGGGAGATGGAGAGGGTTGGAGAGAGAGTGGGAGTAGGGAAAGTGAAGAGCGGATGAAGTGAGGAGCAACGCGAAAGTGAGGGCTGTACTAAACGAATAGTGGTCGGAAGAGCAGGCAGTGGAGAGTAGCTGTGCTCCGAATGAGAATGAGTGAGATAGTCACGAGCGATCTAGAATGCGTGTCCATGAAGAAAGAAGAAGAGAGAGTGGGTGAGGGGGGGGGAGAAACGCAGGTGGAGAGAGGAGTAGAGAAAGATGTGACGCAAAGATGGGAGAGCTGGACTATACAATGAAGCCTGAGTGGTGAGATGGTCCCGATGAGAGGAGTGCAGCACGTAAAGAGAGGAATTCTTTTACGTAGATATTCTTGAGAAGGAGATCGGATGAGGAGATGAGAAGAATACTCCCAGAAAGATATCAGAAACGCAATTTTGGATTCATTGCAGTAAAAGGCACCCAGTAAATGCAATTTCGCATTGCAAAAAACTCTCTCATGAAAAGATTCAATCGAGGTCCAGAAAGACCTGTACCTCTTCTTAATTGACTACTCAAAAGCGTTTTTTGACCAAAGTACCGGACATCCGACTTGTTTGATATTCTGGCAGGGCTTTTTACATCGACGGGGGAATAAAGACTCATCGAGGTCCTCATGAAACATATATTGGGAACAGGAGTGGGACAGCCATTAGAGTCGGCAGTGGAATCAGTCAATGTAGACCAATCTGCAAGGAGGTGTGAGGCAGGGCTGCCTCGTGCTTCTCGCCTGGATTTATTTATGTATATGTGAAATAATTCTAACGATATATTGAGAATCATGGGGGAATTTTTTAAGGGGGGTGTAGGTGGCCACAACATCAAAACACACCTGAGATTTGCAGATGACACGCAGTCCGTATTCGCCCGACTTCTGAAGAAAAACTGCAAAAGATTTTAACAAACAGTAACAGACGAAAGCGAAAAGAAAATGGATTACAGCTCAAATGCAAAGAGTAACGACCAGAATGCATAGGTGATCTCGAAAAAAGAGCTGTGTTATACCACAATGCTCAACAAAGCCTGTAAAGGTGAGTAAGAGAATCAGACAAGTAAACACCTTTAAATACCTTGGTTGTACTATCACCCCGGACGGCAAGTGTGACACAGAAATCAAGAAGAGAATCGGTCAATCTAAGGCAACTTTTAACAACATGAAATGCATTTTTACCAACAGTAAGATAAGCCTCAAGACAAAGATCCATGTTTTGAGAGCCTACGTATGGTCCATTCTTCTGTACGGATGTGAGTGCTGGACCCTAACCAAGGACACAGAACAGCGACTAGAAGCAGTTGATATGTGGTTCATCCGGACAATCATGAAAATCTCATGGACAAAAAGAAAAACTAATGCAGAAGTAATGGAAATGGCTGGGTACAAGAGATCCCTTCTCAACACCATCAGAGAAAGACAGCTAAAATTTTTCGGCCATATAATCAGGGCTGATGGACTAGAGAAACTGTTATGGAGTGGCAAAATCTGTGGAAACAAGAGCAGAGGAAGACAACGCACAAAATTCACAGACAGCTTAAACAAATTCGCAACGAATAAAGAGGGCACCAACAATGAGCTCATGAGAGAGACCGAGAACAGGGAAGAATGGAGAGCCATGATCGTCGATGTCTGCAGGACCAGACCGGACACTTGAAGAAGAAGAAGAAAAGAACCAACGGCAACAAGAGAGTTGTCCTTTTGCAAAATTCTTAGAAAAAAGCCACTCTGATAGGGAAACAAATACAGTTACAGACCAAAAAAAAACGTGGCGCTGCTCTTGTGTCGACGCGCTCTCCCCGGGGAGAGCAGCCCGAATTTCACGCAGAGAAATCTCGTGACTTAAAGTGGTACAAATAAAGATAAATATAAATAAACAATAATGATGATAAGACCGGAGTGTTTCATTTCAAATGTCTGTCTGCTGCCCCTCTCCTCCCACGGCAGGAAGGCAGGCTCCTTGCCAGTAATTGACAGTGTCATCTTCTGTGGTGTGTGTGTGTGTGTGTCATGTGTGTGTGTGTTTGTGTGTGTGTGTGTGTGTTATGTGTGTGTGTCATATGTGTGTGTATGTGTTTGTGTGTGTGTGGTGTGTGTGTGTGTATGAGTGTGTGGTGTGGTGTGGTGTGTGTGTGGTGTGTTATGTGTGTATGTGTGTGTGTGTGTGTGTGTGTGTGTGCGTGTATTGTGTGTTTGTGTGTGGTGTGTGTTTGTGTGTGTGGTGTGGTGTGTGTGTGTATGTGTGTGTGTGTGGTGTGTGGTGTGGTGTATGTGTGGTGTGGTGTTGTGTGTGTGGTGTGGTGTGGTGTGTGTATGTTGTGTGTGTGGTGGTGGGGGTGGTGTGTGTGTGTGTGTGTGTGTGTGTGTGGGTTTTGTGTGTGTGTGGTGTGGTGTGGTGTGTGTGTATGAGTGTGTGTGTATTGTGTGTATTGTGTGTGTGTGTGGCTTGGTGTTTGTGTGTGTGTTCGTAGGTAACTTGTGTTTGTTAAAACAACTACCTTGTGCGCGTACGCATCCATGTATTCGTGTGTGTATGTGTGTTTATTCCTATCTCAGTGTCCAAGTGTGTGTGTGTGTGTGTGTGTGTGTGCGTGTGTACCTGTGTCAGTGTCCAAGTGTGTGTGTGTGTATGTGTACCTGTGTGGTGTGGTGTGTGTGTGTGTGTTGGTGTGTGTGTGTGTGAGTGTACAAGTGTGTGTGTGTGTTTGTGTGTGTGTTTGTGTCTTCGATTTTACGTCTGTTTTACGTGTGTTTGTGTGTAGTTGTGTGTAGTTGGTGTGAGAGTGAGTGAGTGAGTGTGTGTGAGTGAGTGTGTGTGCGCGCGTGCGCGCGTGCGTGCACGCGTGCATGCGTGCGTGTGTGTGTGTGTGCGCGCGTGCTCGCGCTCTCTCACGCATATACCCGCATGGGTTAATATGCGTATGTGCACGTGCGCGCGAGTATACATAAAAGTAATAGCTTTCCGCCGCTTTCCGGTGCTATTTTATTTCTGGCCCAGAGTAAGCGACATGTTGATCTGCACGGATCTGTAGGCAGACAGACAGACAGACAGACATCTGGCTAATGGCTTCCGGACTCACACACGGACAGAAGAGGAGACATAGGCATCACAGGCAAACACGCTGACCAGACACACTGACACAGGGTAAACGAAAGCACAGGCTCACTCACACACACACACAAAGTCTGAATTAATACAGAGACGAATATCAGTCTGAAACTTGCGCAGGGTGGTGGGGAGGAGGAAGGGAGGGGGGGGTGGGGGTGGGGGAGGGGAGGTGTGAGAGAAGGGAATGGAAGGGGGAGGGTGGTGGTGGAGGGAGAGGGTGCAGACAGAAGACATATGAGTTCATATTCGTAGATGTGATTGGTGATATGTTTTGTGTGCTTTTGTTTTGCTCGTGTTGTGCGTATGATAATGTGAAACGGTAGTATTGTTCTATTTGCTGTTATGTCGTTGTTGTTGTTAATGTTGTTGTTGTCCCTGTTACTGGTGGTGGTGGTGGTGGTGGTGGTGGTGGTGGTGGTGATGGCATTATCATCATCATCAACATCGTCATCACCGTCGACGTCACCATCATCTTCATCATTATTTAGGCCAACATTCTCTCTCTCTCTCTCTCTCTCTCTCTCTCTCTCTCTCTCTCTCTCTCTCTCTCTCTCTCTCTCTCTCCCCCACCCCCCCTTGTTTCTCTGTCTGTCTCTCCGTCTGACTGTCTGTCTGTCTGTCTGTCTGTGTCTCTGTCTGTTACAGATCGGGCAGAACCCCATCACGGCCTCCTTCACCTGTGTGTTGCTGAGCACTGTCAGGAAAAACCCCACCATGGCCCTGCAGCATCTGGACCTGCAGGTAGGCTGCCCTGCCCTGCCCTGCCCTGCCCTGCCCTGCCCTGCCCTGTCCTGCCCTGCCCTGCCGCGCTGTGCATATACCTGCCTGCCTGCCTGCCTGACTGATTGACTGACTGATTGACTGGATGGTTGACTGGATGGTTGACTGGCTGATTGACTGGCTGATTGACTGGATGGTTGACTGGATGGTGAATGGGGTGGTTGATTGGATGGGTGGTTGGATGATTGACTGGATGGTTGACTGGATGGTTGACTGGATGGTTGGTTGGATGTTGATTGGAGGGATGGGTAGTTGGAGGGATGGGTGGTTGGAGGGATAGGTGGTTGGAGGATGGGTGGTTGGAGGGATGGATGGTTTGGATGGGTGGGTGGATAATTGGATGGGTGGGTGTGATGGATGGATAGATCGATGGGCGGATGGTTGGTTATATGGTTATATGGTTATATGGTTGGATGGATTGAGACAGACAGATAGACAGACAGACAGACAGACAGACAGACAGAAAAAGGATACAGAGGTAACGAAAAAAACCACCCACAGAAACAAACGGAGTAATAGCAAAGTGGAAATTGTTTAGCACACAATTTCCAGAAAGTAGGGGATGCTGTTTATACTAAAAGAGCCCCCGGCATCCCCACGAGGAGACAGAAGTAAACACAATTACATTTTTTTTTATGTATCCTTGTTTTTCTTTATTTCTCTTAGTTGGAGCTAGGGAGTAATAGAGTTTCGTTTATTTTTATTTTTAAAAAAATCTAATTTCACGCAATTTCATTTGATTTTATATAATTTGAGCTTATTATTAGTGAATCATGCAATGGTTTCAATTTAATCTAATTTGGTTTTATTTCATTTCACTTTAATCTTATTCATCTTTTATTCTATGTCATGCTATTTTGTTTTTATCTCATGCTATTCTGTTTCAAGTTTATCATGTTTTTGTTTCATTTAATTATTTATTGGTTCTTTTATTTCGAGGATAATGAAATAAGCACTCATGTACTTTTTATATCCAGTCCCCGTGTGTATGCAGTTTTGCAAATTTTGTCATCCGTTCCCACCGGCACACAATGGCCAACTCTTCCAAAAAGTGGAACGGGTTTTCACGTGTGCGCAAGCTGTTCTGCGTGCGTTCGCACTCGGGACCTCGGTTTATAGTCTCATCCGAAGGACTCTTGGAGAGAGTGGAGTCGGCACTGATGTTAACTCCAGAGGAAAAATCCTCTTGAGCGAGAATCGAACCCAGGTAAGCAGATGACAAGCGCATCACTCTAACCACCAGGCTATCCCATCCCCCCTCATGCATTTGGGTATTATTTTCTTGTTTATTTAGCGTCACAGAACAGTCACGACTACGCGTATAGGATTATCTGAGCTTGAAGCATTGACGCACAAAGCTCATTTTGAAGTCTGTTCGTAATCCAAAGCCCCGCGAACAAGTTAAACAAAGATGGCGGTCTGTGGTTTGCTGGCTTCCCCCCTGAGGACAATGGCGGTCGATGGTTTGAAAGCGAAATTGGTAACTTGCCCATCACCCCACACATTTTTTGAAAAAAAAAAAAGTTATTCATTTATCAACAAATCAGTTATTTATCTACATGTTCCTTTATCTATTTCCTTGTTTATTTATCTACTTGTTCGTTTATTCATCTGGAAAGGTTGCCCGTTTCTTCCTCTTTAAAAAATTTGTTTTTTTACAAAGACCCACCAGTTTGCTGTTACCTACAGCCTGTCCAAGGCGAGACTCAGCAGAAGAAGAAGAGGGGAGGGGAAGGGAGAAGGAAGAGGAGGAAGAGGAGAATTGCGAAGAAGAAGAAGAAGAAAGGGAAGGAGGAGGAGAAGGACAAGAACAAGAACAAGAAGAAAAAGCAGCAGCAGCAGAAGAAGAAGAATCGCGAAGAAGAAGAACTGTGAGGATGAAGAAGAAGAAGAAGAAAAAGAAGAAGAAGAAGAAGAAAAGAAAAGAAGAAGAAGAACTGTGAAGAAGAAGACGAAGAAGAAAAAAAGAAGAAGAAAAGAAAAAAGAAAAAAAAAAGAAGAAATGTGAAGA
>CM054154.1:47787520-47790020 GCA_028751875.1 Rapana venosa
TAAACAAACGTATTTAAAACATGGTGATGCAACAAAATCTATAAAAAAATTTCGATAGTAAAATGTTTTTAAAAACACACTACACTCCAGGCCTATACTTTAGCAGGGTGATAAAAACATGGGTTAGATATAAACAGGAGGGGGGAAGTCTAAGGTTTGAAAAAAATATGTTTTGGGGGCTGTTTTAAAAGTGTCATAACTGGGTTTCTGGCGAAGAGAGAGGGGAAGGGTTTTTTCCAGAGGATGGCCAGAAATAGAAAATGAGCGGAGGCCAACAGTGGATTGGTTAAATTGGGTTTGTAGGCAAAGGTACTGCATAGATCGGAGGGGAACGTGAAGGAGTGTTACAGGTTAAGACTTTTCCAAGGTAGGGGGGTGCAGTTTTTGTGGGACATTTGTAAAGGGGGGTACTTTTTTTATAATCTACTCTTTGGCCAGGCGCCATGGAGAGATCGAAAGAGAGGGGTAATGGCTCAGTTTTTTTCTTTCTGAGAACTAGTCGGCTGGGATTTTTGTATCGTTGAAGGGAGTGGATAGATGTTGCGGGCAGACCAGCAAAAAGAAAATTGAATAGTCCAGAGTGAGAGAATGAGAAAGTGACAAGTTTGGCTGTTGCTCAGTGGACGGGTACTTTCGAATTGATTTAACGCCGTAATTGATAGTAGCAGGACTGACAGGTCGGGGTGATAAAATTTTTTATAGAGAGTGTGTTGTCGAAAACGACACCTAGTCTTAGGGAAGTGGATAGAGGGACTGATGTTTTCCCGGTTCTATTGAATTTTTTGAATGGAAAGGAGTTTGTGTTTGGTCCCCAAGCAGGGCTTGGGTTTTCTCGTTTAACGTAATTGTTTTGTACATCCGTTTTGGGTATCTTGAAGCAGAGGCCATCTTTGTCAGAGAGAAAGCAGATTTTAGGGTAAACTACTTTTATCTGAGAGTCTCTGATAAAAGTGAGGTTGATATTGCGGTTTATTATATGTGGTGTGGAGCAGTATAGAGAGTGAAAAAAACAGGGCCGGAACTGATCCCCACGGGGGAAAACCCCATTCCAGTTTGGGAGGATTGATGTTCTTGTTTTTTTGCGACTGTCTGGAATGGTTGTGAGGTATGAACTGAACCAGGAGAGGGGTGGCCCGTAACCCCGAATGTTTTTTGAAAACGGGGGCTATTATTATTGAAGAAGGTTCAAAGACCAGAATCCCCTTTCAAAAACTGCAAAACAGTTGCAGCTGGGAAAGCTCAAAACCATCTGAAAAACCCAAACATTCTCAGGCCAAAGGGCAAGCTACTGCATGCACTGGGTCATCTCCACATATTGTATGCTGTGAATACTGGGCATTGAAATACGATCGACAAATGGGATTTCCGGCTTTGGAAATGGTCCAAAGACTCCTTACATTTTATACAGGATCACATTACCCAAAGAAAAAGTCCCCCCAACCATCAAAACCCAACAAATAAAGACTAAAAGATGCTGACCACAGTCAAAAAAGGAAGCTCAGAGGTATGGACGTGAAAGATCAGAGGGCTCTCCCAAAACCAACTGCAAGGAACATTTCAAGGGAAGAGAAGGGAGGCAGGTGAAAAGAAATGGGGAAACAAAAACATCCTGAAGGCCGGGAAGAGCTTCCCCCACCCCTTGGGGGTTTGGGAACAGATGAGATAGAGATTCTGATTCAATAGGATCCGTTTTTTAGACAGATCAAAAAATTGTTTGGGGTTTTTTAAGGCAATTTAAAAAAACATTAGA
Organism: Rapana venosa; assembly: GCA_028751875.1. Classification (NCBI taxonomy): domain Eukaryota; kingdom Metazoa; phylum Mollusca; class Gastropoda; order Neogastropoda; family Muricidae; genus Rapana; species Rapana venosa. The sequence goes on from CM054154.1 coordinate 47,789,271, forward strand.
TTTAAAAAAAAAAATAAAAATGTTAGTAAAATAAATACTGTGGGGCCATCTTCAAAACCTCTTTTGAAGGGTATGGCGAACACTGAAAATCGAAAAAAATCAACCCAGCCGGGGGTTTTTTTTTTGGGGGGGGGGAGGGGGAAGGGTGTAAGGGGGGAAAGGGGAGGAAAGAGAGAGAGAGAGAGGTTTTGCCCTTGTCTATATTTATGTTCTTTCTTTTAATTATCAATCATTTTTTTAAGTAAAAAAGGGCATGCAGGGGGAGTTTTTTTTATAATTTATTATTTTTGGTAAGTTTGTTTGATATGGAGGGCTTTGGAAGCTCTCTCTTCCCCCTTCTTGGCTCCATGAGGGGGGGAAACTGAAAGGGCATGCGTTAGAAAGCTGCTGAAAAATTTTTGCTTAAAGCTTAAAAAATGTCAGTTACTGGCCTTCCCAGCAACTTGTAACACTTTAAAAACCCCCCTGTGTCGCAACCCCTTCGAGCTGGAAAGTCGCGGGGGGAGAGGGGTGTTGTTTTCGTCTTTGCGAACCCAGTTGAAAGTCGTATAAACAGAAATGGCAAACCCAGTGCTGTCGTAATTGGGGGTTTTCAGTTTTCGAAAGAAGTCCCTTTCCCAAATCCTCCGACGTCCAAAAAAGTAAAAAACTAAAGAAAGACAGAAAGCGTCAGTGTGAAAAGGACGTTTTTTGGAAAGCCGAGTTGTCTGACAGTGACTCCCTGCATTGTGAGAGAGGGGATGCTGTAAT
>CM054154.1:47797520-47819520 GCA_028751875.1 Rapana venosa
TTTAAACCCGGTCGTTTACTTGCCGGCCCTTAAAATCATTTAAAATTTAAAAGGTCCCCAAAAACTTTTTAGAAATTTTTTTTAAATCAAAAAAATCCCAATAAAATTCAATGAACTAAAATTAAAATACTTGAAAGGAAACATCCTTTTTTTCAAAAATTCAAAATTCCATTTTTGTTTTGTTCTTGAGGTCTATGGTTACAAAAACCCCCTCAAACAATCAAAAAACCTGGTCTTGATGGGAAAAGACAGCGAAATTGAAGGAAACCGCGCCAGTTTTTCACAGGGAAATCTAACATATATATTTCCTTTGTCCCCGAAAAAACCATTTCCCCATTTCCTTTTAAAACGCCCAAAGTAATTTTCCCCCTTAAAAGTCTGGTGACAATTCCCGACCCTTCAAAATATAACCAATTTCCATCTTTCCCATTCCTTTCCCCCAAAACCCCTTTGGGAAAAAACATATAAAAAACACATAGCCCCTCATTTAGTTTCCACCCAAATTAATTCACCCCAAAACCCCAATTTTGGATTTTTTGACAAAAACAAAAAATGCTTTCGGGACTGATTAGCCTCGTTTGACAATGGGTTTCAAACATTTAATGACAATAAAAATTTTTTGGATACTTTTGTAGATCCAAAAAAGTTTTTTCCAAAATTCGCCCCACACTTCTAAAAAAAAAAACAAAAAACCCGTACCCTTTCTCAAAAAATACCTTAGAACTACTTGCTTTCCCATCTAGAAAACAGGCAACAGTTTGTTTTCATAGGGAAACTACCTCCCCAAAATACAAGCCGTCAAATTAAAGGGAGTACCACAAGGATCCAAAATTAGGACCTATTCTTTTTTCACTATACATAAAACCCCCTCCCTCCACATCAAATCCAAATGCGAAACTTTTGCTGATGGAAAAAAAAATTCATACGGCCACAACAACCCTTTTCTCTCTGGCAAATGCATTACAAAAAAATGTTTTTTCAGCTTATTTTAATGGAAACCCAACTAAACCAAATGTCTATACACCCCCAAAAAACAAAATGCATGCCCTTTTTACCATAGACAAAAACGAAAAACTTAACCCAAAACTTACTCCCATTTAAAAAAAAAAGGAATTTTAAATTTAAAAAACCTATCACCACAAGGGTTTTTTTGGGGTTAAAAAAATGATGAAAATCCAGTTGGGTTTTTACCCCTATCTCAAATTTTGCAAATACATGTCCCCAAAAAGTAAAAAAAAACTTTCCCAAAATCAAGCACTTTCTTGAAATTTCATTAAGGAAATATTCTTCCAATCTTATATACAACTCAATAGACTATGGCCCCTTTTTACCCTGTGGGATTTTTGCTAGTGCAAAAAACTATGAAACCCTTACGATCCGGAAAAAACGTGCTCTCAAAGGGGCCCCCCTTTAAAAAAAGGGCAAGCTTACAAAAAGCGACTATACTCAATTAAATATTCCCCCCCCCTTACACCCAAAGTTTTAAAAAATAACAAAGGAGTCCCTGATGTTTTAAGATTGACAGGAACTGTTCCATCCAAAACTTAATAGACAAATTCCCCCTAAACCAATCCAGAAAAAACTAAAAACCTAGTGTCCCCAAATTTGAGAAAAAGACTTTTTTCAAAAATTTGTCTACTTTTTCTCAGGCCCTATGCTGTTTAACTCCCTTCCCGAAATTTAGTTAAACAACATCAATCAATAACAATATCAAAACTCAATTTTCAAAATCCTTTAAACTTTATCAAAAACAAAAAAAAAAAGTCCTAAACCTTTAAAAAAAAAAGTTTTCAAAAATTTCCCCTTACCTATCTGGGCCCCTTTTCCCTCTTACCTATCTGCCATGCCCCTTTTCCCCTTTACCCCGGCTTTCTGTCAGAAAATTTTCCCCCCCCCCCCCCTTTTCCCCTCTCTCTCTCTCTCTTTTCTCTTTTCTCTCCCCTTTTTCCCCCAAATTTTTATTGTTTTTTTTAAAATGAGTTTACCAAACGAAAATTTTTTTTTTTTTTTTTCTTTCTTTTTCTTTTCCTTTTTTCTTTCTTTTTTTTAATTTTTTTTTACACTATAGTTAAAAGAAAAAAAATTCTATCAAAAACAATAAAATGTGTTAATCCCGTACGGTATAATGAAAAAAAAAAAAAGGGGGGGGGGGGGGGATTTTACAGTGAAAGATGGCTGGAAATCATTTCCCGAATTTTTTTTTCCCATGCGTTTTTTGTTTGTTTGTTTTTCAAACAAAAAGGGATTAAACTTTCAACACAAACACCCCCCAAAACACACACACACGCCCCGCACCACACACAAACGCACCCGAACCCCAAAAACACACACACACCCCACACACACACACACGCCAAAAAACAACCCCCACACCACACACAAACACACACCAAACAAAACCCCACACAAAACCCCCATCCTCCCCCCCTCTCCCACCCCTCTCTCTTTCTTCCTCCCCCCAAATTTTCTCTCTCTTACTTACAAGGGTTTTTAAAGTTTATTTTTTGACCCTTAATGATTTTTTTCTCCTTTTTTGTAAGAGTGTATTTGGGTTTGGGGGTTATTTTTTTTCATGACATTCATTTTGTAGAGTTTATTCGAAAACAATTTTTTGGTTTATCCCCGTGCTGTCCCTTTAAATTATATATTTAGTATTACCCCTTTAAAAACACACACACACACACCACCACAAAACACACACACACACACACACACACACCCCACACACCACACACAAACACACACACATACACACACTCTCTCTCCTCTCTCTTCTCTCCCCCTCTCTCTCTCTCCCTACCTTTTAGATTTGTTTTTTTTTAACCCCCCTTTTTCTTCTTCCTTGTTTTAAATTTTGTGAGTAAACCGGTATTAAATTTATTTCATTATCATGACAAACCCCGCTGAGTTTTAACCCAAAAAAAGGGTTTACGGTGGGCGTGCAAATGTTTTGAGAATTATATATATATTTTTGTGTTTAACCCGAAACCACACACACACACACACACACACCCCTCTCTCTCTCTCTTTTCCCTCCCCCCCTCTCCCCCTCCTCTCTCTTCCTCTCTCCTCTCTCTCCTCCTCTTTTCTCCCCTTTCTCCCCTCTCTTTTTCTCTCACTATGACCTTTTAATTGGCTGGGTTTTGTTTTTTTTTTTTCTTTCTTTCCCTCCTTTTTTTTTATTGTGTGAGAGTAAAGGGTACTGAATTTTTTTTGGGTTATTTAGACATAAAATTTGTTTTTAGAATCAAACAAAATTTTTGAAGGTTACTTTTTCTGTTTTGGAATCATTTATTTAGTATAGTTTTAAATTTCTTTTTGGTTTGTTTTTTTGTTTTTATTGTGGGGGATGTTAAAGGGTATTAAATTTTTTTTCTTTTTCATTTACATAAAATTTTAAACGAGAAAAAATCTAAAATGAGTGTTTATGGGGGTCGCATACTGTTTTTGGGGGTTTATATATTGGATTTTTTCCCCGAATACACACACACACACTCTCGTTCTCTGTCTCTGTCTCTGTCTCTGTCTCTCCTCTCTTCTCTCCCCCTTTTCTCTCCCCTCTCCCCCCTCTCTCTCCTCTCTCTCCCCTCCCCCTCCCCCTTTTTCGTCCTGCTTTTAGTCTTTGTATTTCCTGATTTAAGGGTTCAATTTTTTTAATTTTTAAACGTTATTTGGGCTTGCTCTGACTTTAAATTTTTTTAAAGAGGCCCCATTTTAATTTTTTATAAATTTTTGTAACAAGAAAGGGGTACCATTTAAAAATGTGTAGATTTTATCTTTAAGACTTTTAAGTTTGGTTGTGTTTTTTTTTCTTGGCTTTGTTGTTTGCTCTTGTTCTTGTTGTTGTTTGTTTTTTCTGTTTTTTCTTTTTTATATCTTTTGTTGGGGTTTTGGTTTTTTTCCCTTCCCCTTTTGTTTGTTTTTTTTGTTTTGGTTAAGGTTTTTTTTTGGGGGGGGGGGGGTAGGGTGGGTTTTTCTTAGGGGTTTTTTTTTAATTGCTTCTTGGGGGGGGGGGGGGGGGGGTTTTTTTGGGGGGGGGGGAGCTGTTTTTTTTAAAAGGGGTTTTTTCCCCTTGTTTTTATTGTGGGACTGATAAATATTGGGGGTTTTATTAATTTAAAAATTTTATCCCAACGGGGGGGGATTGGGTGTTTTTAAAAAAAAACATGTGTGCTTAAAACATTATCCCCCGAAATTAAAAAAATTTTTCATTTTTCATTGGCATTGTCATTGGGGCTCTTCTCTCTCTCTCCCAACTTGTGTTTTTGGGAGTCCCTTTAAACCCAAAGCCCTTTTCAGTAACCCTTTTAAAAATAAGGTTTCTTCTTTTTCTCTCTATCTTCTTCTCTCTCCTCTCTCCCCTTTTCTCTTTTCCTCTCTCTCTCCTTTTTCCTCTCTCTCTCTCTCCCCCCCCCCTCTCCTCTTTTTGGTAAACCCTAACCCAAAGCTTATTTTGTAACCCCTTTAAAAAAAAGGTTTCTTCATCTCCTCTCTCTTTTCTCTCCCCCTCTCTCTTCTCTCTCTTTCTTTTGTCATTAAAAAAAACGTTATCTATGTTTTTTTTTAAATTATTAGTTGGGGATTATAATAATAGCCCCCTTCCCGGGGAAGGCCCGATTTAAAAAAAACGTTTGTCATATTTTCTGTAGCTCTTGGGAAAAAAAAGACTCTCTTCTTTCTCTTTCTCTCTCTCTTCTTCTCCTTTCCTTTCTCTCTCTCTCTCTCTCTCTCTCTCCCTCTCTCTCTCTCTCCTCTCTCTGTTTGGTAGTCCTAACCAATGTTTTTTGTAACCTTGAAAAAATAAGGGTTTTTTCTCTCTCTCTCCTTCTTCCCCCTCTTCTTCCCTTCCCCTCTCTCTCTCTCTCTCTCTTCTTCTCTCTCTCTCTCTCTCTAATCTCTTCTTAACAAAGAAGCCCCCAAAAAAAAAAAAAAAATTAAGGTATCTTAATCTTATTGTGAGTCGTAAGTTCAAAAATCTTTACCATCTTGAACTTATGAAGTAGAAACCCCTCTGGATCGAAAATAGTATAAAAGGTTTTTCGGCCCCCATTTAAAGGGGTTTTTTGTACAGAAAACCCCAGAAAGAAAAAAAAAATGGATAGACAAGTTTGACTCCATGTGAACGTAGGCCTATTGAATCTAGGGAATTTATCTTTCTAGGGGATTTTAAAATTTTACCCCGCAAAAATAAAACCCAAAGGACCCCAAATTATTAATCATTCAAAATTTCACCAATTGTAACTTCCCCACCGAGTCAATCAAAATTCTAACAAAATTATTTATCCCCCTATGTATCAGACCCAAAAAAACCTTTGGGTTTTTTACAAAGGAACTAGAAAAAGCTTTTTTATTTCGGTTTCTTAAAAAACATAAATTTTTTAAAAAGAGCAGAAAAAAAAACTTTAAGAAATGCCATAAATCAAAAAAAAAAAAAAACCGGCAAAGAGAAAAGGAAATATTTCCCAAGATTACTATCATCCAAAAACAAAATTAAAAGCTGTTGGAAAGGCAATAAATAAAATAACAAATTTCAATTTCCTTCAAATCTAATGTCAAAAAGATATTTCTGCTGAAAAACTTAAGAATCCTTCATTAATTTTTTTTTCATAATTAAAATGTAACTCAAAGTCCAATGTCTCAATGAATAAAAAAATACTGCAAGAAAAGATTTCCATAAAAAACCCCCTTTACTTTTTCATATCTTTTTTTTGGGGTTTATAATTCTGACTCACCCCCAAAATAAAAGTTGCGTGGTTTGATGGAATAGTGGAGAAATACGAAACTCCAGCCCCAGTTATTACGCACTTGAACGGTGATTCCGATCCCAAGTTGGAGACCTACCGATCCCTCAAACTATAGGCCAATCTCTATTATATCTTACCTTTCAAACCCCTTGGAAAAACATGAATAAACACCTAGTCCATCATATAGTTTTAAAAACTTACTTCACCCAAATCGTCTGGATTTAGAAAAAATCACTCGTGCCATGGCATTGACTAGTCTTATAGACAATTGGCTGTCAAACATTAATGACAATAACTTTTGTGGAGTATTATTTGTAGATTTCAAAAAAGCATTTCATACAATTGACTGCAGACTTCTCATTAAAAAGCTAGACCTATATAATCTCTCTACAAATACTTAAGAACTTCTTGCTTCTTGTTTTACAAACAGGCAACAGTGTGTCTCAATAGCTACGTCCACATCCACACTAAAACCCATTCATTATGGAGTACCAAAGGGATCCATCTTAGGACCAGTTCTCTTTTCATTATACAGAAATGACCTTCCTCTCCATATCAAAACCAAATGCGAACTTTTTGCTGCTGACACAACCCGTACATACAAGCCATTACCTAAAATTATTTCTTCTAAACATTGCAAAAAAGCACTGATGATCTTGTCAATGGATGAACTAAACCACATGTCTATACAACCCCAAAAAAAACAATATGCTTGCTTATCACTACCAGACAAAAGCGACAATCTTTTCCCATTAAACTTTCTCCGATCAATATCGCAAAACGCAAAAGGGGGCAACTAGAGCGGCAATGGCGAAAAACAAAAAACCGAAAATAACAAACAGCTTCTTCGTAAACAAATCAACAAAGTTAACCTTAATTCGTTCAGCAAAAACAAGTATACTCTTCTCAAGTTCTTGATGCCACGTCTATGAAATCTCTCTTTTCCCTCAATCCACGTTTCTTGGATCTGAGAAGGCTAGTCCTCTGCCTTCTATTCACAAACCACTTGAGCTTTTCCCTTTTATATTTTCTGCTTTCTTCTTGACAAAAATCCGCAACATTCGTCCCGTTGGATCGACTCCTTTCCAGCCTGCAACTTCTGATCCCAATTCTTGGCACTCCTCTCCTTTCCTTTCACCCCGCAAGCGAGAAAGAAATCGAACTAATTCTGAAAGGAATGGACTTTTAAATCATGTGATCTTGACCCTTTACCTGCTTCTCTTTTTGCACAGTCCCCTGCAACAACTTATTCCCACTATTACGAATATAGTAAACTTATCTCTTGTCTCTGGAAATGTTCCTTCAGCTCTAAAAACTGCCATGTCACACCTCTACTCAAAAAGCATGACCTTGACCCCAAACATTCTGAAGAACTATGCCCTGTTTCCAACCTCCCGTTTTTCTTTTAAAGTCCTTGAAAAGTAGTTCTAAAACAGCTCAACACACCTTCTCTCACAGTCTCCTTCCTGCGTTTCAGTCTGCCTATCGCGTCAACCATAGCACTGAAACTACCCTTCCCCATACCTTAAACCACTTCTACTCGCTTCTGACTAGGGAAAAATCTCTCTTCTTACTCTACTCGATTATCTGCAGCCTTTGACACTATTGCCACTCTATTCTTCTCCCCCGTCTTCAAAAAACTTTTGGTGTTACTGGTACAGCCCTTACCTGGTTTAGTTCATACCTTATGACCGATTCCAGACAGTCACAGTAAACAAGATTCGTCAGTACTGAAAAGATTGGATGTGGTGTTCCACAGGGATCTGTTCTGGGCCCTTTTTCTTTTCACCCTTACACTGCTCCACTGTTCACATAAAATTAAACCCGCCATCAGATCACCATCATTTTTATGCAGATGACTCTCAGATTTAAGCAGCGACATCCTGAAAATCTGCCTTCTCTCTTTACAAATATGGCCCACTGCTTTCAAGATATCCAAAATTGGATGATACAGAACAAATTACAGCTAATGCAGTTTAAAACAGAAACCATGCTTGTAGGGACCAAAACACAAAACTCTCTTCCATCGCAACGCTTCATTACAACTTGGAAATTTGCATCATTTCCCTTTATCCACTGCTGTGAAGTATCTAGGGGTCATTTTTGGGACAACACATTTCTCTATGCAAAAATTCATCACTCAGACCTCCCGTCCTGCTACTTCAATTCGGCGTATTAGTGCATTCGAAAGTCCTGTCCAAAAGGATGCAAATCCAAACTTGTTGCGTCTTTCATTCTTTCACGCCTGGGACTATTTGCAAACTCTCTGTTGGCTGGTCTGCCAGCATCATCTATCCAATCCTTCAACGTATAAAAAAACTCTGCAGCTCGTCTAATCCTCAGAAAGAAAAATCTGAGCATATTACCCTCTCTTGCAATCTCTCCACTGGCTGCCTGTGCCACAGAGAGTAAACTATAAGATCAGTAACCCTCTGTTACAAATGTCTCAATAAAACAGCACCCGCCTACCTCTGTGAATGTCTTCACTTGTACACTCCTTCTCGTTCTCTCCGCTCTGCTGCAGATACCTTGTCCTTACGAATACCTAGATTCAACCAATCCACCATCGGCCGTCGCTCTTTCTCTATTTCTGGTCCATTAATATGGAATGATCTCCTCTCTCTCTCCGCCAAAAAGCCTTCTTATGACACTTTTAAATCCAGTCTCAAGACATATTTATTTCAAACCTAAGATTTTCCTCTCCTGCCTCATCTCATAGTTTTTTTTTCCCTGCCTTCAACAACAAAGATTCTATTGCCCTGCCAGGTTGTGTGACCTGTGTGTGTGTGTGTGTGTGTGTGTGTGTGTGTGTTGTGGGTGGGCGTGTGTGCACATTTGGACTTGATGGAACTATTGCCTTGTCACTGGTTGTATGACTGTGTAAGAATGAGTTGAGTGCAAGCGTCTTTGATTTGTCTCTGCAAGATATAGCGCTATATAAATTCCATTTATTATTATTATTATTATTAATATTAAAAAGGAAGCAATCGAACAAAGCCTCTCACCACATAGTTCTAAGAGTAACAATTGATGAAAATCTCAGCTGGTACCATCAATATCCCATCTGTGCAAATACATATCTCAAAGAGTATACCAATTGAGTAAAATCAACCACTTTCTTGACTTTCATTCAATATAAAAACTATTCTTTCAAGCTTATTTACAATCTTCAATAGATTACGCTTCAACCCTGTTGGATTCTGCTAGTGCAAACACTATGAAACCATTATTAAGTCTGTATAAACGTGCTCTTAAACTGGTCCTTCTGAAGAAGACAACCTTACTAGAAGTGGATTATACTCAGTTAAATATTCTTACCCTACACCAAAGACAAGTTCCCAATGAATCATTCCAGAAATACTGAAAAGCCGATTGTCCCAATCCCAAGAATAGATTTGTTCAAATCTAGCTTACTTTACTCAGACCCTGTGCTGTGGAACTCCTTTCCTGATTCATTTAGACAACACCAATTATTAACAATCTTCAAAAGTAATTTTTTCGTCCACTTGATGAATCAAAAATAAAAATCCACACTTGATCTGTTGGAAAAATAAAGTAAATATATCTCCCTTACTTTATACCAAATTATCCTCTCTCTCTCTCTCTCTCTCTCTCTCTCTCTCTCTTCTCTCTCTCTCTCTCTCTCTCTTCTCTCTCTCTCTCTTCCCTCTCTCTCTTGTACGAGTGTGAATGTTTTACTTGTATATCACTATTGTGTTATTGCAAACTAACTTCTAGAAATGATTTTTTTCCACTATCCTACTCTTTATCATGACTCTAGTACAATGTTAATCACAGTAAGTGCTATTGGTGATAGTGTTGATGAATTGAAAATTGTATGCAATATAATTTGGATTGAAAATGTACTGTGCTCTCTCTCTCTCTCTCTCTCTCTCTCTCTTCTCCTCTCTCCTCTCTCCTCTCTCTCTCTCTCTCTCTCTCTCTCTCTCTCTCTCTCTCGTCCTCTCCTGTTATTGTTTTGCTTATAGATTTAATTGTCGTGTTTACAATTAGTATCCGGTTGAATGCTTTATTCAGATTTAATATTTCAGTTTTATTGCGTAAGTTGACTGCATTTGAGATTTAGTGAATTTTTTATTTTGATATCTTGTTTTGAGTGTACCAATTATGTATAGCTAATTCCAATGTGCAGATGTCCTTTTTTATGACTATACATGATATTCATAAAGATTTGATGTTGGCATTGATGCATGGTGTGCGTGCGTGCGCGCGCGCGCGCGCGCGTGCGTGCGTGTGTGTGTGTGTGTGTGGATGCAAATTGCTTGTGCCTAAACTCCTAAGTCTGCTTATACAATTTTGTTTCGAATAGTTTACTATTGCTGTTGCTTTCCATAAAAGCATAATGAATTTGTTGACGTTTCTTTCTGTAAGCCAAAATGATACTATTTACGTGGTTTGTTATCCTTTATATTATGGAGGTTTTGCTTTGGTTCTGTTTTTTTTTTTTTTTTTTGGAGTGGGGATTAATCGGTTGTCCCCTCTCCCTTGTTGTTGTTGCTGCTTTTGTTTTGCTCTTGGTTTCTTTGCTATTTTTTTGGTTGTTTCTGTGTTTTCTGTTTTGCTTTATTTCTTACTTGTTTTTGCGCTCTCTCTCTCTCTCTCTCTCTCTCCTCTCTCTCTCTCTCTCTCTCTCTCTCTCCTCTCTCTCTCTCTCTCTCTCTTCTCTCTCTCTCTCTCTCTCTCTCTCTTCGGTGATTTTTGTGGGGGCTTTTGTGTAGTATTTTCCACCTATACTGTGTGAGTGTATTGGTATGGGCTTTATTTTATTTTATTATCATATATATCCCTAAGGGGGGGACTGGATGTAAAATAGCACATGAGTGCTTATTCATTATCCTCGAAATAAAAGAATTTTTCATTTTCAAAAGAATTTGTCATTATCATCGTCTCTCTTTTCTCTCTCTCTCTCTCTCTCTCTCTCTCTCTCTCTCTCTCTCTCTCTCTCTCCCCTCTCTCTCTCTCTCTCTCTCTTACTTATATATATATGTACATCTCTCTCTCTTACTTTTATGTATGTATATACTCACAACTAACTATAGCAGAGGCCTTACTGGGAAGAATATATAACCCAGCAAATGATGTTAGCAGTGTAGTGGGCGTCACTGCGGACTTACTTAGCAACACAGAAAATGAGTCTATATCTCTTGCCTTTTTGCTTGATTCAACAGGACTTGTAAGTACCTTTCAGAAATTGAAAGGACCTAAAAAAGGTAAAGGTAAAGGAGTCCCATAACCTTTAAGGTCGTAGGGGAGCGAGGCGTCAGAGACCTCACTTCCCTAGGGCCAGCATATTGAGGGCGGCGCCCATCTCCTCTCCCTCGCTGCTTTACCTTCCCTGACCCTAAAGAGGGCAGGTACCCATTTACAGCTGGGTGAACTGGGGGAACTGTACTGAAGCCAAGGCGCGCAAACGGTCACCCATCCAACTAGTAACCACGCTCAACGCTGCTTAACTTGGCTGGGGGAAAGCGAGTGCTCCGACCACTGAGCTAGGACCTAATGATGTTTAAAAAGGACCCACTTACTGAATCAAAGAATTTAAAAGGCCTTTTAACCCAAATCACATTCATAAGGCCTTAAAAGGCCCCCTACGGACCTGTAAATAACATAGAGAGCGCCTCCTCATTTCGGCTTGTCTGCTTAAGTGGCACTTCGGTTATAATACCGCCGATGCAACTGTTTTTATTTTTATTTTTATCCTATCGTTTTTTTAAAATTACGAACTGAAAAAATAACAACAAAGGGAATTTCTTTTCAGGTACCTTGGGGAAAACAGATTTCCGTCACCCGGAGGGAAGGGCCACCCATGCACATGTGCATGCACACACATGGTGATACAAACGACCGGACACAACATGATGTAAATCAATAATCCTATGTGCACATTGAAAATTCTTACCTTTGACTTGTGTGTCACATCAAGCTGAAAAAAAAGAGTAATTGAATTTGTGTGCTTAAAAACATGGGGAACAAAAAACAAACTTGCAAACCATTATGTTTTGAAATGTGCAGGCACGCGTGCGTGCGTGCGTGCGTGTGTGTGTGTTTAAATGCAAACAGGTATATGGGCATGTTAGTGTGTGTGTTTGGTGTGGTGTGGTGCTGCAGTAAGAATAAATATTTTTTGTCCATTGTTTTTCTGTAGAAGCATTACTACTACAATCAAGCCCATACTCTCCACTTTAAAAAAAAATATCACCCAGAATTAAATGAATAGATCTTTAATAATATTTTTTAAAAATCCAATCAATCACCCTCGCTCAGTTCTTGTGGAGTAGCGTCATGAGCTATCCAGCCATCATAACCCTGGGAAGATCCAGAAGTCGGAACCAGGATTCATTCCACAGTGGAAATTCCTGCACCCAGGTATAGATGTCATCATTATCATCATCAGACCCGTGACCTTGGCGGTCGTGGGGGAGACACGAAAGACGATGCCGTGGTAAGCCTCCTCCATCCATCTCGGTCCTCGGCTCTGCGCAGTAGTGCCGAGTCATTCATCCTGGTCCATTCTCTGATGTTGTCCATCCATGACTTGTTCTGTCTTCCCCTCTTTCTGCGACCTTCCAGTGTTCCCTGCAGTACTGTTTTTGGCAGAGTGGGTTATGGCGGGTGACGTGGCCGAACCATGTCAGCTTTTTCTTCTTGACGATGGTGAGAAGGGGTTCCTGTGGACCTGCCAGCCGTGTTATTTGACTCTTGACAAATTCATTGGTCTTTCGTTCTCTCCAGGATATGCCCAGTAGTTTTCTATGGCATTTTGTTTCAAATGACTGGATTCGCTTTGCTGTTTCAGCAGTCAATGTCCAGGTTTCACTTCCGTACAGCAGGATAGTCTGAATTAGGGCTTTGTAGAGCTTTAGTTTGATTGGGAAACTGATCTCTTTACTTTTCCATATGGTGGTGAGTTTTGTCATGGAAGATGTGCCATGGCTATTTGACTTTGATTTGCTGTCGTCGATCGCCCGTCCTTTGTGAGTGTTAGCGCCAAGGTATTTAAAAGCGTTCCCTCCTCCAGTTGTTGGCCGTTCATGTAAATTTTAGCAGTGGCGTTGCTCGTGCTGTTCACAAGTACTTTACTTTTTCTCCGAGCTCACCTCCATCCCATATGCTCCAGCTCTTGTTCTCAAGTTGGTCGTAAGATCTTGCAGCTCTGTGTTACTTCCGCCCATGAGGTCAATGTCATCGGCAAACCGCAAGTTGTTGAGGGGTCTGCCGCCAATGGAGATGGTAGAGTGGAAGTCATGGAGGGTCTCTCTCATAATGTTTTCCAAGAACAGATTAAACAGGACTGGAGATAACAGGCATCCTTGTCGGACCCCAACTGTGGTTTTGAAGTAGTCTCCGACCTGATTGTTCAGAAGGACTGCACTGCTTGCGGTGTTGTATAGTGCTTGAATGGTTTGCACTAGTCCTTCTTCAATGCCAAAACATTCTGAGGACCTGCCACAGGCCTTCGTGCCATACTCTGTCGAAAGCCTTCTTGAAGTCGATGAAGTTGTGGAACAGGTCTCTCTGATGTTGAAGATGTTTTTCCATCAGGATGTGGCAGTTAAAAATCTGTTCGATTGTGCTCCTGACTGCCCTGAACCCAGCTTGTTCCTCTGCAAGGTGTTCTTCTGCCTCCTTCTTGAGTCGATTCAAAATAACTTTGAGCATGATCTTGCTGGCGTGGCTGATGAGGCTGATTGTTCTATAGTTTAGGCATTGGCGTAAAATTCCCCTTCTTGGGCAGGGGTATGATGAGTGATTGTGTCCATTCTGTTGGCCACTGTTTTGTCTCCCAAATCTTCTGACAGATAGCTGTAACATGTGTGATGACTGTTTCGCCACCATGCTTGAGCAGCTCTGCTGGTATGTTGTCTGCTCCTGAGGACTTTCCTACTGGTAAGCTGCGGATGGCTTCTTCCACTTTTTCCCTCAGTATAGATAATGGCGAGGGTGCTCTTGATGTTGCTGCTTTTCCCCTTCTATAGATGTACAGGTAAGTTAATCAAGAAAAGGCATGAACAGCGTGTATACTCGTATTTTTCCTCTCTCTCTCTCTCTCTCTCTCTCTCTCTCTCTCTCTCTCTCTTCTCTCTCTCTCTCTCTCTCTCTCTCTCTCTTCTCTCTCTCTCTCTCTTTTGTCTGTCTGTCTGTCTGTCTGTCTGTCTGTTCTGTCTCTCTCTCTCTCTCTCTCTCTCTCTCTCTCTCTCTCTCTTTTCTCTCTCTCTCTCTCTCTCTCTCTCTCCTTTCATTGTTTTGATTATAATTATAGTTGTTGTGTATCCCGATGAAGGAAGCATTCATATTTTATATATTCAATATTTTATTGGGCTTGTTGACTGTACTTGAGTTCCAGTGAATATCTTATTTCAATATCTTATTGTTACGTGAAACATTTTACAATGTGTAGATGTCATTTCCCTGACTTTATAAGTTTGGATTTTTTGGGGTTTTTTCCTGTTTTTTGGGGGGGTGGGGGGGTGGTGGTTTTTTTCTCGTTTTTCTTTGTCTTGTTTTTGGTTTTTTTGGTCGGGCTTTTTTGTTGTTGTTTTTTGTTTGTTTTGTTTTTTGTTGTTGTTAGGGTTTTTGTGGGTTTTTTTTGGGGGGTGGGTGGGGGTGTTTTTGGGGGTGTTTCTTTTATATGTTTTGTTTTTAAAAGTTTTTTACCTTTGTTTCTACTGTGTTAGGGTATGGGTATTTTATTTATTTATGTATTTATTAATTTGTTTTATTTTTTTAATATCGAGGATAATGGAATAAACACTTATGTGCTTTTTATATCCAGTCCCCGTGTGTATGCGGTTTTGTAAATTTTGTCATCCATTCCCCAAAACCGGCACACAATGGCCTACTCTTACGAAAAGTGGAACAGGATTTAACGTGTGCGCAAGATTTCTGCATGCGTTCACACCTAGGGCCTCGGTTTATAGTCTCATCCGTAGGACTTTTGGGGGAGTGGAGTCTGCACTGATGTTAACTCAGGGAAGATATCCCCTTGAACGGGAATCGAACCCGGGTCGTCAGATCGCGAGCGCAATGTTCTGACCACAAGGCTATCCCGTCCCGGTATAGGGTTCATTATTAAGATGTATCCCTACTGTTAGTGTGTGTGTGTGTGTGTGGTGTGTTGTGTGTGTGTGTGTGTGTGGTGTGTGTGTTGTGTGTGTGGTGTGTTTGTGTGTGTGTGTGTTTGTGTGAGTGTGTTTGTGTGTGTGTGTATGTGAGTGTGTTTGTGGTGTGTGTGTGTGTGTGTGTGTGTGTGTGTGTGTGTGGTTTGTGTGTGTGGAGGACAACAGATGGAGCGCTGGGTAGAACAGGACACTGAGTTATGTGCAAGGGAACATGTAGTCACAGAAGATGCCTGCATGCCATAGAGTGCCTACCAGAGGTGGAAGAGCTTGACAAAGAACAAACCCATAGATAAACTCAGCAAAGCTCTGGACTCTCTTGTCTCTGGCAAGGCTCCTGGGAAAGACGGTATTCCCACCAAAGTACTGAAGTGCTGCACAGAGACACTCATCACCGAGTTGCATGAAATCCTCTGCCTGTGTTGGAGTGAAGGCGAAGTACCACAAGACATGAGGGATGTTAACGTCACCACTCTATACAAAAGCAAAGGTGACAGAAGCGATTGCAATAATTATCGTGGCATATCCCTCCTCAGCATCGGTGGGAAAGTCTTTTGCACGAGTAGTGCTGAAGAGTCTCCAGGTACTTGCAGAGCAAGTCTTCCCTGAATCGCAGTGCGGTTTCCGTGCCAAAAGATCCATTAGAGACATGATCTTCTCCCTCAAAAAACTTCTGAGGAAATTAGGGAGCAAAGTCAGCCACCCTTCGTTGCCTTCATAGACCTCACAAAGGTTTTCAATCTGGTCAGTAGGGATGGGCCCTTCAAGATCGGATGTCCGCCCAAACTTCTCAGCATCATCAGATATCACACGAAAACATGAAAGGCACCGTCGTCTTTGACGGCTCATAGTCAGCTGCCTTCAAAATTCAGAGTGGAGTGAAACAAAGTGGGAGCCAGGAGGCAGCTCTGTTTCACTCCACAGGGTTGCCTCCTAGCTCCTATCCTGTTTGGAATCTTCCTTGCTGTGATGCTGAAACACGCATTTTGGTCCTGCAGCTGAAGGTATCTACCTCCGAACCATGTCAGACGGAAAGCTCTTCAACCTTTCCAGACTAAGAGCCAAGACCAAAGTCCAGCTGAGGTGCCTGGTGTCTTCCTCTTTGCAGATGACGCAGCAGTAACCGCCCACACAGCTGATGACCTACAGCAGCTCATGACTCCTTCAGCGAAGCCTGCCAAGACTTTGGGCTGACCATTAGCTTGAAGAAAACACAAATCATGGGACAGGATGTTGGGGTCTCCCCAGTCATCAGCATCAATGACCACGAACCTGATGTCGCCCCTGATGTGGATCGGTGGTCTAGAGGTAACGCGCCTGTCTAGAAAGCGAAAAGTCCGGGTCGGAAGTGTGCGGTGGTTCGTATCCCGTTTGGACCCGAAACTTTTTCCCCATCCATGAGATCATGAGTGGTGGTCTGGGCGCTAGTCTTTCGGATGAGACGATAAACCGAGGTCCCGTGTGTTACACATATATTATTCAGCGCACGTAAAAGAACCCACGGCAACAAGAGAGTTGTCCCTGGCAAAATTCTGTAGAAAAAGCCACTCTAATAGGGAAACAAATACTGTTGCAGAAAGGAAAAAAATGGGTGGCGCTGCTCTTGTGGCGACGCGCTCTCCGGGGAGAGCAGCCCGAATTTAAATAAATAAATAAATAAATAAGACTTCGTGTATCTGGGGTCAACTATCTCAAACACTCTTATCACTTAATGCAGAGCTCAACAAGACATCAGCACAAGCAGCTACCCCATGACCAGACTGACAAAGAAAGCATGGAACAACAGCAAGCTGACTGAGCACACACAGATCCAGATCTACAGAGCCTGCGTTGTGAGCACCCTCCTGTATGGCAGCGAGTCCTGGACTTTGCGTGCCCAACAAGAGCAAAAGCTCGATGCTTTTAACATGCGTTGCATCCGACGCACCTTTAACATCACCTGGCTGGACAAGGTCCCAGACAACACTGTCCTGGAAACAGCTGGAAAGCACCAGCATGTACACGCTTCTGAAACAGAGAGGTATGCGCTGGCTTGGTCATGTCATGCGCATGCAATGACTGATGGGTCCCTAAAGACCTACTCTGTGGAGAACTTGCGCAGGAAAAACGTCCTCAGGCAGACCACAGCTGCGATTGAAAGACGTGTGCAAGAGGGACTTAAAGCCCTGAACATTGACCAGAACAACAGGAAAGCAACAGCCCTCGAACAGTCAGCCTGGAGACAGACTGTGCAGAAAATTCTCTCCAAGTTCGAAGAGACACTCGCTCAGCAGCACGAGGCAAAGAGAAGGAGAAGAAAGGCTGCAGCCAGGCAGGCAGAAGACCAGCATTGTCAGACTTGCTCTGTGCCCTCTCTCTGCCATAGGGACTGTCTGTCCTTGCCCTGTGGACTGGCCAGCCACAACCCACGCTGACCACAATAAACACCTATAGCGACACTCCATGTCTTCTAAGATTGAAGGATGCCTATAATTATATGTATTGTTTTGTATTGTTATGTACTGTATTGCATTATTTTTGTATTGATTTATATTGGGTACATTTCCTTGATGATTGTATAGCCACTGTCTAGTGTATGGTGTTGTATTGAGTTGTATTTCACTGTATTCTAATCTACTCTATTCTACATTGTTCTGTTCTTTTCTGGTTAAGTTGCTTCTATTTAGTGCATTATTTTGCTGGATAGCAAAGCTTTGGAGTAGATCAATAGAGAGGAAGAGGTGGAGTGGAGTAGAGTGGAGTGGAGTGGAATGGGGTTGAATGGAGTGGAGTGGACTTAACTAGAAAAGAACAGAACAACACTGAATAGAATAGATAAGAATGAAATGACAGGCAACTCTTTTATTCTATTCTGTTCTGTTCTGTTTTGTTCTGTTCTAGTTAAGATGCTGCTATTTCCTGCATCATTTAGCAAGATAACAATGTATTTGGGGGGATCGATAACAAGTGCAGTGCAGTAGATTAAAAACCTGTGATCGCACTATTGTCCCTCAGGAATGAATGTATTCTTTTTTGCGTAGTTCAATTTAAATTTCCCATTCACATTGGTTTTTTTAATAAATAAACAAAAACCCTACATAAGTTTGACAGGGACTTGGAAATTATCCTAGCAACTCAGAAATAAAGGGGGTTTGGGGAAAAATATGTTAAATTTCCCCCCTTTTGAGTTTTAAAAACCCAAAATTCTTTTTAAAACTGAATTTAAACTAAACTTTTTAAAAAGAATAAAAGAAATTGCTTAAAACAGAAGTAAGTACTTTTAAGAATTTTGGTTTCCAGGAAATTTAACCCCACTTTAAAAGTGGTTTGAAATATTGTTGGATTGTCTGTTTTCGTTCCCCTGAAAGTTGTTTTATGTACATAATTTTTCCTTTGGTGGGGTTAATTTTACGCAATCTTTTTAAGTTATGTTCGGGGAAACTTCTTTTTGCCCCGTTTTTGGGGGCTTCTGCTTTTCCCTTTTGACATTGTTGGTGTTGTGACACCTTAAAAAGCTGTTGGTGGACTGTTTGATGATGCACCCTTATGAAATATTCCACACATGTGACGACTCGTTTAAAAATTGAGCTAAAAATTTAGGAAAAAGAAGCTGAACCTGTATTTAAACATGATTATCATTAAGGTGTGTTTGTTTTTGCCCTTGTGTTCATCTTCTGTGAAGCCCCCGCCTTCTTTTCCCCTCCCCGCTCAACCAACTTCCGTATGCCTCCCGATTTTTTATGCCCCCCCCCCAGGGTCGGAAGCCCAAGGGTCCCCCCTCAATATCGGCCGCCGGGGGCCACAGTGAGGGGCCCTGCATGCTGCTGGGTCATTTGGGTTTGGTGTTCAGGGGGCCTGTTCTGAGCTAGCTTTTCGTGGGAACCTACCTACAACCCCCTCAAAAACACAATATAGCTCGGGTCTGGAGCAGACTGGTGGTTCCCCACCGGGGGTAGCAGCCCCAAAAAAGTCCTCCAAAGACCCCCCCCCCCTTCTCCCCCCTCCCCCCCCCCCCCCCCTCTCCCCGAACTTGCAAACCCAGAGGCTTCGACACAAAAATTTTCCCCAGGACAGAAGAGTATGGGGGAAACCAAAACTGAGGTCAATGAGACCGTTCAAAGTGTTGATGGGACCTCTCTCTCTCTCTCTCTCTCTTTTTCCCTTCTCTCTCTTCTCTTTTCTCCTTTTCTCTCTCTTTTCTCTTCTCTCTCTTCAATTTGACTTTCTTGCAGCCCACACTGTGCACAAAAACTATCCAGAAATGAGATCTCAACCTGTAATATCACCCCCCCCCCTTCCCTTCGAATCACAAATTGGGTTTTTCATACCCCCCACTGGGAGTTGAGGGGAGTCGCCTAAAGTTAACTCCAGGGGAAAAACTCTAAAAAAAGTTCTTTTGGTAAACTATAAATGGACCCCTGTGCAAACCACGAAAAACCTTTGCAAACCTTAAATCCAGTCCTGCCTTTTGGAAAAGTAGGGCCTTTATTTCAATAAGAATGGTGATTAAGAACCCCTCCCCGAAATCGGATGTGGTACCATAATAATGGTGGGTAAAAATAAAAAAATTTGGTGAAACGCAAAATCTTTCCCTTGGTGAGTTGGAAATTAGGAGAAAAGAAACCCCCCCCAAAAAAACCCCCCCCAAAGGCTGGCATGACAGTGTTGTTTTCAGGTCGTGATCACAAAAGACCCTACAAGTGGTTTTCTATTCCTAACTGCAGATTTACTTTGTTTTTCAAAACTTTTTTTCACACACATGATAATATTGGGATTCAATGCTCCAATCCCATTGAATGAAGTAAGAGAAGCATTACTTTCCTTTCCAAAAAGGGGGGGGAAAATCTGTCGGATTTGACGCAGTATTAATGAAATGTGAAAAAATTTTCCGGAAAACTTTTTTATTTTGTGCACAAACTTTGTAATAAATTTGGATTGATGGTGTCAGCCCATGAAAGGGGGCAGTTATAGTTGTTCCTTCTAAGCGGGAAAGCCAAAAAAAACAGATTAAAATAATTTCGCCCATTTTCCTTGACTTCACATTTGCAAATTTTGGAGCGAATTATCTTAAACGATTGTTTTTTCTGTATAGAAAAAATTTAAACCCAACAAAAAGCAGGTTTTTTAAAGACCGATGGCATAGACAATTTGGTTAATTTTGCACCAATAAAAGCCCTTTTTCACAACGAAAAAAGTTTAGCAACTTTTTTTTACATTAAAAAAAAGGTTATGATAAATTTGGCACGTCGATTGTTTATCAAGCTACAAAAAATCTTGGGGGTTTTTTGGGCATTAAAGTACAAGTCGAGTAAGTAAGCAAATCAGGTTTCAGGTTCTTATTGGGTTTACCCCCAAAGGGTTTGTAATTGCTCCGGTCTTGTTCAAATTTTATTTCACGATCTTCCCGTAAGTATCAAATGATGTGTTTTGGCGTATGCGACACATATGTATGGGGAATGTTAACATGAAGCGAAACACGTCAAAACGGGCTATAAATCACATCAGAAAAATTGACCCAAAACAACTCAACAACATAAATTATTATAATTTTGAGAATGGACTTTCCTTTTCTACAGAAAAAAACACACATTGTACTTTTTAACAGTGGTAGTAATCCAGAGGAGCTACCAATGTTCAGTATTGGTGGTGAAATAATCCACTATAAAAATATGATAAAATTCTTGGGTGTCATTCTTACGTCTAAACTAGCTGGGGATGCACATATTGAATATACCTTAACTAAAGCAAGAAGGTGTTTGAATTTAGTTAAAATGGTAAGTAAGGAATTTTGGGGACAAAGCACTTTAAATCTGAAATGTTTAGCAACATCCCTTATTCGTTCCAAACTGTCTCTTATGGACAAGAGGTCTTTTTCAATGCACCAAATACCTACTCAAAAGTTACAAAGTATGGACTGTAAGGCATACAGGCTTGCCCTAGGAATACCTTTTCATGCACGGCTCTTAGAACTTACAATGAAATTGGAGAATTGCTTATAGATGAATACCGACAGTTGGTATGTGCAAAATATGTACTCAGAAGCGCAACCACGAAACATTTTACTTCAGATGATGTAAAAATAAAATCCGAAATCAAATTTCCTAAATGGGCAAAACAGATGTCTTCTTTAAGGCCAATGGGTACCTATGTTTCAGACCTTTTTGAAAAGTCTGGAATAATTCAACATACTGTGGACACACAAACTAAAGTTCTACCTTATCCTCCATGGGAAATGAACAATGCTAATTTTGACATAGATATATGGCAAAGAGTAAAAATCAAAATAGTATGATTTTTAAAGTCCGCTCTCACACTGATAATAAATATTCTCATCATTTAAAAGTCTTCACAGATGATTCACATGTACTGTAGATGATCAAGAAACAGGTTCAGCTTTCGTAATACCATCGCTTAAAATAGAAAAATGTTATTATGTTGGTAAACATCATTCAATATTCAAAGCTAAACTGATAGCAATTTTAATGGCTCATCATTATATTCTTGATCTTCCTATGAATATATGTCAAACTTTAGTTTGCCTTGATTCTAAATCGGTACTCTATGCATTAAAATCCACAGGTTCTAAGAAAATGTCTACAGTTGTACTAGAGATCAATCATGTCATACATGTTTTAGCTTAAAGGGGTATTTGTGTCACTTTCTGTTGGGTACCTTGGCATGTGGGGTTCATTATCTCGCTCATACCAAATGAGTGGGCTAACAGAGCTGCAAAGAGAGGTGCAAAGCATGGTGAGAACTCTATAGAACTACATGTTCCATTATCTTTACAAGAGGGCTATCATCTACTAGAAAAGGAATCGTGGAGTGGGGCCAAAAATGCTTATTATCTAAAGGAGCACTTTTCAGACAGATCTTTATTCACTGTCCCTGTTTTAAGGGATATTGATCACTCTGAGACCTTCAGAATATCAGACCTATCTGAATAAATCATTTGAAGTCTGAAGTCTGAGTCCTATAGAAGTTTTCTCATGGCAAGAAAAGCTAATGCTTTATTTTTTCTGATAAAACTGAATGCTTTTATCACCAAATATAGCAAAAATATAAAACATTTGTGTGGTGACAATATTACTAGCATTGATATAATTTTTTGAAATTTAGAGTCTTAAACCATTTTGCCTT
>CM054154.1:47820020-47847520 GCA_028751875.1 Rapana venosa
AAGAAGACTACCTTACTACAAGTGGATTATACTCAGTTAAATATTCTTCCCCTACACCAAAGACTATGATTTAACAAAGGCATCATGATGTTTAAGATAATGACAGGAACTTTTCCCTCATCCTTAAAAGACAAGTTCCCAATGAATCATTCCAGAAATACTGAAAAGCCATGTGTCCCAATCCCAAGAACAGATTTGTTCAAATCTAGCTTACTTTACTCAGGCCCTGTGCTGTGGAACTCCCTTCCTGACTCATTTAGACAACACCAATCATTAACAATCTTCAAAAGTCATATTTTCATCCACTTGATGCATCAAAAATAAAAATCCACAATTGATCTGTTGGAAACAAAGTAAATATATCCTCCCTTACATTATACCAAATTATCCTCTGCTCTCCACCCCCCCCCCTCATCCCCCCCCCTCTCCTCTCCTCCTCTCTCTCTCTCTCTCTCTCTCTCTCTCTCTCTCTCTGTATAAGTGTGAATGTTTTACTTGTATATCGCTATAGTGTTATTGCAAAATTACTTCTAAAAATGATTTTTCCACTATCCTACTTCTTTATAATGACTCTAGGACGATCTTAACATGTACAATGTTAAATCACAGTGAGTGCTATTGGTGATAGTGTTGATGAATTGAAAACTATATTCAATATCATATGGATTTAAAATGTACTGTGCTCTCTCTCTCTCTCTCTCTCTCTCTCTCTCTCTCTCTCTCTCTCTCTCTCTCTCTTCTCTCTCTCTCTCTCTCTCTCTCTCTCTCTCTCTCTCTCTACTCTTTCGCCCTCTTCTTTTATTGTTTGCTTATAGATTTAATCGTCGTGTTTACAATTAGTATCCCGTTGAATGCTTTATTCATATTTAATATTTCAATTCTACTGCGTTAGCTGACTGTATTTGACATTCAGTGAATGTTTTATTTTGATATCTTGTTTTGAGCGTACCAATTATGTATAGCTAATTCCAAAGTGCAGATGTCCTTCTCTATGACTATACATGATATTCATAAAGATTTGATGTTGGCATTGATGCATGATGTGAGTGCGCACGCGCGTGTGTGTGGGTACGCGCGCGCGCGCGCGGTGTGTGTGTGTGTGTGTGTGTGTACGTGTGCATGGGGATGCAAATTGCTTATACAATATTTGTTTCATGTAGTTTACTATTGCTGTTGCCTCTCATAAAAGCACAAAGAATTTAGACGTTTCTTTCTGTTAGCCAAAATGAAACTATTTACGGGGTTTGTTCTCCTTTATTTTATGGAGGTTTTGCTTTGTTTGGTTCTGTTTTGGTTTGGGTTTGGGGTTGTTGTTGCTTTTTTGAGGGGGGACTATTCGGTTGTTCCCTCTCCCCTTGTTGACGTTGCCGTTTTTGTTTTGCTCTTGATTCTTGCTGTTTTTTCGGTTGTTTCTGTGTTTTCTGTTCTGCTTTCTTTCTTTCTTGTTGCTACTTTTTTTTTCTCTCTCTCTCTCTTCGGTGATTTTTGTGAGGATTTTTGTGTAGATATTTTTTCCGTAAATTAATGTTTTTTGGGGGCTTTTTTTCCTTGGCGTTTTTTTGGTTTAATAATATTTTCCCTTAAAGGATGTAAATTGGCATTGGGGTGCTTATTTTTATCCCGGGTTTGTAAGCCGCCCAAGTTCCTGTTTTTTGCTTTTTTTTTTTGTGTAATTGTGTTTTCCCCTTTGCTTAAAAAAAAATTTGGGTTTATGTATTTAAAAAACCTTGGCCCCTTTAAAACCCCCCCTAAACAAGGGGGGCTTCAAACCCGAAAAAAACTTTAGGGGGTTTGTTTTTTTAAATTTTTGGGGAAAAAATTTCCCCGGGGGTTTGGTCGGGTTTTGGGTTGGGTTTTTGGGGGCCTTTTTGGGGGGGGAAAAAAAAAATTGGGTTGTTTCTCCCCCCTTTGGGTTGGGAAGGCCCGTTTTTTTTTGGCCCCGGATTTTTTGTTTTATTTTTTCGGTGTTTTGTGTTTTTTTTCCGTTTCTTTTTTGGGGTTGTACTTTTTTTTTTTTTTCTAATTCCCTGATTTTGTGAGAATTTGTTTTTGATATTTTTTCCCAAAAAATTGTTGTTATTGATGGTGTTACTTTTTTATAATAATTTTTAAAGGGGGGAGGGAGAAAGGGGTGGGGGGGCTTAAACCGGGGGGTAAAAAAACAGGCACGGTCATTTTTATACTTTCTTAAAAATTAACAACCCAATTCTATTTGTTGTTTTTGGGTTTTAAATTTTGGAAAAAGGAAAAGGTTTGTTGATAATGAAAAAAGGTTTGGGGGGGTTGGTAAAGGGGGGGGGGGGGGAATTTTGTGGGAGAGATTATAACTATTTAATTTTTCTGTTTGAAGGGGAAAAAGGAGGCCAGGGGGGGAGGGGGGTGAAGGATAAAAAAAAGGGGGGTTAAAGGAAAAAATTAAGGGAAAAAAAAGGATGGGGGGGGAAATTTAGGATTTTAAAGTTGAATTGCATTTTTTGGTTGGGAAAAGTAAATACTAGGGGGTTTTAAAAAAATTAATAGGATGGGGGGGTGATTTTTTGTTCCAAAATTTCTTTTAAACTTTGGAAGGTTTCCCAGTCTTTTTTTGGGGTTATGATGGGAACCTAAGGGTTTTTGAGAGCCCCCGTTTGGGGTTCCCCCCGAACCCCCCTTTGGGTTGAGAGTTTTTCCCAGTAAATAAGTTTTTGTAAAGATTGTGCCCCATAAGTTTTTTGGGGTTATGACAGGTGTGTTTGGGGTTGGGGGGGGTTTTCCCTTCTTTCTGGCGCCCTTCCTTAACTTGCGTTTTCCCCCAAAAAAAACTTCTTCCCTTTTCTTTTTTTCTTTTATTTTTGGGGAAAATTTTTTTTTTTTGGGGGTTTTTTTGTTTTTGAAATTTTTTGGTATTTTTTTTTAATATTATTTGTTTTCTTCTTTTCTTCTTCTTTTTTTTTTTTGTGGTGGCCGTGTGGTGGTTTTTTAAAAATTTTTGGAATTTTTGGAGTTTTTTTGAAATTTTTTTTTGGGGGAATTTCTTTTGAAATTTTTTGAATTTTTTTTTGAAGTTTCCCCAAAGGTTTTTGTTTTTTTTTTGATTTGGTTTTTGAGTTTTTTTTGATTTCTTTTTTTTTCCATTTCTTTCCTTCCCATTTTCCGGAAATTTTCTTTCTTCTTTGCTTTTTTCCCCTTTTTCCTTTGAAAACCCCTTTAAAAGGGGCCCCGCTTTCTTTTCCCCGGGGCCGCCCCAAAAATGCCAGGGCACCTTGAAAGACCAAAACCCCTGCCCGCCCCAGCCCCAAAGTGGGACCAAGTCCAATTTGGGGAAAAAGTTTGGGGTGAACCCTGCCCGGCCTTTCCCTTGCCTTTTTTCTTCCTCTTGGGGTTTTTTTTCTTCTTTTTTCTTGTTTTTTTTTTTTTTAAAATTTTTTTCACCAAAAAATTTTTTTCTTTTTCCAATTTTTTGGCCTTCATTTTTTCCCCTTTTCCTTTTTTTTTGGGGTCCCCAAAAATTCGGGTTTTCTCCGGAATTTCTTCTTAAAATTTTATTTTCTTTATTATTTTTTCTGAGGGTTTCCTTTTTTTCTTCTTTTCCTTTGCATTTTTTGGGGGGGTTTTTTGAAAGTTTTTTTTGGTTATTGGAATTATTTTTACTTTGGGGAAGTTTTTTTTTGAATTTTTTCTTTTTAATTGTTTCTTGAATTCTTTTTTAAAATGGTTTTTTAAAAATTCCTCTTTTTCCCTTTTTTGAATTCTTTTTTTTTTTTTTAAGTTTTTCTTCTTTGTTTCCCTTTTTTTTGGGGTTTTTTTTTCTTTTGCAGGGTTTGTTCCTTGAAATTCTTTTTTTTTTTTTGAATTTTCTTTCCCTCTTTGCATTCTTTTTTTTTTTTCTTTTTTTTTTTGCCCCGGCTTTTTGATTTCTTTTTCGGGGGCCCTTTAAAAATCCGGGTCATTGAAATGTCCGGGTTTAAAAAGGGGGGGTCTCACCACCAAGGGGAAACCAATCCGTTTTAAAAAAATCGCAAGGGGTACCAAGTTAAATTTTGGGTTGAGATTTCTTAATCCGCCTTAATTTAAAGTTTCAGGTTTTCGAGATTTTTTTGGTTTGGGGCCCCTTTAAAAAAAAAAAATTGTTTTTTTGGGTGTAGTTTTTTGGGTGAAATGATTTCAATAAATTTTTTTGGGTTGGGGTTAAAATTTTTTTAAAAAGGGCCCTTGGCTTTTGGTTACGGTAAGAACGCTTTTTGGGGAGGATTGGGGTAACGGGGTTTTTTTTTTGTGTCTGGTTCATGGGGGGCTTTATAAAAGTTTTTTTTTAAAAAATAAAGGGTTTTAGAGGGTATGGTCTTTCCTTAGATATTGTTTAAAATTTTGAAAGAAAGTGTTTTAGGTAAAAAAAGGAAAGAATAAAAAAAAAAACGAAAAGGAAACGTTGAGGTTAAAGGAAAAAAGGGGTTTTTTGTTATAGTTTTGTTTAGCGGGCCCGGGAAAAGAAAAGGCTTTGTTTATATGCATTGTTTTGGGGAAAAATAAAAATTAAAAGAAATTATTGGTTTGCTTTTATGGTTAAGGAAATTTTTAAATTTTATTAAACGTATTTCCCAGGGTTTAAGAAGAACCTTTTTTTAGTTAAATGTTATATTGAAAAAAAATTTTTGCTGAATTTAAATGTTTTGGGGGTTTTTTTGGGGTATTTATAAATGACATGGGGGTTCTTTAATTTTTCTTTTCTTTTTTTTGGGAAGGGAAAAAAAAAAAAATTTTTTATGCAGGGGGAAATTCAAGGAAAAAGTGAAAATTTCCCTTTTTTAAATGGGGGATTTTTAAAGGGGGGTTTAGGGGGAAGGGGTGGAAAACCCAAACTTTAAAAAACTTTTTAAAAAAGCGGGAAAATCCGGAAAAAACCGGGGGGAAAACCTTTTGGTTTATGGTTTTAATAAAGGTAAAATTAAAGTTTCGAGGTTAAAAATTTGATAGTTTGATTGGGGAAAACTTAACTTTAAAAAAAAAAAATTTGTTTGGAAAAAGGTGGAAAAGGGGGATAAAAAATGAACAAAAATTTAATTTAATTGGTTGAAAGAAAGGGCTTTTTTTGCTGTTCGGGCTGTTTTTTAATGTTTTCTGCCTGTTTTATGTTTCTAGATTTCTTGCTGTTCGGCGTTTTTTTGTTTCTAATCATTTAAATCTGTCTGTCTGCTGGGAAAAACACGTGTGGGTTTAGGGAGGGGGGGGTTTTGCAGGTGTGTATTTAGTTTTTAATGTGTGTGTGGGGTGTGCCTGTATCTGTGTCGGGTTTCTGTGTGTGTCTTTAAATCTATGTTTTTCTAGGTGGGGGCTTTTTGTGTTTTGTCTTTTCCCTGTGTCCGGGGCAAATCAAAATCCACACTGTCACAAATTTATGCTGTAGTTGTCTTGGAACTGGTATTCAAAACCCCCCAAACCTTTTGCAAAATTTTACAATATGCCCTACAACTAAAAAAAGGGGAAATTTCAGAGCCCAAAGCAAAACCCAAAACAAACCACAACGGGACACCTGCTCAACGGCTCTGCTTTCTATTTTAAAAAACTCGAAAATTTATTTTTTAAAAAAAATTTTTTGATCCCTTTTTAAACCCCCTAAATTTTTAAAAAACACGCCTTTAATTTTCCCTCCCCAAACCCCCTTTACCATAAACCCTTTTGAAAGTAAAAAAAATAAGGGGGAAAAAATTTTGGGTTGGGGGAAAAAAATTATTCCCAACAGTTTTAAGCGGTCACTACCCCAAATCTCCCCCATTGGTAAACCCTTTTCACGACCCTTGGCCGAGAAAACAAAAAATAACAAAAACCCAACAACGAGCCCTTGTGTCCGGGTTTTTGAGCGTTGCCCCGGCATTTTCACAGTCAGGGGTTGGGGGGATTTTTGGTCAAACTGTAAACCCATTGTTCAAGGCACCCAGTCCCGTGGCGGGAGGCTTTGCATACCAAACCTTTGTTTTCCTCCAGTTTTTGAACGAGGGATTACCGCGATTGCTCTCTGCCCTTTAAACGTCCTGTCTTTTGGCATTTGTCGGGGGGGGGGACAGGGTAGGCAGGCTTCCATTCTCAGGCAACTTTTTGTAAAAACATTTTACCACTGCTCGGGTTCATTTTTCTGTGGGATCTGGAAGCAAGATTTTTTTTCAAAAAACCTTAAAATCACTGGGAAGTTAGAATCCTATTGTTTTTAAAAAGTCCAAGATGTCTATTTTTCCTTTGTCCCAAAAAAACAAAACCTTTCAGGAATTTTGTGAAAAATTTTTTTTCCATCTTCCTTTTCTTATACCTGTATTTGCACAGGCCAAAACAAAAGAAAATCAAGCGCATTTTATAGTATAAAAGGAGTTTGTGGTGAAAAGGTAAACTACTGCTGCAAAATATAAAAAACCCATACACTGTGTTGAAATGAATCCCAGGGCCCAATGTAAAATATAAAAAAACAGAAAAGCGCTGTGTTGTGCACACCATATTTAAGGGGGTTAGAGTGTGGTGCGGGCGTGCTTTTTTGTACGGTGGTTTTTCGGCGTGTTTTTTGTATACTTGCAAGCATTTCGCGCATGCAAGCCTGAAAATTTTGTGGATTTTATTTTAAAGCCGGTTTTGTTTGATTTTAATTTTGTGCCCCTTCTTCATGCAAGCCCTCCTGCTGATAAAAACAAAAGGTTGTTGGCTTTTGGCGGAGACTAGGAGCTTTCTTTTCACAGAAAGAAAAACATGGAAATCTGCATTAAAAGTTTTTGCAACATGAACAAAACCCATTGTATTCCCCTTATACCAACAAAACCCTCGTTGCAAAATGCAATAAAAAACTTAAAAAAATTCAATACCCATAATATTTTTAAAACATTTTAAATATATAAAACCCCCAAAGGGAATTTTGTCAAAAAACCAAAAATTTTTGAAAGCTCACTAAATTTTTTTTTTAACTCATTTGTCCCCTTTTCTTTTGCATATGTCGAAAAAAAATTTAAATTGTTTTCCCCCCAAGAAAACCGCCATAGTTTTTTGTTGTTTTTAAAATTCAAAACATATTTTGGGCAACATAAAGGGAAAAACGGGGTTTAAAATGCACAAACTTTTTCATCCCTTTTTTTTTCCCATCCCCAAATCGACAGAGCGAGGGGCAGGGCTAGTATTTGGGAAACAGAAAAGAAATCGAAGTCTCGGGGGTTCAGTATGCTTTAAACGCACGAAACCCTTTGCAACAAGGGGAAAGGGTTTCCTCCCCAAAAATTTATATAGAAAAATTCACTTTAATGGGGAAAAAAATTTGTATGCAAACAGGATGTTTTTTTTTCTTTCTAAAATTCTTTGCTTTGAATAAGTAAGGATTTTCTTTTTTTCATCAACCACCATCAGAGAAACCAAACAAGCAAACAAAAACCAAACGAAACAAGCAAAAAAAGAAAAATTTGAGAAAAAAAAAAGAAAGGAAAGTTACCAAAAACCGAAAAAAAAGGGTTACAATACAAAAACAAAGACGTGTCCGAATGCAATGTTTTTTCCACCCTTTTTTTCCACAGTCACCAACAGGGGAAAAAATACCTTTAGAAAAAAACCCCAAAAAAGCATTTGTTTCCTTTGGCGGTTTTGTGGTTTGTGTGTGGGGGTTTTTTTGGGTTTTGTGTTATTTTAAGGGTTGCAAACTCGTGTTGTATATGCCCCAAACTAAACAAAAATTTGTTGTTTTAAGAAAAGAATTTACACCAATTCAAAAAGGTAAAACCATCGTTAAGATAAACGGGGCAAGGAAAATTTTTTAAGGGGGGCTTCATTCTCTTTAAACCCCCCAGAACTCAGCCATCTATAGACAAAGTAGTTTTTAGTACAGCAG
Organism: Rapana venosa; assembly: GCA_028751875.1. Taxonomy (NCBI): domain Eukaryota; kingdom Metazoa; phylum Mollusca; class Gastropoda; order Neogastropoda; family Muricidae; genus Rapana; species Rapana venosa. Next base: position 47,827,849 of record CM054154.1, read on the forward strand.
AAACAGCAGCACAGGGGAAAGCATCTTTCTAAAAAAAAAATTTCTACTTTTCCACCACCCCACTACATGTTTTTTTAAAAAAATTGCCCAATTTTTTGGGTTTCCATACAAAATATCGAAAATAATGTAGTATTTATTTATTCCTGAAATAACCAAAAAAAAATCACCCCTGAAACCCCACCCAAATGTTTTCCTCTAAAAAAAAATGTAGTACTTTTTTTCGGGAAAAAGAATAAATCAGTTTCCCTTTAAAAATTTGAATAAATTATTCTCGCCCAAGTGTTTTAACATAACATATGTTCCACATACAGCCCTAAAGGGCAAGGGGGTGTCAGACGGTCCCCACACCCTCAACCTTTCCTCACTCTCCCCTCCCCCATCCGGGAAAAACTCAGCTGAAGAAAAAACCATCAGATGCCCCCAAGGGAAAATTCCAACTTTTACAATTTTAAAAAACTATAATTTTTGGGGGGGAAAATGCCAAACAGAGTTGCAAAAAATACTTTTGTTTTTCTTTCCCCTTTAAAAAGCAAAACTTAGCTTAGTGCACAAATTTTTTTGAATTCCCTCCCCTGACAAATTTAAAACAGTTGCCTTCTTTAAGATACTGATTTTCATAACGAGTCGTTCCCCCTTGTGTTTTTTGGGGTTTTCCCCCCCGGGGAAAGATAGCAGTTGCCTTTTTGTATTTTTTAAAATTCATAAAAGGGCTGGCCCCAAAAAGGGTTTAAATTTTTTGAAAAAACCCGCGAAATATCCCAAAATATCGCCCCAACGAAGATTTTTTTTGTATCTAGTTTTTGCCCCAACGACTTATTTTAAATAACAAGAATTATTTTTCGGGCACAAATTTTATAAACATTGTATAACTATTTACAATTTTAAAAAATTACAACTAAAAACCGGGAAATTTTTTTGTTTTAAAATTGAATTGTCAAAAATTTACACATTTGTAACCATGCAAACACTAAAAAAGGAAACAGGCAATGCGGCTTTTAAAAGGGGGTTGCTTGTGTGGCCAGAGTGTGCACCTCCCAAATGCAGGGGACAACAACAGGGAATCTTTGCTTTTAAAAACATTAAATCCCTCCCTCTTCCCCTTTACTACCCCCTCCCCTTTACTTTTTTTTTATCTGTGATAGAAAGAAAAAAAACACTTTTTTCCTTTCCAGAAGAACCATTTTTTCTCTTTTATTTTACCCCTGCCCGGGGAGAAATCCCTACCCAGAGTGAACCCCCAGCCTGTGTTCTTTTTTTTATTCGCGGTAGTAAAAATTCTGAAAGTTTTTCAGTTTTTTGGGAAACTTTTTTTTTAAATTTTAAATCTAAGTTTTTTTATTTCGATGATGAGGGAAATAACCCTTTTTTTTTGGTTTTGGGGTTTTTTTTTAAATTTCTTTTTCCTTTGGTGCTTCCCTTTTGTAAATTTTTTCCTCGTTCCTACGGGCACGCTTTGGCCCTTCTCTACCAAAAGGGCCAAAAACCTGTGTACAAGTTTGGCTTGTGTGCCTTCGCACACAGACCCCCCATTTCCCGTCTAAATCTGAATGTTTTTTTGGGAGAGTGGAGAGGGGCACGATTTTAAAACTCCGGGGGAAAACATCCCCCTTGAACAAGGTGACTCAGTGGGGCTCAAATCTGGGCCCCAAAATTTTGACCCGATAGAAAAGGGTGAATAAATTCACTTTTTTCAAACCCAAACCAGGATTCCTAATGGTTACAGCATTGTGCCCCCTGATTTTTTGGGCCTGGGATTAACCCCCAGTTTCAACCCACCCCAGCGCCCATAGGGCATTTTTTTCCCCCGGCCCCTTAAACCCTCATTACTGCCCCCCCTCTGAAAGTCTTAAGATGAGACTTTTAAACCCAAGGCCCTGTGTGCGATCACATCCAAAACCCCTTCTTGTGTTTAGGTTAAAATCATTCTCCCTTTTGGACGAGTAGGCCTTTGTGTGCGGGGTGAAAACAAATAAAAAAAATTTTTATTATCTAAAAATATGATTATAATTCAAAACAATATGTACAAGATCCATATAGAAAAAATAGTTTAGATAGTTTAGATAGTTTAGTAGATAGATAAAAGGGTTTGATGATAGATAGTAGATAATTGATATTTTAGATAGATAGATGATATTTGTTTAATAGATAGATAGATAGATGGGTAGATAAGATAGTTTGATGTTTGATATGTATGGTGGTCGTGCACGTACTGTGTGTAATAAAAACACAGACCTGGGGGTCCTGTTTAAAAATCAACCCCAAAAAAGGAATGCGGCTCCCTTAAGGGTGGACCAAAAACCATTCATATGCACAAAAAAATTTCACCTTTGTTTTAGCCTTTGGGAACTCTAGCGAGTAAAAAAAAAAACAATGATATCAACAACTTTCCTGGAAACACAAAAAATTTGCAAACAGTTTTCCCCGGGTTCAATCTTCTAAATTTGTTTTTTTTGTCACCCCACCAGTTTTTTTTAAATAATGCATTCTTACGCCCCCAACAGTCTGTAAATTCTATTTAGTAATTTTTTTTAAATTGCGGAAAACCCCCTCGCCAAAAACCAAACAAGGGCATAATAAAGGGATAAAAAACCACTTCTGTCACTTTTTGAAGCTCCCTTTTTATTTGGCTGCATTTTTTAAGTGAGTGGAAAAAGAGACAAATGTAAAATAGGCCGGGACACGCAGGGTCCATTCTTTTTTCCCTGCTCTCTGAGGACAGACTGCAAGCTTTCTTGAAACAACAAAGGTGATTTTTTGGGGGGGAGGGGGGTTTTGGGGTGGTTGGTTTTTTTTGGTTAATTTTTTGGGGGGGTTTTGTTTGTTTGGGTTTTTTTTTGGGTTTTGGGTTTTTGTTTGCTCGTTTTTTTCCTCAGCGTAGCTCCTGGGTTCACCTATATGACTTTTTGGTTTCGGCCTTTTTTCCCCACTATGGGTAGTTTCACTCTGATTAAAATAAAAATGTATGGAATTTATTTACCCTTTAATCTTGAAAAAGCAACAAATCAAAGCGCAAATACATACTGTCTTTGTTAAAAAAAATGACAAATAAAGGGGCCCTTTGCAATGATTTGAACAAAAACCCAACAGAAACCAACAAAAAATTTTTATCATAAAAGGGCGGGTCGAAAAAGTTTTTGCCCTGAGAATTTGTTTTTTATATTTGTTTTCAAAAAAATTTGTGTGTATAGAGAGAAACTTCAGAGACCTAAGGGGGTTTTGGGTTCGCTTTTTCTGAAACCCCAACAAACCTAAAACGAGTTAAAAAACGGGGGATCAAAAAAAGAGCAAATTTGTCTTGTCCTACATAAAGGGGGAATTAAGGCCGGAATTTCTTGTTGAAACTGATTTGAAGATAGTAAAACATTTTTCCCCTTTTAATTTCAAAAGACCCTGCCAAGTTTCCCAAAACCCACTAATTTTAGGGCCCCAAGATATTAAAAAATGAATGGTCTTAGCCACTCCCAATTTTGCCCGGGGGGTTTTTTAAAATTTTGGTGGGGTTTATGAAATGGTTGTTTTTTTGTTTTTTTTTTGATTTTTTTTTGTTTTTTTGTTTTGTTTTTTTTGTATTTTCTTGTTTTTTTGCTTCTTTTTTTCCCTTTTCTTCTTTGTTTTTTTTAAAAAATTGTTTTGGTTTTTTTCTCCCCTCTCTCTCTCTCTCCCCTCTCCCCTCCTCTCTCTCTCTCTCTTTTCTCTCTTCTCTTTTTTCTGGGTTTTTTTTCCCCTTTTTTTCTTTTTTTCCCTCCTTTTTTTCCCCTTTAAATTCTTTTTTTCCTTTTTCCCTCCTTTCTTTTTTTGTTTTCCTTTGGGTTTTTTTTTTTTCCCTTTTTCTCTCTTTTTTTTCTTTTTTTTGCTTTTTTTTCTTTTTTCCTTCTTTATTTTTTTTCTTTTTCCTCTTTTGTTTTTACCTTAAAATAGTCTTTGTTTTTTTCTTTCTTTTTCTATTTTGCCCTTTCTTTCTTTTTTTTCCCTTTCTTTCTTTTCGTTTTTTCCCTTTTTTCCGACTTCCTTTTTTTGGTTTGTTTTTTTCTACTTATCTTTTTTTTTCTTTTCTTTCTTTCTTTTTTTTTCTTTCATTTTCGTTTTATCTTTTTTTAAAAATTTTCCTTTCTTTGTCCCTTTTTAATGTTGTGTGAAATTGCTTATTTTTAACAAAATTTTTTTTTTTGGGGGTGATTTTTTTTTCTGCCGGGATTTTTCATCCGTTTTCTTTATTTTTTTGGGTTCTAAATTTTTTTTTTAAATTTCAATTCTGTTCCCCACAGAAGAAAAACCCAAAGCACACGGGTTTACAAAACCTCCCCTCAACACACCAAAAAATAAACCTATCCAAATTTCCAAAACCCAGAATTTTAACATCTTCAAATTTTATTCTCTTTCTTTTTTCCGTTCTTTCTTTTTTTTTTTTGTCTTTTATTTGTTTTTTTTGTCATAAAACTATTGGCTGCCCTGACGCCTCTGCCCCTTTCCTCTATGTTATCTGTCTGTCTGTTTTTCCTGCTGCCTGCTGTCAAATCTATCTGTCTGCCTGTCGTTTTCGGGCCGTTGTCTGTTTTGCCTCCCTGTTGCATGCCCTGTCGGTCTATTTCCTATCACAACAAACAACAAAACATACATACCCCAATACTTACATACATACATACAACTAAACATACTCATACATACTTTAAAAACACTTAAATAAAAACCCAAAAAGACGGGACAGAACAAAGAGGATGAAAAACTTTCTTGTCCATTTTTGTTTTTTTTTTTCAAAAAGGGACCAGACCAAAAAGGGGGGAATTTCATGAAGCGGTGTATTCCCCTTGTGCCCTTCCCCAATGGCTGCTGGGGGGTAATTGTGTTGTGTTTTTTGTGGGTGTTTTGGGGTTTTGTGTGTGTTGAGGGGGGGTTGTGTGTGAGAGAGAGAAGAGGGGAGAGAGGGGAGTGAGTGTGTGTGTTGTGTGTGGGGTGTTGTGTGTGTGTGTGTGGGGTGTGTGTGTGTGTGTGTGGGGAAACTCTCTCTCTCTTCTCTCTCTCTCTCTCTCTTTTCTCTCTCTCTCTCTCTAAACCAAAAAAAAAAAGGGAAAATACAAAACAAAAAAAGAAACAAGCTTTTTTAACACTTTTAAAAAAGAATTTAAAAAATTTTAAAAAATTTAAACAAAAGAAAGAAACTGTAGTCATAGGGGAATTAATGGGTTAATGAAAACAGTGAAAAAAAATTTAAACTTTTCAACAAATTTGAATTGTTATCGTTTTCGTTTTTCCATTCGTTTCTCAGCCATATTGAAATGTTTCTATGACAACATTTGTTTGAAGAGCTTAATGTCACTATTTTTTGGTTTTGTGTTGTGGTGTGTTGTGTTTTTTTTCTGGGGGTATATAACAGCACCCCCCAAAACAAGTAAAAAACAGTTCCCTTTTTTTTAAACAGGGTTATGATTCAGATGTTTTTGCCATGTCGGGCATTATTTTTTTTGTGTTGAATTTTAAGAATCCATTATTGCCCCACCCCTGATCGGGTTTTTAATTGGGTTGAAATTAAAATTTTTAAGCTCGTTTATCTACCCATGTTTTTGTTTTAAATTTTTGTTGTGGGAGAAAAAAAAATGAACTGATAGTCTTTAACCTCCCTTTGGGTTTTTCGTTGTTCATGTTGTTGTTTTTTGTCTTTTTTTGGCGTTCCCCAGTTTAACACTTGGATATCCCCCAAAATGTGCACTTGCTCTTTCACCCCAAACCTGGGAATCCGGGAAAAGTTAAAATTTCACACTGAATGAGAAGTCTTTGTGTATGACGGGTTTTTAAGTACTTAGCCTTCGGGCAGCCTTTCTCCGACTTCAGAGGATTTTTCCCCTTTTAAAGGAGGGGGGGCAGGTTTTTATGTTAAGGCTTGCCCTTTGGCTAAGGGCAATTCCAACACAAAAATTTTTACAACAAACTTTTTTTAGTGCATGCCTTGGAAAATTTTCTGACATTCATAAATGCCCAGTTTTTGGCCTTTGGGCCAAATCCCTTGGCTTTAATTTCGTTTGTGGGTTTTAAAAGGAACTCCTTACAACCTATTAATTCTTCCCTTTACATTTTTTTTAATTTGACCCCCAGAAAAACTCATTTACGTTGGTGTGTTTGGTGGGGGGACTTTTTTTTCCTCCCCCTTTGGCACGAAGACAAAACCAAATGGAAGGCAAGGGAGGGGATGACCCGTCATTTTTAAGGGACGAAAAGGAAAACACCAAAGATGCCCTGCAAGAAACCAACCCCTGCCCGTCAGGTTTTTTTGGGGCAGTTACGGGGTGACCGTCACCCCGGGGCAACGTCCCCCCGCCCCCCAAAGTACCGCCTGGTTTCCCTCTCTGGCTGGGGTGCCCCTTTGGGGGGGCAGAAAGGGAAAAGCTGGGAGGGACTTTAACGGACAACAAAAACGCTGTAAAGGGGGGTACTCTACCGCCTGCACTTTGCCCCGGGTTTCTTCGGGCAGTGGCATTTTTTTGGAAAGTTTGGTTTTGGCTGTAGATCTGTTCCCAAACCGAGTTGACTGGGACTAAAACCCCAAGGATTTTCATTATTTTCAAAAAAGTGAAAACAGCAAAACAAAGCGAAATAAACCCAAAAAAATTTTAAAGGGGTTTAGTAAAAAAAGGGGTGACTTTTTAAAAGGCTCGTCAAAGGGTTTTGGTTTTTTGGGTTTGGGTTGGGTTTTTGGGTTTTGGTTTTTTAAAGGGTTTGGGTTTGGTTTGGTTTGGTTGATTGGTTGTTTGTTTGGGTTTTAATTTGGGTTGGATGTTTTGGATGGGGGGGATGGATGGAGGGGATGGAATGGAGGGAAAGGATGGAATGGATGGATGGAGGGATGGAATTGGGATGGTTTTGGGGGGTTTGGTAGACTTCCTGTAAAAAATTTTCCGGGGTGCTTTTAACCCATGAAGAATGTGTGGATCACAAGAGCACGCCATACCCCTTTTTTTTTTTTTAAAAAATTCTGCCAGAAGTGGATTTGCTTCCCTCTAAAGAGTGGCTTTTCCTACACGATATTACAATTTACAACTCTTGTTTTGGGTTCTTCAAAAGTCGAAAAAAATGTTTTGGGTTTCATACGAGACCTCGGTTTTTCGTCGCAATTTGAAAAATACCCCTCGGTCTTGTGGATTTGGAAAGGGGGGGGGGGGGGGGAGGGTTTGGATTCAAACGGGGGTTGAACCCACAATTTATTTCCCTTTTAAGGGGGGTGGGATTACGGGTTGACCACCTTTTTTCATTTCGCGATTTCAAAGTTTTGGGTTTTTGTTTTCATTAAAAAAGAACTGAAAAAAAAAGGGAAAAAAGAAAGAAAGAAAGAACGGGAAAAAAAGAAAAAATTTAAAACCGCCCCAAAAGAATGTTTTTGATAATAAAATTTTAAGGGGCCAAAAACCCGTTTGGGGTTTATGTTTGAGAGTTGCCCGAAAACAAAATACGGCAACCTTTTCCCCAAACATGATTAAAAAGAATTTACCAAAAATTCCTGTATGAAGTTGTAAAGAGAACTGACTGTCAGGTTTGTTTTCTATCAGGTGACTGAGGAGAAAAGCTCTGTGATACTGAGAGACGAAAATGGAAAAGAAATTTAGTTCATTAACTTCTGAAAATAAAAACTGTTTCCATCTCCCGTTCCCCCTTTTTGTTTAAAATTTTGTTTTTAACAAAAAAAAATTAAAAATGACATTTCTCACCGTTCATGCAGCACTAAAAATTTTTCAGAAAGGGTATTTATTCACATTTGAAAGTTTATCCCACGTTTCTCATGTCTCAACAGTTCTGAAATCGTTCAAACAAAAAACTCCCAAAAACAATATCTTTCAGGGGTTGACACCATTTTTCCCTTTCCTCATCAGCAAAGAATCCGTTCAAAAAAGGCCCGCCAAAGTATTTCCGACAGTAAAGTTTACACCGACGTTTTTTCATGGTCCCTACCCGCGCTGAAAAACCCGTTTTAGGGGAAGGCTTCTCTCTCTCCCCTTGCTTTGGGAGTTCTCAACGGCTGGAAGGGAAAAAAAACCCCTTTAACCGAAAGATGGCGACCTCAAAACCCAGGAAAGTCTAAGTTCGGCAAAAAACTCCCTTTCCCAAAAACCTGGGGGCCGGCCAAAATGGCGACTTCCGGGGGACCTTCACCCCTTTGGGAAACCCCACCCCAAAAAATTCCCATTTTTCCCGGTTTTGGAAAATTTGGTGCTTTAGAAAAGGGGTTTTACTGCTAAGGCTAAACCCCTCAGATCTGTGGTAGTGGGGACAACACTGGGAGGGTTTCGTTGCTTTTGTTCTTTTTGTTTTTGCTTTTCGTAGTAGTGAAGGGGTGGTGGGGGGGGTTCCCAGTAGTATTTTTTTGTAGTAGTTAAATAGTTAGTAGTAAATTTGTATTAATAGGGAAAAAGAAGAAAAACAGTATTTTCGTCATTAAATTTTCATTTATTTTTAATTTTTTTATTACTATAAATTTTTTAATTATCATCAAAATTATCAAACCCTCGCTTTTAAAAAAAATCCCCCGCCTTAATTCACCAAAAGGCTGTTCCGAGAAATTTAAAACCCCCTTAAATTTGGAAACCATGGGAAATGAAGTCCAACGGTCTTAAACCACTCGGGTTTGTTTTTTCCCTCGACGGATATGCATAATTATACCTTTCCGCTTTTTTCTACTAAAAAATGATAGGGCATCAGTGAGGGGGGTCTTTAAAGTCCTGTGACCACTAAGGAGATAAACTCTGTTAAGAAAAGACCCCGTTATCTTCCTTTTAAAACTTTTGGTAGGGTGGTCGCTTTCTGGGTTTATATTTTACGCTTTTAAAAAAGGGAGGGGGGGGGGGAAAAAAAATTACTGGGGAAAATAAAAGGGAAAAGGATTTTTGAAAAATTTTTTAAACAGCTGGGGGAAAAAAACGTATCACTCTAAGAAAGTTTAATTTTTGGGTTTTTTGTTGCATTTAGTGTAACCTTTACCCCCTTCCCTTTTGATAGGGTTTGATAGATGATTGATAGATAGATAAACGATAGATAGATAGATTGAAGATAGAAAAAGATATCCGGCAAACTCACCTTGGGAACGGGTAGCCGCGGTCAGATCACTCGCTTTCTTTCCCGCTAAGGTTTTGTTTTTTTTTGTTGTTTTTTTTTTTTTGTTATAAACGAGGGGTAATGGGGAAAAAGGGACTATGTTTCTTTTTTTTCATCCGGCCCCGGGTGTAGCGGGTTTTTTAAATTTTGTGATCAAATTCCCACCGGCCCCAAAGGCCTACCTTTTCCCAAAAGCGAAAAAGGATTTTAAAGTTTTGGCCCAAAAAGGTTTAGCAGCCCTCCCACGTGGTTACCAATTGGGTGGGTTTATCATTTGCGCCCCTTTCTTTTTCCCTTTGCACGCCTGGCTTCAGTGCAGTCCCCCAGTTCCCCCACGGGAAATGGGGACCCGTCTCTTTGGGTTAGTGAAGGCAAAGCCAGCGAGGGGGGAGGAGAGGGGGCCCCTAAGAGGTTTAGGTCTCTGACGGGCCCCGCTCCCCCAAAGGCCCCTTTTAAACTTATGGGAACCCTTTTCCTTTTTTACACAAAACACACAAAAAAAGTAGATAGATAATTGATAGATTGAAAAGATGATAGATAGATAAATAGATAGATAGTTTGATGATAAAAGATGGATAAGGGACTTTAAATGGGTTTTGGGGTTACAGGAGGGGAGGAGAACGGAGGTTGCGGGGCCGGTGGGAAACTGGGGCCTTCGGGAAAGGGCTCAGGGGCATTTACTTGCTTTCACCAACAAAGACATCACCCGATGTGAGGGGCCCTCAGCTTTTTTCTTCTTCGTTTGTCGTCGTCGGAAATCTCACCAAAACCCCTTTTTTTTTTGTCATTTGGGGCCCAAAAATGCGTTGCGCGCCGTTTTAAGGGCCCAAAAAAGCGGCCCCGCGCATCCCACTTGGCATGGGAGATCATTGTTATCTTTTTAAAACTCTTTGGAAAAAAAAAGGGGCAGTGGGAAAGGACCAAGAAATAGAAAAAAAGACAAGAAGGTACAGGAAGAAAATGAACAAATCCCAAAAAAAAAAGAGGGATAAAAAGAGGGAATGCTTTTTTCACAGAATTTTCCCGAAGGGGGGGAGCCATTTTGACGCGAACCCCAGCATTCCCACAGGGGGGTCCTTTCCCGCTTTGATTAAGGTGTTTATGATGATGGGGTTTTTGGGTGGGGGTGGTGGGGTTTTATGATGAGGTGGTTGTGGGGATGGCAGTGGTGATGACGACGGGGTTTACGACAATGGAGATGTTCGTGTGGCCCTAACTTTCCGAACCACTGACCTGAATTTTCTGATCTTTTTTGCGTGCAAAAGTTATTTGATTTTTCCGCATGTGTATTTTTTAAAAGGGGGTTTTAAAGGGACTGAAGGGTTTGCACTTTAAATTATCTGGGGGAAAGTTTTAAAAATTTCCCACTCTTAAATTTTCCAACCTCGACCCGAGATTCAAGCCCATGACTTCATGGGCCCATGGGATTGAAGTCAGACAGGGGTTAACCAATCCACTATAGCGTTTTGGCGGTTTCTTTCCCCCGTATTTGGAAAATTTTTTCTTTGCATTTTCCCAAACCAAGGAAAAAGGCGGTTTTAATTTAAGGGGGGGATAAAAAGGTTGGTGATTGCCCCAAAGGGAGGGGGGTGGGGGTTTTTCAGAGTAAGGGTTTTTTTTGGATGGGGATGGGGATTGGAAAATTTTGATTGAAAATGATTGGGGGTGGTGGGTGGGGTTGGGGGAAAAATAATTAATATGGGTTTTTTGATAATAATGGGATGGGGAATTGGTTTTGGTTGGAAAGGTTGGGGTTGATGGTTTGGGGGGATTTTTGGGTTATGGTTTTTTTCCCCAAATTTTTCTTGGGCCCCCTTTTGGGACATTCCCCTCCTCCCTCTCCTCTTCCCCCCCTCTCTCTCTTCTCTCATCTCTCTCTCTTCTCTTCTCTCTCTCTCTCTCTCTCCTCTCTTTTCTCTCTCTCTCTGTCCTTTCCCCGCAATGCAGGAACCCCAAGTGTGAGAAGCCAAACCCGCATATTTACCCCCAGTGCAGCCCCCCAAGGGAACGTCGCCAGGGCCCTCCTGACCTGCAAACCCGATCCCGTCCAGCTACCACCCACCAAGTGTGTCCCAATACTCCCCTTTTACCCATGGACGTCTTCGTGGGCCCGTGCAACCTTCCCGGCTTTCCCCTTTTTTCTTCAAAAATTTTTTGCTTTTTTTCTTCTTCTTCTTCTTCTTCTTTTTTCCTCTTCCTTTTTTCCCCTTCTTCCTCTTCTTCGTTTTTCTTTTCTTCTTCTTCTTCTTTTTTTCTTCTTCCCCAAAATTTCTGCTTCATCTTTTTTTTTCCTCTTCTTCTTTTTCGTCTTTTCAATTTTGCTTCCCTCGCAATTTTTCTACTTCGAAATTTTTTTCTTTCACTAATTTTTCTTTTTTTTCTTCGCATTCTTCGCAAAATTTTTTCTTCTTCTTCTTTTTCTTCTTCTTTTCCCTTTTTTTCTTCTTCTTTTTCTTCTTTATTTTATTTCTTTTTCTTCTTCTTCTTCTTTTTCTTCAGAATTCTGCAACATTTTTTCTTCCCCTTCCCTTTTTTTTCGTCTTTCAAATTTTGCTTCCCTTCGCAATTTTTTTCTTCGAAAATTTTTTTTCTTCAATTTTTTTTTTTCTTGCATTTCTTCTTCTTCTTCTTCTTTTTCTTTTTTTCTTCGGTCTCGTCGTCGTCGTTGTCGTCTTTATCTTCTTCTTCTTTGGGAATTTTCTGCGCAATTTTTTTTGCGTTTTTTCTTCCCTTGCAAATTTTTCTTTTTTTGCAAATTTTCTTCCCCAATTCTTTTTCGCAATTCTTTTTTTTTGGGAATTTCCCCTTCTTCCCCAGTTCTTCGCAATTTTTTCCTTCTTTTTGGGAGTTCTTCTTCTTTGCATCTCTTTTTTGCATTTTTTTTTTCTTTGCATGTTCTGTTTCTTGTTTTCTTCCTTTGCAATTTTTTTTTTTCCCTTTTTTGCATTCTTCTTCTTTTTTGCTTTTTTTCTTCTTCTTTGGCCCTTTTGTCTTCTTTGCTTTTTTTTCTTCTCTTGGCCGTTCCCCTTTAAATTTAAAACCCCGGGGTCACGGGGAATGTACACTCTGTCTCTCTCATCCCATTGGGAAACCCTTGGGGGAAAAAACCGGGGGGGGGTACAAGTGGATAGAAGGGTTTTGGGGGTGGGGACTGTCTTCAAGGGCCTTTCCCTAATTAAAGGGAGCATTCTTCAAGGTTTTGTGTTTGCTTTTAAAGGAACCCGCTGGTTTTTATTGCTAAGGGTTTTTTTATTGCTTTAAGTATTTTCGACAAACATTTTTGGGAAAAATATAAAAAAGATGTTAATGTAGGCCTTGTTTTCTTAGCTTCATCCATAAAAGACAGAAACTTTTAAACCCGAGGGCCAAAACCTGTCTTTTGCTGGTCTGTTTTTTCATGAGGTCTTTTATCAGTGTTCTTCCGGAGGGCTTATCGTGTTCTTCAGTGGGGTTCTTCCCAAAGCTGATTTTTGGTGGGCTTTCTTTCAAAATTTTTGTATCAATTTCGTTTTTATTTTTTGCATTTTATTTATTGTATTTTAGTATTTGACATCGTACTTTATTGCATGGTTTGTGTAGGTGGGTTTTTTTGTGTTGTGTTGCATTTCATTGCATGGCATGAAAAATTTTTATGTAGAGAGTGAAATGAGTGTAGTGTGTTGAATTTTTGTTTTTGTTTCGTATTGTATTGAATTGTTTGTTTGAATGGGGATTTTTAATTTTTTGTTTTTTTTAAAATAATTAAGATATCGTACTAGGTTTCATGGTATGCCATACGTGTGTTTTGTCTTATATGTGTATAGCATTGGGAAGGTATTGTGTTGCAATACATCGCTTTGGGGCTGTTTTGTATTTCAATAAATGTCCAACTACAGGTTTTTTTCTCATTTTTCTGCTCCTTTTTTTTCCCGGCCCGGACTGTCTTGACTGGGGATGCAGTGACTTCAAGGACGAAATTTGCCTGGAAAGAGTTGGCCGGGTTTCATTGACATGTTGGGCCGGGGGCTTTAAAGCCCGGGGGTCTCACCGACAGAGTGGAGAAAGGCCAAAATGCTTCAAAGATTTCCCCCCCATTTTAAAAAATGAGCTGGGGGGAAACTCCGGCGTACCAACCGTTAAAACTGGTTTTTGTTGATGGCACTCTTATCGATGTCATTAGAAACGTTTTCGGGTTGATACTGAGTATTGTTTGTAAAAGGTTTTCGTGTCCCAACATTAATAAATAAATTTTAAAAACAAATAGATGGGGCATTTGTTTGTATTTTTTGTGAGAAAAAACTACAGAATGTATTGAATTTTAGTGAAAGGGGAGCTTCATTGTTTTTTTTCTGTCTGTTTCTATGTCCCCTAGATTTATCTCTCTGTCTTGAGTGTGTGTTTGTTTTGTGTGTTTGTGTGTGTGTGGGGTTTTTTGAGTGTTGGGGTGTGTGTGTATTTTTGGGATGTGGGTGTGAATTCCCAAAATTTCCCCACTGTCCAAAACTATGTAGGCCCAGTTGTCTTGGGACTGGTATTTTTAGGCAAAAAAATTTCCAAAAAGTCACATGTAACTTTTCCCACACACTGCAAAAGCAAAATTTCAGAGCAAACCTTAAAAAAACACCTAACAAAAACAAAAACAAACACCCGCTCCAAACCCTTTGCCCAAATTCAGAATTTTTTTTTTTTGCTCTGAGAGTTCTTTACAAAAACAAATTTTTAAAAAAAACCTTTTTCTTCCGACTTCCCTTCCCGTGTAAGATTCTAAGGCCCCTTTTTTTTACATGCCCTTTTTAAACTCCCTTTACAAATTTCCCCCCCATGACCCTTTCAAAATAAAGAAAAAAATAATGTGAGGTTAAAAAAAAGTACTTGTTTCCCGTTCCAAAAAATGTGGCCGTAGTATTGTCTTGGGTGGTTTTTAAGGTCAGGAAAAGGGGGGAAGGTCTTTGCCTTTAGCCTCTCTGAAAATCAAGTTTTAAGATAAAGTCCCCGAAGAAACCAGTCTGTGAAACGGGGCTCAAGATTCCCCGTCTGGAGATTCGGTCTGTGGGAAACAGGGAATGAATATTCAGTCTGTCAATTTAGGACTGAAAAAATTCATCTGTGAAACAGGACTAAAGATCCCGTCTGTGAATCAGACGGGAAAATTCCGTCTGGGAATCAAAGGAAAGGGGAAAATTTCCGGGGTGTGAATCAGATGAAGATCCAAATTTTGTGAATCAGGACTGAAGATCAAGTTTTGGAGATCCTCTGTGAAACGGACTGAAAAATCCGTCTAGATATTCAGTTGGGGGAATTAGGAATGAAGATCCCTTTGAAGACCGGTCTTTAAAATTTGATCTAAGTATCGGGGCTTTAAAAATCAAAAAATTTTCGGGTCAAGACTAAAGATCAAATAAAGACAAGACTAAAACAGGAATGAAGTTAGGAATGAAGATCAGATAACACCAAAAAAAAGGAAAAAAAACCCAAAAAAAAAGGAAGTTTTGAAAAAAAAGTTTTTAAAAGAAAAACCCCCCGGTGACTTGGGCGAAAGGAAAATTTTTTCTCCCCCCAAAAAAAAAGTACTTTAAACCCCCCTTAAAACCAATGAGGAATCCAAATTAAAAACTTTTTCCCCCCCCCCCAAAAAAAATTATTCCTTCCCCAAAAAAAAATTACCCCATCCGGAAAAATTCCCCTTGTAATGACACCCCCTTTTCCTTCACAACCCCCGGGGCATAGGCCAAAAAACCCCAGATGGGGGGGTTCTCAAAAAAGATTTTCCCCAAAATTTAACTCCAAAAGAAAAACCGGGGTTAAATTTTTTTAAAAAAAAAGGAAAAAAGGTTACTAGAAAACCCTTTTTCCCCCCCCCCCCCCCAAAAAAAAAAATTTTTGGAACCCCAAAGCTTTTATTATTTTCCCCAAAACAAGTTCCCCTACGTCACCTGAATTTTCCAGGATTTTTTCTTTAAATTTTAACCCAACAGGGACCCTTTTTAGAGTTTCCCCCGATTTTTTTGTCCCAAAAAGGGTTCCAATTTTTTTCAAACTTTCAATGGATTTTTTTAAGGGGTGGGTTTGTTTGGTTTAAAAAGGGGGAAGAAAGGGTTTAACAAAAAAACATCTTGAAAAGAAGGGGAGAAAAGGTTTAACCCAAAACAAACCCGGGAATGTTTTAAAAGGTTTAGGGTGGGTTTTTTGGACCCCTTTAACCAAAATGTCTTTTTTTTTCCCAATGGGCCAGGGCCAGGAGTTTTCCATTCAGGGTTTTTTTGTTTCTTTTTTTTAATTCCCTTTTTCCTTATTTTCTAGTTATATTTCCCAAATTTTTGTTCAATTTTGTTTTCAGATGCAAATTTTTTGAATTTTGCAAAATTTTCTTAAAATTTTTTTTCCATTTTCAGTATTATTGGGTTGGGGGGTGAAAGGGTTTAAAAATCGGGTAAACCGGGGGGAAAAGCAAAGCAGAAAACAAAACAAATTGGGGGTTTGGTTAGACCCCAAAGGAAAAAAAACCCCCTTTGGGGGTTAAAGTTGAAAAAATTTTTTATTTATTTTAAAAAAGAAAAAAGAAAAAAAAATTTAAAAGTTAAAATTTTTTGATAAAAAAACCCGCAAAAATCTCAAAAAAACCCTAAAGTTTTACAAATTGTTAATTTTTGGCACCCATTTCGTCATAAAGTTTTTTGTCCGAAAGGGGTCCAATTAACCCATGTCAAACAAACGAATTTTTTATTCCCTGGGAATTTCTCTTTTGCTTTCTTTAACCATTTTCTAAGAACCCCGATTTTAAGAATTTTTGAAAAACATTTTGAATTTTCCCAAAAAGGTTTTAACCCCTAAACCCCCGCAAATTTTGGTTGATTTTACCATGGCCCAAACACCTAAAAGGGTTTGGGGCATGCAGAAGTGTTTGTTTTAAATTTTTAAAGGCCTTTTTTTTCATTTTAAAAAAAAAACAAATTTTTAAATTTGGGGGTTCCTAGATCCCCCAAAAAACAAAACCCCGAAATTTGATTTAAAAATTTTTTTCCGGCATTTAAAATTTTACACTTTAACAACCCTCCCCAAACCCCCGGGTTGAAAATTTAAAAAATCCTCCCAATTTTAATACCATTTCGTTAAATTTAGCGGTTTTTAAAAAAAAAAACCCCAAAAATTTTAAAAAAAGACCAAAATTTGGTTTCAAAATTTTTTGTTCAACCAGTGGGGCATGATTTTTTTGTTTTTTTATTTTTCATGCCCGCCCCCTTCAAAACCCCCTGGACCCATTCTCAATTAAGCAAATTTTTTACTTAGGTCAATTTTTTTAAACAAAGATTTGGGTTTTTTCACAAGATACTTCACGAAATTTTAAAAAAATACTTTACATTTTTTTTAAACCCTTTTACCCAATAAAAGAAAAAAAAACCCAAAGGAAATTTAAAAAGTTGGAATTATTTTCTCCCGTCCAAAAGTTTTTTTTATTTTGGGTTTAATGCTTAGTTTGGTTTGGTTTTAAATTATGCTTTTCCTTTCCAGACTCCCCCTGGGAAAAAAAAACCCCTTTTTTGACCAAAAATTTATGGTAAAAAGGGGTTAAAAAAAAAAAAAAACGCATTGACAAAAATGCAAAAAACAGGGACAAAATTTTGTATTTTATTTAAACCCTTTCCTTTCCCAAAAACCTTTTTTTCCCTTTTCCTTTAAAAACCCCCCTTTAAAAATTTTCCTTCTTCCCTTTTCCCGTTTATTATATTCCCCCCCCAAATTAAAAAAGTAAAACCAAAATTTTTGGGGCGACAATTCCTTTTTTCAACCAGGGCCCTTTTTTTGGAAAGGGTTATTTTTCAGTTAAGTAGGGGTTTAAAAAATCATTTACCGATAAAATTTTAAAAGAAGATTTATTTAACCCCGAAATCTTTTTTAAAAAAACAAAAAAATTGTTTTACCAAAAAAACCCACCTTTTATAAAAATTTTGGTTTTTTTGTTTTTTTTTGGGGGTTTTTGGGGGTATGGGTTTTCCCCTGTTGGGGGTTTTTTTTTGTATGGTTTGGTTTGGGTTTGGGGGGGTTTAGTTTTGGTGAAAAAATTTTTGGTGGGTTGTGTTTGTTGGTTTCCCGGGGGAGAAGGTTAAAACAAAAAAATTTCCCTTAAAAGGATAAATTTAAAAAAATTAAACCCTTTAAACATGGCAATAATCATTAAAAGAAATGAAAAAAAAGCAATACTTCCTTTTCTTTAAAACCCCCTTCATTTCTTCCCTTTTTGTCCCGCCCACCTTTAAAAGCATCTTTTTTTTCCCTTTCCCTTTCTTTCTTTTTTTTCAAAAACCACCACAAAAAAACAAAAAAACAACTCAAACCCAAAAAACAACTTTAAGGGGGAACGCCCCAATTTTTCCCTTCAAAGTAAAAAATTTAAATTTTAACCAAAATTTTTTGGGGGGATGGAAAAGATTTTTTAAAAGGAATAAAATTTATATAATTTTCATAAATTTTGAATTCTTTAAAAAAAAAAGGGGTGTTTTGCGTACCAAGAAAGGGAAAACCCCACACCCCCCTTTTTTGGTGGGTGTTTGTGTGTTGTGGGTTTTTTTTTTTTGGGGGTTTGGGGGGGGTTCGGGTTTTGTTTTGGTTTTTTTTTGGTTTAAAAAGTTTTTGTGTTGTTTTTTGTATTTTGTGTTGGGGTGGTTTTTTAGAAAAAAAAACAAATTTTCCCCTTGGGAAAAGAAAGGTTTTCACCAAATTAAATTAAAAAGGGGGTTAATAAAATATTTAAAAGAAACCCGCCCCCCCAATTTCTTTAAAATTTTTAAAAAATGGTATCTGGACAAAAAATTTTTGAAAAATCACAAAAATTTTTTTAAACCCCAACCAAATTCTTTTGTTGTGGTTTAATTTTCAAAATAAAAAAGCCAAAAAAAAACAAACCCCCTTTTTTTAAGGGGAAATTTTTTTTAAATTTTCGAAACCCCAAAATTAAAAAAAGGGATAATTAAAGGTGCTTTTCGCCTTATGTTTTCCCCCCCAAAAAAAAAAGGGAAAACCCGGGAAAATGGAACCCGGGAAAAACCCCCCAAAACCCCATTTAAAAAAATCTTTTTTTTTTGTTTATAAAACAAAAATTTTGTTTTTAGCATAAAGCCTTTTTTCCCGGGGCTAACTACCCGGGGCAATTAACTCCCCCCCCAAAACCCCCCTTTTTAATTCAGAGCCAATTTAAATCCAAAAGTGGCAAGGTTTTTTAGAATTTTAATTTTAATAACAAATTTTTCAAACGAAAAGTTGGGGAATAAACACCATGTTTTGGGTTTTTTTTTTGGTTTTTAAAAAAGCTTTCCCCTTAATTTAAAAAAATTTTTTGATTTGTGTTAAAAGAAAAAGTGTTTCCCAAAAATAAAATTTAAAAGATAAGAAAGATGTTTTTGTATTTAAATAAATAAAAAGGGGGATAAAAGGGTGTTAAAAATTTTTTAAAAATTACCCCCCTTCCCCTTTAAAAAAAAACAATTTAAGGGGTTTTTTTAAAGTTTTGCAGGAAATTGGGGACCTTTTTAATTACAAAAATTATTCCCCAAAAAAAATTTTTAAATTTGGGTTTGAATTTCTACAAAAGGGAAAAAAAAAAATTAAAAAATTTTAAAAAAAAACCAAAAATTTTTCTTCCCAAATTTTTTAAGATACAATTTCGTAAAAACCACATTTTAACCCTTTACACCCATGCGGCAAAAACCCTTTTATGGGGGTTTTCTTTGGGGGAATGTGGCCACCCTCCCAAACAAACAAGGGCCGAAAATTGGATGGGACGTGGGTAAATCCCTCACTCTTCACCTTTACTAACCCAAACCCCCTCTTTTTTTTATCTGTAATATAAAAGCAAAAATACTGTTTTCTACAGACATGAACCAGCCTTTCTCTCCTGTCTCACCTATTGTCTGGAGCAATAACTGCCCAAGCGTGAACTGCTGCCTGTGTTCTATTCAGCTGCAGTGAACATCCAAAAGTGTTTACAGTTGTTTAGAGCTTTTTAATTTTATTTAATCTAAATTATTCTATTTCGATGATGAGGGAATAAGCACTCATGTGGTTTGGGTTTTTTTACTTTCATATATATATATATATATATGTGTGTGTGTGTGTATAAACATAGATAGATAGATAGATAGATAGATAGATAGATAGATAGATAGATAGATAGATAGATAGATAGATAGATAGATAGATATATAGATATGTGTGTGCACGTGCCTGTGTGTAATAAAAACACATGCACACTGGGGTAGTGTTTACACATCGCTCCCAAAACGGAATGCGGCTACCTTAATGGTGGACCAAAACCATTGCATATGCAAAAAAATATATAACCATTGGTCAGACTTGGAACTCTAGCAGAGTAGGGAAAAAAACAACCGATATCAACAACTTTCCTGGACACACACAAAATAGCAAACAGTCTGTCTGGTCAATCTTCTCAATGTATGCTTTGTCAGTCCACCAGTCTATTTATAATGCATTCTTGACCACGACAGTCTGTCAATCTATTCATGTATTCTTTTGTGAATGTGGAGACCTTCTCGCCATTAACAAACAAGGGCGTAATGAAGGCCGATACAAACACATCTGTCACTCTTTTGAAGCTGCATTTTAC
>CM054154.1:47852520-47855778 GCA_028751875.1 Rapana venosa
CTCTCTCTCTCTCTTCTCTCTCTCTCTCTCTCTCTCTCTCTCTCTCTCATATAGATCTCTCTCTCTCTCATATGATGGGTTTGTAGCTTTTGTCAAATAAAATTCGTTCATTCATTCGTTCATTCTCTCATATAGATAGATAGATAGATAGATAGATAGATAGATAGATAGATAGATAGATAGATAGATAGATAGATAGATAGATAGATAGATAGATAGAGAGAGATAGATAGATAGATATGGTGTAAACTTTCCTTTCTTTATATATCATGACAGGAAAGTTTACACCATTTATCATGTCCACATCAGCACAGAAGAATCCGTTCAGACAAAAGCTGCTCTATGTATATCACGACAGTTAAGTTTACACCGACGTTTCTCATGGTCCACACCAGCGCTGAAACACGTTCAAAGGAAGGCTTCTTTCTCTCTGTCTATGCTGGCAGTTCATCAACGGCTGGAAGGACGACCTCTTCAACCAGAAAGATGGCGACCTCCAGACCCAGGACGTGCTGAAGTTCGGCAAAGACTCTTCCAAAACCTGGGTGCAGGCCAAGAATGGCGACTTCCGGGTGACCTTCACCCCCTGGGATCCCGACAGCAAAAGATTCCGATTGTCTGGTTGGAAATTCGAGTGCTTCAGCAAGGAGTTCACTGCTACTGGCTATCCCCCTCAGATCTGTGGTGAGTGGGACAGCCACTGGTAGGTGCTGTTGTTGCTGTTGTTGTTGCTTTAAGTAGTAGTGAAGGTGGTGGTGAGGGGGGGGGGGGGGTAGTAGTAGTTGTAGTGTTTTAAAGTGGGTTTTTTTTTTACTTGACTAGTAGTAGTAGTAGTAGTAGTAGTAGTAGTAGTAGTAGTAGTAGTAGTAGTAGTAGTAGTAGTAGTAGTAGAAAAAGCAGTAGTATCATCATAAAGTTATCATTTATCATTATTTTTTATTACTATTATTATTATAATTACTATTATCATCATCGTCATCGTCATCATCATTGCTATAGAAAACCCCCCAGCCTTAATTCACCAGACGCCGCTACCGAGATTCGAACCCCTTAACTTCGTGGAATCATGGGAGTGAAGTCCAACGGTCTTAACCACTCGGCTGTTGTCTCCGTCAGACGGATATGCATAATTATATCCTTTCCGCATGTTTCTACTAAAAAATAGATAGGTGCCTCAGTGAGAGGGTCTGAAGTCCTGTGGCCACATAAAGGGAGATAAACTCTGTTAAGAAAAGAGACGTTATCTTCCTTTAATACTGCCGGTAGGGTGGTGCTTTCTGGTTAATATTTTACGCTTATAAAAATAAGGGGGAGGGGGGAGGGAAACAATACTGCAGAAGATAAGGAAACGGTGTTTTGTAACATTTTAGTCAGCTGAAGAAAAAGACTATCACTTTAAGACATGATTTTATTACGGTATTTATGTCGCATGAGTGTAACATGTACCCCCTCCTATAGATAGAAAGATAGATAGATAGATAGATAGATAGATAGATAGATAGATAGATAGATAGATAGATATCCTGGCAGGCACGCCATGGGAACGGGATAGCTCAGTGGTCAGATCACTCGCTTTCCTCCAGCTAAGGTTTAGCAGCATCAAGCGTGGTTACCAATTATTGGGTGGGTGACCGTTTGCGCACCTTGGCTTCCATTTACACGCCTTGGCTTCAGTGCAGTCCCCCAGTTCACCCAGCTGTCAATGAGTACCTGCCTCTCTAGGGTTAGTGAAGGCAAAGCAGCGAGGGAGAGGAGATGGCCCCTAGAGAAGCTGAGGTCTCTGACGCCTCCCTCCCCTACGACCTTATAGGTTATGGGACACCTTTACCTTTTATACACACACACACAAATATAGACAGATAGATAGATAGATAGATAGATAGATAGATAGATAGATAGATAGATAGATAGATAGATAGATAGATAGATAGATAAGGAGACTCATGACTGTGGTGTGTGTTACAGGAGGGGAGGAGAAACAGGAGGTTGCGGACCGTGTGGAGAAACTGGGGCTGAAGGACAGGACGCAGGTCATTTACTATGACGTCTTCACCAACAAAGACATCACCCAGATGTGAGTCGTCAGCTTCTTCTTCTTCGTCGTCGTCGTCGTCGTAGAACGCTCAGACAGCAACTGTTGGATGTCATATGAGCAAAAATGCGTTGCGCTGCCGTTAAGCGCCTAACAAGTCAGGCCCAGTGCATCCGACTTAAGCACGGGAGATCATTGTTATCATTCATGTCTCTCTGGAAAGAGGGGCAGGTGAATGGACCAAGAAGATAGAAAATAGACAAGAAGGTGACAGGAAGAAAATGAACAAATCAGAAACAAAGAGAGGGATAGAAAAGAGGGAATGCTTATCACAGAATGTCCAGAAGGTGGGGATGCCATTTAGACTGACTGACCCCCAGCATCTCCACAGCGGAGTCGTCTGCTTCCGATTAAGGTGTTGATGATGATGGTGATGGTGATGATGGTGGTGGTGGTGGTGGTGATGATAGTGGAGGTGATGGTGATGGCAGTAGTAATGACAACGATGACGACAATGGGGATGTTGTTCGTGTGTCCGTAACTCACCTAACGCTGACCTGATTTAAGTGATCTTTAACGTGCATAAAGTTATTTGATATTCTGCATGTGTATATTATATGAAGAGGGATTTAAGGCACTGACAGGTCTGCACTTGAAATTGTCCTTGGAGATGGTAAAAATCCCCACCCTTAATTCACGAGACGCCGACTCGCTATTCCAACCCTCGACTTCATGAACCCATGGGATTGAAGTCAAACAGGTATTAACCACTCGGCTACAGCGTCCGCCATGTAGTCATGTGATGATATCATAGTATGGAACACAACGTCTGTTTCTTCTGCACTCGGGTCCAGCCTAGGAAAGCATTGATGATGATGATGATGATGATGATGATGATGATGATGATGATGATGATGATGATGATGATGGTGGTGGTGTAGGTGGTGGTGGTCATGAGCATGGATGGATGGATGGGTGGATGGATGGATTGATTGATTGGTTGATCGATTTTTTTTCTTCTCTTTTTTTCCCTTTTATATTGAGGATAACGGAATAAGCCTTACGTGCTTTTTTACATCCAGTCCCCGTGTGTATGCGATTTTGTAAATTATGTCATCTGTTCCCATCGGCACAATGGCCTACTCTTCTGAAAAGCGGAACAGGACTGGTCGAATAAGTGAGTGAGTGAATGAGTGAGTGAGTAGTTGTTGTTGTTGTCTTCAATT
>CM054154.1:47856278-47873778 GCA_028751875.1 Rapana venosa
GTACTTGATTGCAGGTTGGTGGTTTTTGTTTTTGTGTTGTGTTGCATGCTTCCCTGCATAAATTGACGTAAGGGGGTATTTTGTAGTGTAGTGTAGTGTAGTGTAGTGTAGTGTGTTGAATTGTGTTGTGTTGTACTGTATTGTATTGAATTGTATTGTGTTGAATGGTATTCTATTTATTGTTTTGTAATATAATTAAGATATCGTACTATGTTGCATGGTATGCCATACGTGTGCTTTTGTCTTATATCGTGTATATTGCATTGCATGGTATTGTGTTGCAATACATCGCTTTGTGCTGTTTTGTATTTCAATAAATGTCCAACTACAGTTCATTCTCATTTTTCATGTCTTTCTTTTTTTGCCCGGCAGGACTGTCTTGACTGGGTATGCAGTGACTTCAAGGACGACTTTGCCTGTGAAAGAGTTGGCCGGGTCATTGACATGTGCCGGGACTTCAATGCTGGGGGTCTCACCGACAGAGTGGAGAAGGCCAACTGCTTCAAAGACTTCCTCCCCATTAAGAAATGAGCTGCGGGAAACTCAGGCGTACCAACCGTTAAATCCTGTTGTCGTTGATGGCACTCTTATCGACTGTCATAGAAACGTTTACTGAGGTTGATACTGAGTATTGTTTGTCACAGGTGTCGTGTCACCAAGCATCTAATAAATAAATAAAAACAAATATGATGGGACATTTTGTGTGTAGTTGTTGTGATGAAAGACTAGCAGAATGTATTGAATCTGAGTGAAAGGTAGCTTCATTGTTTTTGTCTCTGTCTGTTTCTATGTCTCTAGATTTATCTCTCTGTCTCTGAGTGTGTGTGTGGTGGTGTGTGTGTGTGTGTGTGGTGTGTGTGTGTGTGTGTGTGTGTGTGTGTGTGTGTGTGTGTGTTGTGTATGTGTGTGTGCAATTCAAACTTCCACACTGTCACAAACTATGTAGGCCTAGTTGTCTTGGGACTGGTATTTATAGGCAAAACAAGTTTCCAAAAGTCACATGTAACTCCTACACACTGCAAAAGCAAAATTTCAGAGACAAACCTAACAACACCTAACAAACACACAACAAACACCCGCTCAACCGTTCTGCTATTCAGAATTTTTTTTAAAAGCTCTGAGAGTTCTTTACATATCTATTTAATAAAATACCTTTTTCTTCCCGACTTCCCTTCCTGTGTAAGATGCTAAGGCCTTTTTCTTACATGCCCTTTAATCTCCTTCACAAATCCCACCATGACCCTTGCAAATAAAGAAAAAAATAATGTGAGGTTAAAAAAAAGTACTTGTAACTGTTCAAAAGTGTGGCCGTAGTATTGTCTGGGCGTGTGAAGGTCAGGAAGGTGCGAAGGTCTAGACTTGAGATCCTCTCTGAAAATCAAGTTTGAAGATAAAGTCTGAAGATCCAGTCTGTGAATCAGGACTCAAGATCCAGTCTGGAGATTCGGTCTGTGAATCAGGACTGAATATTCAGTCTGTCAATCAGGACTGAATATTCAGTCTGTGAATCAGGACTAAAGATCCCGTCTGTGAATCAGGACTGAAGATACCGTCTGTGAATCAGGACTGAAGATCCAGTGTGTGAATCAGAACTGAAGATCCAGTATGTGAATCAGGACTGAAGATCAAGTCTGGAGATCCAGTCTGTGAATCAGGACTGAAGATCCAGTCTAGATATTCAGTCTGTGAATTAGGAATGAAGATCCCGTTTGAAGATCCGGTCTTAAGATCCGATCTAAGTATCGGGGCTAATAATCAAGATTACTGATCAAGACTAAAGATCAGAACTAAAGATCAAGACTAAACATCAGGAATGAAGATCAGGACTGAAGATCAGATAGACATTTCTTTCACCACAATCAGGATACTTCCCATTCCGGATTTGACACCTGCCATGTCTTCAGCAACCAAACGTCATACGCTCTTTAAAAGTCAAAACCTGAGTGACTGGTGTTTCAGAAAATGTTAACTTCTTCTCCTAAAGAAAAACGTTGACTTTAAACGTAAACCTAAGTGACTGGTGCTTCATAAAATATCAACTTCTTCTCCTAAAGAAAAATGTGTTAACCTTACAGTGAAAAATTGATATCCGCATCATGTACAATAAAGTCACTCATGTGTAACTGTACATTTCTTAATGTCCTTACACAGGCAGGGACCTGATAGAGCAAATTCCCCAGATGATATTCCTGCTCCAAAAGAGGTTACCCATACATCACAACTAACAATGATGACTAGTTAACCGGGTTAGGAATTTTGTAAAAGTAAAAGGATAGAAAGGTACTAGAAAACAGCTTGATATATGAAGGATGAAAGAGTCACAATCCTTCATGCCGAATGTCTCAAAGCTGTTGTAGGTGGTGGTGTTTTCGGACATTAAGATCACTGTCTCCCAGACTGCTCACCTTTAATTTCTACACAGCATTTTTGTTCTTTGATTTTATTACTTTTTCTCATTCTAGTTCATCTCATTTGTCAGATTTTGTTTCAGATTTTGTTTGTCAGATGTCATTTTATGTTATCTTGTCATAATTTCTTTCATTTTATGTTCTTTGTCAGTTTATTTGAAGTTTGGTGCCTGGTGATTGTTTGAAGGTAACTGACCGGGTACTCTAACAGCAAAGACAGCAAGCCTGACACAGAACTTTGGGGCCAGAATTTGGTTAGACCAAGGGAACAGTCCCTGGAACTGTACAGGTTAGACCTGTGTCTACTTTGTGACCACTGTCAACCTATTCTACTGTCAGTTGTCTTTTTGGTCACGACTGTGAGCCAGTTGTGCCAGGCAGCTGTTCCGAACCTGGTGTTTCTGTATACTTCTCTCTGTGTGCATTCCTCTGTTGACTATAGGATTACTACGATTTCTCCCCCCCCCCTCCGCATTTGGGAGTTCTGTAAATCATTAAGTGTTTCAGATGCGATTGGTCGTGTAGACCCATTCTCAGCAAATGCGTTGATCCTTTTTACCAGTGCCTCTAGATCAGTCGAATAGTGGGATAGGAGCATGCAAGAATGTCACAAACATCTGTAAAGCACGGAGGAAACTATAATGACATTTGAAAACAAAATCAAATGTTTTCGCGTCCCTAGATCCACGGACAACAAAACCCCTTGAGGATTATGATGAAATTTTTTCCTGCATTCTCTCCATTTCCTACTCCTTTGACAACACAGATCCAACAGGTAACTGTAAAATCAACGTTGCATCTTAAGAGTGTCATGGCGATTGTTGTGAGAAGGTAAAAAACACTGCTGCAAACTATCTGAAAACAAAGACAAACATAAATGTGTGATCAAAATTAAAGATATGTGTGCATGCGCACGCATGCGTACATGACTGTGTGCATGACCGTACATGCACGCCCGTGTGCGCACACGTGTACACACATGTCAAGTCAAGTCAAGTCAAATTTTTACTTCCAGATGGTACATTAAATAAGCAATGCATTTGCTTTCTTTCATCAAGCCATCTATCTAAGAACAAATTTCTTAATGATTATACTGAAATACATTATTGTAACCTTCACCAATAAATTGAACCAGTAAAACATGCAATGTATGTGTGTGATTATGTGTACATATCGGGCACGCATGCCTAAAAGTTTGTTAGTGTGTTTGCATGCATAGATTTGTTTTGTTTTAATTACTAGGCTTTCCTTTATGCGAGACTCCTTCTAAGGAAAAACAAAACTTTGTTGACATTTGAGTGGTGACTGGGAGCATGCTGCCCCAAAAACAAAACCCCGAAATCTTGCATGACAACAAATGCAACAGGAACACGTCAAAAATGTGTATTCTACTTTAATGCCATTACCATGACAAACCCTCGTTGCAAATTCAAAACTAATCCTCCTAATTAAATATCCAT
The DNA here is from genome assembly GCA_028751875.1 of Rapana venosa. Lineage (NCBI taxonomy): Eukaryota > Metazoa > Mollusca > Gastropoda > Neogastropoda > Muricidae > Rapana > Rapana venosa. The sequence goes on from CM054154.1 coordinate 47,860,147, forward strand.
ATCGTAAACATATACGCGTTTATTATATTCAACCTCAGAATTAATATGTAATGACCAAAATTTGAAGCTCGCACAATTCTTTTGTTCAACTCAGTGTCAGTTGTATTTTGTTTGTTTTGTTTGATTTTACATGCTTCAAGTCAGTTACAAAATCACTTTCAGCCTGACGCCCTAGTTCTCAAATGAAGCATTATTTATCACAAGAAACTCTTACTTATTTATCACAAGATACTCTCACTTATTTATCACAAGATACTCTCGCTTATTTATCACAAGATACTCTCACGTATTTATCACAAGATACTCTCTCACGGATTTTTTTGTATTCCAAACTATCTCAGGGCAACATGAAGAACAACGTCATGGAAACTTCACAAACATGTTGCACCGTTTCTGTTCTCATGTCCACTAGATTTTGATCATGGTCAAGTGCTAGTCTTTCGGATCAACAAGACAAATGGATGGGTCATGCTGCTCCTTAGTTGCAACGCACGTCCCCCAGGGAGAGCAGCCTGAATTTCACAGCACAAAAATATTGCCGTGGCTAAAAGGTATAGAAACACCAAATTATAACGCAGTACAGCACAGTTGCAATACCATACATTACAATGAATGCAATAGAAGCAATACTCTTCCGCTCTTCAACTCCCTTCATTTCTCCTCCATTGTCCATTCCCATCCTTAAAAGCTCTCTCTCGCTCGACTCGCATACTCTCTCTCTTCTCTCTCTCTCTCAGTCTCATCGAGTCTCTCTCTCTCTCTCTCTCTCTCATCAGCTCTCTCTCTCTCTCTCTCTCAAACGACACACACATAAGTACGTACACACACGCATACACACACGCACCGACACTCTCGTTTGCACACTACGACAAATATAAGGGCAATCGGCTAATCCATCAGTCAGTAGCAATGTGTTAAATGATCATTTACGATAATGATAAAATGATATATTCCATATTCATACCCCTGAATCTTAAACAAGAAAAAGTTGTTTGCGGTACGAGAAGAGGAGAGAAACGCGCACACGTGTGTGTGGTGTGTGTGTGTGTGTGTGTGTGTGTGTGTGTGTAGTGTGTGTGTGTGTGTGTGTGTGTGGTGTGTGTGTGTGTGTGTGTGTGTGTTGTGTGTGGGTGTGTGTTGTTGTGGTTTATGTAACCACTAAACAAATGTTGTTGATAATGTAAGAAATTCACCAATTAACATGTCAAAAAGTCATTAATAAGAAATAGTAAAAGAAGACAGGCAGCTTCCAATTTTCTTTAACTGCTAAAGAACATCGAGTATTTTTCGACAAAAGAGTATTAGTAGCAGCAGCAACAGCAGTAGCAGCAGCAGCATCTTTCTATATATCTCCATTTCCAACGTTTCTATCGTTGTGTTTATTTGCAAAATGTACCAGTTCCATCATAAACAAATCGAAAATTTGTAGAATTTCATTTTTATTTTTCTGCAATGACCAAAATTAATATACAATACATTCTAGGTGCATATCGCCTCATGTTTTCTCCCAAAAAAATAATAGATATTTCTGGGAAGAATGGAACCAGATTCCTTAGAACCTGCAGTAAAAATCTGATCATCAAGTGTTTATATACATAACGTATGATCTGCATAAAGACTCAAATACAAGGTGTGTCAGATGCGTACCATCATGACCAGTTCACACTCTCCCCCCCCCCCACCCCACACCCCTCCTCTCTCGCCAGCTGCAGGCCATGATAATCCATCAGATGCATAGATGAGAATTCCAATCTTTTACAATATCAAAACGATATGTGTGGGGGAAGCTAAACAGGGTCAACATGATATTTGCTTTTTAAACTTTGCCCTACAGCACGCTTCCCATTAATGCCAGATGTTTTGAATTCCCTCCCGTGATAAAGAACACAGTCGCCTTCTCTAAAACTACAGAATTTCATACCCTGGAAAAGAACACCGTTGTCTTCTTTGCTATAACTTAAATACATAAAGGGCTGCCACTACAGGATGGTTAATTGAAGAACCCCCCTTCCCACCCACCTCCCCTTAAATATTATTCATTGAAGATTTTTCTTGTATCTAGTTTTGTACAAATTACATCTTTTAAATCACAAAAATTTCATCCCAACACTATCTTATGAATGTTGTTTGAATTTCTACAAAATAAACATTACCAAATGAAAAACAACCAAATTTTTCTACAGACTGATTTTTTTCAGATACATATTCGTAAACACACATGTGAACACTGACACCAGGAAACAGGCAAATGCCCGGTAAGGAGGAATCGTCTGTGTGGTCGTGAGTGTGCACGCTCACCAACACACAGACAAGGAAACCTGAAATTGTATGCAGACGTGGGTAAATCCCTCACTCTTCACCTTTACTAACCCAAACCCCCTCTTTTTTTTATCTGTAATATAAAAGCAAAAATACTGTTTTCTACAGACATGAACAAGCCTTTCTCCTCATTGTATGTATGTTTTTATTTATGATAGTATTTTTCTAAAATTAATTAGTTTATGTTAAATTTGTATAATAAGTGCTCTCCTCCTGTCTCAACTATTGGCTGGAGCAATAACTGCCCAAGCGAGAACTGCTCCTGAGTTCATATTCAGCAGCAGTGACCTTCCAAAATGTTACCAGTTGTTTTAGAGCTTTTTAATTTTATTTAATCTAATTATTCTATTTCGATGATGGAGGGAATAAAGCACTCATGTGGTTTGGGTTTTTACTTTCATATAGATATATATTATATATTATGTGGTGTGTGTGTGTGTATAAACATAGATAATAGATAGATAGATAGATAGATATAAGATATAATAATTATGTGTGGCACTGCCTGTGTGTAAAAAAACACTGCACACTGGGGTAGTATTTACACACGCTCCAAAACGAATGCTGCTACCTTAATGGTGGACCAAAGCCATTGCTATGCAAAAAAAATAAATAACCATTGGTCAGACTTGGAACTCTAAAGCAGAGAGGGAAAAAAACAACCGATATCAAACAACTTTCCTGGACACACACAAAATAGCAAACAGTCCTGTCCCTGGTCAATCTTCTCAATGTAATGCTATTTGTCAGTCCACCAGTCCTATTTATAATGCATTCTTGACCACGACAGTCCTGTCAATCTATTCATGTATTCTTTTGTGAATGTGGAGACCTTCCAGCATTAACAAACAAGGGCGTAATGAAGGCCGATACAAACACATCTGTCACTCTTTTGAAGCTGCATTTACTGGCTGCATTTTTTAAGTGAGCTGGACAAGAGAGGCAGAGATGGTATAAATTAGGTCCGAGAACTGACAGGGTCCATTCAGTTTCCTGCTCTCTGGGCAGACTAGCAAGCATCTTAAGAATCACAAATGTGAGTTTTTTTTGGGGGTGGGTTTTGGGAGTTGGGCTTTTTCGTTTGTTTGTTGGGGTTTTTTGGTTTTGTTGGTTTTCTGTGCCTCAGCTGTAGCTCCGGGGTTCTCCAATAGCGAATTTTGTTGTATGCGGCCATCTTTGAGCCCTCTATGAGGTAGCAGCACTCTGACTTCAGAGACGTATACTGGGTAATGTTCGCATTTCTGAAACCACACCGAACCTGACATGATTTACGGGATCTTTACCGCTAGATTTGATCTTCTCCCTACATGAAGGGAATTAAGGCACTGCAGGGTCTACGCTTGAAACTGACTGGAAGATAGTAAAACATCTTGCTCTTATTCACCAACCCTTCCAAGATTCGAACCCCACAACTTCAGGTCCCCATGGGATTAAAAAGAATGGTCGAGCACTCAGTTATATCCTTCGTGGGGAGTTAGTAATTCGGTGATGTTTGATGAAAAGGTTTAGTTTGTAGATTTGTTTTGATTTGTTTTGTTGCTAGCTTTGGTCCTTTTTTGTACTTTCATTCTTTTGTTTGCTTTTTCTTCCTTTCTCTTCTTTGGTTCTTTCTTTCATCCTTTTGTGTTTCTTCTCTCTCTCTCTCCTCTCCTCTCTCTATCTCTCATCTCTCTCTCTCTCTCCCTCTCTCTTCTGTCTTCTTCTTTCTTGCTTTCTTTCTTTCCTCCTTTAGTTCTTTCTTTATTTCTTTCTTTTCTTTTCTTTCTTTCTTCTTATTTTCCTTTTTTTTGTCTTTCTTCTGTTTCTCTCTTGCTTTCTTTCTTTTTTTCTTTCTCTTTTCCCTTCTTCTTTCTGTTCTCTCTTGCTTTCTTTCTTTCCTTTTTTCTTTCTCCTTTTCCTTCTTTCTTTCTTCTGTTCTCACTTCGTTTCTATCCTTATCGTCTTTGTTTTGTTTGTCTTTCACTATTTTGTCCTTTCTTTCTTCCTTCTTTCTGTCTTTCTTTCTTTCTTTCTTTGTTTCTTTTTTTTTGCTTTCTTTTTTTCTTTCTTTGTTCTTTCTTTCATTGCATTTTTCATCATTTCTTTATTCTCTTTCTTTTGTACATTTTATGCTGTGTGTAACTGTGGATATGAACTTTAGTTTCTAATGCATATTTTCTGCCTGTACTTTTTATCACGTCTCGTTATGTTAGGTTCTCAATTTTCATTCCATCAAATCAATACAATCACTTTACTATCATCACAAAAAGAGAAAGTCATATGGTGACCAAGCCGTGCATTAACAAAATAAACAGGAAACATTACACAGATGAATAACACAGCACACAGTACACGAATATCATCGTCGCACACATTACACCATAATACCTATCCAATGACTATACCAGCTCTTATCATCGACTCTTATTCTCTTCTTCCTCCATTCTTTCTTTTCCTTTTTCTGTCTGTTATTTGTGATTCGTGTTTGTCTTTCTATCTATCCGTCTGTCCTGTACGTCCGTCTGTCCGTCTCTCTGTGTCTATCTATCTGTCTGTCTGTCTGTCTGACTGTCTGACTATCTATTTATATTTTTGTCTGTCTGTTTGTCTGTCTGTTTGTCTATCCGTCTGTCTATCTGTCTGCCTGCCTGCCTGCCTGCCTGTCTGCTTGTATGTCTATCTCTCTATCTGCCACATACACACATACATACATACATACAAAAATACAAAAATGCATACATACATACATACATACATACATACATACATACATACATACATACATACATACATACATACATACATAAAAACACATACATACAAACACAGACAGAAAAAGAAAAACTCAAAGAGATGTAAACCTTTTTTTGTCATCATTGTGATTTTTTTTCCAGACAGAACCAGACCAGAAAGAAAAATCATCATGAACCTGTGTATTGCCCTGTTGTCTTCGCCATGCTGCTGTGGTAAGAGTGTGTGTGTGTGTGTGTGTGTTGTGTGTGGTGTGTGTGTTGTGTGTGTGTGTGTGTGTGAACTCTCCTCTCAACAAAAGAAAGGAAAATAAAAAAGAAAAACCAAGCGTTTTATACTTTTTAAAGTATTTAAAGATTAAGAAATTAATGAAGAAAGTAGTTTCGTGCACAGTGAATTAATGTATGAAACAAAAAAGAAATTACATGTGACAAATCTGGATTTTTTATCGATTATCCCGATTTCATTGTTTCTCAGCCATATGGAAATGTTTCTAAATGACACCATATGCTATGAAGCATTTAATGCCAACATCTTTGGTGTGTGGGTGTGTGTGTGGTTGTGTGAGTGTGTGTTGCGTGTGTGTGTGGGTGTTGTGTGTGTGTGTTCTGGGTGGTATATCACAACATCCACCAAACCAAATAATAACAGATTCCTATTTAACAATGGTATGATTCAATGTCCGTTGCATGTCTGGCTTTTATTTTATGTGTTGAATTTTAAGAACACATTTGCTGTCCAGCCTGGTCTGTTTTTAATTAGGTTGCATGAACTTTGAGAGCTGGTTAGATCTAGCATGTCTTGTTTAATTGTCTTTTAACCTGCTGGTTGTTGTGTTGAATTTAAGAACTCATAGGATCTAGCCATGTCTAGCATATTTTATGTGAGGAATTTTTAAGAACTCGACAATATTTAACCATGCTTTGGTTTTGCTGTTGTTGTTGTTGTTTTGCATTCCCCAGCTTAACACTCTGGGGGTCACCCAGAATGTGCGCTATGACTCATTCATCCCACCTGGAAATCACTGTGAGATTGAAACTGCACACTGAATGAGAAGTTTGCATGTATGACTGTTGTAAATAACTCGCAGTACAGGCAGCCATTCTACGACTTCAGAGGATTTTTTCTTCTTTAAAGGAGAGTGCAGATTTTTATGTTAAGAGCTTGTCATGACTGAAGGCAATCTCAACCCAACATTTTACAACATAACATTTTAGTGTATGCCTTGGCAATTAGCTGACATCGATAACTGACACAGCTTTTGGCCTGGGCCAAATGCCTGCTTTAATTTCGTTTGTGAGTTTTTAAAGAAACTCCTTACTACTTATACTTAATTCCTACTACATTTTCTTAATGACAATAAAACACCAGAAACTCATCTTACGTGTGTGTGTTTGGCGCGGACGGGCATTTTCGTCAGCCCTGGCACGCAAGACAACAAATGCGAAGGCAAACGGACGATACCCGTCAATATATTCGGACGAATGGAAGGACACCAAGATGCCCCCTGCAAGTACCACGCTGTGCGTCATCTGCGCAGTTAACTGTGACCGTCACCCGGGCAAACGTCTACCTGCACCCCAAGAACCAGCCTGCTTCTCTCTGGCTGGGGGTGCGCCTGGTGGGCAACACAAAAGCTGGGGGGACGTAACTGACAACAAGATCGCTGTCAAGGTGGGTACTCTACCCTGCCTGCACTTTGTCCGCTGGTTTCTTCTGTCAGTGGCATCTTTTCAGGCAGTGTGGTTGTGGACTGTAGATCTGTTCCCTACCGTAGTTGACTAGACTCGAGACTCAAGGATACTTCATTATTTAAATAGAGAAAGCGAAAAACAGCGAAACAAAGCGAAATAAAGGCCAAAAAATGTTAAGGGTAGTGAAAAGTGTCTGACTTGTTAAAGGCTCGTCGGAAGGTTCTAGTTCGTTGGTTGGTTGCTTGATTGGTTGGTTGGTTGGTTGGTTGGTTGGCTGATTGGGTGGATGGTTGGTTGGATAGATGGCTGTGGCGGGCTGGAGGATGCTGGCTGCTGAATGGATGGATGGATGGGTGGGTGGGGTGGGTGGTAGACTTCTATGTGGTAAAATTCAGGCTGCTCTACCCATGCAGAATGTGTGGCTCACAAGAGCAGCGCCATACACTTTTTTTAATTAAAAAAAAATGTCTGCCATAAGTGGATTTGCTTCCCTCTGAGAGTGCCTTTTCCTACACGACATTACCAGCGACAACACTTTGCTGTGGATTCTTCAACGTGCGAAACATGTGTGTTGCATACAAGACCTCGGTGTATCGTCTCATCCGAAGGACTACCACTCATGGTCTTGTGGATTGGAGGGGGGGGGGGCGAAGGTTCGGGTTTAAACGGAGATTGAGCCCACAATTTATCACGTTTTAGGCGGGTGCGTTACGGTTAGACCACCTATCCACATCGCGATTGCATGTTTGGTTTCTATTCACATTAAACCGTACCAAAAAACAAAAAAAAACCAAAAAAAGAAAGAAAAATTGAACACCACCAACAGAATGCTTCTGATCATAATATTTTCAGGACAAGCGCTGTTTTGTTTGATGTCTCGAGAATTACTTATAGCATATCATGGCAAAAATTCTCTTATCATGATGGAAATGATTGATCAAATATTCCCTGTAAGAAGTTGTAAGGATAACTATCGGTGTGTTGTTGCTATCAGGTGACTGAGTAGAATAGCTCTGTGATGAATGAGAGACGAAACTGCACAAGAAAATTGAGTACATTAACTTCATGAAAATAAAACTGTTGCCTTCTCCAGTTCCATGTTCAGTTTATTTTTAGTTTTCTAACAAAACAAAAAACACGACATTTCTCACCGATACGTAATCACTACTGACATTATTCAGATACGAGGGATTTATATATATATATATATATAGTATATATTATATACATAATAATAATATTTAAATAGATAATATATCTAAATATAAATTAGATGATATATATAATATATGTATCATGACAGTAAAGTTTTTTCCCGCCGAGGTTCTCATGTCTCAACAGTTCTGAAAAACGTTCAAACGAAAATTACTCTATATACATATATCATGGCAGGAAAGTTTACACCATTTATCATGTCCACATCAGCACTGAAGAATCCGTTCAGACGAAGGCTGCTCTATGTATATCACGACAGTAAAGTTTACACCGACGTTTCTCATGGTCCATACCAGCACTGAAACCTGTTCAAAGGAAGGCTTCTCTCTCTCTCTCTCTCTCATCGTCGTCCCGCTCTCCACCCTCTTCAACTCATCTCTCTCTCTCTCGTCTCCTCTCTCTCTCTCTCTCTCTGCTGGCAGTTCATCAACGCGGAAGGACGAACCTCTTCAAAACCAGAAAGATTGCAATCTCCAGACCCAGGAACGTGCTGACGTTCGGCAAAGACCTTCCGAAACCTGGTGGAGGCCAAGACGGGCGACTTCCGGGTGAACCTCACCCCTGGATCCCGACAGCAAAAGATTTCCGATTGTCTGGGTTTGGAAATTCGAGTGCTTGCAGCAAGGAGTTCACTGCTACTGGCTATCCCCCTCAGATCTGTGGTGAGTGGCACAGTCACTGGTAGGTGCTGCTGTTGTTGTTGTTGTTGCTTTAAGTAGTAGTGGTGGTGGTAGTAGTAGTAGTAGTAGTAGTAGTAGTAGTAGTAGTAGTAGTAGTAGTAGTAGTAGTAGTAGAAAAAGCAGTAGTATCATCATAAAGTTATCATTTATTAGTGGTATTTATTACTATTATTATTATAATTATTATCATCACCATCATCATCATCATCATCATCATCATCATCGTCGTCATCATCATTGCTATAGAAAATCCCCAGCCTTAATTCACCAGACGCAGCTACCGAGATTCGAACCCCTTAACTTCGTGGAACCATGGGAGTGAATTCCAAAGGTCTTAACCACTCGCTTTTGTGTCCTTCAACGAATACACATTATAGTCTTTCCTTTCCTGCCTGTTTTTCTTACTAAAAAATAGATAGGTGTCCCTCAGTGAGAGAGGGTCTGATGTGATGTGACCACATAAAGGGAGATAAACTCTGTTAAGAATAGAGACGTTATCTTCCTTTAATACTGCCAGTAGGGTGTCGCTTTCTGGTTGATATTTTACGCTTATATTAAAAAAAAAGGGGGGGGGGGGGGGGGGGGGGGGGGGGGGGGGGGGGGGGGGGCGGGGGAAACAAAACTGGAGAAGATAAGGAAACAGTGTTTTGTAACATTTTATTCAGCTGAAGAAAAAGACTGTACCACTTTAAAGGATCTTTTTATCATGGTATTTATGTTACATGAGTGTAACCTTTGCCCCTTCCTTTAGATAGATAGATAGATAGATAGATAGATAGATAGATAGATAGATAGATAGATAGATAGATAGATAGATAGATTCTGGCAGGCACGCCATGGGAACGGGATAGCTCAGTGGTCAGATCACTCGCTTTCCTCCAGCTAAGGTTAAGCAGCATCGAGCGTGGTTACCAATTATTGGGTGGGTGACCGTTTGCGCCCCTTGGCTTCCCGTTTGAAACGCCTTGGCTTCAGAGTGCAGTCCCCCCAAGCTCACCCAGCTGTAAATGGCACCTTGCCTTTGTTAGGTTAGTGAGGCAAACATCGAGGGAGAGGAGACGACCCCTAAGAAGTGAGTCTCTGACCACCTCGCTCGCCTACGACCCTTATAGTTATGTGCCACCTTTACCTTTATAACACACAACACACACACAAAGACGCTCACACACACACACACACAACACACACAAATACAGATAGATTAGATTGATAGATAGATAGATAGATAGATAGATAGATAGATAGAATAGATAGATAGATAGATACATAATAGATAGATAGATAGATAGATTAGATAGATAGATAGATAGGAGACTAAATGACTGTGCTGTGTGTTACGGAGGGGTGGGACAACAGTAGGTTGTCGGACCGTGTAGGAGAAACTGGGCTGAAGGACAGGACGCAGGGCATTTACTAGACGTCTACACCAACAAAGACATCACTCCAGAGTGATCGCTGCTTCTTCTTCTTCGTCGTCGTCGTCGTAGAACTCTCACACAGCAACTATTGTCTGTCATATGAACAAAAATGCGTTGCGCTGCCGTTAAGCGCCTAACAAGTCAGGCCCAGTGCATCCGACTTAGGCATGGGAGATCATTGTTATATTTCAGGTTTCTCTTTTAAAAGGGGCAAGAGAATGGATCGAGAAGATAGAAAATAGACAAGAAGGTGACGGGAAGAAAATGAAAAAATCAGAATCAAAGAGAGGGATAGAAAAGAGGGAATGCTTATCACAGAATTTCCAGAAGGTGGGGATGCCATTTAGATTGACTGACCCCCAGCATCCCCACATGGGAGTCTCCTGCTTCTGACTAGGGTGTTGATGATGATGGGGATGGTGGTGGTGGTGGTGGTGGCAGTAGTAATGACGACGATGACGACAATGGAGATGTTTGTGTGTCCGTAACTCACCGAACGCTGACTTGAATTGCGTGATCTTTAGCGTGCATAAAGTTATTTGATCTTCTGCATTTGTATATATGAAAAGGGATTTAAGGCACTGACAGGTCTGCACTTGAAATTGATCTTGGAGATGGTAAAAATCCCCCCTCCTCCTTAATTCCCGAGACGTCGATGCCGAGATTCGAACCCTCGACTTCATAAACCCATGGGATTGAGGTCAGACAGGTATTAACCACCCGGCTATAGCGTCCGCCATGTAGTCATGTGTTGATATCAGAGTATGGAACACAACGTCTGTTTCTTCTGCACTTGGGTCCAACTGAGGAAAGCAATGATGATGATGATGATGATGATGATGATGATGACGACGACGACGACGACGACGACGGTGGTGTTGGTGGTGGTATGGATTGATAAATGGATGAATGGATGGATGGATGGATGGATGGATGGATTGTTTGATCGATCGAGTGAGTGAGTGGGTGAGTGAGTGAGTGAGTGAATGAGTGAGTGGGTGAGTGAGAGAGTGAGTGAGTGAGTGAGTGATGAGTGAGTGAGTGAGTGAGCGAGCGATGTGATAATAATGAATATGAATGCGATAAATAATGATTGTTGATTGGTTGGTTGGTTGGATTGTTGATTTGATTGATTGATTGAATTTATTGTTACCTACTTTCATCAGTGACATTTCAAGGCAACGGAGCTTATCTCTCTCTCTCTCTTCTCTCTCTCTCTCATCTCACTCATCTCTCTCGATCTCCATCTCGCAGTCATCTCTCACGCTCTTCGTCTCTCTCTCTCTCGCTGTCTTTCTGTCTTCACCTGCACGCAAGGAACCCCAATGTGAGAACGCCACCGCAGCATGACCCAGCATGCAAGCCCCAAGCCACGTCGCCAGGCATCCTGACCTGCACCAGATCCTGTCCAGCTACCAAGCACACCAAGTGAGTCCCCAAGTTACTCCTTGACCCCATGGACGTTCTTCGTGGTCAGTGCACTCCCTGTCTGGCTTTCTGCTTCTCCCTTTGGTAGTGGTGTAGTGTAGTGGTCTTTCCCCTGAGTTTCAACCCTGGTGTCTCCCAGAGTTGTACACTCTGACTCCTTCCTTCATCCCACTACAGAATCACTAAAATGACACCGTAATACTCTTAATCTATATTTGTTGAAAATTGTTACGTGTATATGACTGTAAGTACATACTTGTTGAAAATTGTTACGTGTATATGACTGTAAGTACATACTTGTTGAAAATTGTTACGTGTATATAACTGCAAGTCCATACTTGAAAATCTTACGTGTATATGTGACTGTAAGTCCATACTTGATGAAAATCTTACGCGTATATATGACTGTAAGTCCATACTTGATGAAAATCTTACGCGTATATATAACTAAGTCCATACTTGATGAAAATCTTACGAGACGCGTAATATATGACTGTAAGTCATACTTGAATTGAAATCTTTACGCGTATATATAACTAAGTCCATACTTGAAAAAAAAATGAAAATCTTAACTGCGTATAACTGACTGTAAGTCCATACTTGATGAAAATCTACGCGTGTATATGACTGTAAGTGCAAACTGTGATGAAGAGAGGAAACTGCAAGTAATACTGATTGAAAAACATTTTCGGGAGTATAACTGCTAGTCTTACTTGATGAAAAATGTGCGTGTATATACTGTTTTAAAGGACTATAAGGATATATTGAAACATTTCTGTATAAATTATGACAGTAATTCAAGTAAGTGTACTGTAATCACATACTTGGATGAAACGAAACTGTTGCCTGTATATGACTGTGTAAGTACATACTTAATGAAACTGAAGTCCCATACTTGATGAAAAATGTTGTATCATATGACGTTTTTAAGTAACTGTAATACAATACTTGATTGGGGGAAAAATTGCTTGTATATGACGGTTTTTTTTTATATTTAAGGAACTGTAAGCACATGACGTCATTGAGTGCCGTTGGAACTGAATATAAAATTGACAAAAAAACCGCATGCACACGGGGACTAGACGTAAAAAAAGCACATAAGTGCTTATTCATTGGTCCTCAGAATAAAGAATGAATAGATAGCATACAAAAAAATAGGTCACGGCAGTGTTTCCTCTAATGATTATCGCCGTTTGTCTCTCTTGCAAATATTTTTTGTATTGATCGTAATCCCATAAGCATGGATAGTATTATTCTAGTGTAACGTAACCACAAGCATTAAATGGTAGTAGTAGTGTAGTGTATGTAGTGTAGTGTAGTGTAGAGGCAATGCAGTGTACTGCAATATAGCGAAGTTATATATATAACAGGCATTCAGCCTGAGAAAGCTTCAGAGGGAAACGAAAATTTGCTTGAAAAAATAAAAGGAGAAATGAAGCTGATCACAGTTGTGTTTTTTATTTACATTTTAATATATATAATTTAATATCATAAATAGATATATCTATCTATAAGTATATGATATATATATATATATATTTCAACAATGCTTTATCCTAGTCAGCTTTTTTTTTTTGCCCCAGGACTGTCTCGAGTGGGTTGCAGTGTCTTCAAGACGACTTTGCTGTGAAAGAGTTGGCCGGTCCTTGACATGTGCCGGACGTCGAATGCTGGGGTCTCACCGACAGAGTGGAGAAGGCAACTGCTTCAAAGACTTCCTCCCATTAAGAAATAAGCCAGGGGGGAAAAATTACGTGTACCAGTGGTAAAGTACTATGTTCAAGGACCGCAATCTTAGCACTGTAATGTAGATGTTCAATATGGTCTTGTTTATCACGAAACCTGCTAAACTTGACTTTTTTGTTGTTGTTTTTTTTTTTTCTTTCTTTTTTTTGTTTTTGGAGCTTTTTTGTGATTAACATTTTTATCTCTCAAACAAGAAAATTTCCAGGTATGGTACAAGTAAAATATTGTTACACTACACGCGATTTATACGTATTACTGATGTAATAGAATAACAGTATAATAGTTTAAATTATATACCCAAAAACGGTTTTCAGTCATAATCAATATTTAAATGTTAATTAAGTAAGCATGCGTGGAGATTAAGGCCTATTCTTGCAAAAGAGAAGGTTATGTGATACATGT
>CM054154.1:47878778-47896278 GCA_028751875.1 Rapana venosa
CATTCAATCTTCACCAATTAGTAACTTCACCCACACGAGTCACATCAAATTCTAACACAATTATTTATCACACCTATGTATCAGACCCTAAAAACCTTGGTTTACAAAGGAACTAGAAGAAGCATGTTATCTTCGAGATTTCTTAAAAGAACATAAATATTATGAGCAGTCAAAAACGTTAAGAAATGCCATAAACTCACCAAAAAAACGGCGAGAGAAAAGGAAATATTTCCAAGATCTACTATCATCCAAACAAAATTCAAAGACTGTATGGAAGGCAATCAATCAAATAACAAATAATCAATTTCCTTCCAAATCTAATGTCATTAAAGATATTTCTGCTGAAAAACTTAAGAATCACTTCATTAATATTTCTTCTATCATAATTAACAATGATAACTCGAAGTCCAATGATCTCAATGAACTAAAACAATACTGCCAAGAAAAGCATATTCCATCAAAACTCCACTTACTATTCATATCTGTTTCTGAGGTCTATAATCATCTGACTCACCTCCAACAATCAAGTATGCGTGGTCTTGATGGAATAGATGGCAGAATACTGAAACTCTCAGCTCCAGTTATTACAGACACTCTGACACATGGTGATTCCGATCCACAAGTCTGGAGACACTACCGATCCCTCAAACTATAGGCCAATCTCTATTATATCTTACCTTTCAAACCCCTTGGAAAAACATGAATAAACACCTAGTCCATCATATAGATATTAACAACTTACTTCACCCAAATCAGTCTGGATTTAGAAAAAATCACTCGTGCCATGGCATTGACTAGTCTTATAGACAATTGGCTGTCAAACATTAATGACAATAACTTTTGTGGAGTATTATTTGTAGATTTCAAAAAAGCATTTCATACAATTGACTGCAGACTTCTCATTAAAAAGCTAGACCTATATAATCTCTCTACAAATACTTAAGAACTTCTTGCTTTTGTTTTTTCAAACAGGGAACAGTGTGGGCTCAATTGCTACGTCCACATCCACACTAAAACCCATTCATTATGGAGTACCAAAGGGATCCATCTTAGGACCAGTTCTCTTTTCATTATACAGAAATGACCTTCCTCTCCATATCAAATCCAAATGCGAACTTTTTGCTGCTGACACAACCGTACATACAAGCCATACCTACATTAATTCTCTTACAAAGACATTGCAAAAAAGCACTGATGATCTTGTCAAATGGACTGAACTAAACCACATGTCTATACACCCCCCAAAAACAATATGCATGCTTATCACTACCAGACAAAAGCGACAAAATCTATCTCATAAACTTTCTCCGATCAATATCGCAAAACGCAAACGCCGGCAACTAGAGCGGCAATGGCGAAAAACAAAAACCGAAATAAACAAACAGCTTCTTCGTAAACAAATCAACAAAGTTAAAACCTTAATTCGTTCAGCAAAAACAAAGTACTACTCTTCTCAAGTTCTTGATGCCACGTCTATGAAATCTCTCTTTTCCCTCACATCCACGTTTCTTGGATCTGAGAAGGCTAGTCCTCTGCCTTCTATTCACAACCACTCTGAGCTTCCTTCTATATTTTCTGCTTTTCTTCTCTGACAAAGTCCGCAACATTCGCTCCAGTTTGGATCAGACTCCTTTCCAGCCTGCAACTTCTGATCCCCAATTCCTGGCACTCCTCCCTTTCCTTTCATCCCGCAAGCGAGAAAGAAATCGAACTAATTCTGAAAGGAATGACTATAAAATCATGTGATCTTGACCCCATACCTGCTTCTCTTTTTGCACAGTGCCTGCCACAACTTATTCCCACTATTACGAATATAGTAAACTTATCTCTTGTCTCTGGAAATGTTCCTTCAGCTCTAAAAACTGCCATAGTCACACCTCTACTCAAAAAGCATGACCTTGACCCCAACATTCTGAAGAACTATAGACCTGTTTCCAACCTACCGTTTATCTCTAAAGTCCTTGAAAAAGTAGTTCTAAAACAGCTCAACAACCACCTTCTCTCCAACAGTCTCCTTCTGCGTTTCAGTCTGCCTATCGCGTCAACCATAGCACTGAAACTACCCTTGCCCATACCTTAAACACACTTCTACTCGCTTCTGACTCAGGGAAAATCTCTCTTCTTACTCTACTCGACTTATCTGCAGCCTTTGACACTATTGACCACTCTATTCTTCTCTCCCGTCTTCAAAAAACATTTGGTGTTACTGGTACAGCCCTTACCTGGTTTAGTTCATACCTTACTGACCGATTCCAGACAGTCACAGTAAACAAGATTCAGTCAGTACCTGCAAGATTGGAATGTGGAGTTCCACAGGGATCTGTTCTGGGCCCTGTTCTTTTCACCCTCTACACTGCTCCACTGTCACATATAATTAACCGCCATCAGATCAACCATCATTTTTATGCAGATGACTCTCAGATTCTAAGCAGCGACACTCCTGAAAATCTGCCTTCTCTCTTTACAAATATGGCCACCTGCTTTCAAGATATCCAAAATTGGATGATACAGAACAAGTTCCAGCTAAATGCAGATAAAACGGAAACCATGCTTGTAGGGACCAAACACAAACTCTCTTCCATCGCAACAGCTTCAATACAACTTGGCAATGCATCAGTCCCTTTATCCACTGCTGTGAAGTATCTAGGGGTCATTATTGACAACACACTCTCTATGCAAAAATTCATCACTCAGACCTGCCAGTCCTGCTACTATCAATTACGGCGTATTAGTGCAATTCGAAAGTACCTGTCCACAGATGCAACATCCAAACTTGTTGCGTCTTTCATTCTTTCACGCCTGGACTATTGCAACTCTCTGTTGGCTGGTCTGCCAGCATCATCTATCCAATCCCTTCAACGTATACAAAACTCTGCAGCTCGTCTAATCCTCAGAAAGAAAAAATCTGAGCATATTACCCCTCTCTTGCAATCTCTCCACTGGCTGCCTGTGCCACAGAGAGTAAACTATAAGATCAGTACCCTCTGTTACAAATGTCTCCATAAAAACAGCACCGCCTACCTCTGTGAATGTCTTCACTTGTACACTCCTTCTCGTTCTCTCCGCTCTGCTGCAGATACCTTGTCCTTACGAATACCTAGATTCAACCAATCCACCATCGGCCGTCGCTCTTTCTCTATTTCTGGTCCATTAATATGGAATGATCTCCCTCTCTCTCTCCGCCAAAAGCCTTCTTATGACACTTTTAAATCCAGTCTCAAGACATATTTATTTCAAACCTAAGATTTTCCTCTCCTGCCTCATCTCATAGTTTTTTTTTCCCCTGCCTTCAACAACAAAGATTCTATTGCCCTGCCAGGGTGTGTGACCTGTGTGTGTTGTTGTGTGTGTGTGTGTGTGTGTGTGTGTGTGTGTGCGTGTGTGCACATTTGGACTTGATGGAACTATTGCTTGTCACTGGTTGTATGACTGTGTAAGAATGAGTTGAGTGCAAGCGCTTTGATTTGTCTCTGCAAGATATAGCGCTATATAAATTCCATTTATTATTATTATTATTATTAATATTAAAAAGGAAGCAATCGAACAAAGCCTCTCACCACATAGTTCTAAGAGTAACAATTGATGAAAATCTCAGCTGGTACCATCACATATCCCATCTGTGCAAATACATATCTCAAAGAGTATACCAATTGAGTAAAATCAACCACTTTCTTGACTTTCATTCAATAAAACTATTCTTTCAAGCTTATTTACAATCTTCAATAGATTACGCTTCAACCCTGTTGGATTCTGCTAGTGCAAACACTATGAAACCATTATTAAGTCTGTATAAACGTGCTCTTAAACTGGTCCTTCTGAAGAAGACAACCTTACTAGAAGTGGATTATACTCAGTTAAATATTCTTACCCTACACCAAAGACAAGTTCCCAATGAATCATTCCAGAAATACTGAAAAGCCGATTGTCCCAATCCCAAGAATAGATTTGTTCAAATCTAGCTTACTTTACTCAGACCCTGTGCTGTGGAACTCCTTTCCTGATTCATTTAGACAACACCAATTATTAACAATCTTCAAAAGTAATTTTTTCGTCCACTTGATGAATCAAAAATAAAAATCCACACTTGATCTGTTGGAAAATAAAGTAAATATATCCTCCCTTACTTTATACCAAATTATCCTCTCTCTCTCTCTCTCTCTCTCTCTCTCTCTCTCTCTCTCTCTTCTCTCTCTTCTCCTCTCTCTCTCTCTCTCTCTCTCCTCTCTCTCTCGTACGAGTGTGAATGTTTTACTTGTATATCACTATTGTGTTATTGCAAACTAACTTCTAGAAATGATTTTTTCCACTATCCTACTCTTTATCATGACTCTAGTACAATGTTAAATCACAGTAAGTGCTATTGGTGATAGTGTTGATGAATTGAAAATTGTATGCAATATAATTTGGATTGAAAATGTACTGTGCTCTCTCTCTCTCTCTCTCTCTCTCTCTCTCTCTCTCTCTCTCTCTCTCTCTCTCTCTCTCTCTCTCTCTCTCTCTCTCGTCCTCTCCTGTTATTGTTTTGCTTATAGATTTAATTGTCGTGTTTACAATTAGTATCCGGTTGAATGCTTTATTCAGATTTAATATTTCAGTTTTATTGCGTAAGTTGACTGCATTTGAGATTTAGTGAATTTTTTATTTTGATATCTTGTTTTGAGTGTACCAATTATGTATAGCTAATTCCAATGTGCAGATGTCCTTTTTTATGACTATACATGATATTCATAAAGATTTGATGTTGGCATTGATGCATGGTGTGCGTGCGTGCGCGCGCGCGCGCGCGCGTGCGTGCGTGTGTGTGTGTGTGTGTGGATGCAAATTGCTTGTGCCTAAACTCCTAAGTCTGCTTATACAATTTTGTTTCGAATAGTTTACTATTGCTGTTGCTTTCCATAAAAGCATAATGAATTTGTTGACGTTTCTTTCTGTAAGCCAAAATGATACTATTTACGTGGTTTGTTATCCTTTATATTATGGAGGTTTTTGCTTTGGTTCTGTTTTTTTTTTTTTTTTTTTGGAGTGGGGATTAATCGGTTGTCCCCTCTCCCCTTGTTGTTGTTGCTGCTTTTGTTTTGCTCTTGGTTTCTTTGCTATTTTTTTGGTTGTTTCTGTGTTTTCTGTTTTGCTTTATTTCTTACTTGTTTTTGCGCTCTCTCTCTCTCTCTCTCTCTCTCTCTCTCTCTCTCTCTCTCTCTCTCTCTCTCTCTCTCTCTCTCTCTCTCTCTCTCCTCTCTCTTCTCTCTCTCTCTCTCTCTCTCTTCGGTGATTTTTGTGGGGGCTTTTGTGTAGATATTTTCCACCTATACTGTGTGAGTGTATTGGTATGGGCTTTATTTTATTTTATTATCATATATATCCCTAAGGGCGGGGACTGGATGTAAAATAGCACATGAGTGCTTATTCATTATCCTCGAAATAAAAGAATTTTTCATTTTCAAAAGAATTTGTCATTATCATCGTCTCTCTCTCTCTCTCTCTCTCTCTCTCTCTCTCTCTCTCTCTCTTCTCTCTCTCTCTCTCTCTCTCTCTCTCTCTCTCTCTCTTTACTTATATATATATGTACATCTCTCTCTCTTACTTATATGTATGTATATACTCACAACTAACTATAGCAGAGGCCTTACTGGGGAAGAATATATAACCCCAGCAAATGATGTTAGCAGTGTAGTGGGCGTCACTGCGGACTTACTTAGCAACACAGAAAATGAGTCTATATCTCTTGCCTTTTTGCTTGATTCAACAGGACTTGTAAGTACCTTTCAGAAATTGAAAGGACCTAAAAAAGGTAAAGGTAAAGGAGTCCCATAACCTTTAAGGTCGTAGGGGAGCGAGGCGTCAGAGACCTCACTTCCCTAGGGCCAGCATATTGAGGGCGGCGCCCATCTCCTCTCCCTCGCTGCTTTACCTTCCCTGACCCTAAAGAGGGCAGGTACCCATTTACAGCTGGGTGAACTGGGGGAACTGTACTGAAGCCAAGGCGCGCAAACGGTCACCCATCCAACTAGTAACCACGCTCAACGCTGCTTAACTTGGCTGGGGGAAAGCGAGTGCTCCGACCACTGAGCTAGGACCTAATGATGTTTAAAAAGGACCCACTTACTGAATCAAAGAATTTAAAAGGCCTTTTAACCCAAATCACATTCATAAGGCCTTAAAAGGCCCCCTACGGACCCTGTAAATAACATAGAGAGCGCCTCCTCATTTCGGCTTGTCTGCTTAAGTGGCACTTCGGTTATAATACCGCCGATGCAACTGTTTTTATTTTTATTTTTATCCTATCGTTTTTTTAAAATAACGAAACTGAAAAAATAACAACAAAGGGAATTTCTGTCAGGTACCTTGGGGAAAACAGATTTCCGTCACCCGGAGGGAAGGGCCACCCATGCACATGTGCATGCACACACATGGTGATACAAACGACCGGACACAACATGATGTAAATCAATAATCCTATGTGCACATTGAAAATTCTTACCTTTGACTTGTGTGTCACATCAAGCTGAAAAAAAAGAGTAATTGAATTTGTGTGCTTAAAAACATGGGGAACAAAAAACAAACTTGCAAACCATTATGTTTTGAAATGTGCAGGCACGCGTGCGTGCGTGCGTGCGTGTGTGTGTGTTTAAATGCAAACAGGTATATGGGCATGTTAGTGTGTGTGTTTGGTGTGGTGTGGTGCTGCAGTAAGAATAAATATTTTTTGTCCATTGTTTTTCTGTAGAAGCATTACTACTACAATCAAGCCCATACTCTCCACTTTAAAAAAAAATATCACCCAGAATTAAATGAATAGATCTTTAATAATATTTTTTAAAAATCCAATCAATCACCCTCGCTCAGTTCTTGTGGAGTAGCGTCATGAGCTATCCAGCCATCATAACCCTGGGAAGATCCAGAAGTCGGAACCAGGATTCATTCCACAGTGGAAATTCCTGCACCCAGGTATAGATGTCATCATTATCATCATCAGACCCGTGACCTTGGCGGTCGTGGGGGAGACACGAAAGACGATGCCGTGGTAAGCCTCCTCCATCCATCTCGGTCCTCGGCTCTGCGCAGTAGTGCCGAGTCATTCATCCTGGTCCATTCTCTGATGTTGTCCATCCATGACTTGTTCTGTCTTCCCCTCTTTCTGCGACCTTCCAGTGTTCCCTGCAGTACTGTTTTTGGCAGAGTGTTATGGCGGGTGACGTGGCCGAACCATGTCAGCTTTTTCTTCTTGACGATGGTGAGAAGGGGTTCCTGTGGACCTGCCAGCCGTGTTATTTGACTCTTGACAAATTCATTGGTCTTTCGTTCTCTCCAGGATATGCCCAGTAGTTTTCTATGGCATTTTGTTTCAAATGACTGGATTCGCTTTGCTGTTTCAGCAGTCAATGTCCAGGTTTCACTTCCGTACAGCAGGATAGTCTGAATTAGGGCTTTGTAGAGCTTTAGTTTGATTGGGAAACTGATCTCTTTACTTTTCCATATGGTGGTGAGTTTTGTCATGGAAGATGTTGCCATGGCTATTCTGACTTTGATTTCTGTCGTCGATCGCCCGTCCTTTGTGAGTGTAGCGCCAAGGTATTTAAAAGCGTCTACCTCCTCCAGTTGTTGGCCGTTCATGTAAATTTTAGCAGTGGCGTTGCTCGTGCTGTTCACAAGTACTTTACTTTTCTCCGAGCTCACCTCCATCCCATATGCTCCAGCTCTGTTCTCAAGTCTGGTCGTAAGATCTTGCAGCTCTGTGTTACTTCCGCCCATGAGGTCAATGTCATCGGCAAACCGCAAGTTGTTGAGGGGTCTGCCGCCAATGGAGATGGTAGAGTGGAAGTCATGGAGGGTCTCTCTCATAATGTTTTCCAAGAACAGATTAAACAGGACTGGAGATAACAGGCATCCTTGTCGGACCCCAACTGTGGTTTTGAAGTAGTCTCCGACCTGATTGTTCAGAAGGACTGCACTGCTTGCGGTGTTGTATAGTGCTTGAATGGTTTGCACTAGTCCTTCTTCAATGCCAAACATTCTGAGGACCTGCCACAGGCCTTCGTGCCATACTCTGTCGAAAGCCTTCTTGAAGTCGAGGAAGTTGTGGAACAGGTCTCTCTGATGTTGAAGATGTTTTTCCATCAGGATGTGGCAGTTAAAAATCTGTTCGATTGTGCTCCTGACTGCCCTGAACCCAGCTTGTTCCTCTGCAAGGTGTTCTTCTGCCTCCTTCTTGAGTCGATTCAAAATAACTTTGAGCATGATCTTGCTGGCGTGGCTGATGAGGCTGATTGTTCTATAGTTTAGGCATTGGCGTAAATTCCCCTTCTTGGGCAGGGGTATGATGAGTGATTGTGTCCATTCTGTTGGCCACTGTTTTGTCTCCCAAATCTTCTGACAGATAGCTGTAACATGTGTGATGACTGTTTCGCCACCATGCTTGAGCAGCTCTGCTGGTATGTTGTCTGCTCCTGAGGACTTTCCTACTGGTAAGCTGCGGATGGCTTCTTCCACTTCTTCCCTCAGTATAGATAATGGCGAGGGTGCTCTTGATGTTGCTGCTTTCTCTTCTATAGATGTACAGGTAAGTTAATCAAGAAAAGGCATGAACAGCGTGTATACTCGTATTTTTCCTCTCTCTCTCTCTCTCTCTCTCTCTCTCTCTCTCTCTCTCTCTCTCTCTCTCTCTCTCTCTTCTCTCTCTCTCTCTCTCTCTCTCTGTCTGTCTGTCTGTCTGTCTGTCTGTCTGTCTGTCTGTCTCTCTCTCTCTCTCTCTCTCTCTCTCTCTCTCTCTCTCTCTCTCTCTCTCTCTCTCTCTCTCCTTTCATTGTTTTGATTATAATTATAGTTGTTGTGTATCCTGATGAAGGAAGCATTCATATTTTATATATTCAATATTTTATTGGGCTTGTTGACTGTACTTGAGTTCCAGTGAATATCTTATTTCAATATCTTATTGTTACGTGAAACATTTTACAATGTGTAGATGTTCATTTCCCTGACTTTATAAGTTTGGATTTTTTGGGGTTTTTTCCTGTTTTTTTGGGGGGTGGGGGGTGGTGGTTTTTTTCTCGTTTTTCTTTGTCCTTGTTTTTGGTTTTTTTGGTCGGGCTTTTTTGTTGTTGTTTTTTGTTTGTTTTGTTTTTTGTTGTTGTTAGGGTTTTTGTGGGTTTTTTTTGGGGGGTGGGTGGGGGTGTTTTTGGGGTGTTTCTTTTATATGTTTGTTTTTAAAAGTTTTTTACCTTTGTTTCTACTGTGTTAGGGTATGGGTATTTTATTTATTTATGTATTTATTAATTTGTTTTATTTTTTTAATATCGAGGATAATGGAATAAACACTTATGTGCTTTTTATATCCAGTCCCCGTGTGTATGCGGTTTTGTAAATTTTGTCATCCATTCCCAACCGGCACACAATGGCCTACTCTTACGAAAAGTGGAACAGGATTTAACGTGTGCGCAAGATTTCTGCATGCGTTCACACCTAGGGCCTCGGTTTATAGTCTCATCCGTAGGACTTTTGGGGAGAGTGGAGTCTGCACTGATGTTAACTCCAGGGGAAGATATCCCCTTGAACGGGAATCGAACCCGGGTCGTCAGATCGCGAGCGCAATGTTCTGACCACAAGGCTATCCCGTCCCCGGTATAGGGTTCATTATTAAGATGTATCCCTACTGTTAGTGTGTGTGTGTGTGTGTGTGTGTGTGTGTGTGTGTGTGTGTGTGTGTGTGTGTGTGTGTGTGTGTGTGTTTGTGTGTGTGTGTGTTTGTGTGAGTGTGTTTGTGTGTGTGTGTATGTGAGTGTGTTTGTGTGTGTGTGTGTGTGTGTGTGTGTGTGTGTGGTGTGTGTTTGTGTGTGTGGAGGACAACAGATGGAGCGCTGGGTAGAACAGGACACTGAGTTATGTGCAAGGGAACATGTAGTCACAGAAGATGCCCTGCATGCCATAGAGTGCCTACCAGAGGTGGAAGAGCTTGACAAAGAACAAACCATAGATAAACTCAGCAAAGCTCTGGACTCTCTTGTCTCTGGCAAGGCTCCTGGGAAAGACGGTATTCCCACCAAAGTACTGAAGTGCTGCACAGAGACACTCATCACCGAGTTGCATGAAATCCTCTGCCTGTGTTGGAGTGAAGGCGAAGTACCACAAGACATGAGGGATGTTAACGTCACCACTCTATACAAAAGCAAAGGTGACAGAAGCGATTGCAATAATTATCGTGGCATATCCCTCCTCAGCATCGGTGGGAAAGTCTTTTGCACGAGTAGTGCTGAAGAGTCTCCAGGTACTTGCAGAGCAAGTCTTCCCTGAATCGCAGTGCGGTTTCCGTGCCAAAAGATCCATTAGAGACATGATCTTCTCCCTCAAAAAACTTCTGAGAAATTAGGGAGCAAAGTCAGCCACCCTTCGTTGCCTTCATAGACCTCACAAAGGTTTTCAATCTGGTCAGTAGGGATGGGCCCTTCAAGATCGGATGTCCGCCCAAACTTCTCAGCATCATCAGATCATCACACGAAAACATGAAAGGCACCGTCGTCTTTGACGGCTCATAGTCAGCTGCCTTCAACATTCAGAGTGGAGTGAAACAAAGTGGGAGCCAGGAGGCAGCTCTGTTTCACTCCACAGGGTTGCCTCCTAGCTCCTATCCTGTTTGGAATCTTCCTTGCTGTGATGCTGAAACACGCATTTGGTCCTGCAGCTGAAGGTATCTACCTCCGAACCATGTCAGACGGAAAGCTCTTCAACCTTTCCAGACTAAGAGCCAAGACCAAAGTCCAGCTGAGGTGCCTGGTGTCTTCCTCTTTGCAGATGACGCAGCAGTAACCGCCCACACAGCTGATGACCTACAGCAGCTCATGACTCCTTCAGCGAAGCCTGCCAAGACTTTGGGCTGACCATTAGCTTGAAGAAAACACAAATCATGGGACAGGATGTTGAGTCTCCCCAGTCATCAGCATCAATGACCACGAACCTGATGTCGCACCTGATGTGGATCGGTGGTCTAGAGGTAACGCGCCTGTCTAGAAAGCTAAAAGTCCGGGTCGGAAGTGTGCGGTGGTTCGTATCCCGTTTGGACCCGAAACTTTTTTCCCATCCATGAGATCATGAGTGGTGGTCTGGGCGCTAGTCTTTCGGATGAGACGATAAACCAAGGTCCCGTGTGTTACACAAATTTATTCAGCGCACGTAAAAGAACCCACGGCAACAAGAGAGTTGTCGCTGGCAAAATTCTGTAGAAAAAGCCACTCTAATAGGGAAACAAATACTGTTGCAGAAAGGAAAAAAAATGGGTGGCGCTGCTCTTGTGGCGACGCGCTCTCCCCGGGGAGAGCAGCCCGAATTTAAATAAATAAATAAATAAATAAGACTTCGTGTATCTGGGCTCAACTATCTCAAACACTCTTATCACTTAATGCAGAGCTCAACAAGCACATCAGCAAAGCAGCTACCACCATGACCAGACTGACAAAGAAAGCATGGAACAACAGCAAGCTGACTGAGCACACACAGATCCAGATCTACAGAGCCTGCGTTGTGAGCACCCTCCTGTATGGCAGCGAGTCCTGGACTTTGCGTGCCCAACAAGAGCAAAAGCTCGATGCTTTTAACATGCGTTGCATCCGACGCACCTTTAACATCACCTGGCTGGACAAGGTCCCAGACAACACTGTCCTGGAAACAGCTGGATGCACCAGCATGTACACGCTTCTGAAACAGAGAGGTATGCGCTGGCTTGGTCATGTCATGCGCATGCATGACTGATGGGTCCCTAAAGACCTACTCTGTGGAGAACTTGCGCAGGAAAAACGTCCCTCAGGCAGACCACAGCTGCGATTGAAAGACGTGTGCAAGAGGGACTTAAAGCCCTGAACATTGACCAGAACAACAGGAAAGCAACAGCCCTCGAACAGTCAGCCTGGAGACAGACTGTGCAGAAAATTCTCTCCAAGTTCGAAGAGACACTCGCTCAGCAGCACGAGGCAAAGAGAAGGAGAAGAAAGGCTGCAGCCAGGCAGGCAGACAGACCAGCATTGTCAGACTTGCTCTGTGCCCTCTCTCTGCCATAGGGACTGTCTGTCCTTGCCCTGTGGGACTGGCCAGCCACAACCCACGCTGACCACAATAAACACCTATAGCGACACTCCATAGTCTTCTAAGATTGAAGGATGCCTATAATTATATGTATTGTTTTGTATTGTTATGTACTGTATTGCATTATATTGTATTGATTTATATTGGGTACATTTCCTTGATGATTGTATAGCCACTGTCTAGTGTATGGTGTTGTATTGAGTTGTATTTCACTGTATTCTAATCTACTCTATTCTACATTGTTCTGTTCTTTTCTGGTTAAGTTGCTTCTATTTAGTGCATTATTTTGCTGGATAGCAAAGCTTTGGAGTAGATCAATAGAGAGAAGAGAGTGGAGTGGAGTAGAGTGGAGTGGAGTGGAATGGGGTTGAATGGAGTGGAGTGGACTTAACTAGAAAAGAACAGAACAACACTGAATAGAATAGATAAGAATGAAATGACAGGCAACTCTTTCTATTCTATTCTGTTCTGTTCTGTTTTGTTCTGTTCTAGTTAAGATGCTGCTATTTCCTGCATCATTTAGCAAGATAACAATGTATTTGGGGGATCGATAACAAGTGCAGTGCAGTAGATTAAAAAACCTGTGATCGCACTAATCTGCTACCCTCAGCGAATGAAATGTATTTCGTTGTTGCTGTAGTTCAATTTAAATTCCATTCACACTTGGTTATATTAGACTAAATAAACAAAAATCCTACCATAAAGTATTGACAGGAGACTTGGAAATAATCCTAGCAACATCAGTAATCAAGGGGTTTCGCGAAACTATGTTCAATGGTTCCCTTTGAGTTTTAAAGCCAAATTCTTTTTAAACTGAATTTAAAACTGAACATTTAAAAAGAATATAAGATAATTGCTCTGAACAGAAGTAAGTACATTTTAAGAATATTTGGTCTTCCAGGAATTTAACCACAACTTATAAGTGGTATTAGAAATATGCCTTGGATTGTCTAGTATTTCAAGCTTCCCATGAAAGTTGTTTTTATGTACATAATTTTCCATTGGTGGGGTTAATTTTACGACAATCATTTTTCAAGTTATGTTCTGGGAACTCTCTTTTTGCCCCTTGTTTTGCAAGACTATCTGCTCTTGCCTTTGACATTGTATGTGTGTTGTGATCACCTTGAAACAGCTGTTGAGTGGACTGTTTGATGATGCAGCCTATATGAAATATTCCACACAGTGTGACGACTCGTTTAAAAACTTGAGCTGAAAATTAGGAAACAGAAGCTGAACCTGTATTTCAACATGAATACTCAATTAAGTGTGTGTTTGGCTTTTGTCCTTGCTGTCTCATCTTCTGTGAAGTCCCCGTCCTTCTGTTCCCTCGCCGCTCAACCCAATCTTCCCGTCACTGCCATACCCAGATTTGTTATGCCCCATCATCCCCAGGGTCGGAAGTCCACAGGGTGCCCCCTCAATATCAGGCCGCCGTGGGGCCACCAGCTAGAGGGGCCCTGCACTGCTGCTGGGTCACTTTGGTGGTGTTCAGTGGTGCCTGTTCTGAGCTAGCATACGTAGGACACTACCTACTAAGCCCCCTACGAACGACAATATTAGCTCAGTCATGGAGCCAGACTGAGTGAGTTGCCCACCCGAGGTAGCAGCCACCACAACGTCCCTCCAAAGACCGCCCCCCTCTCCCCCCTCCCCCCCCCCCCGCCCTCTCCCTGAACTTGCAATCCCAGAGGCTTCGACACAAACTTACCACAGGCACAGAAGAGTATGGGGAAACCAAATCTGAGGTCACCATGAGACCAGTTCACAAGTGTTGATGGGACCATCTCTCTCTCTCTCTCTCTCTCTCTCTCTCTCTCTCTCTCTCTCTCTCTCTCTCTCTCTCTCTCTCTCTCTCTCTCTCTCTCTCAAATATTGCAATCTTTCTCTGACAGCCACACACATGTGCACACAAACTATCCAGAAACTGAGATCTCACACATGTAATCATCACCCCCCCCCCCTACCCCATCGAATACACAATTGTGTTACATACACACTCACACTGGGAGTTGAGTGGAGTCAGCACTAATGTTAACTCCAGGGTAAAAGTCTCTAAAACAGTTCTTTGGATGAAACTATAAACTGAGACCCCTGTGCAAACCCACGAAAAACATCTTGTGCAAACCTTAAAATCCAGTCCTGCCTTTCGGAAAAGTAGGCCATTTCATTTCAATAAGAATGGATGATATATAGACACCATCCCTGAAATCGGAATGTGGCTACCATAATAATGGTGGGTAAGAATAAAAATTGGTGCAATCGCAAAATCTCATCATTGGTGAGCTTAGGACCTCTAGGAGAAAAAGAAACCCCCCCAAAAAAAAACCCCACCCCAAAGACAATGGCATGACAGCTGTTGACTTTTCAGAGTCGATGACTCACAAAAGACCATACAAGTGGTCTTTCTATTCCTAACCTGCAGACTTGTCACTTTGTTTTTCAAAACATTATTTCACACACACTGATAATATTGAGTATGTCAATGCTCCAATCCTATTGAATGAAGTAAGAGAAGCATTACTTTCACTTTCCAACAAGGAAACATCTGTCGGATTAGACGCAGTATCTAATGAAATGCTGAAACATTTACCGGAAAACTTTTTTATTTCTGCTGCACAAACTTTGTAATAAATGTTGGATTGATGGTGTCATGCCCATGAAGTGGAAGCAGTCTATAGTTGTTCCTATACATAAGCAGGGAAAGCCAAAAAACAGATATAAGTAATTACAGACCTATTGCCTTGACTTCACATACTTGCAAATTGATGGAGCGAATTATTCTTAAACGATTGATATATTACTGTCATAGAAATAACATAATCCCAATCAACCAAGCAGGTTTTTCATAAAGACCGATGTGCCATAGACAATTTGGTTAAAATTTTAGCACACAATAAAAGCCAATTTGCACAACGAAAAAACGTTCTAGCAACATTTTTTGACATTAAAAAAGGCTTATGATCAAGTTTGGCACGCTCGATTGTTGATCAAGCTAACAAAAAATCTTGGGTTTTCTGGGCATATAAATGTACAAGTCCGAGTAAGTAACGCATACTCAGGTTTCAGGTCTCTTCATATGGGTTTACCCCAAGGTTCTGTAATAGCTCCGGTCTTGTTCAATATTTTATTACACGATCTTCCTAGTAAGTCATCAAATGATGTCGTTTTAGTGCAGTATGCAGACGACATATGTATAGGGATGAATGTTAACATGAAGCGAAACACGTCAAAACGGGCTATAAATCACATCAGAAAAATTGACCCAAAACAACTCAACAACATAAATTATTATAATTTTGAGAATGGACTTTCCTTTTCTACAGAAAAAAACACACATTGTACTTTTTAACAGTGGTAGTAATCCAGAGGAGCTACCAATGTTCAGTATTGGTGGTGAAATAATCCACTATAAAAATATGATAAAATTCTTGGGTGTCATTCTTACGTCTAAACTAGCTGGGGATGCACATATTGAATATACCTTAACTAAAGCAAGAAGGTGTTTGAATTTAGTTAAAATGGTAAGTAAGGAATTTTGGGGACAAAGCACTTTAAATCTGAAATGTTTAGCAACATCCCTTATTCGTTCCAAACTGTCTTATGGACAAGAGGTCTTTTTCAATGCACCAAATACCTACTCAAAAAGTTACAAAGTATGGACTGTAAGGCATACAGGCTTGCCCTAGGAATACCTTTTCATGCACGGGCTCTTAGAACTTACAATGAAATTGGAGAATTGCTTATAGATGAATACCGACAGTTGGTATGTGCAAAATATGTACTCAGAAGCGCAACCACGAAACATTTTACTTCAGATGATGTAAAAATAAAATCCGAAATCAAATTTCCTAAATGGGCAAAACAGATGTCTTCTTTAAGGCCAATGGGTACCTATGTTTCAGACCTTTTTGAAAAGTCTGGAATAATTCAACATACTGTGGACACACAAACTAAAGTTCTACCTTATCCTCCATGGGAAATGAACAATGCTAATTTTGACATAGATATATGGCAAAGAGTAAAAATCAAAATAGTATGATTTTTAAAGTCCGCTCTCACACTGATAATAAATATTCTCATCATTTAAAAGTCTTCACAGATGATTCACATGTACTGTAGATGATCAAGAAACAGGTTCAGCTTTCGTAATACCATCGCTTAAAATAGAAAAATGTTATTATGTTGGTAAACATCATTCAATATTCAAAGCTAAACTGATAGCAATTTTAATGGCTCATCATTATATTCTTGATCTTCCTATGAATATATGTCAAACTTTAGTTTGCCTTGATTCTAAATCGGTACTCTATGCATTAAAATCCACAGGTTCTAAGAAAATGTCTACAGTTGTACTAGAGATCAATCATGTCATACATGTTTTAGCTTAAAGGGGTATTTGTGTCACTTTCTGTTGGGTACCTTGGCATGTGGGGTTCATTATCTCGCTCATACCAAATGAGTGGGCTAACAGAGCTGCAAAGAGAGGTGCAAAGCATGGTGAGAACTCTATAGAACTACATGTTCCATTATCTTTACAAGAGGGCTATCATCTACTAGAAAAGGAATCGTGGAGTGGGGCCAAAAATGCTTATTATCTAAAGGAGCACTTTTCAGACAGATCTTTATTCACTGTCCCTGTTTTAAGGGATATTGATCACTCTGAGACCTTCAGAATATCAGACCTATCTGAATAAATCATTTGAAGTCTGAAGTCTGAGTCCTATAGAAGTTTTCTCATGGCAAGAAAAGCTAATGCTTTATTTTTTCTGATAAAACTGAATGCTTTTATCACCAAATATAGCAAAAATATAAAACATTTGTGTGGTGACAATATTACTAGCATTGATATAATTTTTGAAATTTAGAGTCTTAAACCATTCTTGCCTTCTTTTTCTGAAAAATAATTTACAAATTTTAATTTGGCATTTCGTATAACATAATCTTTAATGAACAGTCCTGTGGGACATTTCTTATAGTTTTAAGTCATATTAGCATTTGTTATGCATATTAGCATATGTTATTGTTATCATTGCTTAGCCCTTTTCTGTGTACTGCCTACGATATTTAGCCACCGATACCAATTTCACAGCACACAACCATCAACATCAATGTCCTCTCCCCTTCCCATCGTCTAATATCACTTTGAGTGAACAGACGTAAAATCAAAACAACAACAACAACAACAACACACACACACACACACACACACACACACACACACACACACACACACACACACACACACACACACACACACACACACACACACACACACACACTCAGGTCAATAAGAAAACATACTTTAAAAAAAACCCTGGAATGAACAATGAACAAATGTTATTTATAGAGGGTTATAGAATAATAATAACAAGCCTTTTTACATCCAGCCCTCTGCGAAAAAAGAAAAGCAAAAAGAAAACGAAAGTAATTAACG
>CM054154.1:47903778-47928778 GCA_028751875.1 Rapana venosa
GTCCCACAGTTCACATCTTTGAATATAGAGCACTCTTCAGTACATCCCTGACCATGAAGAAAGTTTCAAACAATACTAGGCCTATGTGAAATAAAGGGTAAAAGGCTTGGACTGAAGGAAGAAGAGAGGAGGAGGGAGGGGTGTGTTAGAGCAAGGCCATCAAAAGCTTTGAACACAGACTAGGCCTAGTGATGACACTAGGGGCACAATACTATGAAGGCCTACACACACAAACACACATACACACATCACTTCCTGATTGGGTAGGCCTAGCCTAGCCTAGACAGCCAGGGAGCCAGAACTTGAGAGCACTTCACATAAACACCTTGGTAGCGGGAGCGAGCATGGCTGACTCAGTCACAAAGGAACAGTGTTCAGTCAACTGTGACGGGGAATGGACATCCCTGTGACAATATGAAAACAAATTATGTTACTTTTTCACCAATATTTCACAAGAATACACCGTTAGAAGATGACAAACACCACAGGTCATCATCATCATCATCAGTCCCGTGACCTAGGCGGTCGTGGAGGAGACACGAAAGACGATGCCGTGGTAAGCCTCCTCCATCCAACTCGGTTCTCGGCTCTGCGCAGTAGTGCCGAGTCATTCATCCTGGTCCATTCTCTGATGTTGTCCATCCATGACTTGTTCTGTCTTCCCCTCTTTCTGCTACCTTCGAGTGTTCCCTGCAGTACTGTTTTGGGCAGAGTGTTGTGGCGGGTGACGTGGCCGAACCATGTCAGCTTTTTCTTCTTGACGATGGTGAGAAGGGGTTCCTGTGGACCTGCCAGCTGTTATTTGGCTCTTGACAAATTCATTGGTCTTTCGTTCTCTCCAGGATATGCCCAGCAGTTTTCTATGGCATTTTGTTTCAAATGACTGGATTCGCTTTGCTGTTTCAGCAGTCAATGTCCAGGTTTCACTTCCGTACAGCAGGATAGTCTGAATTAGGGCTTTGTAGAGCTTTAGTTTGATTGGGAAACTGATCTCTTTACTTTTCCATATGGTGGTGAGTTTTGTCATGGAAGATGTTGCCATGGCTAGTCTGACTTTGATTTCTGTCGTTGATCGCCCATCCTTTGTGAGTGTAGCGCCAAGGTATTTAAAAGCGTCTACCTCCTCCAGTTGTTGGCCGTTTATGTAAATTTTAGCAGTGGCGTTGCTCGTGCTGTTCACAAGTACTTTACTTTACTTCTGTACCACAGGTACAATCCACATAATGGAAGACCACAGGTCCAAAACTAAATATATTGGAAGACAGGTTCAATCTTAAATGAACATTTTCTACAGAGCACAAGAGCACAGGTCTGCACACATAAGTATGTCTGTATTTCTTGGCAGTATTGATTGATTCTCATTGAGATCATTGGACTTCGAGTTATCATTGTTAAGTATGTTAGAAGAAATATTAATGAAGTGATTGTTAAGTTTTTCAGCAGAAATATCTTTAATTAAATTAGATTTGGAAGACAATTGATTATTTGTTATCTGATTGATTGCCTTCCATACAGTCTTTGAATTTTTTTGGATGATAGTAGATCTTGGAAATATTTCCTGTTCTCTTTGATGCATGGTGTGTGTGCGCGCGCGCGTGCGCGCGCGCGCGCGCGTGTGTGTGTGTATGTGTGTGTGTGTGTGTGTGTGTGTGTGTGCGTGTGTGTGTGTGTGTGTGTGTGTGTGTATGTGTGCATGGGGATGCAAATTGCTTGTGCATGATCTCCTAAGTCTGCTTATACAATATTTGTTTTGTGTAGTTAACTATTGCTGTTGCTTCCCATAAAAGCACAATGAATTTGCTGACGTTTCTTTCTGTTAGCCAAAATGGTACTATTGACGTGGTTTGTTATCCTTTATATTATGGAGGTTTTGCTTTGTTTGGTTCTGTTTGTTTGTTTTGTTGTTGTTTTTTTTTGAGGGAGGATTATTCGGTTGTCCCCTCTCCCGTTGTTTTCGTTGCCACTTTGGTTTTGCTCTTGGTTTCTTTGCTATTTTCTCGGTTGTTTCTGTGTTTTCTGTGTTGCTGTCTTACTTACTTATTGTTGCTTTTTCTCTCTGTCTTTTCGGTGATTTTTGTGAGGGCTTTTGTGTAGATATTTTTCCCGTATACTGTGTGAGTGTATTGGTATGGGCTTTATTTTATTTTCTTATCATATATATCCCTAAGGGCGGGATGTAAAAAAGCACATGGGTGCTTATTCATTATCCTCGAAATAAAAGAATTTGTCATTGTCATTGTCTCTCCCTCTCTCCGTTCTCTCACTGGACGTCCTCTGGACAAGACATTCAAGCAGAGCTCCAGTGTGCGACCAAGCGGAACGTCCAGGGCTTCAGTGACCAGTATGCTATGGTGTAGTCTTCTGTGTTTAAGTGTTGAAGCGGTGTTGTGGTGAAGTGATGATGTGAAGTGAAGTGATGATGTGAAGTGGCTGTTTCCATCAAGCATGTGAGTGCCAATGACGGTTTACAAATACATATATTAATTTGTACATGTGTGTGTGTACCTAAACTATGTGAGGGCCATATCAAACCTCACCTCACTCAATTTTGTTTCTTTTTGTTTTGTTCTACTTATTTTCCTCGTCCACCACCACCCTATCATTTTCCCCCTTTCAGGTGTTTATCTTATTTATTTATTTATTTATTTTTTATATCGAGGATAATGGAATAAGCACTCATGTGATTTTTTACACCCAGTCCCCGAGTGTATGCGGTTTTGTAAATTTTGTCAACTGTTTCCACCAGCACACAATAGCCTGTTGAGTCCTCCCACTACCAATGTACTTTCTTTTTTCCTTACTGCCAGTTGTTCCTTTCTTGTTTGTTTTCCTTCACACCTATCCCTTCCTCACAAACCAAAATTAATAAGACAGATGCCTTCCAACCACAATAAGTGGACCTCCAAGGATGGCCTACGTATTTGCCACCTAAATATAAATCATGCATTTAATAAAATCGAAGATATATCAACGCTTATCACTAACAAAGACAATTCATTTCACATACTAGGGCTATCTGAGTCAAGACTTTCAGACCACACATTGGACACTGATATTTATATTCCAGGGTTTAAAATCCTGCATAAAGATCAACAGCACCCAAAGAAACAGGAATCCTAATCTATATTAGTGAGTCCATAACTTTCAAACGTTTGGGGGTTTTTTTGTTTTTTTTTCGGGGGGACCCCGTTGTTTTGTTTTTTGTTTTAAAATGGGGCTTTTTTTGGGTTTGTTGTGGGTTGTTGGTGTACCCACCTCGGGTTTGTTTGCCGTAGTTGAGAGCCTCCAAAAAAACATCAGAGGGGGGGCAGTGCTGTTTCGGAAAATTGGGCCAGAAATTTTGATTTCTGGGGGGCCCCCCACGTCATCCCCACCTCCCCGGGGGGCTGGCCAGCTTTAATGTTTCAAGGAACTCCCCCGGGTGCGAGGGCCCCAAATAACCCCCTTAAACATACATCATAAACAACTGAAAATTCCAAGGGGGAAAGTTTCATACATTATTTGCTTTTGGGGGTTTTTTAATCAAAATTATTTGGGGCATATACATACATAATCATACAACACAACATACTACATACATAATTAAAAATTTTTTATTCCATATTTTTCAATAAAATACATTACCCATCCCACCCCAACATACAACATTACATACATCCAACCCACACACATACAATTTTCATAATCAACGCACACAATACACCATACTACATAAACCGCACAAACATACTACATCATACTTACGCAACACATACATACACCCATACATACATAATACACAAAGACAATTACGCGACCCATTTACGTATTGGCCACGAAATAAACATCACAAAACAAAACGTTCAGCTTGTTTTTCCGGCAATTTTATTGTTGTTTTTGTGTTGCATCTTCTTTTCCTTTTAAAAAAACCCATCACGTGCTGTAGCAAGGGCCCCAACAGCTGGCTTGATGTGATAAAGGGCACTTTTACCAGGGAGTTCTTTGGGGGATTTCCCGGCAAAATCACTTGTAAAACTTCCTCTTCTTTGTCTAAAAGCGGGGAAAAGGGTACATAAGTTAAAAAAAAAAAAGGACCGTAGCAAACCGATACAACAGTTTGCAGGACCGTTTAAAAAAAAAAGAGAGCTTTGCCCTCTGTGCAACCAACACATCAGGATATTTTTGTGTGAAGTGGTGTATCAGACTGTTTGATTTTAGCATTAATTATTCTGTCTCTTTTCTCTTGTCTGTTGTTCGTCTCCTATCTCTGTCTCTCTCTGTCTTGTCTCTGTTGTGGCCCTCTTGCTCTCTCTGTGTCCCCGTCTTGTCTGTCTCTTGTCTGTCTTCTTGTGTCTCTCGGGTGTCTCTGTGTCTTCGTGTCTGTCTCTCTTGTCTCTGTCTCTCGTCCCCGTTTTTTCTCCCCCTTCTCCTCTGTTTTGTCTGTCTTTTTGTTGTCTGTCTGTCTTCTCTCTTCTCTCTCTCTCTTTTCTCTCTCTCTCTCTCTCTCTCCCTCTCCCCCTATTTTCTCGGTAAATGTAGCTGATGCATTAATTTGGGATTTGCTCAAGCGACAATAAAAAGAAAGGGTTTTTAGTGGTGTGCTCGCGCGCGCGCGCGCGGGGTGTGTGTGTGTTGTGTGTGTGTCTGTGGTACAATCAATCAATTTTATTCTTTTTTGCATAATCCCCATATAAAACACATAATTTGAAAAAGAAACCCATGGGCGTGGAGGTGATATAATCAATAAGCGGGCAGCCTTTTGTTGGGCACTGAAAGGCTCACGTTTCTGATTTTCCATTCAGTTGGTGTGTGGGGTGTGTGTGTGTGTTTTTGTGTGTGTGTGTGTTTTGTGTGAAGCTATATTGTGTGGTTACAAACCATTTTTCGACAACATGTAGCAGGTTGTGGGTTTTGGTTTTGTCCTTCCCGCTTTAAACCCGGGGGTAAGAACTGCACTTGACTCACTTTCCTGGGAAAATTCCTTAATAAAGGGGGTGAGGTTTCTGTTAGACTTTTCAAAGGCCTCCCACATAAAAAAACATACTCCGCTTAAGGGATTTTTTTCCTAAAAGGAAGTTAGGTTGTTATTTAAGACCCCTTGCAGGGGAGGAATTAAACCCATTTCTAAAATTTTTTTGGGGCTCCTTAGTTACTCCTGACACGGCTTTTGGCGGGGCCCCTTGAGCGGGATTTTTTTTTTTTTTTTTTGTTTTTTTTTTAAAAAAATTTTTTTTTTTTTAATTTTTTTTTTTTCTTTTTTTATTTTTTTTGGGTTTTTTTTTTAAAAAAATCCTTTTTCCTTAACGCCCGAAAAATTCGGCCCAGCGCGCCCCACTTCGGCATAGGAGAGAACTTTTATCCTTTAATCTTTCGGGGGGGGAAAAAGGAGGCCCTGGCCAAGGGACGGAGAAAAGCAAGAGGGTGGTGAGGATAAAAACAGGAGCAAGCAGAAAAACGAGAGAGATAAAAAAAAGGGGAATTCCTGCACGAATTTTTAAAGGGGGGGGATGCTGTTTTACGACGGGGCCCCCCGATCCCTAGGAGACTTTATTTTCAAATGTCGTTGCTTTCACCCTAAAATGTTGTATTTTTTCAATTGCTTTTGTCTGGTTTGACCCCCGGATGTTGTGGTTTTTAGTGTGAATATTTTATTAAGTGTGGTGTTGTGTGGTGTTTTGTGTGTGTGTGTGTGGTGCGGCATGGTGTGTGTTAGGGTTTTTTGTGTGTTGAAGTCGATAAATTGGGTCTTATTCATGCGCTTTTCTCATTCTTTATATAAACTCTTTAGTGTCGGGTGATAATCGTGACTTGATAATCACCATGTCTTGTGTATCAGTCATAACAAAAATTAAACCCCTTAAAAGAAAAAACAACAACAAAACAACAACAACAAAAAGGGCCCCACAATGTTCTTTACAGAAAAAATGAAAGAATGATGCACAGACAGGGGGTGCAACATGGCCGACATACACACATATGAAATCATGCACTTTTTTTGGGTATGCGCAGTCCTTAAATTATAGGCAGTTTAGTTATCAGTGTAATGGACAGGTGGAAGGTGGATGTCAAGGGTCTGTGAGTTTTTTTTTTTTTTAAAGGGGGTGTGTGGAAAATTTAGTTTTGCCCCACTTGGGTGCAGCCATTGACGGGATTGAACTGACTCCTTTTTTAAACCGTTGACGTTACAGTGATTATATTTTTACGGAAAGTTGTGGGTCAAAGTCCAAGTCAAAACGTTTTTGGTTGAAAATTTAAAATTTTTTTTTTTTTGGCCCCCCTATCTACCCATCTACCTTTCTTTTTTTTTAATCATCATTTTTATCTATTATCTATCTTTTTTTTTTTTATTATCTTTATCTAAAAATTTTTTTTTTTTTTTTTTTTTTTTCCAAATTTTCCCTTTTTTCTAATAATTTGGGGGGGGTTTTTTTTCTATTCTTTAACAAAACCCCCTTTTTCCAAATTTCCCCCCATCCCTTTTCCCCCCCTCTTTCTTCCCCCCTTTAAAAAAGGGACCCCCTTTTCTTTTAAAACTTATAACGGGGGCCCCGGTCCCCTCCTTACCACCCCCTTTTTGGGGGGGGGGGTTTAAACCCCGGCTATCCCTCCCAAAATTTAAAAAAAAAAGTTTAATTAAAAAAAAAGGGGGGGGGGGTTTTAGGGGGTTTTTGGGTTTGTTGTTTTTTGGCCCCCCTTTCCCCCAAAAAAACCCCCCCCCAACCCCCTAAAAAAAGAAAAACAAAAAAAAAATAAACCCCCAAAAAATAAAAACAAACTAACAAAATAACATTAAACAAAAAACCAAAAACAAATTTTTTAAAATTTTTTTAACCAAAAATTTTTTTTTAAATAGGGGCCCAAAAAATTTAAGGGAAAAAAGTAATCACTCTTTTAAAAAATTTGGGGGGAAATTTTTTTTAAAAATTTGATTCCTTTCCCCCCAAAAACCGTTTTTGGGAAAAATAAAAAAATTTGGGGGATGGCGGCCTTTTTTTTTTTGATTCGATTTTTTCTTCCCCAGTTTCGTGGGGTTGGGGGTTTTTTTTTTGGTTTTTGGGGTTTTTGGGGTTTTTGTTGGGGGGTGGGGTTTTGGAAAAATAAAAAAAAAAAAAAAAATAAAAAAAAAAAAGGGGGAATTTAAAAAAAATACTTTTTACAAATAAAAAAAACCCCTACCCAAAAAACCAAAAAAAACCTTCCCCGGGCCCCGGGGTTTTTTCAAAAGGGGGGCAAAATAGGCCCTGCCCTAAAAACTTCAAAAACCCAAAAAACCCCCCCAGAAAACACAAAATTTTTAAAAATTTGTTGGAAAAAAAAAAAAATTGGTGGGGGTTTAGGAATGGGGTTTTGTATAAAGGGGAAAAAAATTTAAAATTAAACCCCCCCCCATAGGGGAGAAAATTTTTGGAGTAAAAATTTTAAAAGGGGGCATCACGGATTTTTTAAAACCCCCAAAATTTTTTGCCAAATTTTAGCAAACAGGGGGGGGGGGGGACATGGGGGCTCGCACCCAAAAATTTTTAAAACCTTTTTGAAAGGGAAAAACCCCCCCCCCCCACACAGGGGAATTGGTTAATTAGGTACAAAAACTTTTTAGTAGAAAAAGACAGGGGAAAAAAAAAAATTTTAAAAATTTAAAGGGGGTTGAAAAAAAAAACCCCCTTAAAAAATGGGAACCTTTTAAACCTAAACTGGGAAGAAAAAGGGATTTGGAACCCAAAATTTGGGGTTTTGGGTGAAAAAAAAAAAGGGGGTTTTTTAAATTTGGCCAAAAAAAATTCCCCCCAAATAAAAAAACCCAAAAAAGAATTTAGAAAAATTGGGGGGGTTGGGGAAGAAAAGGGGAAATTGGGGAATTATGACCCCGTAAAAAAGGGTTGGGGCCTAAAACCCAAAGGAATTAAAAGAAGTGTTTACCCCGGGAAAAAAAGGGAAAGTGAAAAAAATCACAACCCCCAAAATTTTTAAAAAAGTGGGGAAAAAAGTCGGGAAACCCAAAAAACTTTTTTTGGGAAAAAAGGGAAAACCCAAAAAAAAAAACCCCAAAAAAAATTAAACAAATTTTAAGAAAATTTAAAAGGGGCCCTTTTTTGGGAAAATAAAATTTAAAAAAAGGGAAATTTTTTTTTTTAAAAAAAAAAAAAAAATTTTTTTTAAAAAAAATAAACCCTTTTTTTTTTTTTTTTTTTTCTTTTTTAAAGGGAAAAAATTTAAAAAAATTTTTTTTAAAAAAAGGGAAAATTTTTTTTTAAAAAAAAAAATTTTTTTTTAAAAAAAAAAAAAAAATTTAAAAAAATTAAAAAAATTTTTAAAACTAAAAGGGTTTTAAAAAAAAAAAATTTTTTTTAAAAAAATTTTTTAAAAAAAATTTTTTTAAAAAAATTTAAAAAAAAAAAAAAAGGGGGGGGGGTTAAAACAAAAGGTTTAAATTTAAACAAAAGGAAGGGGGGAAAAAAACCCCCCGGGGAAGGGCCCAAAAAAAGGGGGAATTTTTTTGGGGGAAAACAGTTGTGGTTTTTGATGTTGTAACCATGGCCCCTGGTCCCACAGTTCACATCTTTGATTTTAGGAACATTCAGTACTACGTGACCATGGGAAATTTCAAACAATAATAGGCAAATGTGAAATAAAGGGTAAAGGTTGGAACTAAGGAAGAAGAGAGGAGGAGGGGGTGGGGTGGGTTGTTAGAGCAAGGCCATCAAAAGCTGTGAACACAGACTAGACTTGGAGTTGAGCACTGGGGCAAAATTTTACTATAAAGGCTACAACACAAACACACATACACACATCACTTCCTGATTGGGTAGGCCTTCCCAAAGCCTTGACAGCCGGGCGAGCCAGAACTTGAGAGCATTCACAAGAACCTTGGTAAGCAGGACAAAGCATGGCTGACTCAGTCACAAAGGAACAGTGTGGTCACTCTCACTCACTCATCCCTTGGTCGGGACAACCTTTGGGGTACCCGCACGGACGCTGCAAGTGGACCGCCAAATGGTTCTGTCCTGGGCTGTTTTCAGGAGGCTTGGTACAGTGAGGCCGGTCCAC
The DNA here is from genome assembly GCA_028751875.1 of Rapana venosa. Classification (NCBI taxonomy): domain Eukaryota; kingdom Metazoa; phylum Mollusca; class Gastropoda; order Neogastropoda; family Muricidae; genus Rapana; species Rapana venosa. The sequence continues at coordinate 47,912,803 of CM054154.1, forward strand.
TCCTTGATGTTGGATATCCAGCTTTTGCGTGGTCGTCCCTGCCTCCTTGCTCCTTCCACCATTCCCTGCAGGACTGTTTTTGACAGGCTGTTATCCCTTTGGGTTGTGTGGCCAAACCACTTCATTTTTCCTCCGTTGACTGTATCTAGCAATGGTTCTTGTTTGCCAGCCAGTGCCTCGATCTGCTGCCAGACGTAGTCATTGGTTTTTGCGGTCTTTGTAGGTGATGTTCAGGATCCGCCTGAGGCACTTCATCTCAAAGGCTTGAATGCGACGTTCTAAATCGGCAGTAAGTGTCCAATGCTTCACAGCTGTACAAGGCAATGGATGGGGACGAGTCCCTTGTAGAGTCTGACCTTAGTGTGGGTTCTGATGTTGTGGTTTCTCCACACTTTCGCCAGCTTAGTCATGGAGGAGAGTGCCACAGCAAAGTCTGATCTTCACCTCTTGTGTGCTCGTGCCCTTTTTTGGTGATGACTGCTCCCAAAGGGACTTGAAAAGTTTCCACCTCCTCTAGTGTTTTCGCCATCTTTTTGATGTGGGTGGAGTGGTCGGTGTGGGTACTGTTCACTAGGATCTTGCTCTTTTCACGTTGCTGTCTACCATACCGTGGGCAATTGGTGATGTTTCCAGTCTGGGTGGTGAGATCCTGGAGTTCTTCTCACTGCGGCCCATGAGATCAATATCGTCTACGAATCGAAGGGTTGCAGACTGGCCTTCCTCTATTGTGATTGTGGTCTTGAAGTCAAGGAGGGCCTCTTGCAGATTTTTTTCCAGGAACACGTTGAAAAGAACGGGGGATAGCGGGCAGCCTTGTCGAACTCCAACTGAAGTCCGGAAGAACTCCCCGATTTCCCCCACCCCTAGGACTGCACTGTGGGAGCTTCTATACAGCGCCTGGATGACTTGAATCAGGTCCTCGTCGAAGCTATAGTTTCTCATGACTTGCCACAGAGCTTCTTGCCACACTCGATCGAAGGCCTTCTTGAAGTCAATGAAGTTGTTGTAGAGCTTAGCTGATGTTGGAGATGCTTCTCTATGAGCCCTTCTGATGTTGAAGATCTGTTCGACAGTGCTTCGACCCGGTCTGAATCCTGCCTGTTCTTCTGATAGGATTTCTTCTGCTTGTGGTTTCAGTCTGTTCAAGGAAAAGCGTAGCAAAAACTTTGCTTTTGGATGGCTTATCAGACTGATTGTTCTGTAATTTTGGCACTTCTTAGGTCTCCCTTCTTTGGAAGTGGAACTATGATGGATTGGGTCCACTGTTCAGGCCACTCTTTGCTGGTCCAGATTTCGTTGGCAGAATGATTGTTAATGCCTTTTATCATCTCTTTGGGGCCTCCGTTTTTGATGAGCTCACCCGGGATGTTGTCAATCCCTGGTGACTTGCCCCCTTTTTCAGGGATTTTTACGGGCTTCTTCTCCCTCTTCCCCAGCACCTGTGTGCTTTCAGGATCTGATGGGCTGGGATTTTGCTCGTGAAGTTTGTTCGGATCAACCTTTTAGTTGTAGGGTTTTACAGGTCCTGTAATTCTGTCCATCTCTTCATTTTAGTGGCGCCTATTGTAAGGATGACCCCTCTTTGGGCTTCAATAACGGAGGTCTTTTTTGGGTGCTGGGATTGGGTTTGGTTTCCATTTTTGGTCTGGTAAGGCCCCTTTTCTGTTTTCCCTTTGCCCTTTCCTTTTCCCAACCCTTTGGGGCATTGTTCTGACATTTAAATTCCCCATGGCCCCAAATCATCTTCTTCTTGTTTTACCTGTTGACTGTTCATACTCTTCGGCCCTTTTTTGGGGTTTTTGTTCTTTCATGGCTTTTTGCTCCTACGTTGGTCGCCCCAGGTCCGGATTCGTTGGTAAAAACCCACGGTTGGTTCTTTTTCCTCTCTTTCCAAGGGTCTCCCGCGCTGTTTTCCTGAAAAGGTCTTGCTAAGGTTCAGTTTAGGTTGTTGATGTCATTTGGGGGAAATTCAAGGGTGCAAACTGCCCCCCATCTCAGCTTTAAAGATTTTAGCGGGCCCTTTGGGGGGGGTTTTAGCTTTTCCCTGTTGAACCGCAAAAGGGGATTTCTCTTCTGGTTTTGGTCTTCGCTTGATCTGTAGGGGAAAGGGGTACATGTCGTGGTCCTGGCCAATATCAGCCCCCCAGGGAAACTTCCCGGGCTGGGCATTGTTGATGTCGACCTTAAAAAAGTTTGGGGGGGCCCGATGTTGTCAATCTGGTTATTGTTTTCCTTTGGTGAGTGCCCCGTCGTTCTTCTTGATGTCTTTTTGGGGGTATAAGGTGTTGGCGACAGTAAGATTGTGGGTGCTTGCGAATTCCCAAAAAATCTGAGACCCTTTTCATTTGTTTCGTCCCCCGCCAAAAAGGGGGTTCGGGCCCTGGCCATTTGGTTTTAAGCGTCAGGCCCGATTTTGGGCTTCCAGTCGCCCTGGATCACGGAAAGCCCTTTTTTTTTGGAGTTGATTTGATGGCGCTCCCCAAAATCTTCGTAAAAACACTCGATTGTTCATATCGTAGTCTGATGTTGGTGCACGTGTGGTAAGGATTACATTTCAACTGTCGTGTTGTCAACTGTGACGGCGTCGACACCCCTGTGACAAAATGAAAAAAAAACTATGTTTTTTTTCCCCAATATTTCAAAAAGAACACACCGTGAGAAGATGACTAACCCCAAAGGTAAAAACCCAAATGGAGAAGACCGGGGTTCAAAAGTTTATTGGAAGACAGGTTCGTCTTTAATGAACATTTTTACAGAGCAAAAGAGCACAGGTCTGCACATAAGTATGTCTGATTTTTGGGGCGTTTTGATTTAGCATTGAGATCATTGGGGACTTCGAGTTATCATTGTTAATTATGTTAAAAGAAAAATTAATGAAGTGTTTGGGAAATTTTCACCCAAAATTTTTAAATTAAAAATAGATTTAGAAGCAATTGATTTTTTGTTTTTGTTGATTGCTTTCATCAGTCTTGAATTTGTTTGGTGTAGTAGGTTTGGGAAAAAATTTCATGTTTCTTTGTTGCATGGTTGCGGGGTGCGCGCGTTTTGGATTTTTTTTTTTGGAGGGGGGATTATTCGGTTGTCCCCCCCCTTGTTTTTGTTTTTTGCCTTTTTTTTTTTTCTTTTGGTTTTTTTGCTATTTTCTCGGTTGTTTCTGTGTTTTTGTGTTGCTTTCTTATTTACTTATTGTTGCTTTTTTCTCTGTCTTTTCGGTGTTTTTTGTGGGGGCTTTTGTGTGATTTTTTTTCCGTATACTGTGTGAGTTATTGGTATGGGCTTTATTTTATTTTCTTATATATATTCCAAAAGGGGGGGATGGTGTAAAAAACCCAAATGGGTGCTTATTCATTATCCTAAAAATAAAAGAATTTGTCTTTGTCTTGTCTCTCCCTCTCTCCTTTTCTTCACTGGACGTTCTGGACAAGACATTCAAAAAGAGCCCCAGGTGCGACCAAGCGGAAGTCCGGGCTTCAGTGACCAGTTGCTATGGGGGTTTTTCTGTGTTTAAGTTTTGAAGCGGTGTTGTGGTAAAGTGATGATTTTAAGTGAAGTGATGATGTGAAGTGGCTGTTTCCATCAAGCATGTGATCCCAATGAAAGTTTAAAAATACTATATTAATTTGTACATGTGTGTGTGTCCCTAAACTATGTGAGGGCCATTAAAACCTCCCCTCACTAAATTTTTGTTTTTTTTTTTTTGTTCTACTTATTTCCTCGTCCACACCCCCTTTCTTTTTCCCCTTTCGGGTGTTTATTTTTTTTAATTTATTTATTTATTTTATTTTTATACGAGGTAAGGGAAAAAGACTCAGTGATTTTTTACATCAGTCCCCGGTGTTTGGGGTTTTTGTAAATTTTTCAAACGTTTCCCCCAGCACACAATACCCTGTTGAGTCCCCCCCTCCCAATGTACTTTCTTTTTTCTTACTGCTTTGTCCTTTTTTTTTGGTTTTCCCCACACCATCCTTCCCCCAAACCAAAAATTTAAAAAGACAGATGCCTTCCAAACCCCAATAAATGGCCCCCCAAGGATGGGCCCAGTATTTGCCACCTAAATATAAAACATGCATTTTAAAAAATCGAAAATATTCAACGTTATCACTAACAAAGACAATTTATTTCACATATGGGCTATCTGGTCAAGACTTTCAGGGCCAACATTGGGGCATGTATTTATATTCCCGGGTTTAAAAACCTGCATAAAGATAACAGAACCCAAAAAAACAGGAATCCAACTATATTGTGAGTCCATAACCCTTTAAGGCTTCTCATTTAGAAAATTATGGTGTAGAATCCATTGGATTGAGGTTTTATAAAGGTGCCCAACCCATTTTAATTGGGATTGTATAGGAATCCCAAAAGAAAAAAAAAAAATGGATAGACAAATTTTACTCCTGATGAATACAATCCCCTTAGAAACAAGAGAAATAATCTTATTAGGAGGGCTTTTAAAATCGATTAGCAAAAGTAAATATCAAGGGGCCCAATTTAAAAAATTCATACCTTTTTCCCCCAACTTGTTAATTTACCCACGAGGCCCCAAACTCAAACACAATAATTGACCAAACTATGATCTAACACCCAAAAACATTTTTGAAACGTGTATATGTCTACAACTGCCGCAATCACTACCCCCGTCTGTACTAATGGGCAAAAAAAAAGAAAAAAAATCCCCAAACCTGGCCACAAACTAAAATTCGTTCCTTTGTAAATTTGTGGATTTTTTTCCTTTTGATTTTAAATAGCTCCATTCTTTCGGAAAATTCAGCATTTGATCCCGACTAGCCATAGAATTTTGGTTTTAAAATTTTATGCTATTTTCAACAAAAATGCCCACTAAAATCATTAGGATGAAAAAATATCCCAAAGCACTTGCTCACTAAGGGAAATAGAAGAAGCATGCTATTTTTTTCAGACCTTTAAAAGGGAAAATAAAAAATTTTTGAAAAGGGAAAAAAAAAATTTGAATGCCGTAAACTCACAAAAAAGGCATACCAAATTTTTAAAAAAAGCACTTTCTTTCTTTTATTCAAGGAAACTATTCTTCCAATCTTATTAATCCCTCAATAGCTTGCTTCTACCCTGTGGGTTCTGTGTGCAACACTATGAAACCGTTTCTGAGTTTTATAAGTGCTCTCAAACTGGTCCTTTTAAAAAAGTCAAACTTATTAGAACGACAATACTCAGTTAAATTTTCCCCTTTCACCAAAGATTAAAATATAACAAAGGAGTCATGTGTTAAAAATTATGAAGGAACTGTTCCTCTACTTAAAAGCAAATACCACCCAACCAATCCCGAATTACTTAAGCCTAGTGTCCCCAAATTTCCCAAAAATAGACTTTTCAAATCTAGTTTACTTTACTCAGGCCTATGCTGTGGAACTCCCTTTGATTCAGTTAAACAACATCAATCAATAACAATTACAAAACTAATTATCAACTGACTTGATACTCAAAATAACAAACCCCAGTCCATGCCTTAAAAACAAAGTTGCTATCCTCCCTTACCCATTGCCCTTTCCCCCTTTCCCGTCTGTCTGTCCTTTTTCCCCCCCCCCCCTCTTCTCTCTCCCTTTTAAAAAATTTTATTTTTTGTGTGAGTTTCCAAAGTGAAAGCTTAAAAAAAAAAATTAAATTACCTAAAGTTAGAAGAAATATATCTATATAACAATAATATGTGCTAAAATGTAAAGTATAATCAAAAAAGGGGTTATGGTGTAATTTTGCTGTTTTTGGGTTTTTATTCGTATTTTTTTTTTTTGTCGTTTTTGTTTTTTGTTTTGTTGTTTAAAAAAAAAAAGTTTATCTTTAACACACCAGACACACACACACACAACCAAACACACACACACACACACCACACAAAAACACACACCCCCACCCCCCTCTCTCTCCCACTCTCTCTCATTTTTTCCCCCACCCACCTCTTTTTTTCTTTATTTAAAATGTGTACTTATTTAATCCTCTTCACCCCATGTGCCGGGACCCAAAAGCCCCAAAAAAATCCCTCCAGCCTTTTCGTTTTGGGGCAAGCCAGCTCAATTCTTTCCGGTCTTGCCCCCTCTCTTTTTCGCCCTACTGACCCCCTCAAGTGCCGAGTGGTCTGCCTCTTTTCCCTTTTCCCCTGGGGGTGCCCACTCGCGCAGTTGAGGGAGTTGTTCTTGCCCATTCGGAGAGATGTCCCAGCCACCTCCATCCCGCTGTTTTACCTCGGCCAAAATGTTGTTAATGCTGGTGCGCTTTGCCCTTTTCCCTGGGGTGACAGTGGCAGTAAATTTTCAGGATTCGCAAGGACTCCTTCCTCAACCCTCGGGCCCTGCTCTCAACTTCTTTTGGTTCTCCATGTCCCCGGGGCTAAAAGGAGCACGAGCGTAATTGGATTTTGGTAGATCTTCAATTTGGGGTTTTGGGTTTTTGCGGGAAGTTGATTTCCCAGATTTTTTTCCCCCCAAAAAATGGGGGGCTGCAAGTCCTTCCTGGTTAAAATTTCTTTTCAATGTTACGTCGGCTGGATGTAGTGCCGGTATTGAAGTGTTCTACCTCCTCTAGGCGACCCTGCACACTGGCTTCTCTGCACTCTTTGTCTTAACTTTAAGTCTTGGCTTTGGGGTGAACGGGAGTCCCCCACGGGGTTTTTTTGGGTCAACTCGTGTTTTTTTCCCCTGGATGTCTTTCTGTGCTGCGCAGCATGCAATATCGGGGCAAAGTTAAGTCTTCAACCCGGGCTGTCGCCCAACCACCCTCTCGCCCTACGGGGTGGCCCCTTTCCCCCAGTCGTGCGACAAGGAAAATTGTCGGTGAGATCACGAAACCATTCTGACCCTCTCTGCACGTAACATTCGCTCTGTGTCCATCATGTCCACCAGCACTGGTTATCTCACATGTCCGTAGAATGTTGATGACTTTCAGGGAAATCCATAGGTTTCCCGATCTTCCACACGAAGGGTGGGGATGCGTAAAAAGCCTTTTGGGAAATCGAAAGTTGACGTAAGGGGAATTCCATTCGTGGACTTTTCCCAAAAACGTTCGAAAAACAAATTCTATCTGGCAGCTTCTCCCGTTTCTAAACCCTGCCTGCTCTTCCGAGGGTTTCTCTCGATGGCTTCCCTCATACTTGAGAAGGACACGGAAAAAGATCCCCCCGGGGACAAGAGCAAGTTGATTCCCCCCCAATTGCCGCATTTGAGAGGTCCCCCTTTCGGGGAAATTTTCACTAGATCCCTTTTCTTCCATTGCCCGGGAACCCTTTCTTTTCCCCAAACTTTGTTGAAAATTTTTTAAAGACTTTTGCGCTCGTTTTTGGGGGTCTGCCTTCAAATGTTCCCGGGATTCTGTCCCAGGTGCCCTGTTGCCCTTTGTTTCCCTGGGGCCTCCCCAGTTTCCTGCTGAGTGATGATCCAGTTCATCTCTTTTTTTTGAAACCCATGTTTCGATGGTTGTTTCCCTATCTGGGCCGGTTGTTTAAAGTCTCTCTAAATGTTCTGCCTTTTTGTTGAGTTGGTCTATGTCTTTTGTCAAAACTTTCCCGGCTTTTCTTCACTACAGGGGTTTTGGGGTGAATCCCCCTGTTAGGGTCTTGGTGTTTTGAAGACGGTCCAGGTCTCCTTTCCTGCTGCGGTTTTTTCGCCCTGCTGCCAAGTTTTTCTGCAAACTGTCTTTTTTGTCTCTCCTTTTGCTCTTTTCCTTCTTTATTTTTTCTCTTTGTAGTTTGGCAAATGTTTGTCTTTCGTTTTTCCGTTCAATGGCATGCCCTGTTTTCACTTTCTCTCCTCTATGAGTTGCCTGGGGGTTTTTGATATCCCTCCTTCTTCTCTCTTCTTCTTTTGCCCATTTTCAAAATTTTTCTGGGGGTCTATGAAGCTATTGTACTTACCGATGGGGGGTTGATGTCATCTCAGTGTGTTGTCCAGGCTTGAAATCGTTGGAAAGTCAACATAAACTGACTTTTCCTGCCTCACTGTTGAGTTTTCCTTGAGTAAAGAGTTGTCATTTTTCTTTTTTTGTGTTCTCTTTGGGTTAGCTGGAGTCTGCCAACACAAGATGGGGTCGCGCCCCCGCGCTCCCCTAATGGCCTCCGCCTTCATGGGCTCCTCCCTTTGGTTGATGGCAAAGTGGTCTATCTGGGTTTCTAGTTCTTCCCTTGGTGATACCCATGCAATTTTTGGATGGTTTTGTGTTGGAAGATGGTACACCTTTACCAAAACCCTTTTCAAAACATGTATCTGCCCCAAAACTGTCCATTGTCGTTTCATTTCCCCCTCCCCCTCTCCCTGCAAGTTTCGTACCCCGGGATTTTTCCCCCCCAACCTTTGCTTGAAGTCTCCCCTGGGAAATAGGATGTCGTGCGTGGTGTCTTTTCATTTGTTTTTGAGGGTGGTTTTAGAACAAGTCTTTTTCCTCCTCCCTGGCTTTCTTGTTGGGCTAAACTGTATGATGGTGGTCTTGGGTTTTTTTGGGAAGAATTGGCTGTGATGATTCCGGTTGATGGTCCCCTCCCTTAACTCTTTCTGGCCTCCTTTTCCATGATGATACCCACTCCGTCCCGTGTTGCCCTCCGTGCGACCGAATAGCCACTGTCTCTCCTGATCAAGGGTCTGATGCCAGGTCCGTCCACCCATCTCGCTGATCCAAAGGGGTTTTTAAACCCATATTTTTTCATATCTTTCACGGCCCCGCGTCTTTCACTTCATACAGCGTTCGCACATTCCGGTCCCCCTCTCAAAATCCTTTTGGGCTTTTCCAAGGAAACACGGAAAAGAAGTTTCCTTTTTGGCTTTCACCACTACTCGTCATACAATGCCCTTTCGCATCTGTCCTGATTGTCACCCCAAAATTTGTTTTTTATTAATTTGTTGGGGTTTTTGTAGAGTTTTTTTTTTTTTATGTGGGGGTTGCTAGCCCAACCACAACCTTCCCCCTTTCTCACCTGGGCTTTGGACCCGGGGAGGCTGGGTTTACAATGTGTAAAGGGTAAAGTAAAAGGGGTCCCATAAAAACCCAAAAATGTGGGGAGCGAGGGGGTAGAGACCTACTTCTCTAGGGCCACATATTGAGGGGGGCGCCCCTCTCCTCCCCTCGCTCTTTTTCCTTCCCGACCTAAAGAGGGCAGGGACCCATTTACCCGCTGGGTGAACTGGGGGGAAAGACGAAGCCAAGGCGCGCAAATACCCACCAATGGTAACCCCCTCGCGCTGCAATGTGTAGAGTTCATTTTTTGACTTATTGGTTTTTTCCTTTTCCCTTTTTTATGAGTGTTTTTTGGGTTGGGGGGTTTTTATTATCATGCGTTTAATTTTGGGGTTTTATTTAAAAAAAATATTATGGTTTAAACCCGTACGTCTTGAGAATGATAATTTGTATTTTCCTTGAAACACACACACACAACACACACACACACACACACACACACACACACACACACACACACACACACACACACACACACACACCCACACACACACTCACACACACACACAACACACACACACACACACACACTCTCTCTCTCTCTCTCTCTCTCTCTCTGACCTTATAGATTTGGCTTTTTTTCTTCTTTCTTTTCTTCCTTGCTTTTATTGTTTTTATCGTGTGAGTGTATGGGTATTGAGTTTATTTCATTATCATGACATATAAATTGTATGAGTAATATCAAAATAAGTGTTGACAGTGATCGTGTACTGTTTTGAGAAATATATATTTAGTATTATCTCTGAAATACACACACTCTTTCTCTGTATTGTGGCCTAAGGCCAATGTGCAATTAAATCATTCTCTCTCTGTCTCTCTGTCTCTCTGTCTCTCTCTCTCTCTCTCTCTCTCTCTCTCTCTCTCTCTCTCTCTCTCTCTCTCCATTTATTGATTTACTCATAGCTATAGTTGTTGTGTATCCTAATGAAGGACATACTCATCCTTTATATTTTCAATATTATTTTGGGCTTGTTGACTGTACTTGAGTTCCAGTGAATGTCCTATTTCAATATCTTATTGTTACGTGTAACAAGTATGTGTTCCACTTTTCAATATGAAGGTGTTCAATTTTATGACTCTATAAGTTTGTCTTTTTTGGTTTTTGTCTCTCTCTTTGTTGTTGTTGTGTTGTGTTTGTTTTTCTTGTTTTTTGTTGGGGTTTTTTTGTTTTTGTTTTGGTGGTGTGGTGGGGGGGGGGTCTCTTTTGTTTGTTGTTGTTTTTTTGTTTTGTTTTTTGTTTGTTTGTGGTTTTTTTGGGGGGTGGGGGGTGGGGGTTTTCTTTTTGTTTTTGTTTGTCTGTTGTTTTAAAAAGTTTTTTTTTTTCCCTTTGTTTCTACTGTTTGAGAATATGAGCATTGGATTCATTATTAAGATGTATCCCTACGGGCGGGGACTGGATGTAAAAAATCACACAAGTACTTATTCATTATCCTGGCAATAAAAGAATTTGTCTCTCTTACTTACAATGTGTAGATGTTCTTTTTATGACTTTATTCGGGTCCCACCCCCTCTTTATTGTGTGAGTGTATGGGTATTGGGCTTACTTTATCATCATGACGTTCAATTTGTATGAGTATAATCAAAAAGTGTTGATGGTGATCGTCTGCTGTCTTGAGTATTATATATTTAGTATTATCCCTGAAACACTCACCCGCCCACACACATTCTCTCTCTCAATGACTGTATAGGTTTGGATTTCTTCTTTTCTTTTTGTTTTTTGTTTTTATCGTGTGAGTGTATGGGTATTGAGTTTATTGAGGAAAGTTGCATGCGCATAAATGATTTGAGTGCAAGCGCTCGATTTGTTTGTTTTACAAGATTCAGCGCTATATAAACTCCATATTATTATTATTATTATTATTATTATTATTATTATTATTATTATTATTTCATTATCATGACATATGATTTGAACGAGTATAAACAAAAATGAGTGTTGATGGTGTACTGTTTTGAGAATTATATATTTAATATTATCTCTGAAATACACACACACACTCTCTCTGTCTCTCTCTGTGTCTCCTTTTATCGTTTTGCTTATAGATATAGTTGTTGTGTATCCTGATGAAGGATTCATACTTTATATTTTCAATATTTTATGGGGCTTGTCGGCTGTACTTAAGTTTTAATGAAAGCCCTATTTCAATATCTTATTGTTATGTGTAACAACTTTGTGTACCATTTAACAATGTGTAGATGTTTATTTTTATGACTTTATAAGTTTGGTTGTTTTTTTCTCTTGGTTTTGTTGTTGTTGTTTGTTTGTTTTTCTCTTTTTTTCCTTTTTGTTGGTTTTTTCTTTTTCTTTTGATTGTTTGTTGTTATTCTTTTTTTTTTAGGGGGGGGGGGCGTTAGGGTTTTCTTTTATTTGTTTGTTTGTTTGTTTTATGGGTGTTGGCTTTTTTAAGGGGTTATTTCCCTTTGTTTCTACTGTGTGAGAGTATACGTATTGGGTAATTATCAAGATGTATCCCTACGGGCGGGGACTAGATGTAAAAAAGCACACGAGTGCTTATTCATTATCCTCGAAATAAAAGAATTTGTCATTTTCCTTGTCTTTCTCTCTCTCTCTCTCTCTCTCTCTCTCTCTTCTCTCTCTCTCTCTCTCTCTTCTCTCTCTCTCTCTCTTCTTGTTTTTTTCTTGTTTTTTTTTTCTCTCTTTTTCTTTTTTTTTTGTTTGTTTGCGTTTTTTTTTTTTTTTTTTTTTTTTGGGGGGGGGGGGGTTCTGGGGTATGTTTTGTCTTTTGCTCGTCTGGGGTTGTTTGTTTGTTTGTTTGTTTGTTTTTTTTCTTCTTCTCTCTTTTTCTTTAAAAAAAAGTTTTTTCCTTTTGCTTCTTCTGCTTGAAAGTATGAGTACTGAGTGCATTTTTAAATGTGACCCCATGGGCGGGACGGGATGTAAAAAAGAACATGAATACTTATTCATTATCCTGGAAAAAAAGAATTTGTTTCTATTACTTTCAATGTGTAGATGTTCTTTTTATGACTTTATTGGCTTTTTCCCCCTCTTTATTATGAGAGTGTATGGGTATTGCACTTATTTTATCCCATGACATTCAATTTGCATGAGCATAATTAAAAAGTGTTTGTGTTAATCGTGTGCTATGTGAGTATTACATATTTAGTATTATCCCTGAAACACCCCCCCCCCCCCACCCCCACACACTCAAACACACACACACACACACACACACACACACACACACACACACACACACACACACACACACACACACACACACACGCTCAAACACACACCACACACACACACAACACACACACACACACACACACACACACACACACACATACACACACACACTCACTCACTCACCCACCCATATTCTCTCCCTAAACGACTGTATAGTTTTAAATTTCTTCTTGGTTTGTTTCTTGTTTTTATTGTGTGGATGTATGGGTATTAAATTTATTTCACTATCATGACATATAATTTGAAACGAGTATAATCTAAAATGAGTGTTGATGGGATCGCATACTGTTTTGGGATTTATATATTGGATATTATCTCTGAAATACACACACACACACTCTCTGTCTCTCTGTCTCTGTCTCTCTCTCTCTCTCTCACCTTTTATCGTCCTGCTTATAGTCATAGTATATCCTGATGAAGGATTCATATTTTTATATTTTCAATACTTTATTGGACTTGCCTCTGTACTTAAGTTTTAATGAGTGCCCTATTTCAATATCTTATAATTATGTGTAACAAGTATGTGTACCATTTGACAATGTGTAGATGTTTATCTTTATGACTTATTAAGTTTGGTTGTGTTATTTTTCTTGGCTTTGTTGTTGCTCTTGCTCCTGTTGTTGTTGTTTGTCTGTTTTTCTCTTTTTTATCATCTTTTGTTGGTTTGGTTTTTCCTTCTCTTTTGTTTGTTTGTTTGTTTTGGTTAGGGTTTTTTGGGGGGTGGGGGCAGGGGTGGGGTATTCTTAGGATTTTCTTTTAATTGCTTGCTTTGGGGGGGGGGAGGGTTGTTGGGGGGGAGCTGTTTTGAAAAGGGTTATTTCCCCTTGTTTTTATTGTGAGACTGTATAAGTATTGGGTTATTATTATTAAGATGTATCCCTAACGGGCGGGGACTGGATGTAAAAAAGCACATGTGTGCTTATTCATTATCCTCGAAATAAAAGAATTTGTCATTGTCATTGTCATTGTCATTGTCTCTTCTCTCTCTCTCTCCCTTCTCTCTCTCTCTCTCTCTCTCTCTCTCTCTCTCTTCTCTCTCTCTCTCTCTCTCCTCTTCTCCTCTCTCTCTCTCTCAGCCACTCAACCACGTGTGTGTTGTGCTATCATTGCAGGGTCTGAGAGGACAGACTCCCAACCCCACGTCAGGTGGACCTGACCTGACATGACATGACCTGACTTGACATGACCTGACTTGACCCGACCCGACCCTACCCGACCCGGATTGACCTGACCTGACCCTACCTGACCCGGCTTGACCTGGCCTGACCTGACCCTACCCGACCGGCTTGGCCTGACCTTACCCGACTTGACCTGACCCCACCTGACCCGACTTGACCTGACCTGACATTACATGACCCGGATTGACATAACCCGACCTTACCGGACCCGACCTCACCTGACCTGACTTGACCCTACCTGACCTGATCTGACCTGAACTGACCTGACCGGAGGTGCCCTGTCTTGTCCTGATCTGATCTGACCTGACCTTACACTGACCTGACCTGACCTGACCCGAGGCGATGGCGGTCCTGCCAGGCCCCCGGGGGAAGGACGTGGACGGAGGCTGGGCCTGGCTGGTGCTGCTGGCCTCCTTCCTCAACCTGCTGGTGGCCTCGGGGGTGGGCTTCGTGTCCGGCATCTTCCAGAAGCTGTTCCTGGAGCGGGTTCGGGCCAGAGCGTGGCCTTCCCCGGGCCTGGGTCACCGCCCTTTCTCCTCCTTCCTGCGGGCTGGCGGGTGGGTGGGGGGGGGGAGTGAGGGGGAGAGGAGGGGGAGGGGAGGGGGGGGGGGGAGGGGGAGAAGGGGGAGGGGAGGGAAAAGGGGTGTGGGAGTGCTTGCCGGTAGGTGGGGAGGGGGGAAAGGGTCACTCAAGTCAAAACACTTTTATCATCCCCGTGAAGGGCAGTTACAATACTGACAGGCAATTGAACGTACATTTATTAATCGAAAGACAAAAAATCTCATTTCATTCGTATGAACATTCCAAGATAACTTAAAATAAAAATCACACACACACCCACACACACACGCCACGCACGCACACACGCACACGCAACGCACACCACAAAGTAGGGAAAAAACTTTAAAAAGCCTTATTGGAAACATAAACATCATTTACGCGCCCGCACGACGCACCGCCCCCCCCCCCCCCCCCCCCCCCCCCCCCCCCCCCCCCCCCCCCCCCCCCCCCCCCCCCCCCCCCCCCCCAATATATGAATACAATTCATAAAGACCATTGTAGAAAAGACATGAACTTACACACAGACACACACACACACACACACACACACACACCCCACACACACACACACACACACAACACACACACACAAAACCACAAAACACACACAAAACCCAAACGCACGCACGCACGCACGCACGCACGCACGCACGCACTTCAAAAAGCATTTAAGCCCCCAAAAAGATATACTTATTTATTTATTTATTATTTATTTATTCTTTTATATCGAGGATAATGGATAAGCACTTATGTGCTTTTTTTTTACATCCAGTCCCTGTGTGTTTGCGGTTTTGTACATTCTGTCATCTGTTCCCACCGGCATGTAATGGCCTACTCTTTCGAAAACCGAAACAGGATTTAACGTGTGTGCAAGATGTTCTGCGTGCGTTCGCACACGGGACCTCGTTTTATAGTCTCCTCCGAAGGACTTTCAGGGAGAGTGGCGTCTGCACTGATGTTAACTCCAGGGGAAAATATCCCCTTGAACGGGAATCGAACCCGGGTCGTCAGATTGCGAGCGCAATGTTCTAACCACTAGGCTATCCCGTCCCGAGTATTCATGAGTGGGTGTGAGGGGTACCGGGAGGGAGAGAGTATAGGAGCAATATTATGTTTCAGTTTTTGAGTGTTTAGTTTTGTGGCAACGAAGCCAAAAAGCTTGCATTGAAATCCTTCAGGGTATGATACTGGACAGATCTTGAGCCTTTCACGGTATTAGTATAATCTAAGATTATCGTTCAGTATCGTAGATCATTCATAACATGAATTGAGGGAATTCAAAGAAATGAAAGATACTGTACAAAATATAATCGTGGTGATAGTGGTGACGAGTTTCATTAACTTTTTATTTGTCCAATGTTTAACGAAACTCGTAAAAAATGTTTACCAAAATATGACGTTAAACAAGCAAACCCTTTATTTATTTATTTTTAAAATTTATTTATTTATTCCTTTATATCGAGGATAATAGAATAAGCACTCATGTGCTTTTTTACATCTAGTCCCCGTGTGTATGCGGTTTTGTAAATTTTGTCTTCTGTTTCCACCGGCACACAATGGCCTACTCTTTCGAAAAACGAAACAGGATTTAACGTGTGCGCAAGATGTTCTGCGTGCGTTCGAACACGGGGCCTCGGTTTATAGTCTCACCCGAAGGACTTTGACATTCAGTTCGATTTTTTTTGTCAAACTGGGAAGAAAGGGCGAGGCTGGGAAGTATGAACAACTCTTTTCTTCATCAAATAAGAAGATTGGTTAATGTTGTTAAAATGATTAGTACTATCAGAAATAACATGTAAACTTTAGTCCAAGAGTTTGATATGTGTAAAAAGGCAACTGGTGTTCTATAGTAATGTGTTCAAATATCCAGTTACATAGTGCATGTATGATGGTCAGTTATGATTTTGTTCATCGATATTGTGTAAAATTCTCCATATCCCTAAAGGGATGACAGGAAGTAAAGAATTTGAAATTTGATTTGAGCGTCAAGCCTACTGATAGTCTCATTTATGATGTACCACGTTGGAGGATAAATGCCGTGTTCCTATAGTCTCATTTA
>CM054154.1:47933778-47966278 GCA_028751875.1 Rapana venosa
TGCACAGGGATAGGTCTGAGGCTGATGTGTGTGTGTGTGTGTGTGTGTGTGTGTGTGTGTGTGTGTGTTGTTTGTGTTGTGTGTGTTGTAAAGGGATAGGTCTGAGGCTTATGTGTGTGAGTTGTACAGGGATAGGTCTGGGGCTGATGTGTGTGAGTTGTACAGGGATAGGTCTGGGGCTGATGTGTGTGTGTTGTACAGGGATAGGTCTGGGGCTGATGTGTGTGTTGTACAGGGATAGGTCTGGGGCTGATGTGTGTGTGTGTGTGTGTGTGTGTTTTGTACAGGGATAGGTCTGGGGCTGATGTGTGTGTGTGTTGTACAGGGATAGGTCTGGGGCTGATGTGTGTGTGTGTGTGTTGTACAGGGATAGGTCTGGGGCTGATGTGTGTGTGTTGTACAGGGATAGGTCTGGGGCTGATATGTGTGTGTGCTGTACAGGGATAGGTCTGAGGCTGATGTGTGTGTGTGTGTGTGTGTGTGTGTGTTGTTTGTGTTGTGTGAGTTGTACAGGGATAGGTCTGGGGCTGATGTGTGTGTGTTGTACAGGGATAGGTCTGGGGCTGATGTGTGTGTTGTACAGGGATAGGTCTGGGGCTGATGTGTGTGTGTGTGTGTGTTGTACAGGAATAAGTCTGGTGCTGATGTGTGTGTGTGTGTTGTACAGGGATAAGTCTGGTGCTGATGTGTGTGTGTGTTTGTTGTACAGGGATAGGTCTGGGGCTGATGTGTGTGTGTGTGTTGTACAGGGATAGGTCTGGGGCTGATGTGTGTGTGTGTGTGTGTTGTACAGGGATAGGTCTGGGGCTGATGTGTGTGTATTGTACAGGGATAGGTCTTGGGCTGATGTGTGTGTGTGTTGTACAGGGATAGGTCTGGGGCTGATGTGTGTGTGTGTGCGTGTGTGTTGTACAGGGATAGGTCTGGGGCTGATGTGTGTGTGTGTTGTACAGGGATAGGTCTGGGGCTGATGTGTGTGTGTGTGTGTGTGTTGTACAGGGATAGGTCTGGGGCTGATGTACTCTCCCTCTATCGTCATCGTCAACTTTTTCTTCCATCGTCGCCGCACAGTCATCATGGGGCTGGCGTTGTCTGCCGCAGGTCAGTGAGACCGCACTCCACTGTTAGCGTTTAGCCTGCTTTCTTACAGCCCATGTACAATCCTCCTCATGTCCAGTTATGTGTGACGTCACTGCCAATAATCTCTTTAAGGGGGAAAATTTGTTCATTTTCCTTTCCACTTAGAAAAGCTGATATCAAGGTGAACTCTACACTTACATCTGAGCTGTGGCCAGCTTTGTTTGTTTGTCTTGTTTTTTTTTGCCTGGGTAGGGAGCAGATGTGGGTTTGGCCTGTGACGTCATGTTTTATCCTAGGTGGGGGGAATTGAACATAAGCGGCTTTCTTGTGTATTTCCTATTAATTGTGTCACTGGAGCTACCAAAAAGCAGCCATCATTGTATGGGCCAAGTTATAAAACACCATCACAGTCCCCTGTCTCACTGACCATCACACTGTGCCTGAATTCTGTAGGATTGATTTAGGTTTGTTTTAACCTGCAAGTGCTGTGCCCCTTCATTGTGTGTGTGTGTGTGTGTGTGTGTGTGTGTGTGTGTTTTGTGTGTGTGTGTGTGTGTGTGTGTTTGTATATATATATATGTGTGTGTCAAGTCAAGTCAGTCAAGTCAAGTCAAAATTTTATTTCCAGATGGTACATTGAATAAGCAATGCATTTGCTTTTTTTCATCAAGCCATCTATCTAAGAACAAATTTTGTAATGATTATACTAAGACATTACATTATTGCATCATTTACCGTTAAATTAAACCAGTAAAAAAAGAGGAAAAAATCGATAAGGAGATACATTGAAAATACAAATTACCACATATACATATACATGCACACACATACTCAAGCACGCCTGAGCGCGTGCGCGCTCACGTCCACACACACATTTAAATAAAAATGTTTTAAGAATTAAAAAAAGAAAATCATAAAACGTCCGTACAAACAAATTACTTCACCTACTGTTACATCCATTCTTTCACGTTTATACTTTAGATAATAAAAAGGTACAAGAATAAAACGTTAGAAAATACTAGGCATTCGTCATTACTGACAATATTACCTTCAATGACCTCCCTCCTCTCCTCCTCCACCCAGCAAACGTGTGCTTTTTTTGCGTTCATACTTTTCAAATAGCGCTTTTAAAAAATGACATATTCACACAATAGCTATCAAAGCAAGATAAGGCAAATAAGATTATAATAATGATTATCATAATAGAGATACAATTATAACAACAATCGCCCATCACCATGAGACAACAATATAACAAATGATCCCCATCACCATGAGACAACAACATAACCATGATAACAGAAAAGCATTGGAAAGGATGGGGGTGGGGGAGGAGTATCAAGGGGGAAGGGGAAATACACCTTCAATCAAATTAATAGTTAAAAAAAAAAAAGACAAATATTCAAACAAGTAGAACCCCTATACGATACATAATTCAAAAGCCCATAATCCACTAGACTATCAAACTAAAAACAATATCATACTAAAACAGTATCGCTTATAATAGTACTAATAATCTCATCTCTAACTGCAATAAAAACAACATCCATGATAAAATCTATTGAATTAGACAAGACAAAGGGCATGAGGAGTGGAGAGGAAAGGAAAGGAGAGGAGAGGAGAGGAGAGAGAGAGAGAGAGAGAGAGAGAGAGAGAGAGAGAGAGAGAGAGAGAGAGAGAGAGAGGAGAGAGAGAGAGAGAGAGAGAGAGAGAGAGAGAGAGAGAGAGAGAGAGAGAGAGAGAGAGAGAGAGAGAGAGAGAGAGAGAGAGAGAGAGAGAAGGACACACTATCAAGCTATCAGGTCTACCATAAAAAGATTTTTAAAATTTCCTCCTTTCCCCTTGTTTCAACATTGCAGATTATTTACTAGCTTGCATAGATTACTCTTACTTCTTTGCATAATTAGTGTGCCTCTTTCCTGCCTCCCCCTCCCTCCACACATATACAGTGTGTGACTGTAGAATTTCTAGTCTCAGTAAGACATACTTGAATTTTTGTTGTAAGGAATACCATTAGTGCTGGTAAATGTAAGTATGGTTGATTTTGCCGTATTAATCATGGTTGATTTGCCTTATTAGTCAATTCCTAGGCATTCATGCATTAGATGGCTTTTTAGCTGTGTCTTGAACTGATTTTTGTTTTTGATACATTTTAAGCGTTTTGGGAGCTTGTTCCATAAGTCACTACCTGAGTATGGAACAAGCTCCCAAAACGCTTAAAATGTATCAAATGTATTGTGTGTGTGTGTGTGTGTGTGTGTGTGTGTGTGTGTGTGTTGTGTGTTTGTGTGTGTGTGTGTGTGTGTGTGTGTGTTGTGTGTGTGTGTGTGTGTGTCTGTCTGTCTGTGGTCTGCGTGGGGCCACCAGTAAAAGAAGACAGGCGATGCCCACACACTCTGTTCCTACATTCTCAGGGCTGCCTGGCATCCATCCTTTCTGTCACCTGCAAAGCAAGCATGCAGTCAGTTTAGGGCTGGGGTATTTTGTTTGTTTGTTTGCTTTACCGTAACATTGTTTTGAAATGAGATGAGAATGTTCTGGTCGTGAGGTTATTCTGGTCATAATAATAATAATAATAATAATAAAATGGAATTTGTATAGCGCTATATCTTGCAAAGACAAATCAGAGCGCTTATGAGAATGTTCTGGTCATGAGAATGTTCTGGTCATGAGAATGTTCTGGTCATGAGGATGTTCTGGTCATGAGAATGTTCTGGTCATGAGGATGTTCTGGTCATGAGAATGTTCTGGTCATGAGAATGTTCTGTTCGTGAAGATGTTCTGGTCGTGGTGATGTCCTGGTCATGAGGATGTACTGGTCATCTTTTTCTAGAAGACATGGAGGCTAAAGGCGGAGTGTAGCCGTAAACTCTTGTCACAACCACACTTAATAATGCCTTTCCACCACATCTTGCTGGTTAGTTGCCAGAATGTTATCAAGTGTCACAGCCAGTGAGTTACTGGTATCAGTCTTCACATATATATCAGTCCCTGACATCATTCCCAAAGTCGTAATGTGGCTACCTTAATGGTGAGTAAAAACGGTCTCATATGGAAATATCTCATCATTGGTGAGCCAGGGAGGTGTATCCCAGGAAAACTCAGGGGTAGGCACTTGAAGCTGTCTCACCTATAATTATACACTACAGGGGCCACTGGTTGCTGTGTCCATAATGTCTTTGGTATCACACAGATATGCATCACACTATGATAATAACGATGATGTTTTGTACAGGTATTTGTGTCACACTTTGATAAGGACGATGTCTGTGGTGTACAGGTATTTGTGCCACACTTTGATAAGGACGATGTCTGTGATGTACAGGTATTTGTGCCACACTTTGATAAGGAAGATGTCTGTGATGTACAGGTATTTGTGTCACACTTTGATAAGGACGATGTCTGTGGTGTACAAGTATTTGTGTCACACTTTGATAAGGACGATGTCTGTGATGTACAAGTATTTGTGCCACACTTTGATAAGGACGATGTCTGTGGTGTACAAGTATTTGTGCCACACTTTGATAAGGACGATGTCTGTGGTGTACAAGTCTTTGTGCCACACTTTGTCTGTGATCTACAGGTATTTATGGCACACTTTGATAAGGACGATGTCTGTGATGTACAGGTATTTGTGCCACACTTTGATAAGGACGATGTCTGTGATGTACAGGTATTTGTGTCACACTTTGATAAGGAAGATGTCTGTGATGTACAAGTATTTGTGCCACACTTTGATAAGGAAGATGTCTGTGATGTACAGGTATTTGTGCCACACTTTGATAAGGAAGATGTCTGTGATGTACAGGTATTTGTGCCAC
This sequence comes from Rapana venosa, assembly GCA_028751875.1. Classification (NCBI taxonomy): domain Eukaryota; kingdom Metazoa; phylum Mollusca; class Gastropoda; order Neogastropoda; family Muricidae; genus Rapana; species Rapana venosa. Next base: position 47,938,680 of record CM054154.1, read on the forward strand.
ACTTTGCTAAGGAAGATGTCTGTGATGTACAGGTATTTGTGCCACACTTTGATAAGGAAGATGTCTGTGATGCACAGGCATTTGTGCCACACTTTGATAAAGACGATGTCTGTGATGTACAGGTATTTGTGCCACACTTTGATAAGGACGATGTCTGTGATGTACAAGTATTTGTGCCACACTTTGATAAGGGCGATGTCTGTGGTGTACAGGTATTTGTGCCACACTTTGATAAGTCAAATCAAGTCAAGTAAAGTAAAAAACACTTTAATCATCCCATGAAGGGCAATTACAATACTGACAGGGACATTGACACGTATGATTATCTCAAAAGACACAATAAAAATACATTTCAAATTGTTATGAACATTCCAAGATAGCTAAAAAAATATATCACCCACACACAAACCCAAGCGCGCGCACACGCACGCGGCATATGCACGCACACACACACACATACACACATACCCACACACGCCAATGTAGGAATACAATGCAAACCCAACAACAACATTGATTGGAAAAGGCATATACATTTTTTGAACTTATTATTTACGCGTGCACGTACGCGCACACTCACACACGCGCGCACACATGTGCACATCCATACACGCGCACCAATATATGAACACAATTTTATAAAGACTATTGACTAGTAAACACACGCATACACACACGCGCGCGCGCGCTCACCATAATGACCATTGACTAGTAGAGACATAAACTCACACACAAAATTTAAAAATCATTAAAGCCGAAAGTCAGATAAAGGAGTACTCATTTTCATGACCATCCTCCCCCCCCCCCCCCCCACACACACACTTGACAATCAGGGAGGTATATCAGAGAATGTAAAACTGTTTGGTCAGTGCTGTTGTGAATTTAGAATTCGAATGAATACTGGAACAAAATATTTCCTTTTCTATTTGTTTTACTGGTGGAGCACGGAAAATGGCGTCCTGAAGGCAACAACTGAAATTCGGAAGACAAAGCATGGGAAGGATCAGCCAAGATGGCAGTCGCTTTACCCACAAGCTGCTGATCGCAGTACTACTTGAGATATCTTTTTGTTCTTCTCCAATTATTTTTTTTAGCAGATTCTAACAATTCTCCAAAGACTTTTCTTGTTTTTAACACTAAGGTTGTTGTACCAACAGATGGAAGCAAAACTTAGAACACTCTCTATGTAGGACTTGTAGAACAAAGAAATAATCTTTTTGTCAACAAAAAATGAGTTCAGCTTCCTTAGAAAATTTATCCGTTCTTGTCCCTTTTTGACAACAGCGTCCGTGCTAGCATCCCAGTTTAATTTGCGATCAAAAATAGTTTAAAAAAATAAGGACGATGTCTGTGATGTAGAGGTATTTGTGCCTTAATAAGGGCGGTGTCTGTGATGTACAGGTGTTTGTGCCACACTTTGATAAGGACAGCGTCTGTGATGTACAGGTATTTGTGCCTTGATAAGAACGGTGTCTGTGATGTACAAGTATTTGTGCCTTGATAAAGACGGTGTCTGTGATGTACAAGTATTTGTGCCACACTTTGATAAGGACAGCGTCTGTGATGTACAGGTATTTGTGCCTTGATAAGAACGGTGTCTGTGATGTACAAGTATTTGTGCCTTGATAAAGACGGTGTCTGTGATATACAGGTATTTGTGCCTTGATAAGGGCGGTGTCTGTGATGTACAGGTATTTGTGCCTTGATAAAGACGGTGTCTGTGATATACAGGTATTTGTGCCTTGATAAGGGCGGTGTCTGTGATGTACAGGTATTTGTGCCACGCTTTGATAAGGACGATGTCTGTGTTTTTTTGCAGGTATTTGTGCCACGCTTTGATAAGGACGATGTCTGTGGTTTTTGCAGGTATTTGTGCCACGCTTTGATAAGGACGATGTCTGTGGTGTTGTAGGTATTTGTGCCACACTATAACAACAGAGATCTATACCTGTTATGTACAGATAGATACCTGTTACGTACAGATAGATATTCCACACTGTGATAACGACGACACCTATGCTGTGTGCAGGTATCGGCATCACCTTCGCCCCTGTGCTGTCCCGTTTCCTGATAGACCACTTCAGCTGGCGGGAAACCATGCTGATCCTGGCCGCCATCACCGCTCACTGCTGCGTCTTCGGAGCCGTCATGTTCCCCATGCACGAGCCCCCCTCCCCCTGCCTCCGCCGCTGCCGCCGTCTCCTCGAGTCAGGGCACCTGGATCCCGATCCTCGTGGAGACGGGCATGCCCCCTCACACCCTGTGCCCTGGGCAGACAGGCACCCAGGCCTTCCAGCGGATCAACACTCCCTGTCCAGTCCCTACAAAGACGTTCGGACGTCTCGGTATTCTTTACTCAAAGAAGGTCGCCTGTAGTGACGGGTTCAACCCTGGAGATGGGACAAACGAGCTGTCAAGTATACCACGGAGAAAAGAAGAGGATGTTGTGGTCGATGAGCTGAAGGCCGACACTGACCATTCAGCAGAGACCTGTCAGCTGCTGGCAAAAAAGACACAAGATGCTGACGGGACTGACTGCCCACACTCCGAACAAAATGCCAGGCTGTGGTGATCAAAACCTGACAGAGTCTCCGCAACTTTCAGAAGGGACTCGGCACATTCCGGAGCATGATGCTGGTGCAGTGGGACAGCCACAGCCCCATTTCAGGTCTGGACAATCTCTGAAGGCACAGACTCACCAGGAGAGCGCTAGACCTTCCCCTCATCCTCCTCAGCGGCTGAGTCACAGCGCTCACGATCTGCACAGGCTTCCTGGACACGGTGACCACCATCACCCGCATCGCCATTCCCTGGGCGGCAGTGTGGCCAGGATGAAGGGTGCAGGCACAGCCCGGGGCAGCCAGCTGGACCTGAGGACTCTCTCCATCTTCTCCAGCATCCACAGCCTGCACAGCGGAGGTCTGCCCGCCACAGCTGACCTTGTGACCTCTTCACCTGACCTTGACCCTGCAGACCACGGGGAGGGTGGTGGTGGTGGTGGTGGTGCTGGGCTGAGGGTGTTGCTGAACGTGCCCTTCCTGTTCCTGTGCCTGAACTTGTTCCTGTCCAACATGGCCTGCGCCATCTTCAACATCCACCTGCCGGCCTTCGCACAGCAGGTGGGCGCTTAGGCGTTGGGGGGGGGGGGGGGTGGGGGAGGAATGGGGGGGGTGGGGGGTCTGTGAAGTGTACGCGATAGAGCTGGTGGAACTAGTCTGTCAAATCATTGTCTGTGCCAGCTGTGAAGAATTAGGGTACACTTATTCTGTTTGGGGACGGGGGTGGTCGGGGTTGGGGGGGGGGCGTGGTGTGAAGTGTACACAGCTGAAGGAGCTAGGAAATAAGAGCGAGGAGTGGAAGATGGCCGCTTCAATATTCCTCAGAGATGGGTCTCGACGTCAGTGTACGACTTATAGAACAAGGAATTGTACATCCTTTCCTTATTCATGTATTCATTAGTTTATTTCGAGGATAATGGAATAAGCACTCATGTTCACTTTTTTACACCCAGTCCCTGTGTCCGTGCAGTTTTGTCAATTTTCGTCATCCGTTCACACCAGCACAAATGTCCTGCTCTTCCGAAAGGCGGAACAGGTTTTAACGTGTGCGCTAAGACGTTCTGTGAGCGTTCGCATACTGGACCTCGGTAAGTAAAACGAGTAAAGAGGCAACTTGTGGACGAAGGAGCATCTTGCAGTTTGCTGGAGGTAAAATCTTCACTTCCTGCCGAAGCCTGTTCTTAAGCATCCCCCAAGGTTTAGAAAAAACATCTCAGCAGCTGCCGTAGCGCAGTGGTTAGCACATTGGATTCCTGACCGAAGTTCGCAAGTTCGAATACAGTAAGAGTCAAAGGGTTGGTTGTTTGTTGTTTACTTCTGCTGGCTCCTACCCGACATGGGTTGGCTGTGGGCTGATGGCGAAGACTGGACCACACTGTCCAGCTCCATCACTGCGCAGGATACCATGTTGAGAGTGTTGCTGGATTACTTGACACATTGCGCTGAGGAAATTACTCTATAAATTCCATACTATATTATTATTATTAACATTGCAGGTATCTGTATCTCTCGGGCCCGGTTGACACTGGGATCATGAAAGGATGCCTGGAGTATAGCGCAAGTACTTTCAAAGCAGGTGCACTTCCAGGGCATCGTTATTACACCATCATCTTCCTCACCATTGACCATTATACCATGAAAACAAAACTGCCTCTAGTTCGGTGGGCCAGGCTGCTCTGGTCTCATGGTGATCTCAGTTTGGGGTTCCCCATACACGTCTGAGCCTGTGGTGAGCTGGGGTCAAAACTATCGGGTTTACAGTTTCATCGGAAAAGGTCTTCAGGGGTAGGTTGTGGTGGTCGCCATCCCAGGATGGTGTCTGTCACTCTTCCTGGCTCCGCCACTAAGCTGTCGTTGTCGTCAGCAGGGGGCTGGTAGGTGGTAGGTGTCCTGCACGTGTTGGATCAAGGCAGGCACCACGGAACATCCCCAAAGTGACCCAGTATGCAGAGCGGGGTTCTTCTGATCGGTGGCCCCGTGGCAGCCTGAGATTGATCAACTCTCCGTGGACTTGTGACAATTGAGGAGTGACTTGACAAGACTAGATGTAGGGATGGGTGGGGGGGGGGGGGGGGGGGGATTGGAATGAGAGGTGTGAGAACAGCAGGAACTAATGCATGAGTAGATGCTGGTTTTGTTTCTCTGTGTGTGTGTGTGTGTGTGTGTGGGGTGGGGGGAAGAGGGGTTGTTGTTCGTTCGTTTGTTTGGGTGATTTTGTTTCTAGACTTGTCTGATTGTTTTCGTTTTTTAACGTTGTGGGGTTTTTTTTTGTTCCTGGTGTGTGTGTGTGTGTGTGTGTGTGTGTGTGTGTGTGTGTGTGTGTGTGTGTGTGTGTGGCAAAGTCAAAGTCACAATTTTATTTCCAAATGGTTCATTGAATAAGCAATTCATTTTCTTTTTTCCCCCATCAAGCCATCTATCTAAGAGCAAAAACAACTTCATCAATAATATTTTAACTACAACATTATTATGCGTGTGTGTGCCTGCGTGCATACGTGTGAGCGTGCATGCGTGTGTGTGCGCGTGCATGTGTGTGTGTGTGCGTGCATGTGTGTGTGTGTGCGTGTGTGTATGTGTGTGTGTGTGTGCGCGTGTGTGTGTGTATGCGTGTGCATGTGTGTGTGTGTGTGTGTGTGTGTGTGCAGCGAGGTCTGGATGACCAGGACATCACCTTGGTGCTGGCCATGGACGGAGTGGCTTTGTTCCTGGCCCGCATTCTGCTGGGGGCCCTGGGTCACGATGACCGCGTGGACAAGCTGGCCGTCTACTTCGGCATGCACCTAGTTGCCTCCCTTGTGCAGGTCACTCTCAGTTCTGTCCCTTGTCCGAATGTGACGGTGGTGGGTTGTTTTTAGTTCGGTTTTGGGCTGGTTTAGGTTTGATTTGTTTATTGGCTGGGTTTTGGGTTTATGTGTTTGTTTTTTTGTTTTGGAGTTGGGTGGGGGATTAGGGAGATGGTGGTCGTTACTTAGTCCTCTTCATCCCATGTGCCGGGACACAAGGCGCCAACAAAATCCCTCCAGCCTTTTCTGTCTTGGGCAAGCCAGCTCAATTCATTCCAGGTCTTGCCCGCCTCTCTCATCTCCTCCTCTACTGTCCTCCTCCAAGTGCCGAGTGGTCTGCCTCGTTTCCTCTTCCCTGGTGGTGCCCATCTCAGCGCAGTATGAGGGAGTCTGTTGGTGGTCGTTGGTTGATTGATTTCGTAGTTGGCTGTCTACCTATTTATTTATTCTTTAGTCGTTTATTCATTTTATAAATACCTTCACTTTTTTAAAATTTGGCTTATAATTTTTTTTTAGACATTCTTCACATCTGTATTTTCTTTGGTTTTGTTTTCTCGTTAACTTTCTACATGTTTTATCTAATATCTGACGCATTTAACTATGTACTTTAGTTTACTTCTTCTCTTAAAAGCTGTTGTTTTTAATATTTCTGGAAAATTCCTTTTTCTGATTTAAAAAAATGTTTGGAAGGAGGGGAAATCTCTATGAAACGCTACGGAAAGATTTTGTGTGTGCTGCTGTATTTCCTCTTTCTGTATGCTTTTGATACTCGGACATTGACAGTGGATATAGAGAGAAGAATGCAGGCCATGGAAATGAGGTACTATTGTGAGATACTGAACATAACGTACACTGACCTGATCTGTAATGAACAAATAACGAACATTGCATACACTGACCTTATCTGTAATGAACATTTCAAACACACCGACCTTCTCTGTAATGAACATTACATACACTGACCTGATCTGTAATGAACATTTCAAACACACTGACCTTCACCGTAATGAACATTACAAACACACTGACCTGATTGAAATGAACATTACAAACACACTGACCTGATCTGTAATGAATATTTCAAACACACTGACCTGATCTGTAATGAACATTCCATACACACTGACCTGATCTGTAATGAACATTACACGCACTGACCTTATCTGTAATGAATATTACATACACTGACCTTATCTGTAATGAACATTTCAAACACACTGACCTTCTCTGTAATGAGCATTACATACACACTGACCTGATCTGTAATGAACATTACACGCACTGACCTTATCTGTAATGAACATTTCAAACCCTGACCTGATCTGTAATGAGCATTACATACACACTGACCTGATCTGTAATGAACATTACACGCACTGACCTTATGTGTAATGAACATTTCAAACACACTGACCTTCTCTGTAATGAGCATTACATACACTGACCTGATCTGTAATGAATATTACGCGCACTGACCTTATGTGTAATGAACAAATGCCCCAAACCCTCAGACAGTGTCCTGATCTATATAGAGATCTGCTGACTTCAGCTAAAGAATTTTGTTTAATGTGATTATGGCCACGTTGCAAGGTCCAATGGCCACATGAACATTGTATTGAGAGGGGCAGGATGGCCTCGTGGTTAGAGCGTTGTGCTCGAGATACGACGTACCTGGATCAAGCCTGAGTTAGAGCCACCTCCGAGATGCCCTTTCAAGGTAATTTTTCCCCTGCAGTTAACATCAGCACTATACTGACTCCACTCCCCAAAAGTCCTTTGGAGGAGACTACATTATTATCTTTTTTTTATTTCGAAGATAATGGAATAAGCACTCATGTGCTTTTTTACATCAAATCCCCGTGTGCATGCGGTTTTGTACATTCTGTCATCCGTTCCCACCGGCACACAATGGCCTACTCTTCCGAAAAGCGGAACGGGTTTTAACGTGTGCCCAAGATGTTCTGCATGCGTTCGCACACGGGACCTCGGTTTATAGTCTCATCCGAAGGACCTTTTGGGGGGAGGGGGGGGGGGTGGAGTAGGTACTGATGTTAACTCCAGAGGAAAAATCCTCTTAAACGAGATTCGAACTCGGGTGAGCAGATCACGAATACATCACTCTAACCACCAGGCTATCCTGTCCCTGTGTTTGAACGCGTGCAGAACATCTGGCATATACGTTGAACCCTCCCCCCCCCCCCTCAAAACAAAAAAAAACACCCCAAAAAACCCCAAAACCCCAAACAACAAAACAACAACAAAACAACAACAAAGCAAACCAAACAAAACAACAAAACCCCACCGTTCGTTGTGCATGTCCTTGCTCACACCCCCCCATCTCGCTGACCCCTGCAGACCCTCATCCCCTGGACGCACAACCTGGCGGGGGTGACCGCCATGGCGTCGCTGATGGGCATCTACTACGGCAGCGTGTACTCTCTGCTGACCACGCTGACCATCTCCATCCTGGGCCTGCCCTCTCTGGCCTTTGCCTTCGGCGTGGAGATGGTGTGTGCGGGGCTGGGCTACCTGCTGGCCCCGCCTCTGGCAGGTGAGGGCGGGCGGGGGGGGGGGGGGGGGGGGGGGGGGGGTAGTGCTGGTGTCTATATGTGTGTGTGTGTGTGAGTCAGATTCAGATTCAGATTCAGATCAGAATATTTTTATTGCCATTTAAGTCATTTAGTCATGTAGACTTATTTGACACAACAAAAACATCAATTATAGTTATTATCTATTTTGGCTAAAAGTGATGTACACTCTGTGTGTGTGTGTGTGTGTGTGTGTGTGTGTGTGTGTGTATGTGTGTGTGTTGTGGTGTGTTTGCGTGTGTGTGTGTGTGTGTGTGTGTGTGTGTGTGTGTGTGTGTGTGTGTGTGTGTGTGTATGTGTGTGTCTTCTTGACTGTTCTGTGTGTGTGTGTGTGTCCTCTTGACTTCCCTCTGTGTGTGTGTGTGTGTGTGTCCTCTTGACTTCCCTCTGTGTGTGTGTGTGTGTGTGCGCGTGTGTGTCTCTTGAATGTTCTGTGTGTGAGTGATTATTATTATTATTATTATTATTATTATTATTATTATTGTTGTTGTTTTATTTCGAAGGTAATGGAATAAGCGCTCATGTCGGTTTTTTTTTTACATCCAGTAACCGTGTACATGCGACTTTGTAAGTTTTCTCATACGTTCCCACCAGCACACAGTGAGCTACTCTTCCAAAAGGTGGAGCAGGTTTAACGTGTACGCAAGATGTTCTAATGTGCGTGCGAGCGTGCGCGTATGTGTGTGTGTATACACAGGAAGACTACAAGAGTACTTCTCTGTCAAAATTGCAAAATGTAACTGTTTTTGCGTCATGGCATAGTGTCGCGAATATAAACGCTGTCCAATTACAATATTTCTTTCTTCAACATCACCCCCCCCCACCACCACCCCTACCAATATTTCCTTGTTATCTATAAATGTAGGGGTGTCAAATTGTTCAGGAGATTAATGGGGTATCCTTACTTCTGAAACTGAAAGCACGTTTTTCCATAGACAATTAATTGCATGGTAGACAGCTTAGTGCCGCTTTTGACAAATGCGACGTAAAATTATGTGGAGTTCTTCTTCTTCCTGGTCGTCAAACGCTCAGACAGCAACTATTGTCATATGAGCGAAAACGCGTTGCGCTGCCGTTAAGCGCCTGACAACTCAGACCCTGCGCATCCGACTTCGGCATAGGAGAGAAGTTATCTTTTCCAGTCTTTCTGAAAAAAAAGAAAAACAGACAGAAGAATGGACCAAGAAGGCAGAAAATAGATGAGAAGGGATTGACAGGAAGAAAAGGAAGAAGGCAGAAACAAAGAGAGGGATAGAAAAGAGGGGAGTTCCTAGCACATAATTTCCAGAAGGTGGAGATGCTATTCATACTGACAGGCCGTCAGCATCCCCACGGGGGGTGGGGGTGGGGGTGGGGGGAGCCTGTGTGAACAATAGTAATCATTGCTCTTTGATGCTGATGGTGTTGGCAGGCTTGGTGGTGGACGTGACGGGAGACTACAACCACAGCATGTACCTGGGAGGTGAGGTTTGGGTTTGCTCCCTTGTTCAGTCTTGTGTCCTTTAGTTCTATTCTTTTATTTCGAAGATAACGGAATAAGCACTTGTGTGCTTTTTTACATCCAGTCCCCGTATGGATGAGGTTTTGTAAACCTGTTCCCACCGGCACACAATGGTCTATTCTTACGAAAAGCGGAACAGAATTTAACGTGTGCACAAGATGTTCTGCGTACGTTCGCACACGGGGCCTGGGTTTATCGTCTCATCCGAAGGATTTCTGGCACTGAGCTAGCAGTCAATGAATGCTTCCTGCCTGCTTGGCGCTTAATGGGTTAAATGTGTGATCACTGACTCTGTGCGTGCGTGCGTGCGTGCGTGCGTGCGTGCGTGTGTGTGTGTGTGTGTGTGTGTGTGTGTGTGTGTGTGTGTGTGGAGAGAGAGAGAGAGAGAGAGAGAGAGAGAGAGAGAGAGAGAGAGAGAGAGAGAGAGAGAGAGAGAGAGAGAGAGAGAGAGAGAGAGAGAATGACAATGACAATGACAAATTCTTTTATTTCGAGGATAATGAATAAGCACATATGTGCTTTTTTACATCCAGTCCCCGCCCGTTAGGGATACATCTTAATAATAATAACCCAATACAGAGGAGAGAGAGAGAGAGAGAGAGAGAGAGAGAGAGAGAGAGAGAGAGAGAGAGAGAGAGAGAGAGAGAGAGAGAGAGAGAGAGAGTTAGTTTTGATAAGTAAGCAGGCATTTTGTAAAAGCTGTTATCGATTTGCTGATATTGATTGTAGATGCGCACACTTGTTGATATTGATTGTTGATTTCATTGCTTATTAGAACACTTGGTATAAGTGATAGTTGACTATGCGCTTGAGGTGGATCGGTGGTCTAGAGGTAACGCGCCTGTCTAGAAAGCGAAAAGTCCGGGTCTGAAGTGTGCGGCGGTTCGTACCCCGTTTGGACCGGAAACTTTTCCCCCATCCATTAGACCATGAGTGGTGGTCTGGGCGCTAGTCTTTCGGATGAGACGATAAACCGAGGTCCCGTGTGTTACTCGTAATTATTTAGCGCACGTAAAAAAACCCACGGCAACAAGAGAGTTGTCCCTGGCAAAATTCTTAGAAAAAAGCCACTCTGATAGGGAAACAAATACAGTTGCAGACATGAAAAAAAAAAAAAAAAGGGTGGCGCAGCGCTTGTGGCGACGCGTTCTCTCGCTCTCCCCGGGGAGAGCAGCCCGAATTTCACGGAGAAATCTGCCGTGACCTAAAGTGGTATGAAATGAAATCTGAGCGCTTTGATTTGTTGCTTTACAAGATTCAGCGCTATATAAATTCCATACATTATTATTATTATTATTATTATTATTATTATTATTATTATTATTATTATTATTTATGTCAAGGCTTGCTAATGTCAGGTGTTGACTTTGATGTTGACTTGGAGGTTTTATGATGTTGACTTTTGTGTTGACTTGCAGGCATATTGCTGTTGACTTACAGGCTTTGGGGTTGACCTTAGTGTTGACTTACAGGCTTTGGGGTTGACCTTAGTGTTGACTTACAGGCTTTGGGGTTGACCTTAGTGTTGACTTACAGGCTTTGGGGTTGACCTTAGTGTTGACTTACAGGCTTTGTGGTTGACCTTAGTGTTGACTTACAGGCTTTGGGGTTGACCTTAGTGTTGACTTACAGGCTTTGGGGTTGACCTTAGTGTTGACTTACAGGCTTTGTGGTTGACCTTAGTGTTGACTTACAGGCTTTGGGGTTGACCTTAGTGTTGACTTACAGGCTTTGGGGTTGACCTTAGTGTTGACTTACAGGCTTTGGAGTTGACCTTAGTGTTGACTTACAGGCTTTGTGGTTGACCTTAGTGTTGACTCACAGGCTTTGTGGTTGACCTTAGTGTTGACTTACAGGCTTTGTGGTTGACCTTAGTATTGACTTACAGGCTTTGGGGTTGACCTTAGTGTTGACTTACAGGCTTTGGGGTTGACCTTAGTGTTGACTTACAGGCTTTGGGGTTGACCTTAGTGTTGACTTACAGGCTTTGGGGTTGACCTTAGTGTTGATTTGAAGGCTTTCTGATGTTGATGACTCCATTTCACTGTTGACTTGCAGGCTATCTGGTGTTGACTTGCTGGCTCACTGATATTGACTCTGTTGATGATTTGCAGGCTTTTGATACTGACTTGTAGATTGTGTTCTTGACTTGGTTGATTGCTGATAAGAATTGTTTTCTTACAGGTTTTGTTTTATCAACTTGTTGACTTACAGGCTTTCTGATGTTAACTTGTTGCTTGTTGATTTGCATGCTTTCTGGTGTTAGCGTGTTGATTTTGCTTTTGACTTGCAGGTTTTATTATGTTAACCTGTTGACTTTGCTGTTGACTTGCAGGTTTTATTATGTTGACTGTTGACTTTGCTGTTGACTTGCAGGTTTTATTATGTTAACCTGTTGACTTTGCTCTCGACTTGCAGGTTTTATTATGTTAACCTGTTGACTTTGCTCTCGACTTGCAGGTTTTTATTGTGTTGACTTGCGAGCTTTTGATGTTAACCTGTTGACTTCCAGGATCTCTGGTGTTAACTTGTTGACTTTGCTGTTGTCTTGCAGGCTTTCTGATGTTGACTTGCAGGCTTTTAATGTTGACACTTGTTGACTTTGCTGTTCCCTTGCAGAATTTCTTATCTTGACTTTGCTGATGACTTGCAGGCTTTCTGACATTGACTTTGCTGTGACTTGCTGGCTTTCTGGTGTTAACTTGTTGACTTTTAGGATTTCTGGTGTTAACTTGTTGACTTTGCTGTTGACTTGCAGGTTTTCTGAGTTGACTTTCAGGATTTCTGGTGTTAACTTGTTGACTTTGCTGTCGACTTGCAGGCTTTCTGATGTTGACTTTGCTGTTGACTTGCAGGCTTTCTGATGTTGACTTTGCTGTTGACTTGCAGGCTTTCTGATGTTGACTTTGCCGTTGACTTGCAGGCTTTCTGGTGTTGACTTTGCTGTTGACTTGCAGGCTTTCTGATGTTGACTTTGCCGTTGACTTGCAGGCTTTCTGGTGTTGACTTTGCTGTTGACTTGCAGGCTTTCTGATGTTGACTTTGCCGTTGACTTGCAGGCTTTCTGATGTTGACTTTGCTGTTGACTTGCAGGCTTTCTGATGTTGACTTTGCCGTTGACTTGCAGGCTTTCTGATGTTGACTTTGCTGTTGACTTGCAGGCTTTCTGATGCTGACTTTGCTGTTGACTCACAGGCTTTCTGATGCTGACTTTGCTGTTGACTCACAGGCTTTCTGATGCTGACTTTGCCGGTGACTTGCAGGCTTTCTGATGCTGACTTTGCCGTTGACTTGCAGGCTTTCTGATGTTCCTCTCGGCCCTCAGCCTGCTGTGTCTGACCTGCTTCCGGCCTCCAGGGGCGCCACCCATCGGCTACAACCCCCCTCCCTCCTCCTCCTCCTCCACGGACTCTGAGGTTCAAACCCCGCCAGGCCAACAAGACGTGGAGGGCAGGTGACTGGGTGGAAGCCGCGAGTGGCTCGGTGTGCCAGGTGAAAGCCCTCCCTCCTCCCCCCCCGAGCCTGCACAGAGGAGCTGCAGGCCTGACCTGGGCTGTGTCTGTCTGTCTGTGTGTCTGTCTGTCTGTGTGTGTGTCTGTGTGTGTGTGTGTGTCTGTGTGTGTGTCTGTCTGTCTGTGTGTGTGTGCGGCAAGAGCAGGATCCTCACTTTCCGGAGATCTCCTCCTCCTCCTCCTACTGGGACTGGAAGCTGGTTGGGTGTGTTCTGGTGGTCAGGTTAGCCAGTGGGGCTGTTGACAGGGTGTCATGTCCGTCATATCAGCAAAACCTGAGGGCCAGTATCTGACCCACTGACCTGCCGATGAGGGTCAAACTCTTCGGACCCCTGGAGGGAGGGCCTTCAGCAACACTTGTCAGGGCTTCAGGAGGTGCTGTCTGAGCGTTCGACGAAGAAGAATATGAGCAAAAATGCGTTGCGCTGCCGTTAAGCGCCTGACAAGTCAGGCCCAGCGCATCCGACATGGTATAACTAACTTCAAGCTGGGATTTTTTTTGTCCGTTTGTCAGCAAGAAATGTCAGCTTGCGTTAGGGTTGAAAGCACACACGAAGTCTGTGACAGCGGAGATTTGCCATACTGATTCAGCTGGTAGATATTTATATTATCGGCATGAAAACGGGTAGGTGAAGGGGTGGGTGGTGGGGTGGTTAGAGTCTGACGTATGCCCTCACTGCGATCTGAGGGCGCGAGTTTGTGTCTCTCCGCTGAGCTGTGTGTCTGTGGGGATGTTTCCTGCTGGAGTTAGCATCAGCCCCGACTCCATTCTCCTGCAAGGTGTTGGAGCAAGACTGTAAGCCCAGGCTCCATGTCCGAACTCTCGCAGTTTTCCTTGGCTACAGCTCCCAAGTCCGTCAATGGTCAGAGTTTTGCCCATGCAGCCATTTTTGCCTACCATTAAGGTGACCGCATTCCGACTTCGGGGGTGAATAATAATAATAATAATAATAATAATAATAATAATGTATGGAATCTATATAGCGCTGAATCATATATGCATACATTTTGTGCCCGGGTGAAAAATTCGTCCATATGTCGTAGAAGAGTAGGCCAGCTATGGCCGGTGTTTTGGGTGACACGAACAGACCCAGCATGCAGTCTGAGGTCTAGAGAGGGATGGGCTCCGCCTGCTTCAACTGAATCCAGATACAGCCTGAAATTTCAAGCAGGAGCACCATTGAGTCTTGGGGGAATTAAGGGAGAGAAGGCGGAGGAGACAGCAGAAAATCTTACGCACACGTTAAAACCAGTTCCGCCTTTCGGAAGAATAGGCCATTGTGTGTCGGTGGGGACGGATGACAAAATTTACAAAATTGCAAACACACGGGGACTAGATGTAAAAACGCAAACGAATTCCATTATCCTCGAAATAAGGTGGGTTTTTTTTTTTTAATGGCATTGTGCTGATCACTGCCGTGGAGTTGTCGGTCTTAGTTGATGACTAGAAATGACTGTGAAATGAACTGAATTATGAATTGAATTGTCGCAGAAACTTGAAGATAGTTGATGCCAAAATGGGTGGAAAACTGTCGAGAGTGCTAGAGAGTCAATAGAGCTCTACACTTTGTGTAAGCACCAAACATCCTTTGAACAGCATCTAGACAGCCTATCACTGTGCTGCAGCCTGTCCATGTTAACAATCAGAACTAGCGACCATGAACTGCCAACAGAGAAAGGAAGATGTGCATTGACCACATGATGAAAGGACTCTGTACTCTGTGTGAAATGATGAATCGTTTGGGGGAAGAATATCGCTTTGTTATGGAATGCCCAGCACTGCAGAACATTTTTTTTGTTGCCTCATCTTCTGTGACGTCCCCGTCCTGCTGTTCCCACGTCGCTCATTCCAATCTCCCCGCCACAGCCATACCCAGATTTGTCATGTCTCATCCCCAGGGTCGGAAGTCCACAGGGAGCCTATCAATACCAGGCCGCCGTGGGGCCACCAGTCAGAAGGGCCCTGCACTGCTGCTGGGTCACTTTGGTGGTGTTCAGTGGTGCCTGTTCTGAGCTAACATACGCAGGACACCACCTACTAAGCCCCCTACTGACGACAGTATTAGCTCAGTCGCGGAGCCAGACAGTGAGTCACCCACCCGAGGTGGCAACCACCACAACGTCCCTCCAACGACTGCCCCCCCCCCCCCCCCCCATTCCAAATCTCCAAGCCCAAAGGCGTTGACATTAACTCACCACATGCACAGAAGTGTATGGGGAAACCAAAACTGAGGTCACCATGAGACCAGAGCAACTGCGACGACCCAATTAGAGGCATTTAAAAAAAATTGCATGATGATCAATGACAATGAGGTGCTGCTATGAAGGTGCATGTGCTTTGAAAGTACTTGACAGGGTTATACTCTACGCTTACTATCATAATATTCCCGGCGTCAACCAGGCCCGAGAGATACGGACACCTGCAGTGTTGGTCATGTAATTTGAGCAACACTCTCAAAATCGCATCCGTTAAGTGGATGAAGCTTGACTGTGTGGTCCCAGTCTTCCCACTGAGCCCACAGCACACTCACTCTGGGTAGGAGCTGGCCGGAGTCCGAAAAATCCCTATGACTCTTATGGGATTCGAACCCGCGACCTTCCAGTCCGAAATCCAAGGCACTAACCACTGCGCCATGGCGGCTGGTGGCCCTGCAGAGCTGAAGGGGCCAGATCTGGCCAGGTGTAGTAGCACCATTCCCCAGATTTTTATAGAGAAGTGTCACTGATGAAAGTCGGCAGCAGAAAACAAGTTATTGAACTTTGAAAACTTCATTAAACAGTGACTACAGATGTTTCGCTAGATCATTTTTTCATATATTTGCATAATAATAATAATATATGGAATTTATATAGCGCTGAATCTTGTAAAAAAACAAACAAATCGAAGCGCTTGCACTCAATCATTTACAGGCATGCAACTCTCCTTAAACATAATGAACAGATTTCAAAAACCATGCGCGCGCACGTATGCACGCATGCACGCACACACACGCACACACACACACACACACTCGGAACAACACTTAGAAGGTGAAAGATGCTGTTGAAAATTAGGGACAGATATTTGGGGGGAAAGTCTCAGGTAGGAAATAAGTGTGTTTTGAGGCTGGATTTGAAGGTATCAGTGAAGCTTTGGCGAAGTGAAGAGTGGAGGTCATTCCAGGTGGATGGACCAGAACAGAGAAGGAGCGACGGCCAACAGTGGTTTGTTTGAATCTGGGTGTTCGAAAGCACAAAGTATTCGGCTGAACGAAGGGAACAGGATGGAGTGTACAGATGAAGACAGTTACAGAGATAAGAGGATGCAGATTTGTGGAGACATTTGAAACAGAGGGTATTGATTTTATACTCCAGTCTTTGTGAGAAAGGCAGCCAGTGAAGAGATCGCAGAAGAGGAGTGATGTGTTCAGATTTTTTCTTTCTTAGGACCAGTCGAGCTGCAGAGTTTTGTATGCATAAACATGTATATATGTATATAACTTTTGTTCTACACAGTTCTTCATTTTTCTAGTCATGTTTCTTATGATGTGTAGCTTTTGTTGTTATCCTCCTCTCTTTTATTACCTCATACACGTAGGGCACGGGATAGCTCAGTGGTCGGAGCACTCGCTTTCCCCCAGCCAAGTTAAGCAGCGTCGAGCGTGGTTACCAAGTGGATGGGTGACCGTTTGCGCGCCTTGGCTTCAGTACAGTCTCCCAGTTCACCCAGCTGTAAATGAGTACCTGCCTCTTTAACGTCAGGAAAAGTAAAGCAGCGAGGGAGAGGAGATGGGCGCCGCCCTCAATGTTGGCTCCTAGAGAAGTGAGGTCTCTGACGCCTCGCTCCCCTAAGACCACAAAGGCTATGGGACACCTTTACCTTCGCCTTTATACGTGTATACTTTCTAAAAGCACGTGAGTAACTTGCCATCCATCCAGGGTGCATCAGCCCCGACAGTGTGTCACCATGTCTACTGCATCATCATCATCGTTATCATTGTCGTATGTGCACTGGTGGTTGGCTCTCCCTCTGGATACCTCGTCATTCGTTTGTTGATATCAAATGTCTGCTTTTTGTTTCCCTATGGCTCAAAAGAGTTCATGGCAACAAGCGATTACAATACTGTTTTCAGTGACAGTAAATTGAATGGACAGTTTGGTTATTGTAGACCAGTTAGGCCTGGCCTCCTGATGCCCCTGTGACATTACTACTTTCTTCTTATTCTTTCTCCCTATTCTTTAGTCTATTCTTTCTTCTTTCTTCCGTCTTCTTATTATTTATCTTTATTTCTTATTCTGCCTTCTTTCCTCTGTTCTTTATTCTTAGGCTTGATTGAAATGGGTTATCGATCACTGTGCCTAATACATGGTGCTTTCCCGTGGGAATGCAGGGATCCTGTCAGTATAAACAGCATCCCCACCTTCTGGAAATTCTGTTAGGGTTCCCTCATCTCTATCCTCTCTTTGTTTCTGCCCTGTTCCATTTCTTCCTGTCATCTCCTTCTTGTCTATTGTCTGCCTTCTTGGTCCTTTCTCCTGCCTTTTTTCCACAAAGACTTAAAAGGTAACAATTCTCTACCACGCCGAATTCGGATAAGCTGGGCCTGACTTGACAGGCGCTTGACGGCAGCGCAACACATTTTCGCTGGTAATATGACATACAACAATAGTTGCTGTCTGAGAGTTCAACGAGGACGAAGAAGAAGAAGAAGACAGGGTGCTGTGATCGTGTTTCCTTTCCTAGAAACAGTCGTTGTGGTCCATAGCATCTCAGTACAAGATGAATTATTTGTGTTTAACAGAGTATGTTGATGCTGGTTGGCCACATCAGTCTAGTAGTTAATGCAAGAGTATTGTGCAAATCCTGCAACAAACGGGAATGACAGCATGCCTTGTGGCATTCACATACTTAAGAACCTCCCCTAGCATAGGACAGACACAACTATCGGCCATCTGCTTCCCCACTTGGTTGGATGATCCAAGATATATCGCCCACTGATCACAGTCCATGCCAAATGTGACACATCTTTAACTGTTCATCTTCTCATTTTGGAAGCAAATCTGGACTAATGGTACATAATTTCTTTTTGATTTCAAAAGTGATTGCACGATCACAAACAGCAATTATCGATATTAGAGGTTTTGCATAATTTATCATAAGCATTAAGCCCCCTCCCCCCCACTATGACCTTGTTTATTTAAGACACCATTCATTTGTTCTGCTGCGTTTAGTTATCATCAGATGTACCAACATTCTAAGTAATGTGTTTGCTGATAACAATCGACATGCTCAAGCCATACTGTATACATATTCCATTTCTTCTTCTTCTTGTTCTTGTTCTTGTTCTTGTTCTTCTTGTTCTTCTTGTTCTTCTTCTTGTTTCTCTTGTTCTTCTTCTTGTTCTTCTTCTTTTATGCTTCTTCTTCTTCTTCTTCTTCTTCTTCTTCTTCTTCTTATGTAAGCCTACAGACACTTGCATACATAGGTTTTTATGAGCTGGCACATTCAATGTAAATAAGTACGCATATGTACAAACTCATTTGTACGAATAATGTTTGTGTGTGCACGCGTGCGCAATATTTTGCATTGTATTGCGTTTGAAGCTGCTTTCTTATTGATTGTACTTTCAGGAAAAATAAAAGGGTGATTTGAAAACCCTATTTGCCAGCATCATAAATTTTTTTTTTGGCTTTTGGGTTGCAAGAATCTTTTCTTAAATTTTCTTTTTGCTCCGAGCTCAGTTAAGCTTGCTCTAGAATCCCAACTGGAAATGGTGTGGATAAAATGTTACAAACCAATGTAATTACCTACCCCTGTGTCATAAAATCCCAGCTTTACTTGTACCTGCAAACGTGTACGTGCGTGCCTTTGTGGAGAGGATTGAGGCCTCCGTTCACTAGGCGTCCTTTTTGATTAATAATAATAATAATAATAATAATAATAAGAATTTATATAGCGCTGAATCTTGTAAAGCAACAAATCAAAGCGCTCAGATGACTTAAAAAAAAATCTATGCGTGTGTATGCGGTTTTTAAAATTTTGTCATCTGTTCCCACCGGCAAAATATGGCCTACTCTTTCGAACAGCGGAACAGGATTTAACGTGCGCAAGATGTTCTGCATGCGTTCGCACACGGGGCCTCGGTTTATAGTCTCATCCGAAGGACTTTGACATTCAGTTCGATCTTTTTGTCAAACTGGGAAGAAAGGGCGAGGCTGGAATTGAACCCAGAACCTCACGGTTTTACTTGTTGGCAGGCAAACGTCTTAACCATCCTGCCACCTTCCTTCATAATCAGTACACCTTTCAAACATTTCGTGGAGCAGGTCGGGTTTTGCTTTTCCACACCTGACAAGTTGGAGCAAACAGGTTTGACCAGACTGTCTCAAGTGCGAGGTTGAACAGAACGAACAACAGGCCTGTTCTTGCAGACTCTCTGTCTTTACAATGGGTGCTGTGTGGTGGGTGGGCTGTCCCGACATTGCACAGCACTGTGGGGATCTAATGTGACCATTACCAGTCATTATGACACTTCACCGGCCAATCAGAATGCACCCTTCTTGGAATGATGGTTGCCGATTTGGAAAGGACTACCTTCATAGAACGGCCTGTAAACCTTTCAGTATGAACCACAATCAAATTCTGGACTGAGACGCAATACTGCGCTGATTTTACCTTGATGAAAAAAAGCAAATGCACTGCTTATTCAATGTACCATCTGAAAATAAAAGTTTGACTTTGACTTTGACTTTGGAGTATATACATTATCAGACCTGTGTGCACAGGTATGCCTCTGTACATAATTATTGTCTGTAAGAAGTTCTGCAACCACCGAGAAAAACAGAGCAACTCCATTAAAAACAACAAAAACAAACAAAGCAAGGAAACGCCCATTTTCTGTGTGATCCTAGACCACAATGTGCACAGTGTAAACACTTAGACAATGCTGCTGAACAGGCTAAACAGGGCTAACATGAAAACCTCGAGTTTGGTTCTGTTGATGAAGGGTATAAAAGAGCAAAAAAAAAGAAGAAAAAAAAAGAAACGAACAAAAAACAAAATAACCCCCCCTCCCCCCCAAAGCCACAAAACCCCACCAAAACCTCCAAAACAACAACCCTCCCTCCCCCCAACCCACAACAAAGAAAAAAAGGGGGGCGGGGGTGGTGGTGGTGAAGAAAACGAATTTCTCAAGTTGCTCAAAATGGGGGTAATGGCTGTGTTTTCCTATGTGGGGGAGGGGGGCCGGGGCAGAACAGCCCAGTGAACGATGACCTGATCTTCCACACAGACAGACGCTCTGGCACCTGTGAGCTAGCAGAAGCAAGACCAGGAGCCCAACAGTCTCAAACCATCCCAAGGCAAACACACCTGGATCTCCGGCACCCATTGACTGATATCAAAGGAGCCAGACATGTCTGCCAGAAGCCTTCACCCCCTCCCCCTATCCCCCCTTCCCCCCCTCTCCGCCTTTTCCGGTAGAGTTAAGGCTACACTACACATATGCGTTAAAACATGAGGTAGACTTATGTCTCCAGTGCGGGGTCCTCTGCTTGTTTAGAATTATTGTTCTACAGTGGTGGGAAAACCTCAATGCTTTGTGTTGCTTTAGAAATAAGGAAACAATCATAATACGAAATGGAATTTATACAGCCCTATATATATCTTACAGAGACATACCAAAGCGCTTGCACTCAACTCATTCTTACACAATCGTGCAACCAGTAACGATTAATAATTTTAACAAGTCCAAATGTGCATGCGCGCGCGCGCACACACACACACACACACACACACACACACACACACACACACACACACACACACACCACACACGCACCACGCACACACACATAAAGGTTATTCACTTCGGCAGGGTGATGGGATTTCAACTGTTGAAGGCAGGGAAAAGCTCTGAGATGAAACAGGAGAGGGAAATCTTAGGTTTGAAATAAATGTCTTGAGGCTGGATTTAAAAGTGTCAAAAAAAAGGCTTTTGGCAAAGAGAGAGAGGGATAGATAGATGCATATGATACATAAACGAATGCTGGTAGAGGCAGTGATGGCTTGTGTTTGTAATGTTTGAAGAAGTTCACCTGTAAAGCGCGGCCTAATGGTGTGTGGCAGGCGGTGATCAGCAGTGTAAACACACCCCTGTCAGGGCTGGCCTGGGGCAAAACGAATGCCGGCGTGGCGGCTACCACTACAAACACAATGAGCACACTGGACACACACTGTTTGGGTGGGGCTGTACAGGTGAAGCTCTCCTTCTGGGAAATGGCAGGTTCATAATTATTGATGCAATGCAATACAAGACAATACATACAAAGACGAGACATGACAAGATAAAATAAGATAGGACAAGATATTACAGCACAGCACAGCACAGCATAGCACAGCGCGGCACAGTACAATACAATACAATGCAATACAGCACAGCACAGCGCAGCACAGCACTACACTACACTACACTGCACTGCACGACACTACACGACACGACACTACACTATACTACGCAGCATGACTATTGCTAGTAACTGTCAGATGACATTGGCAGCATGACTATTGCTGCAGCATGACTATTGCTACAAGATGACTATTGCTACATCATGACTATTGCTACAGCACGACTATTGCTACAGCATGACTATTGCTACAGCATGACTATTGGTAGTAGCTACCAGAGGACGTTGACAGCTCGACTATTGGTAGTAGCTGTCAGAGGACAGGGGCAGGGAAGCCCACAGGACAGACAGGACAGACAGGACAGACAGACTGGACAGACAGGACAGGACAGGACAGGACAGACAGGACAGACAGGACAGGACAGACAGGACGACAGACAGGGACAGACAGGACAGGACAGGACAGGACAACCGGACAGGACAGGACAGACAGGACAGGACAGACAGGACAGACAGGACAGGACAGGACAGCAGGACAGGACAGACAGGACAGAGAGGACAGACAGACAGCGACAGGACAGACAGACAGGACAGACAGGACAGGACAGTACAGGACAGGACAGACAGGACAGGACAGGACAGACAGGACAGACAGGAACAGGACAGACAGGACAGGACAGACAGGACAGACAGGACAGACAGGACAGGACAGACAGGACAGGACAGACAGGACAGAGACAGGACAGGACAGACACAGGACAGGACAGACAGGACAGAGGACAGACAGGACAGACAGGACAGACAGGACAGGACAGGACAGACAGGACAGGACAGGAACGACAGACAGGACAGACAGGACAGGACAGACAGAGGACAGGACAGACAGGACAGGACAGACAGGACAGACAGGACAGGACAGGACAACAGACAGGACAGACAGCACAGACAGGACAGACAGACAGACAGACAGACAGGACAGACAGGACAGGACAGACAGGACAGACAGACAGGACAGGACAGGACAGGACAGACAGGACAGACAGGACAGGACAGACAGGACAGGACAGACAGGAACAGACAGGACAGACAGACAGACAGGACAGACAGGACAGACAGGACCAGGACAGGACAGAGACAGGACAGACAGGCACAGGACAGACAGACAGGACAGGACAGGACAGACAGACAGGACAGACAGGACAGGACAGGACAGGACAGAACAGGACAGACAGGACAGACAGACAGGACAGACAAAGGACAGACAGGACAGACAGGACAGGACAGGACAGGACAGACAGGACAGACAGACAGGACAGGACAGGACAGAAGCAACAGACAGGACAGGACAGACAGACGACAGGACAGGACAGGACAGACGACAGGACAGACAGGACAGGACAGACAGGACAGGACAGACAGGACAGACAGGACAGGACAGAAGACAGGACAGAGACAGACAGGACAGGGCAGGACAGGACAGACAGGACAGGACAGACAGGACAGACAGGACAGGACAGACAGGACAGACGACAGGACAGGACAGACAGGACAGGACAGGACAGACAGACAGGACAGGACAGACAGGACAGGACAGACAGGACAGACAGGACAGGACAGACAGGACAGGACAGACAGGACAGGACAGACAGGACAGACAGGACAGACAGGACAGGACAGACAGACAGGACAGACAGGACAGGACAGACAGGACAGACAGGACAGGACAGACAACACAGGACAGACAGGGCAGGACAGGACAGGACAGACAGGACAGACAGACAGGACAGGACAGGACAGCAGGACAGAGACAGGACAGACAGACAGGACGACAGGACAGGGCAGACAGAGACAGGACAGGACAGACAGGACAGGACAGACGGACAGGACAGACAGGACAGACAGGACAGACAGGACAGGACAGACAGGACAGACAGACAGGACAGACAGACAGGACAGACAGGTCAGACGAAGCTGAGACGGACGACAGGACAGGACCGCCAGACAGGGCAGTCGGACTGGTAGACAGACAGGGAAGGACAATCATGACACACGACAGGAATGCTGTCAGTCGCTACGACATCTCTGTACTGCCTGACTGTCTGTCGCATCGTCTGCACCCCCATACCTCAGTCTGTGCGTGCGTGTCGCAGTGATGGATCACTTCAACTAGGGTCTGCTGCTGTCTGCTTTCTCTTTCTGTCATCTGATTTTGTAGTTATTGTCTGTATATCTCTTCTCTCTCCCCAGTCTGTCGTCTTCTGTCCGTCGGTGTCGTCTGTCCTGATCTGTCTGCTGTCTATCTGTCTTTCTTATCTCTCTGTTTTCTCTGTCTGTCCTGTCGTCTACTCATCTCTGTCTCTCTCTGTTTCTCTGTCTGACTGTCCTCTCCCTCGTCCTCTCCCTCCTCTCTCTTTCTTCTCCTGGCTACACAGTCATCAAGATGAAACCTATAACTCTCTGTGCCCGTCTTTTTAGCAGATGTTAGAGGGCTCGGCTCGCTTTACCCCCCCCTTCCCCATCCTTTCCCCACCCCGCCCACTTTTAGCTTTTCGTGTCTGTTTTCCTGTCTGTTTGTCTGTCTGTCTGTCTGTGTCCTTTTCGGAATAGACTGTATAAAAGTGATGCACATTGCGCTCGTGATGTCTGACTCGGGTCGAATCTCTTTCAAGAGGATTTTTTCCTCGGAGTTAACATCAGTGCCGACTCCACTCTCCCCAAAATCCTCGGATGAGACTTAACCGAGTCCCCGTGCCCCGAAAAACGCACGCAAAACATTTTAAAAGCGCATACTTAAAAACCCTTACCGCTTTCCGGAAGAGTAGGCCATTGTTGCCGGTGGGAACGGATAAAAATTTTCCAAACTACTTTCCACGGGGCGGAGGGTAAAAAAAAGCCTCGAGTGCTTATTCAGTATCCTCGAAATAAAAGAAAAAAAATAGACATAAATCTCTTCTCCACTCGAATGCTGGCTCACTGGGGTCTGTGTCGGGTTTTGTCTGCAGGCTCCCACAAAAAAGCACATACATACATTCAGGCAGGCCAAGCAAGAGAAACACTTAGAGCTGAACTAAACACGACCACAATACCCCCAGGTTGAGTAGGAATTAACAGAAAAGCGCCCAACCGCTTAAGAACACACACACACACACACGCACACAAACGCACGCACACGTGCACGCGCGCGCACACACACATACACGCGTGCGCGGACACACACACATACACACATTTTTGTTCCTAGATAGATGGCTTGATGGAAAAAAAAGCAAATGCATTGCTTATTTAATGTACCACCTGGAAATAAAAATTTGACGTGACTTTACACACACACACACGTTTGTGTGACTATAAACACACGGTTGTGTGGTGTGTGTGTTTTGTGTGTGTGTGTGTGTGTGTGTGTGGTGAAGAGAGAGATAGGAGAGAGAGAGAGAGAGAGAGACGAGAGAGAGAAGAGAGAGAGAGAGAAGAGAGAGAAGAGAGAGAGGAGAGAGAGAGAGGCGCGAGAGGGGAGAAGCGAATGCGGAATGCGAATGCAAAGTTTTATTCATTATAGGCCTTGGCCCCTCATGAAGGGGGTTGTGTTGTATTATAATCAAACATTTCCAAAAACATGTTTGCATAAAAACATTTATGAACAAAGAATAATACCTCAAGTACAGATAGTATTTCAAAATTTTAAAAAAGCTTTATACAATTAAATTGCTAGTCGCTTATTAATAAGTTCGTTAGTAGATGACATAAGTATAAAAAGTCTAAACTAATGGAAGGAAGCTCACATATTTTTGGCGGTATCAACTGATTTCTAAGATAATTTAACATAGGACAACATAATACAAATGAATTCTTTAAATCGACAGACCCCTTACTTAATGGACAAAGAAGATATGAAAACACAGTGTTGTCTATAGCGAAGATTGTGCACAAACAATTCAACACTCCAAATCTAAATTTTGTCATAATTATGTTAAGATGTCTATCCATGTTCACTGACATATATACAGGAATTTTACCTATAAACTAAACTGCCTATACAAACTAAAACGATCACTCTCCTGAATATGACGGGAAAACACTCCTGCCACCTACAATCTATCAATCTAGTGCGCAGATTATCTATAAACCCAAAATTTTAAACCTCTACTCTTTGATTGAACCATACATAAGCAAATCCTAACTCACATAATTTGAACCTCAGTTTTTATACCCCCAAAATTATTTTCCCCCTTCAACTAAATTATATAACATATGATTTACTTTTTTGGTAACCTATGAAACCATTCGTAATATATATATATATTTTTATATATAATATATAATATATATATATATATATATATATATATATATTATATATAGAAGTATAGAGAGAGAGAGAGTAGAGAGATGAGGAGAGAGAGAGAGAGAGATGTTAAATAAAGTACATAAAAAACGTCTCTTTTTTTTTCCATTGAGGATGTTTAGCATGTGTTTCCGGTCCCACGTGTTTACGGAACCAGCCAATGGCGTCTTGTTATAAACATTACTGCTTGAAGGCGTCTGTCTGTCTGTCTGTCTCTTTGTTTATCTGTTTGTCCGCCCGCTGTCTGTCTGTCTGTCTGTCTGTCTGCCTGTGTGTCTGTCTGTGTGTCTTTCTTAGCTTTTGTTTTCTGCACTGCACAGTGAAATAACAGGTGTAGTGGATAAATAGTACAGTATAGTATGACATAGTATAATATAGTATAGTATAGTTTAGTGCAGTGTAGTGTAGTACAGTGTAGTGCAGTATATAGCATAGCATAGCATAGCATAGCATAGCATAGTATAGTATAGTATGGTATGGTATAGTTCTGTATGTTTCGGTATAGTATAGTATGGTATAGTTCTGTATGTTTCGGTATAGTATAGTATGGTATGGTACAGTATGATATAGTATGGTATAGTACAGTAGAGTAGAGTACAGTATAGTGCACTATACTACACTACAGTACGCTATAGTACAGTACAGTATAGCATAGTATAGTATAGTATAGAATAGCATAGAATAGTATAGTATAATAAAGTATAGTAAAGTATAGTATAGAATAGTATAGTATAGTACAGTATGGTACATTATAGTAAAGTATAGTATAGTATAGTATAGTACAGTATAGTGTCGTGTCGTTAGTGAAGTGTGGTTTAGAACAGTATAGTATAGAACAGTATAGTTTAGAGCAGTACAGTATCGTATTGTGTTGTAATGTAAATGTATTGTTTTGTATTGTATTGCATTGTGTTGTGTTATATATCACTTAAAGTGGGAAACGTCTTACCCAAATGGTTCCAAAGTCGCGGGTTGAAGGTTTGAGTCTTGACAGTAAAGAGTGGATCAATGATGGGGGATTTTTTCCCCATCTTCCTCTGAGATAAACTAGCAACATGCAGACCTGCCAGTGCCTTGCTTCTGTAATTGTGCAGAGGTTCTCTCCAGAAGATCGTCAGTGCACGTTAAAGATGCCAGAAATCATGTTAGCATTCGGTAAGTTAAAAAGAAACATATTTTAACGTGCATATGCATGGCACTTGATCAGTACATCGAGTTTTGCAGCTAATTTGCTTAGTGAATGCCTTGGTACGTACTGTGGGGAATAATATATGGATTGTTCCGCACACAGTACAAGCTTTCTTAAAAAAACTGAAAACAACAACAATGAATAACCAGCATCTGGATGCTATATCAACAAAGAGGTTTCTTCCAACTTAACTTAAAACCACAAGCTGAATACTTCTATCATTTTTAAAACGATATATATTAAAAAAGCTCAAGAGAAAAGGAATGCAGCAATACAGATAATAATTATAGCAGAGAAATCCAGACAGATAAACTGTCCAGGTGGGAAAGTTTGGTGTGGGCGTCCTTCTTTCTTGGTTCACCGCCAAACAAACACAGAGGGAGACTGAAGCTCCAGGCCAGTGTTGTGTCCTTAACTGGCTAATGTTGTTAAGTGGACAGGCTCATCTGAGACAAGAACTCCTACCCCGGTCTGCAAACTGCCGGTGGAAACTTCCGTGGATTGCTGCCTACTGTACTTAGGAAGGGAGTACTCGTTTGACGTTTGCGAATACGATCACGAAATCTGTAATATCTCAAAAGGTCGAGAAATTCACGTGGGTTACAAGCAAGCATGAAACCCTGTGACAGCCCGACTGTGAAGCGTTTGCAGTCTCAACTGAGGTTTTTATTTATCTAATATCTTTTTGTGTATAGTCTGAAAGCCTACATATGGTCCATCCTTCTGTACGGATGTGAATGC
>CM054154.1:47971278-47973778 GCA_028751875.1 Rapana venosa
TTGTACTGTATCGTATTGTATTGCATTGTATTGTATTGTACAGCGGGTATAGCCACATTTAGTTCTCTGATTTTAATATTGTATTGTATTGTATTGCATCATGTAGTATTGTATTGTATTGCATCATATTGTAATTCACTGTATCATATTGTATCGTATATTGTATTGTATTGTAATGTATTGTATTGTACTGTATTGTACTGTATTGTGCTGTATTGTGCTGTATTGCATTGTATTGCATTGTATTGTACTGTATTGTACTGTAGTGCATTGTATTGCATTGCATTGTACTATATTGTACTATATTGTACTGTATTGTATTGTGCTGTATTGTATTGTATTGTATTGTATTATCTTGCACAGCAGGTACAGTCACCTTCAGATCACTGATTTTAGTCCTCCTGTACTGCATTGTTTTGCGTTGTGTTGTGTCGTGTTGTGTTGTATTTTATGAAGTTGTGTTGTATCTTACTGTATTGTATCGTACTGTATTGTATTGTGTTGCATTTTGCTATATTGTATTTTACTGTAATTGTATTGTATTGTAGAGTAAGTACAGTCACGTCATTTTTCTTGTATGGAAATCGGACAGGTATTTCTGGGTAGAGTATATGTAGCCACAGGTACAGTGCCACCTGCTTTCTTCACGTTCCTCTCGGTTGTGTGTGTGTGTGTGTGTGTGTGTGTGTGTGTGTGTGTGTGTGTGTTTTGTGTGTGTGTGTTTTTCCCCATAGGCATGTGTAGCTTCCACAGAGGTTAACAGGGACAGCAGTCCTGTCTATTTTTCTGTTCTCTCTTTACTTCTTTCTTATTCTTTGAAGAGGGGAAGGGTTTCACATCTTAATGGACAGACGCTATAGCCGAGTGGTTAAAACCGTTCAACTTTCATCCCATGGGTCCATGAAGTCGTGGGGTTCCAATCTCGGTGGCGTCTGGGGAATTGAGGGTGGAGGATTTTTTCGATCTCCCAGGTCAACTTCAAGTGCAGACCTGAGAGTGCCTTAAATTCCTTTTGTGTATATATACACATGCAGAAGATCAAATATGCGCGTTAAAGATCCCGTCCTTCATGTCAGCGTTCGGTGGGTGACGGAAACACGAACATACCCGTACATCCCTGAAGTCAGAATGCAGCTACCTTCATGGTAGACAAAAACGGTCACGTCCACAAAAATCTCACCATTGGTGAACCTCGGAGCTCTAGCCGAGGAACGAAAAAGAAAATCCACTTGAAATGTATCTCCTTTCTCCTTTTTTCCTTTTATTCTTTTATTTCGGGGATAATGGAATAAGCCCTCGTGTGCTTTTCCTTTACAGCAAGTCCCCGTGAGTTTGCAGTTTCGCTTTATCGTTGAATCCAAAAAAAAGACTAGCATCCAGATCTACTGGATAGGCGGACAGTGCTGCGCCAGGTGAGAATGGAACCAGAGATCTGTGGTTTTCCAGACAGGTGAGGTGCTGCCTGACCCCCGACTGACCATTCCCTGGGAAAGTCATTAAGGAGCTTGCTGTTCGGTTTCTTTTTTTCCCCTTGATGGTGCAGTGCCTTCCTGGCTAATGGATTAATTGAAGACATCTTTGGGCCGGCTCCTGGTGGTGGTGGTGGTGGTGGTGGTGGTGAGGGGTGGGGGTGGTGGTGGTGGTGAGGGGTGGGTGGGTGGTGGTAGTGGTGGTGGAATGAGGAAGGAGTGATTGGCGCCATGATTGCTTTTTTATCCCTCATTCTAGAATCCTGTTTTGTTCGTCCTCCTTTCTGCCCTCTTCTCTCTCCCCTCCTCTCTCTCTCTCTCCTCTCTTCTCTCTCTCTCTCTCTCTCTCTCTCTCTCTTTCTCTCTTTCTCTCTCTCTCTCTCTCTCTCTCTCTCTCTCTCTCTCTCTCTTTGTGTCTCTGTCTCTGTACTGTGTTTGTCTCTCATCTGTCTATGCTCTGTCTCCTTCCCCCTCTCTCTCTGTCTGTCTCTGTCTGTCTGTCTCCCTCTCTCTCTCTTTCTTTCTCTCTCTTATCTGCCTCTCCTCTGTCTCTGTCTATCTCTCTCTCATCTGTCTCTCCTCTCTCTGTCTATGTTTGTCTCTGACACTATCTGTCTGTCTGTCTCTTTCTTGAGTAACTGTGTGCGTGCGTGCGTGCGTGTGTGTGTGTGCGTGTTGTGCGTGCGTGTGTGGTATGTGTGTGTTTCATTTTCCGGAGTCACTTTCTGTTTTTCTCAATGTAGATTTGTCCCTATCTCTCTGTCTCTGTTTATGGTTGTCTCTGTCTTTGTCTGTCTGCCTCTGTCTTTGTTTGTCTGTTTCTCTCTGTGCGTGCGTCTCTCTCTCTCTCTCTCTCTCTCTCTCTCTCTCTCTCTCTCTCTCTCTTCTCTCTCTCTCTCTCTCCTCTCACCACCCTTTTTATTTTATATTTTATCCAAACTTTCAATGTAATCACTGTAACGTCCACTTGCAAATATATCTCCAGTTCACAAAAGGACTATACATAAAACTGTGCACGCTCTGGTTGGTTC
>CM054154.1:47978778-47998778 GCA_028751875.1 Rapana venosa
TACAAAAATCCGACTAGTATTGGTTTGGCGCCTTTCAGGCGTACTTCTAGCCATATACATTCAATGCCATAGTTATCAAATAATGATATCTGCTTATAATTTACTGACTGATGTATATAAGTTATTAACCCTGTTTCTAACTTGGTTTTGGCATCTCGTCTGATAGAATTATAGCTCGGAACTGATATTATATCAGAGAGAGAGAGAAAGAGAGAGAGAGAGAGACAGAGAGAGAGAGAGGGAAGAGGGAAGAGAAAGAGAGAGAGAAAGAGAGAGAGAGACAGACAGAGAGAGAGAGGAGAGAGGGAGAGAAAGAGAGAGAGAGGGAGAGAAAGAGAGAGAGAAAGAGAGAGAGAGAGAGAGAGGGAGAGAGAGGGAGAGAGGGAGAGGGAGAGGAGAGAGAGAGAGAGAGAGAGAAGGGGAGAGAGAGAGAGAGAGAAGAGAGAGAGAGAGAGAGAGAGGAGAAGAGAGAAAATGTCACGACTGCGCCCAGATCCCTGCAGGAATCCCTACGTAGTGGAGACAGGGCGTTGTGACAGGAAAGGGAGCTCACTCCTTCCCGGCACGATTCAGCACAACACAACACAGGCCAGGTGAAACAAACACTACTTTATTACGACTCAATTCATACACACAAATAATAACAATCTACTAGCTAAACATCACACTATCCCTACCCCTCCTCCCAGTTCTCTAATCCTACTATCCCCCTTAACAATAAATTAACAACTTAATGAAGAAACGAAAAACTCTTCCTTCCATCAGTCTTACACACATGCACGCGCTCACTGACACACGTGATCCTCCCGGAACCATTCCCACACACACATCCGACCTCCGGACGATGGACAGTTCGATGGGGAAGCAGGGGGTGGGGGGGGGGGGGGGGGGACCTGAGGATGTCCTAGCCACAGCAACACTTGCCCAGTCCTCGAAGGCTGGCCAAACACGAGGCCAGGCTGCCAGTGCTCCCTCAGGTCCTCAATCTTCTTCCTCACGCCGCCAGACTTCCAGCTCGTGGTCCAGCAATTTTGAAAACTATTTTATTAAAAATAACCCCTTTTAATTTTTTTGGCCCCCCAAAAAAAAAGGGGCCTAAAACAAAAAAAAAAAAAAAAGGAAAAAAAAAAAAAAAAAAAAAAGGGAAAAAGGGAAAAAAGGAAAAAAAAAAGGGAAAAGGAAATTAAAGGGGGGGGGAGGAGGAGGGGGGGGGAGGAGGAGAGGAGAGGGAGAGAGAGGAGAGAGGAAAGGGAGGGGAAAAAGTGACGGAGACGGAGGAAAGGGAGGGGGGGCGGGGGGAAGGAAGGAGGCGGAGTAGCGAAAAAGGGAGGGAAAGAGAATTGAGAGATAAAGATGGGGAAGGGACGGGGGAGGGCGGAGGGGGGAGGGGACGAGAAAGGGAGGGAGATGAATGAGGAGGAGGAGAGGAGAAAGGGGAGGGGGAAAGGGGGAACGAGAAAGGGAAACTGGGAAAAGGGGAAAAAAGGGGGGGGGAGACGAGTGATGGGGAAGAGGGGGGGGGGGGGGGGGGGGGGGAGGGACTGAGGAGGGAGCCGAGACACTTCCCCACCCGACTTGCCGCAGATCCCTGCGGATCCCCGTGGTCCAGGGCTTTTGGACAGAAAAGCACTTCGGCCGATTCAGCAAACAATAGGGTGTAATACGCTGCTCTTGAAACAACAACAACTTAATTTACAGTAACATCCCCTTTCTTTCAGTTCCTTCCCCTTACCTGCCATTACAATCTTTTTTTTAATTTTCTGCACTTCTTTTTCCTACAGTTTTTCATGATTTCCGGAAATTTCCCTTTTCAACCTTCCTACGTGACGTAATATTCGAAGCAGGGGGTGTACCAAGATCTGCCAGAAAACACTTCCGTCCAAGGGGGGAAAAACCGGGCCAAGGCTCAAAGCCCCTCAGGCCGTTTCTTCCTAACAGCCGCGTTACCTGACCCCGTTCCATCAAATATCCAACACAGGTTTCCAACGCAGGTATCTCATCCTTCGGATGAGACTATGAACCGACGTCCCGTGTGCGAACGCACGAACATCTTGCGCACACGTTAAATCCTGGTCCGCTTATCGTAAGAGTAGCCCCATTGTGTGCCGGTGGGAACAGATGACAGAATTTACAAAACCGCATACACATGGGGACTGGATGTAAAAAAAAAAGCACGTCAGTGCTTATTCCGTTACCCTCGATATGAAAAAACAAAACAAAACACACAAACACCAACCCAGGTTTCTAGCGCAGCTCACCTAGGTGGTGTACGTGGGGACATTCATCGCCACTGGCCATACACTGACCGGTCAGTTCAGAGAGAGGGAGAGAGAAAGAGAGCATACATACAGACAGACAGACAGCCAGCCAGGCAGACAGCCAAAGAGTGCCATTAGCCACATCTCTGGATATTAATTTCGGTGCCAGAAATCTTCCCCCTTTCCATCCCCCCCCCCTCCAATCCCTAATCACAACTTAAAGTTGTCAATGATTTTTTTGCTTTGATCCCCCCCAAACCAGCCCTACTACCCAACCCATTTCATTGAACCACCGGGGGGGGGGGGGGGGGCCGCCCCGGCGCCACTCGACCCGTCCCGCAATCCAAAACCCCTAGGGCAAAATTTCATGGGGGTAAGCATGCAGGCTGCCTGCCAGCACGTGGCTGGTGACTGGTTTACTGGAGAGAGAAAACAGACGACCAGTTCAGTGGCGGTGGTCTGCTGTTCCACGTTGATTGATTTAATTAATGCATTTAGTTTGTTACCCGTGTTCATCAGTTGATGGATTTAGCCCGTTAGTCCTTTCAGTCTGGAATAAGGGAGGCATTGCAATTCCTTTTTGCATGTTTGCCCTGTTTTGATGGTTTGAGGGTCATTGAAACTGTCTGTCTGTCTGTGTCTGTCTGTCTGTCTCTCCGTTTCTGTCTCTGTCTGTCGCTATTTTTGTCGCTGTCTCTTCTTGTGTTACCTGTGGTGTGTTGTTGTGGTGTGTGTGTGTGTGTGTGTGTGTGTGTGCGCGCGCGCGCGCGTGCATGCGTGCGTGTGTGTGTGTGTGTTCTCTCTCTCTCTCTCACTCTCTCCCTGTCTCTCTCTGTCGCTACTTCTATCCAACGTGTGTTTCTGTGTCTTCGAGTCTGTACTTTCTTTGGTTTGTTCTTTAACAGCTGATGTCCTTATCAGCAGAGAATCCAGTACAGTTGGAGTGATGGACGAATACCTCCCTTCACCGCAGTGCACCCTTCATTCAGCCAGGTACACAGCCCATCAGCACAAGGCTTTGCCCTCCGCCCCATCACTCATTCTCTCTTCTTCTTCTTCTTGGTCGAACGCTCATACAGCAACTATTGTTGTCAGTCATTTGAGCCAAAGTGCGGTGCGGTGCGCTGCCGTTAAGCGCCTGACAAGTCAGGCCCAGCGCATTCTGCTTTTGCTTGGGAGAAAAATTGTCTTATATGTAAAATCTTTCTGGAAAAACAGGCAGGAGAATGAACCAAGAAGGCAGAAAGTAGACAAGAAGGAGGGTGACAGGAGGAAAAGAAACAAGGCAGAAACAATAGAGAGGGACAGAAAAGAGGGAATTCCTGGCACAGAATTTCTAGAAGGTGGGGGTGCTCTCTATACTGAACAGGGACGGGATAGCCTAGTGGTTAGAACATTGCGCTCGCAATCTGACCCCGGGTCGATTCTCGTTCAAGGGGATTATTTTTTTGGAGTTAACATCAGTGCAGACTCCACCCTTCTCCAAAGTCCTTCGGATGAGACTATAAACCGTGGACCCGTGTGCGAACGCACGCAGAACATCTTGCGCACCGTTTAAAATCCGTTCGTTTTTGTAAGAGTGGGCCATTGGTGCCGTGGGAAGATGTCAAAAAAATTACAAACTGATGTGCAATGGGACCTTTATTATAATAAGCAATTATCTTCTATCTATCCTTAATATAAAATTACTACTACTACTACTCCCCTACTACATATACTACCTATACTACTCCCCCCCCTACTACTCCCCAAAAACTACTACCACTACCAACTACACTCTACTAACTACTACTACAAGAAATAAAATAAAAGACCCCCGGCATTCCCAGCTGGGAACTTGTCAGAACAATAGCTTTGTGCATGCAACCCTATGTAGCTTGTGGGCGAGCTGAGGACAGTGATTCTGCTGACTTTGAAGGGATCGTGAGAACTACCCAGGTCTAGGGGCTGGTCTTCTGCTGCATGAGACAAAGGCTCCAGTTCCCACACCCTCCACACGTGTCTTTATTTCTTTGATTCTTTTAGTTCGAGGACAATGGAATAAGCGCTCATGTGCTTTGTTTTTACATCCAGTTCGCGAGGGTATGCAATTTTTTGAAATTGGTCATGTTCCCACCGGCGCACAATGGCCTACTCTTCCGAAAAGCGTAACAGGTTTTAACGTGTGCGCAAGATGTTCTGCGTGCGTTCGCACACGGGACCTCGGTTTATAGTCTAATCCGAAGGACTTTTTTGGGGTGTGGGGGGGGGGGGGGGGGGGGGGGGGGGGGGGTGGGGGGGGGGGGGGGGGGGGGGGGGGGGGGGGGGGGGGGGGGGGGAGTGGAGTCGGCACTGAGGTTAACTCCAGAGGAAAAAATCCTCTTGAACCAGATTCGAACCCAGGTCAGCAGATCACGAGCGCATCACTCTAACCACCAGGCTGTCCGCCCCCCTGTGCTGCAATATCTGCACTGAGTTGGCGGACACATGAGACATCTCTCTCTCTGTGCCTCTGTCTGTCTGTCTGTCTGTCTGTCTGTCTCTTTTTCTCCCTCTCTCCCCCTTTGTTCTTTTGTCTCTCTCTGTCTCTCTCTTTTCCCCTTTTATCTCCCCCTCTCTCTCGCTCTCTGTGTGTCTCTCTCTTTTCCTCTCTCTGTCTCTCTCTCCCTCTTCTCTCGCGCTCCTCTCTGTCTCTCTCTGTCTCTCTGTCTTTGTCTCTGTCTCTCTCCCTGCCCCCCCCCCCCCCCCCCTCTCTTCTCTGACATCTTGTATCGACTGAAGCCTGAAACCTGAAGTCCCCTGACCTGGTTCTTTGATTTCCCGGGGGCTCCTAGAGTTGCAGCGATGACGAGGACAAGGGTTCTTCAGCGATTGTGCGCTGGTCTCTGAGTCTCCGCTGTCATCAGGGAAAGATTCCTCCATTTTCCTCCTCACCGCTGACCTCTCACCTTTCCTTCTGTATGTCATTAGCACTGTTTTAACACAATTTGGTCAAGCGTTTTTTTTTTTAAAGATTGTTCAGGTGTATCTTAATTATAAATGTCTCGAACTCCTTGATTTTGTTGTTGTTATTGTTGTTGTTGTGCGTTCTGGGTCACCCAGAATGTGCACTCTGACAGTGCCCACCTAGGAATCACTGTGAGGTTGAAGTTGCACACTGAATGAGAATGTTGCGTGTATGACTGTTTTTGAGTGCCTCGCTATATAGGCAGCCATACTCCGACTTCAGAGGATTTTTGCTCCTTTAAAGGAGAGTGCAGGTTGTTATGTTAAGAGGTTGTAATGGCTTAAGCAAGCAATCTCAACACAACATTTTACAACATAACAACATTTTAGTGAAGGCCTTGGCAATTAGCTGACACCAATAACTGACGCAGCTTTTGGCTGGGCCAGAACTCCTTGATTTTGAAATTGTCAGGTTTCACAGTTGGTGAAGGGATTCTTTCTTTCGCTCTGTCTCCAGTCATGCTGCTTTTCTCAAAATACCTCACGGTTTCTTGTAGACGTGAAAGTCAAAGCGTTTCTACAAAAAGTCATTCCTGTTTCAAAGTTCTGTATTTTATTGTTTTGCTGGCTCGTGCGCTGAATGGTTTTTAAGTTATGAAGGGGCTTTCTGCCATAGTGGCTGACCGGCTGACTGGTAGGTGTGGTAAATGTACAGAAAAGTAATGTCCATTTGCCCATCATCAAGCAGCAAACATGTGTTTGAAATAATTGCATTCTTTGAAACGCAATTTAAAATTTTTTTTACATGACGAATAAGACAATTTAGCATAGGAGACAAAAGTTCGCCTTGTCTCACTCCACTATTATAATGTAAAACCGCTTAAACTTCTTTTTGTTTCTGCACCCTGTTGTATTCTTATGCATGTATGTTAAATGAATTAAGCATTGTTAAACTAAACCTAAAGTCACAATATACTGCTTATTGGTACCGTGTAATGAAGCTTCACATAATCAAAGGCTTTTTCAAAATCCTCAGAAAACACAACCATACACCTTCATTAGATACAAGTCACCTCATCCACTACACCATCCCTCCACCACGTCTAGTCTATAACTCACCAAATAGCCAGGCTCAGGTAGACAAGAGGGTAAAGAGCCAGAACCCACCCAAGATTCTATCTTCCTATCCTGTACTTAGGTGGCTTGGATGAAAAACGAGCTGGTTCTATGGATGAGGGCGTTTCACCCGGCAGCGGTTCTTGTCTGACAGTTCATCAGTGTGATAAACCATCTGGGACTGAGTGTGCTGTTGTGAACCATCGCATGCCATTCCCCAGATCTTCCAAATAAAAACATCCCCCCAAAAAAACCCCCAAACCCAAACAACAACAACCAAAACAACAACAAACAAAACAAAAACCCAACAGTAGGCTATTTCTCGGCATTGACTACCTGATCGTTTTTATTAAAGTCAAACGGACTGGCACCTCCCCCCCCCCCCCCCCAACTGTCCTCCTTAGGGGTAGCTTGTGTTTCTTTTTTTTCTTTTCTTTTTAAAAAACAAAAAAACGATTATGAAATGTTTGTTATCTAAAATTAATGTAGACTTTGGGCGGCACAAGTTCACGGACGCATGTATGCCCTTTTTTGCACGCTTGCAGTCTCGCACACATGCATTGAGTAAATTAGTACTCACACGCGCGCCCACACACTCAAAACACACACACACACACACAACACCAACACACACACACACACCACCACAAAACACACACACACCACAACACCACACACACACACACACACCACACACACACACACACATACTTACACACACAGAGGCAGGCAGGCAAGCTGACAGATTGACAGATTGAAAGATTGACACGAGATAGAGAGAGATATACTGACAGAGAGACTGACAGAGAGACTGACAGACAGACAGACAGACAGACAGACAGACAGACAGACAGACAGGTAGACAGACACACAGACACCCCGACAAACAGAGAGATATAACATAATATATAATTTCGTCTTATATCACTTTGAGTGAACAGACGTAAAATCGAAGCAACAACAACACAGAGAGACAGGCAACGAAACCATCCAGCCAACCAACCAACCAACACGCACACAGCCAGCCAGACAGACAACCAGACAGACAGACAGAAGGCGGGGAGGTGAAAGATGAGGACTGGCGAAAGAGGGCTTCCTTCAGTGGTGTGGGTGATTTATCCCTAGGAAGGCACGTGATACTCGGCATGGCACACCACAGCACTGCACCTGCTGCCCTTCACCTGACCTGAGCTGACCTTCCCTGACCTTACCTTACCTTGCCTTACCTTGCCGCCCCTTACCGCACTTTATCGTCCCTTACATTACTACTGCCCCATACCCTACCTTCCCATACCTTACCTTTACCCTCCATACCTTACCAAATTTCCCTTTCCTTTTAAAACCAACCAACCCAACCAACCCAAAAAGCAAACGGCCACCCCAACCCCCCCCCCCCAACCCCCAAAGGGGCGGGGGGTTTTTTTTTTTTTAAAAAACCAAAAAAGGGTTTTAAAGGGTTTGTTTACCCTAAAAACGGAATTTTTGGGGGCGGGGCAAAACCACAGCAGTTGATTGTTGCCCTTAAACTGACCTAGAGTAAATTTCCCTTCACACCCCCCCACCCTTTCCCCCCCTTACCCAAAACCCCAAACACCCACACCACCCCCAACCCACCCCCAAAACCCCACCAACCCCAAACCCCAAAATCCCCAACCCAAAAACCTTCCCTTACCCAACTATACCGGGCCTTTCCCTAACCTTAAAATTACCTTAAAAAATCCCAAAAATACGGAAATT
The DNA here is from genome assembly GCA_028751875.1 of Rapana venosa. Classification (NCBI taxonomy): domain Eukaryota; kingdom Metazoa; phylum Mollusca; class Gastropoda; order Neogastropoda; family Muricidae; genus Rapana; species Rapana venosa. Next base: position 47,986,815 of record CM054154.1, read on the forward strand.
TACCAACCAAACCAACCAGACCAACCAACCAAACCCCATAAACAAAAAAAACCATATTTTTGCTTAACTTTTAAAACCAAAAAAATTTCCAACCCAACCATAAACCAAAAACCTTTACCAACCAAAACCAAAAAAAACCCAAACCCCCAACCAAACCAAAACCAAACCCAACCAACCCCAAACCAACCAAACCCAAAAACCCAAAAGGCAAAAAAATTTAACCTCCAAAACCTTCCCTTTTAATTTTTACCTCCCAAACCATACCCAAAACCAACCAACCATACCTTCCTACCTACCTACTCCCCTTCCCTCCCTTAACCTTATTTTTCCCTTAAACCTTTCCCCAACTTTATCCTCCCCCCCCATATCCCTACCCCCCATCCCCTACCTTCCCCTCCTTAAAATTTTACCATACCATCCCTTTCCCAAAACCTTACCAACCTTTCCCAAAACCATTACTCCCCAACCTTACCCATCCCTTTTAACCAACCAACCATAAATTAAATTTTTCCTTTACCATACCTACCTTTCCAACCATACCAAACCAAAAACCAATACCATACCATACCTTGCAAAATTTTTACCATACCCATCCCAAATACCAAAACCATACCATACCTTAAATACCATCCATTAACCCCTTTAAACCATACCAAAACCTACCATCCCAATACCAAAACCCATAAAAACCCAAAAAGGGAAATTTTTAAAATAACCAAAAAAAAAATCCCAAAATAAACCCAAATTTCCCTAAAAAAATCCAAATAAATAAAAACAAAAATTTTAAAACCCAAAATTAAAAAAAATAAAATTAAAAATAAAATGTTAAAAAATTTAAGAAATAATAATAAAAAAAATTTTCCAAATAAAAAAATAGAAATAAAAAAAAAAAAAGGAAAAAAAAAAAATAAATTAATAAAAAACCCAAATAAAAACCCAATGGGAAAAAGAAACCAAAAATAAAAAATTTAATAAAAACAAAAAGAAAATTTCCATAAAAACCCCCAAAACCCAAACCCATACCATACCAAAACCATCCCAAAAACCATACCAAAACCATGCATTAATTTTAAAACCAAAACCATACCATACCATACCAAAAACCATCCCATACCATACCAAACCATGCATTCCCTTTACCAAAACCATACCATCCCAAACCCTACCATAGCATCCCAAAACCATACCATCCCAAAAACCAAACATTTAAACCTTTACCTTTACCAAAAACCATCCCCTACCTTTACCATACCATACCATACCATCCCAACATTTAAACCGTTCCCAAAACCCATAACATCCCTTTAACCATACCATACCTACCATCCCCAAAAACCATACCATACCATCCCAAAACCCAAACCCCCCCAAACCCAATAGCATCCCAAATCCATTTTGTTGTTGTTGTTTTTGCAAATTTTTAAATGTGCGTTTGTGCATGTTATAAAGCGCATGGTATGAAAGCGCATTGAGTCATTGTTTTGAAAAATGTGCTATAAAAATGCTATTCTTTATTATTATTATTATTCCCAAATACCAAACCATAAATCCCTTTACCATATCATCCCTTTCCTTTCCCAATCATCCCAAACCCCAAACCAAACCATAAACCCCCCCCTTACCATACCTACCAAAACCTTACCATACCTTACCAAACAATACATCCCAAAACCCATACCAAACCAAAACCATCCCCTTACCATTTTCATCCCAAAACCTTCCCATATCAACCATCCCAAAACCAACCCCCTCCCAAATACCTTACCAAAACCAATACCAAACCCTTACCATCCCAAACCATCCCATACCATCCCAAAAAAAACCCTTCCCAAAACCTAACCATACCTTTCCAAATACCAAAAAAACCAAAACCATACCATCCCTCCCCAAACCAAAACATCCCCATCCCAATACCATACCACACCAAAACCACACCACCCCACCCCAAATCCCATACCACAAAATACTAAACCAAAAACCATAATACCATACCATACCATACCATACCAAAACCAAAACCCATACCAACCATTCCTACGTACCTTCCCAAACCCAACCCCAAAACCCTTCCATACCAAAAACCTTTCCACACTCACCACACCATACCATACCTTTGGCCTTTTACCATCCCCAATAACATACCATACCAAAAACCATACCAAAACCACACAATACATCCCAACACAATACCAAAAAAAACCCACACAATCCCCATACCATACCATACCAAACTGTACAATACCACCAAACCAAAACAATACCAAAAAAACCAACCGAAACCCCACACCGTAACCATCCCCAAACCTTCCCCAACCAAAACCTTTCCCCTTAACCCATCCCATACCATACCTTCCCAATTCCCTTTTCCATACCAAAACCATACCAAAATTCAGTTTTCAGATTCAAAATTCAAATATTTTTTTTGGCCCATTTAAATCATGTAGACTTTTTGACACAACAAAAAACATCAACTTAATTTTTTATCTTTTTGGCAAAAAAGGATGTAAAACTAAAACAGTTTTTATTTTATTTCTCTTTTTCCCCTTTTTTTAAAAAACCAACACATATCTGAGATATTCGGGCTTGATATATACCAACTGTAAATTATGTCATTTAAATTTTATGTACACAGTTTTTGCGTTTTTTGGGCTTTCTTTTTGTTTTTTAAAAAAAAATTTAAATTTTCTGATTTTTAAACATATAAAAAGCTTTCCCAACAAGAAATAAAATTTCATCTTTCAATTTGTTTACAGTGTCTACTTTTTCTGTCCTCTCTGGATATTTTTTGGTGTCTCCCTTCCCTATCTTTAAAAATGTGACAGCTTGTGCAAAATTTTACAAATGTTTTTTTTATGAGTTTTTTTTCCCATAGTTTACAAGTTGGGTTCCCCAATCTGTATTTTTTGGGAAGCAAAATCAAAAAAATTTTTAGTTTTCAAACTCTTTCTTTTGGTAAAATCCAAATTTTTTAAATACATTTTCCCCCAATTTTTTCTTCAAACCCGCATAACCCCAACCGTTTTAACATTAAAGAGTCTTTGGTTTTTTTCCAGAAATGTTTGAATCCAATTGTTTACAAATATTTTTACTGAAATTTTACCATTATCGTGTGTATTATTCGAAAACAAAATAATCGTATACTATTTCTAAAAAAAAAGAGTCTGGTTTTGTTTCTGAAAATGAACCCAAAAAAAGGAATTTCGGGGATATATTTTAAAGGGGCATTTTGGGAAAACTCCCTAATTTACCCAAAGTGGGTTTGTCCTAATGCTTTTTTTATGGGAAATCCCCATCATTTGTTTACCAAAAATTTTTTCTTTTAAAAATTCCCCATACAAAAACTGGGGTTGGATAAGCTTTTCCTTGAACAGTTTTTTCAATAAAGGGAAACCCTGTCTCCCCATTAAAAAAAAAAAGGGGAAAAAAAAACCTTTTTTGCTCCATAGGTTTAAAAAAAAGGGGGAAAACCCGTGAGTCCCAATAAACGCATTAAAATTTTAGGGAGTCTTAAAATTTTTTTTCCCTGAATTGCTCTTTTAAAGGGCTTAATTGCTTTGTTGCTTTTGGGTTTTTCTATATTTTTCGGGGTTTTCTTGAAATTTCCCGTTCTGATGAAAAACCCCCACCCCGATTTTTTAAAGTTTTTTCTACTTTTCAATACATGCTCTCCACTTTTTAAAAAGAAATTTAATTTTTTGGGGGTGGGCTCGTAAAGACTATTACCTTTGTTTTTTTTTTTGTTTAAACTTTAACCCCAAAAAAGAACGTAAATTTTTGGGAGTTTTGTTCATTTTGAATTTTTTAAGACCCCATTTTTTGGGTTTTTTGATTTGCAATGCCAAAATCACAGCATAGAAATAAAAAAGGGGAAATTTTGTCTTTTGCGGGATATATTTCGAATCTTTTTCAACATAAATTTAACTATATCAAATTTCCCTATACATTAAATAATGTAGAACCCTTAAAATTTTTTCCCGATGAAAACCCTTTCGAAATATGGGTTTTCTCTGGTGGGTTTTCCTGTATTTTGTAAAAATTTTTTGCCTTGGAAAAACATGTTTTTTAAAGACAAAAAAGTTTTGCCTTTTATTCCCCAATTTTTGTTTAACTTTTTAAAAAAAGACCCTCGTGCCCAAAACATTATCAAACCCCTTTCTGAAAATCAAAAAAGCACAAAAAAAGGCTTTTTGTTTTTTTCTTTCAGTACACTAACTATTAAAAAAATTTAAATAGGAAGATAGGGTTCCCGGGGTTTGGGTTTTTTTTTGCTAATTTTTTGAAAATTTGTTTTTTTTTGGAAAATTTTTAATTGTTTAGTTTCTAAATTTTTTCAAAACGTTTTTTTATTGGTTTCATTTTTTTGGGCAAAAAAATTTTCCAAAAGTGTTTTTCAACGTTATTCCCCTGTAATTTTTTGGGTTTTTATAGGCCCTCCCTTTTTTTTTTAATTGGGACATTCACTCCAAATTTCCAGTCCCAAAGGGTAAAACCCGTTTCTTTAAAACTAAATTGAAAAAATTCCGCATTATCTCTATAACATTTTGATGAAACTGTTTGTCATTTCGTTTTTTGTTCCCTCTTTTTCCCGGCGATTTTTATTTTTCAACTTTTTGTTGTTTTTGGGAATTTTCCCCTGTTTTTAATTTGCTTAAACTAGCAGTGGTTTATTAATACTTTTAATTCAAAAAACCTGATTTTTAAATTGCTTTTTTTGGCTGGAAACCCATTTTCGGTTTTTTTACCAATAAGGGGGTTTTTTAAATGTTCATTCCCATTTACTGCTACTAAAAATGAATTTTGATTTTTTAATCCATCACTTCGCTTTTTTTAATTTTTTTAAAGTTTTCCACATTTTCCCCGGATCTTCGTCCCAAAGCAAACACGTAAACTGTGATACTATTGAATTTTGAAGATTTTCTTTTTCTTTTTTATTTAAGTATTATAATGTTTTTTTTTTCAAAAAAAAGTAATTTTTTTCGAAGTTTCAGGGTTTTTTACGGGGTTTTATTTTTTTGCATTTAGTAGAACTTTACTTCTTTCTTGTACGGGTTTCATTCCGAATCAAAACCATTTTTTTTTTGTGTTTAAAATTTTTCTTTACCGGTTTTTTAAATTTCTGGTCCCCTTTAAGGTTTTAAATTTTGCCACCTTTTAAAAAGAAAATTTAGACCGCTGTCTGGGAAATTCAATTTTCGACGTTTGAGGAAACAGGCTGCTTTTTAAATTTTTTTTATTTGTTTTTAATACGTATTTGTTTTTGTTTTTTTTTTTGTGTTATGTGTTTTGTATTTCGGGATAGAATCCTTTTTTAAATTGTCCCCTTTGGAATTTGTACCCATACAAAACCCCTGGTTTTTTTGTGGTGAATCTTTAGTAAATTTTTCCCCTGGGGCCCGTGTGTCTCTTTCTATTTTTAAAAGACCTCGCAAACGGTTTTTTTCCCATATCTGTATAAACTAATCTAAACTGTGGGCAATGATCAGAGTATTCCATTAAATTTCCCAACTTTCATAGGGTTCACCTCTTTCAAAAAGATTTTTTTAAAAAATAAATAATCCACAACATACAACCCTTTAGGTTTAAAGCATGTAAATCTACCCTGTAAATCTTTCCCAAGTTCGGCCATTTAATAATATTAATTTATTGTCGGGACAAAAATTAGCCCAAAAGTCTACCAAAATTTTGGACCCAAATTTTATCCATTGAAACAAAATTTTATAGCATTTGGGCAAATTTATTTTTTTTCGGAAAAAATTGTAGTAACTTTGGGGGTGGGTCTATTTTTATAAAGTCATCATCCCTTTCCCGATCGCGCAAATTTAAACTCCCCCACAATATTATCTGACCCTTTTAGGGCCAAAATTTCTAGGGCTTTTTCTAAATTTTTCCCAATTTCTGTGTATGAAAATTTCCCCAAAAAAAGAAAATTTTGGTTGGGAAAAAATGCAAAAATCCTATAAAAAAATTCTTGTTTGATGATTTTTAAAGATTTCCTTATCAATTTTTCATCACAAAATACTGAACAAATTTGCGGTAACAAATTTTTTACTTTTTTCGGGTAAACTTCCTTAAGAAAAAATGAAAAACCTCCGAAGCACTGACAGATCTATTTTTTTTTTGGTCTGCATTTTTGTTGCACTGAAAATAAACCTGGTAGAGTTACATCTTTCACAGATTTTTTTCTAAATGTGTTTTTTGGGAAAATTAATTTTTCACCGTATAAAATCAACCCTGTCTTTTATGTGTAAGTCATTTAGTTTGTTTACAAATTTAAATTTCCCTCAACTTTTCCATAGATCCTCTAATATTCCCCCATAATATTTTTCATGTCTTACCATTTGTTTAAAAATCTTGTGAACACAGAAAATCTTTTAATGTGGTAAAAAAACCAAGTTGGGATATCTTTTTAAAAGAATTGTAGTTTTCTTTTCCTTTTAAAATCTCTAACTAAAGAAAGGGTTTTTTCCCTTCTTAAACAATTTTTTTAACTGTCCCACTATAAACCCAAAAAAACAACGGCCCAAAAAATTACATAATCCTTAAAATTTTCATAATCAAGAGATTAAAATTTTTCGGGTTTAAAAGTGAAATTTATATTTTAATTATTAATTAAAGAAAATTAAAATCTACCATTGTAAACCGAAAAAACAAAATTAGATATATTTAAAAGTAAATTTTCAAAAGACTTTAAAATGGGACAAACTTTCCCTTTTGGGGTTTAAAATCAATGACCAAAACTGGTGGTTTTTTGTGTGGGGTGATGGTGTTTTGTGTGTTTTGTGCGGGGCGTGGCGTGCGGCGTGGTGTGTGGTGTGTGTGTGAGTGTTGTGTGTGTTACCCTACCTTTAAACCCTACCATTACTATACCATAAAAAACCCTACCATACCCTAAAACCCAAAACCCAACCCTAACCCCCGCAACCATAGCATACCCTTTCCCATACCAAACCATACCATACCATACCATACCAACCATTTCCCCTTTCCAACCCTACCCTACCCTACCAAAAACTTCCCCCTTTCCAAAACCCCAAACCCTACCATAAAAATACCCCTAACCAACCCCTACCCCACCCTACCACACCCCAAAAACCATACCATACCATACCATAAAACCAACCAATTAACCCCAAAACCATACCCTAAAACCCCCAAACCATACCCAAAAAACTTACCCTTTAAACCATACCCAACCCCAAAACCCATTTCCCTACCCTGAAACCCTACCCCCCACCATACCATACCATACCATACCAAACCAAAACCATACCATACCAAACCCCCCCTTACCCTTACCTTTGCCATACATTTAACCAAACCCAACCGACCTTTTCCACACCATAACCCCTACCAAACCATACCAAACCCTACCAAACCCCTACCATACCAAAAACCCTACAACCAACCCTACCATAAACCCAAAACCCAAAAAAACCTTATTTATTTATTTATTTATTTTATTTATTTATTTATTATACCACTTTAAGTCACGCAGATTTCTCTGCGTGAAATTCGAGCTGCTCTCCCCGGGGAGAGCGCGTCGCCACAAGAGCAGCGCCAGCCCTTTTTTTTTTCTTTTTCCTGTCTGCAACTGTATTTGTTTCCCTATCAGACTGGCTTTTTTCTACAGAATTTTGCCAGAGACAACTCTCTTGTTGCCGTGGGTTCTTTTACGTGCGTTAAATAATTATGTGTAACACACGGGACCTCGTTTTATCGTCTCATCCGAAAGGCTAGCTCCCAGACCATCACTCATGGTCTAATGATGGGGGAAAAGTTTCGGGTCCAAACGGGAATCGAACCGCCACACACATCCGAACCGGACTTTTCGCTTTCTAGACAGGCGCGTTACCTCTTGACCACCGATCTACCATACCATACCATACCATACCATACCATTCCTATACCATACCATACCATACCATACCATACCATACCATACCATACCATACCTTACCATACCATACCTTACCATACCATGCCATACCTTACCATACCATACCATACCTTACCATACCATGCCATACCTTACCATACCTTTACCATACCATACCTACCATACCATACCATACCATACCATACCATACCATACCATACCAATACCATAAACCATCCATACCATACCATACCATACCATACCATACCTACCATACCATACCATACCTACCTACCATACCATAACCTTTACTACACCATACCATACCTTGCATACCTTACCATACCATACCATACCATACCATACCATACCATACTCATACCATACTCACACCATACCATACCTTACCATTTACTATACCATACCATACCTTGCCATACCTTTACCGTATCATACCATACCATACTATACCATACCATACCTTACCATACCTTACCATACCATACCATACCATACCTTGCCTCACCGTTACCATTCCATACCATAGGCCTACCTCACCATACCATACCATACCTTACCTCACCTTACCTTACCATACCTAACCTTACCGTACCTTACCTGAGCCTACCTACCTACCTCCATTACTTTACCTACTATACCTTACCGACTCCTACCTTACCTTACCTTACCTCACCTCTCTTCCTCGCTCTACTCCTCTCTTCCTTCCCCCCCCCACCTTCTTCCTCCCACCCTCTCTCTCCCTCGCTCTCTCTCCCTCTCTCCCCCCCTCTTCTCTCCACCCTTCTCTCCCTTCTTCTCCTCTCTCCCCATCTCTCCCTCTGTCTTCCTCTCTCTCTCCCCCTCTCTCCCCCTTCTCTCCCTCTTCTTCCTCCCTCTCCCCCTTTCTTCTCTCTCTCCTCTGTCTTCCTCTCTCTCTCCCCCTCTCTCTACACCCCTCTCTCCCCCCTCTCTCCCCTTCTTATCCCGCTTTCTGTCTTGTTTCCTCTTTTGTTTGTTTGTTAATCATGTTTTCGTATAATTATGTTTTTTGTTTGTTATTGATGTTTTTGTTTATTATCATTGTGATTGTTGTTGTTGTTTTTAATTAGTCTTTTTCCTATATTGAGATGTTATCCCGATTTTGGCGGGGCCTGGATGCAAAAAAAGCAAATGAGTGCTTATTCATTATCCTCGAAATTAAAGAATTTGACTTGACTTGACTCTCTCTCTCTTCTGTCTCTCTCTCTCCCCTCTCTCTCTCCTCTCTCTCTCTCCCTCTCTCTCCCCACTCTCTCCCCTCTCGCTCTTCCTCTCTCTCTCTCTCCTCTCTCCCCTTCTTCCTCTCCCCCTCTCTCTCCCTCTCTCTCTCCCTCTCTCTCTTCCTCTATCTCTCTCCCCCTCTCTCTCCCCTTCTCTCCTTCCTCTCCTTCGTCTTTTCCTTCCGTCTCTCTGTTGTCTTCTGTCTGCGTCTCTTCTCTGTCCTGTCTGTCTGTCTGTCTGTCTTCCTGTCCTCTCTCTCTCTCTCTCTCTCTCTCTCTCTCTCTCTCTCTCTCTGTCTCTGTCTCTCTTAATGTTGGTACATCTGTATTTCTGTCTGCCTGTATCCTCCGCAGGAAGGAAGATGGTGGTACAGGTTAGACGTTCTCCTGCCTAACAAGCAAACCGTGAGGTTCTGGGTTCAATTCCCAGCCTTCCCCCTTCTTCCCAGTTTAACAGGAAAATCGAACTGAATATCAAGTCTTTTGGAGGAGACTCTAAACCAGTCGGACTCGTGTGCTTACGAACTTCAAAAGAACCTATAAAGGTAAAAGTAAAGGTGTCCCATAACCTATGTGGTTAGGGAAGCGAGGCGTCAGAGACCTCACTTCTCTAGGGCCAGCATATTGAGGGCGGCGCCCATCTCCTCTCCCTCGCTGCTTTACCTTTCCTGACCCTAAAGAGGGCAGGTACCATTTACAGCTGGGTGAACCGGAGGACTGTATTGTAGCCAAGGCGCGCAAACGGTCACCTATCCAAGTGGTAACCACGCTCGATGCTGCTGAACCTTGGCTGGGGGAAAGCGAGTGGTCTGACCACTGAGCTACCCCGTCCCCAAAAGAACCTACTGCAGTTGAAAGTCGGAAAGAGCAGGGAGGAGCCTCCCGCCTGCCCTGGCATGACTGGTAGAATCAATCCCCAGCTGTATCCCCGAGGCCGAAATGCGGCTACCTTAATGGTGAAGAGAAAAATATTTTTTTAAAAACCCGGTCGCGAGCGCAGAATTCTCAGCGTTAGTGAACCTTCCAGATGTAGCTGAGGAACAAAAAAAGAAAAAAACAACAAAATACCCCCCCCCCCAAAAAAAAAAAAAAAAAAAATCCCCCCTATGCTGTCTTTCTGAAAGTCTACCGTTCTATTCATCGCTCTCTTTCTCTCTCTGTCTCTCTCTGTCTCTCTCCTGTGTCTGTCTCTCTGTGTCTCTCTGCTCTCTGTTGTCTGTCTGTCTGTCTCTGTCTGTCTGTCTGTTCTCTCTTCTCCTTCTCTCTCTCTCTTTCTGTTTGTACCTATTCTCTTTCCTCCTCCAAATTTGTCTTTGTTTCTGTCTATCTCTGTCTCTGATTCTGCCTGTCTCTGTCTACCTATCTCCCTCTTCTCTCTCTCTCTCTCTCTCTCTCTCTCTCTCTCTCTTCTCTCTCTCTCTCTCTCTCTCTCTCTCTCTCTCTCTCTCTCTCTCTCTCTCTCTCTCTCTCTCTCTCTCTCTTTCTCTCCCTCTCTGCATGTCTGAATCTTGGTCTCTCTGTCCATCTGTTTATTTGCTTCCATTGCCAGATCTCTCTCTCTCTCTCTCTCTCTCTCTCTCTCTCTCTCTCCTCTCCTTCTCTCTCTCTCTCTCTCTCTCCTCCCTCTCTCTCTCTGTGTGTGTGTGTGTGTGTGTGTGTGTGTGTGTGTGTGTGTGTGTGTGTGTGTGTGTGTGTGTGTGTGTGAAGGGATTAGTGATGACAACTGCCGTCTACTTGTCTAGACACAGATCCTGGAGCCAAAGAGACTGTGAAAACCATTGACTAGCTGCTTCTTCTTCTTCTTCTTCTTCTTCTTCTTCTTCTTCTTCTTCTTCTTCTTCTTCTTCTTCTTCATTCTTCTTCGCATTCTTCTTCTTCTTCGCATTCTTCTTCGCATTCTTCGCATTCTTCGCATTCTTCTTCTTCGCATTCTTCTTCTTCGCATTTTTCTTTTTCGCATTCTTCTTTTTCGCATTCTCTTCTTCTTGTTCTTCTTGTTCTTCTTGTTCTTTTTGTTTTTCTTGTTCTTCTTGTTCTTCTTGTTCTTCTTGTCTTCTTTCTTCTTCTTCTTCTTCTGTTGTTCTTCTTCTTCTTGTTCTTGTTCTCCTTCTTCTTCTTCTTCTTCTTCTGCTCCCCATAATGATAATTCTTCTTCTATATTCTCCTTCTTACTTCTTCGTCTTCACATTCTTCTTTGCGTTCTTGTTCTTTGCATTTTTGTGTTTTGCATTCTTTTTCTTTGCATTCTTCTTCTTTACCTTCTTCTTCCCTCTTCTTCCTCTGCTCATCCTTAACCGACTTCTTTCCTTTATTCTTCTTCTTCTTGTTTTGTCTTTCTCTCCTTCTGTTCCCTTCGTTTCTTTCTGTCTTTTAAAAGTTGTTTTCTCATTCTTTCCATTCTTTACTTCAGTGATTTTTTTCTTTCGTTTCTTGTTTTTTCTTTCTTTATTTTCGTTCTTGTCCCTTTCTCTCTTCCTTCCTTCCTTCCTTCCTTTCTTTCTTTCTTTCATTTTCTCTCTCTCTCTCTCTCTTCTCTCTCTCTCTCCTCTCTCTCTCTCTCTCTCTCTCTCTCTCTCTTTTGAAAAGGGTTATTTCCCCTTGTTTCTACTGTGAGAGTGTATAAGTGTTGGGTTATTATTAAGATGTATCCCTACGGGCGGGGACTTGATGTAAAAAAGCACATGAGTGCTTATTCATTATCCTCGAAATAAGAGAATTTGTCATTGTCATTGTCATTGTCATTGTCATTGTCATTCTCTCTCTCTCTCTCTCTCTCTCTCTCTCTCTCTCTCTCTCTCTCTCTCTCTCTCTCTCTCTCTCTCTCTCTCT
>CM054154.1:48008778-48011278 GCA_028751875.1 Rapana venosa
GTCTGTTCTGTCCTTTCTTCACTTCCTCACCTATACTAATGCTTGTCTGTTCTGTCCTCTTTTCACTTCCTCACCTATACTAATGCTTGTCTGTCCTTTCGTCACTTCCTCACCTATACTAATGCTTGTCTGTTCTTCCTTTCTTCACTTCCTCACCTATACTAATGCTTGTCTGTCTGACCTTTCTTCACTTCCTCACCTATACTAATGCTTGTCTGTCTTTTTTTCACTTCCTCACCTATACTAATGCTTGTCTGCTCTTTCCTTTCTTGACTTCCTCACCTATACTAATGCTTGTCTGTCTTTCCTTTCTTCACTTCCTCACCTATACTAATGCTTGTCTGTCCTTTCTTCACTTCCTCACCTATACTAATGCTTGTCTGTTCTGTCTTCACTTCCTCACCTATACTAATGCTTGTCTGTCCTTTCTTCCCTTCCTCACCTATACTAATGCTTGTCTGTCTTTCCTTTCTTCACTTCCTCACCTATACTAATGCTTGTCTGTTCTGTCCTCACTTCCTCACCTATACTAATGCTTGTCTGTTTTTCCTTTCTTCACTTCCTCACCTATACTAATGCTTGTCTGTCTTTTCTTCACTTCCTCACCTATACTAATGCTTGTCTGTTTTTCCTTTCTTCACTTCCTCACCTATACTAATGCTTGTCTGTCTTTTCTTCACTTCCTCACCTATACTAATGCTTGTCTGTTCTGTCTTCACTTCCTCACCTATACTAATGCTTGTCTGTTCTTTCTTCACTTCCTCACCTATACTAATGCTTGTCTTTCCTTTCTTCACTTCCTCACCTATACTAATGCTTGTCTGTCTTTTCTTCACTTCCTCACCTATACTAATGCTTGTCTGTTCTGTCCTCACTTCCTCACCTATACTAATGCTTGTCTGTCCTATCTTCACTTCCTCACCTATACTAATGCTTGTCTGATCTTTCTTCACTTCCTCACCTATACTAATGCTTGTCTGTCCTTTCTTTACTTCCTCACCTATACTAATGCTTGTCTGTCCTTTCTTCACTTCCTCACCTATACTAATGCTTGTCTGTTCTTTCCTTTCTGCACTTCCTCACCTATACTAATGCTTGTCTGTTCTTTCCTTTCTTCACTTCCTCACCTATACTAATGCTTGTCTGTTTTTCCTTTCTTCACTTCCTCACCTATACTAATGCTTGTCTGTTCTGTCCTTTCGTCACTTCCTCACCTATACTAATGCTTGTCTGTCCTTTCTTCACTTCCTCACCTATACTAATGCTTGTCTGTTCTGTCCTTTCGTCACTTCCTCACCTATACTAATGCTTGTCTGTTCTGTTCTTTCGTCACTTCCTCACCTATACTAATGCTTATCTTTCCTTTCTTCACTTCCTCAACTATACTAATGCTTGTCTGTCTGTCTTTTCTTCACTTCCTCACCTATACTAATGCTTGTCTGTTCTGTCCTCACTTCCTCACCTATACTAATGCTTGTCTGTTTTCCTTCTTCACTTCCTCACCTATACTAATGCTTGTCTGTCTTTCTTCACTTCCTCACCTATACTAATGCTTGTCTGTTTTCCTTTCTTCACTTCCTCACCTATACTAATGCTTGTCTTGTCCTTTCTTCACTTCCTCACCTATACTAATGCTTGTCTGTCTTCTTCTTCACTTCCTCACCTATACTAATGCTTGTCTGTTCTTTCTTCACTTCCTCACCTATACTAATGCTTGTCTTTCCTTTCTTCACTTCCTCACCTATACTAATGCTTGTCTGTCTTTCTCACTTCCTCACCTATACTAATGCTTGTCTGTCCTGTCTCACTTCCTCACCTATACTAATGCTTGTCTGTCCTATCTTCACTTCCTCACCTATACTAATGCTTGTCTGTATCTTTCTTTTCACTTCCTCACCTATACTAATGCTTGTCTGTCCTTTCTTTACTTCCTCACCTATACTAATGCTTGTCTGTCCTTTCTTCACTTCCTCACCTATACTAATGCTTGTCTGTTCTTCCTTTCTGCACTTCCTCACCTATACTAATGCTTGTCTGTCTTCTTTCTTCACTTCCTCACCTATACTAATGCTTGTCTGTTCTTCCTTTCTTCACTTCCTCACCTATACTAATGCTTGTCTGTTCTGTCTTTCGTCACTTCCTCACCTATACTAATGCTTGTCTGTCCTTTCTTCACTTCCTCACCTATACTAATGCTTGTCTGTTCTGTCCTTTCTGTCACTTCCTCACCTATACTAATGCTTGTCTGTTCTTCTTTCGTCACTTCCTCACCTATACTAATGCTTATCTTTCCTTTCTTCACTTCCTCAACTATACTAATGCTTGTCTGTCTGTCTTTTCTTCACTTCCTCACCTATACTAATGCTTGTCTGTTCTTTCTTCACTTCCTCACCTATACTAATGCTTGTCTGTCTTTTCTTCACTTCCTCACCTATACTAATGCTTGTCTGTCCTGTCCTTTCTTCACTTCCTCACCTATACTAATGCTTGTCTTTTCTTT
>CM054154.1:48016278-48023778 GCA_028751875.1 Rapana venosa
CCCCACTTCTAGTCCCTGCAAGCCATTACACCTTACTTGGCCAATGAATGTCCACAGGTACTGGGTGGACACTGTGACACATCAGAGGACCGGGTGTTTGTCGGTGGTGGTGGTGGTAATGGTGGTGGTGTGTGTGTGTGTGTAGGTGGAGGGGGTTGTAGATAATAATAATAATAATAATTGGAATTTATATAGTGCTATATCCTGCAGATACAAATCAAAGCGCTTGATAATGGGGGTTAAAAAGGGGGAGGTTACATTTAGAAGGAGGGCGGGGTGGATTTAATTAATATGTGTGGGTGTTGAGATATTTCTGTGCTTTTTAAGAATTTTACAAACAATTTTTGTGTTGAACCTTTTTTTTTCATTTAAAAAAAAAGTTCTTTTTTGTTTCTGCCTTGTTCCTATTCTTCCTGTCACCTCCTTCTTGTCTATTTTCTGCCTTCTTGGTCCATTCTCCTGCTATTTTTCCAAAAAGACTTAAAGGATTACAATTATCTCCCATGCCGAAGGCGAATATGCTGGGTCTGACTTGTCAGGCGTTTAACGGCAACGCAACGCGTTTTCGTTCATATAACAAGCAGCAAGAGCTGCTGTCTGAGCGTTCGACAAAGAAGAAGAAGACGAAGAAAAAGAAGAAGAAGAGGAAGAACAGGAAGAAGACGAAGAAGAGGAAGAAGAAGTAGAAGAAGGCGGAGAGAAGAAGAAGAAGAGAAGAAGAAGACGAAGAAGAAGAAGAAGAAGAAGGAGGAAGAGGAAAGCCTATCTCCATATTGCAAATTGCATGCTGGGTGTGTTCACCTCATCCACTCCACCACCCATACCTGACTGTTTTTCTAAGAAAGACTGACAGGCTTAAAACAACAACAACAACAACACCAACAACAGCAACAACATGCAAGACTCGGTGTGTGTTCGGGCACCAGACCTTCAGTCATTGCCTCATCCAAACAAACCTGCCACAGAAAATGTGGTCAGGATGAAAGTGAACTGCAGGGGAAGAGAAAAACCCACTCACACTATGGGCACCTCAGCAAACCTCCAACATGGGTCCACAGATATTTTCAAACCACGAATTAGACACTCTGACCACTGAGCTATCGGCCATCCCTCTCTCTCTCTCTCTCTCTCTCTCTCTCTCTCTCTCTCTCTCTCTCTCTCAGGGTCAGAAACAAGGTATAGAGGTAAGAGGAGGGAGGGAGGGAGGAAATAAGAGCCAGAGATGGAGGGGAAGAGGGGGGAGGGTGGGGGGAGGTGTCGGTGACATCATCCATTAGTGGAGGTGTGTGTACAGAGGAAGGTCTCTTTCTGTCTGAACAGCCTTTCCTAACCTGGGGCCGTGTAACAGTGATCAAAGGTTTTCTTCTTTAGTCAGTGTTGTAACATTTTGTTGTTGCTCACAGACAAGATTTAGGAAACTCTTGTCTTTAGCTTTCTTTCTTAGGCTGGCTGACTGGCTGCTTGGTAAGTCTGTCACACACACACACACACACACACACACACACACACACACACACACACACACACACACCACACACACACACACACACACACACACACACACACACACACACACACACACACACACACACACACACGCACGCACGCATACACGCACACATGCGCCAAAGACACAAATTCTGGTGGTTAGAGCATTGCGTCAGTGATTTCATGGCCTGGGTTTCAGCTGTAGTCCAGCCATCATCAAGACTCTCGCCCCTTCAAAGGGAATTTCCCCCCTAAAGTTAACAACATCAGTGCTGACTCCACTCCCCCGAAAGTCCTTCGGATTAGCTTCTACATCGAGGTCCAGTATGCGAACGCACGGAGAACATGTTGCGGACACGTTAAAACCTGTTCCACTTTTCGGAAGAGTAGGCTATTGTGCGTGAGTGGAAACAGATGACAAAATTTGACGAAACTGCTTGCCCAGGGCATTCGCCTTCGGCGTGGGAGAGAATTGTTATCCTTTCAGTCTTTCTGGAAAAAAAAACAGGCAGAAGAATGGACCAATAAGGCAGAACATAGACGAGGAGGAGGTGACAAGAAGAAAAGGAACAAGGCAGAAACAAAGAGAGGGATAGAAAAGAGGGAATACATATAAGAATTTCTGGAAGTGGGGGATGTTATTATACTGACAGGCCCCGTGCATGCCAACAAGGGTTTTGTCATGCATGATAATCATTTTTGATGTGAGGATCTCAAAACATCCTGTGCTTCAGCAAATCTGTAAATATCTTAAATGTCCTTCAACACTCAGAGTCGAACCCCTAATCTTGGGGTCTCCGCCGTGGGTATGCCAGGCGTCTGTTGGTATAGATAGCATCCCACCTTCTGGAAATGTTGTGTTACAATTCCCTCTTTCTATCCCTCTCTTTGTTTCAGCAATCCGTGAATATCTTTAATATTTATCAACACACAAGAGTCGAGTCCTTAATCTTGTTTGTGGTCATGTCTTTGAGAAAAGCAGTCACTAGTGGCATACACAAGTACTGAAGAAAACTGTAAATATCTGAAATATTTATCAACACTCAGAGTCGAGTCCTTAATCTTGTTTGTGGTCATGACTTTGATAAAAGCAGTCACTAGTGGCATGCACAAGTACACAAAAAAATCTGTAAATATCTGAAATATTTATCAACACTCAAGAGTTAAGTCCTTAATCTTGTTTGTGGTCATGTCTTTGAGAAAAGCAGTCACTAGTGGCATGCACAAGTACTGAACAAGACCAGCCAAAACGAAGGGGAACGAACAGCCACCCGTGTGGTGAAGAGTGGACCACACGCCAGCAGCGGGGAGGGGTGGCCTGGGCTGAAAGATGGAGATGCTCCTGTCTGGACTTGGCGAGCTGCAGCAGCAAGGGCGGCCATGACAGATGCTGCCTCTCCCTGTCTCTTGTCGGTCTGTCTGTTTCTGTTTGTCTGTCTGTGTTTCTGCCTGTTTCTCTGTGTGTTTGTCTGTCCCTCTCTGTTTCTTTCTTTCTGTTTCTGTTTCTGTCTGTCTGTCTGTTTCTGTCTGCCTCTTTGTTTCACTCTGTCTCTGTATGTGTCTATTTCTCTCATAGTCTCAGTTTCTCTGTCTTCCTCTCTTTCTGTAGATCTATCTATCTGTCTGTCTGCGTATCTGGACACATACACACACACACACACACACACACACTCCTGCGCACGCAAATACAGCACACACACAAATACACTCACACAAAACACACACAAACACACACGCACACAAAACACACACACACACAAACACACACACACACACACGCACACACACGCACATACAACACATACACACATACAAACACACACACACACACACACATACACACACACCCGCACACAAAACACACACACACACACCACACACACACACACACACACACACACACACACACACACACACACACCACACACACACACACACACACACACACACACAGAGGTATCTAACTATTTTTGATAGATTTTTCTGGTATAATGAATCATCCTCTTTGTTGTACTGCGCTTCATAGTGACATTCATCCACATACATATATCATCAGCATATTGTACTAGGATGATATTTTTAGACATTTTTGTGGGTAGATCGTATAACAGTATATTAAACAGAAAAGGGGCTATAACAGAACCCTGTGGTAAACCCATATGGAGTGACCTAGAGTGTGAATATGTATTCCCTAGTCTCACTTGTATACTTCTGTTACATAAAAAGCTTTTGATATAATAATAAACATGCCCAGATAATCCAGTAGTCTTCAATTTATGCAGTAATTTAGCATGCCAGACTTGATCGTAGGCTTTTCTGACATCAAAAAATGTTGCAAGTAAGTTTTTTCTTCTTGCAAACTGTTGTTTGACTTGTGTTGTTAGTTTAACTAGATTATCAATTGCAGATCTGCCTTTTTGAAAGCCTGCTTGATTGATTGGAACTACCTTATTTTTCTGACAATAATACACAATCCTTCTTAGAATGATTCGCTCCATTAGCTTACCTGTGTTAGAAGTCAGCGCTATGGGTCTGTAACTAGTTTTGTCATTTTTGAGCTTACCTTGCTTATGAATGGGAACAATGATAGACTGCTTCCAGTTGACTGGCATAACACTTTCAGTCCAACACTTTTGGAAAGTTTATGTAATAGAAAAATGAATTTTTCTGGTAAATGTTTAAGCATATCATTGGATATGGCATCTAATCCAACAGAAGTTTTCTTATTAGGAAGAGAATGTAATACATCTTTTACTTCATTGATTGTTATTGGGGCATTGATGTATTCGGTGTTATTAGAAAGTGGGTCTTCATATTCTTTTTTGTTCTCTTCAGATTTTCTGTACTTACTGCTTTTAAGTGAGATACCTTCAATACGCATGGATTCTGAGAACATATCTGCAAAAGCCTCAGCCTTTTCTGCATTGGATGGAAATTCGTTGTTTTTTAGCTTAATCGGACAAGTTGGTAAAGTCACACCTTTTCTCATTTCATGAAATTTTTTCCACACTATTTTTAGATCTGTATGACTTGATATGTCACTGGAACAAAATGACGACCAATATTGTCGTTTTTCCTGAGCTATGACCATGTTGCTATAATTTTTTGCCTGTTTCTGTTTTTCGTGGTTTTCTGATGTCTTGTTTTTTACATACATTTTAAACATTAAATGCTTGTTGGTCACTGCTTCTTCGCAAGCAGGTGTCCACCAAACATTCCCTGAACACTTTTTTGATTTAAGTGATTTAATGATGGGAATGGATAGGTGCGCAGCTTGAATAATGGCATTTGTAAAAGTGGAATAAAATTGGTCAATATTATCAGAATCTAAGTTATATAAATATATTTTTGAAAATGGTCTGACATTTTCAACAGAAAAAACGCACATTATGCTTTTTAACAATGGCAGTGATCCAGATACACTACCGCAGTTTAAGATTGGAGGGGAGCTAATTCAGTACACAAATACTGTCAAATTTTTAGGCATATTACTTACATCAAAATTGACTTGGAATGCTCATATTGGATACATTTTAACAAAAGCTAGAAAATGTATTAATTTTCTTAAAATGGTTACCAGACAGTCTTGGGGACAAGATATAGTCACTCTGAAATGCTTAGCTACGTCACCTATACGGTCCAAGCTGTCTTATGGACAAGAAGTCTTTTTTAGTGCTCCCAATTATTTACTGAAAAAACTCCAAAGTGTAGACTGTAAAGCATATAAACTTGCACTTGGTGTACCATTCCACACCTCCACCATAGGAACTTATAACGAAATTGGGGAACTTCCCTAGCCGAATACCGACAACTT
Source organism: Rapana venosa (assembly GCA_028751875.1). Lineage (NCBI taxonomy): Eukaryota > Metazoa > Mollusca > Gastropoda > Neogastropoda > Muricidae > Rapana > Rapana venosa. The sequence continues at coordinate 48,021,581 of CM054154.1, forward strand.
TCATGTGCCAAATATGTTTTACGCAGCACAACAAATGAAAACTTTGTTTCTAGTGAAATAACAGTCGAAGCAAAAACAAATTATCCTAAAAGGGCTAGACATATTCGTGTTTAACGCCTATTGGTACTTATGTATCAGACCTTTTTCAAAAGTCAGGACTTAATCATTATGAATTAGAAATGCAGGAAAGAAGCTTTGCCATGCCCTTCGTGGGAAATAAATAAAGCATATTTTGATATAGAATGTACTAATGAAAAAAAGAACGAAAACCAAAATATCATGGTTGCAGATATCCAATCACATATTGAAAATAAGTATACTGACAACTTAAAAGTATATACAGATGGGTCAGTCTTAGAAAATAATGAAGCTGGTTCAGCATTCGTCATACCAGCTCTAAAAACAGAGAAATCATACTATCTTGGTAAACATCATTCAATATTTACAGCTGAACTTATTGCAATTCTTATGGCTCTTAACTATATTCTTGATTTTGCATTTCCCATCATTCCTATCTTACTTTGTGTAGATTCTAAGTCGGTACTGTATGCTATCAAATCCCCAAATTCCAGGAAAGTATCCAGAATCATTTTTGAATTAAATATGTCATACACCTTTTAAGTTTAAGAAGTATTCCTGTCTCCTTTGTTGGGTACCTTCGCACGTTGGAGTTTTTTCAAATGAGTGGGCTGACAGAGCTGCAAAAAGGGGGGCAAGACATCATTTGGAATCAATAGAACTGCATGTCCCATTATCTCTACAGGAGGGATACAGTTTATTAGAACAGACGTCGTGGAGTAAGTGGAGAGAATCAGATCAATTCAAGGAACGATCTTTAAAGAATTGCCTGACTAATGGCCTTATTTCATGTTACATGACTCCTTCTCAAACACATTTAAGTATTGCAACCACAAGAAGAGTTAATGCACTATATTTTAGATTAAAATTAAAATGCATTTTTTAAACAAAATTTGTAAATGTGAGGTGCCTTGTGGGGGAAAACATTTTCAACACTCCACATCCTATTTGAGTGTTCAATTGTAAACCTTTTTTACCACATTTTGTGAGCAGTCTGTGGAAATGTTTTTAAAAATCCGAAAATTAGCCTTTGCCTTTGTAAATGTCTATTGCACAGCCCATTAGGTATTTGTTGTAGTTATTTTATAGATGTTTATGTTAAATTTGTTGAATTTTTTTACTCATTTTTTAAGATTCCCCCACCCTTTAATGCTTTGAAAATACCAACACACATTTCCTAATCAGTCTTTTCTCTGTACATTCCCTCTCATTTTACATCCACTACATTTTCCAATCTTTGTCTAATATCACTAAAGAGAACAGACGTTAAATTGAGACAACAACAACAAGAGGTTTTCTTATTCTCCAGAAGCGACATTCCACACCCCTGAAATCTTCAAGGCAACTACGCCTTTTCAGGCAGGCCGAGCAAAGAATGGAAGAATGACACCCTAGGTACCTGGCCTGTGTCAGGGCAAAAGAAGAGAAAGAGGAAAGGGGAAATAAGAGAAGAAGGAAAAAGGAGAAGGAAGAAGAAGGGAAGAAGGAAAGGGGAAGAGAAGAGGGGAAGAAGAAGAGAGAGGGAAGAGAAGAGAAGGGAGGGAAGGGAAGGAGAAGAGAAGAGAGGAGAAGAGAAGGGGAGGGGAAGAGAAGAGAAGAGAAGAGAGGAGAAGAGAAGAGAGGGGGGAAGACAAAAAGAAGAGGAGGAAGGGGAAGAGAGGAGAGGAGAAGAGGAAAGAGAAGAGGAGAGAAGAAGAGAAAAGGGAGAAGAGAAGAGAAGAGAGGAGAAAGGAGAGAAGAGAAGAGAGGAGATAGAAGAGAGAAGAGAAGAGAAGATTTAGAGAAGAGAAGAGAAGTGAAGAGAGGAGAAGAGAAGGAAGAGAAGAGAGGAGAAGTGAAGAGAAGAGAAGAGATAAGGAGAGAAAGAGAAGGGAGGAGAGAAGAAGAGAAAAGAAGAGAAGAAAAAAAGAGAGAAGAGAAGAAAAAAGGAGAGAAGAGAAGGGAGAAGAAGAAGTGAAAAGGAGAGAAGAGAGAAGACAAGAAAAAAAAAAAAAAGAGAAGAGAAGAGAAGGGAGAGAAGAGAAAAGGAGAGAAGAGAAGACAAGAAAAAAAAAGAGAGAAGAGAAGGAAAGAGAAGAGAGTAGGGCGGAAAAGAAGAGAATGAAAAGAGCGAGCAGAGG
>CM054154.1:48036278-48086278 GCA_028751875.1 Rapana venosa
AGATAGAGAGAGAGAGAGGTAGACATACATACATACATACATACATACATACATACAGACATACAGACAGATAGATAGATACACACTCAGGCATATGTATACAGGGGAGAGAGGGAGCTTTCCAAGACCTTACTGTTAACAGTAACAGGTCTTGCTGCCTGCACTGTGAGTAGTCCCCCTTTGGGGCATACATGTCGGGTCAGAGGCAGACCACAAACGCACACGACCACGAAGGTAAATAACTCTCATTCAAACCCAGGAAATGTTCTCCCTTTGTGGTTTGTCTGGGTGATAGTTTTGTGCACTGCTGCTGAAAATGGGACTGTCGTCTGCTGAGCCAAACACTGAGAGCCTGCTCCACCTGATTTGTTGCCTGCTGTACGGGGCTGTTGTCTTCATTCTGCTCATTGGAGCAGCCAGTGGGTTTTTGTGTTTTGTTTTAAAGTGTCACCTGTTGAATGTTCACGGCTCATGGCCCCATATGTTAGACAAGCCCTCTGGGGGAACAGGGCTGTGCGGCTTCACTGATGAATTTGTGCTAGCATTTGTTGATGTTCCATTTTCTTGTTGTTGTTGGTGGGTTTTTTTTAAAAAATCGTTGTTGTTTGTTTTTCTTGTTAATGTACTTTTTTTAAAATTCTTGTTGTTGTTTGTTTTTCTTTTGTTGTTCATTTTGGTTATTGTTTGTTTTTCTTATTGTTTGTTTTTTGTTGGTTGTTGTTTGTTGGTGTTTGTTTTTTGTTATTGTTTGGGTTTTTTGTTGTTTGGTTTTTGTTGTTTTTTGTTTTTGTTGTTTGTTTTTTGTTATTTTGTGTTGTTTTTCGTTTTTGTTTGTTTTTGTTGTTGTTTGTTTTCAATCTTATTGGTCTTTTGTTGTGTTGAACTCTGGTTCACTGTCATGGTGGGCAGTGATGTTGGTGATGTGACTGGCCAACAACATGGCTTTTTCAGCGTCATACTGTTGTTTTTGGTAACAGAATGATTTATTCAAAAATGATTGGCATACTAAAGAGGATGGTAAAATATGAACTGTGTTAGGTGAGGTAAAAAAAAATGAGGAAAGGCTTAATCAAAATTTAGAAAAAGCCCACATACAAAACACAGTTGAAAATGTAAAAATTTAAGTCGTCAGGTACCAGAAACTGTAACTTAAGAATAGCAGAAGAAGAAGAAGCAGTAGAAAGAGAGAGGGGAGAGAGAGAGGAGAGAAGAGGGAGAGAGAAAGAGATGAAGAGAGAAGAGAGGGAGAGGAGAGAGCACTGAAACATGAAAGGTGTTTATTGTACTTCGGCCTGTGGGCATATAGAAACCCTTGTTTGGGAGGTTTGTGAGGGACTAGCAATAAAAACTGTATGTCAAGGGGACATTCAATTTGGGATACCTTTTGCAGTTAGTCATCATCATCCCCATCGTCTCTTCAGCATTTACATAATCATCACCATCCGCATTTTCATTACCATAGCAGCAGCTGCAGCAGCATATCAACAAAACCCTCATTACTTTCATCTTACATCATCCTTATCACATCATCATCTTATCATCTACGCTATCACATTTCTACAATGTATATCATCTTGTCACGATTTCATCTTCAATCTCTGCATCATGTCATAATCATCATCTTCATCCGTTTTCATCGTTATCTTCAAGATATACATCATTGTCATCTTTTCATCTTATCAATCTCCATCATAGTTATCGCCACCACTATCACCTTCAACAACCACGCCATCGTTACTCTCACCACCATCGTCACCTTCGCTATCTACATCAACATCACCTCCAACTTTCCATCATCATCGCCATCTCCTCCCAACATCTACATCATCATCGTCCTTTCGAAAATAATAGATAAATAATAAAAAGGAAAAAAAATCTTTTTTCATTTTCATTTTACCAAAAACACACACGACGCGCAGCACGCACGCACGCACGCACGCACGCACGCACGCACACGCACGCACGCACGCACGCACGCACGCACTCACCACACCAACACACATTCTCGTCTTCCCCATCTGTAACATCATCACCATTTTCATAACCACATCAGCATCAAACCCAATCAATCCCTTATATAATTTCACACCCATAACTTAACCTCTACTCCCCATCTTAACAACATCCATATCATCTCACTATATTCAAACATTACCTAAACCTCATCAATTCATCCATTATCCGTATCATCGTCAGACACCTGTAATATCTGCATATCCTTGAGAAGAGAACTGTGAAGCAATTTAAAGGTATCGGCCTTAGTCTACATATAACTACCTGGGGAAATGGGTATAGTACTACACGATACATGTTGCTAGATTAAAACATACAACAATCCAACTTAGAAACAGAAAAATTGATGTAACATTGAACCAATATTACATGAAAGAACTAACCATGTGCACATAACCTGGCTTGACCCATGTAAATTCAAGACACTCGAGTGCATATCAAAAGGAAAAAATAATCAATCACCCAAAGCTCACAAAACAACCTCAATACATATGTAAATTATATAATACATTCTTTCTTCTGTTAACTGAGTGAAAGACTATCGGAGACACTGTGCATCTTGTGATTTTGATACTTGCAGCAACATATGGATGGGAACTTTAGTTAAATTACCAAGAATTTATTTCTAAGATCCGAATACATGGGGCAATCAAAGAAAATAGCTGTTCGTTCTTGGTGACTGACATCCCAAAAAGGACAGTTTTTGTTTTGCAGAGAATCGCTTTTAACGATACATTTGCATTTAGTGGAGGAACTTTAATCTTATTTGGAACAGCAACCCTAAAGCAGTAGGTATCAATATCATAATGTATTTTTCTCTTTCAAAAATGGTTTTAAATGATTATAGTCATTATATCATTGCGATCTTCATTGTGGAAAACCACTCTTGTATGAAGGTATCAACAAGTCTCTGCTTAAATAGACGTAAGAAGACTTTAACATCCCCACGCCTGCTGCACCCAGACAAACTGAAAACTGGTCGACATTAAATTTCTCTTACTTTTGTTCCCAGCAATTCTTCCATTTCTATCTAGGTTAAGCAACATCTGATAAGCCTTGTAGGGTAGTCTTTTAGTTTCCATTGTAACACCCTAAACCATATGCAATGCAGAAACACAAGAACTAACATATAGAGGATATCTCCCAAATCACCATAAATCTTTCTATTTGGAGTTTTTACTGGAACTCCAGATTCTTATACAGGACTAACATATGTCCTTTTCTAATGATTTAGCTTGGTTTAAACCCAAATTTCGGATGCAAAAAGTAAAAAGATTGTATTTTGCATCAAATCTTTTAATAACGTAATAGCAGTCATTTTTTATTTATGGAAGGCTTTATTCAGTTGACAGCTGCCTTCTTGCCTTAGTGCTAGATGTTCAGTTCCTTCTTCATGTCTGATCATTGTCGTAAAATTAAACCCTAATAACAATTAATTATTTACAACATTAGTTTTTTCCGTAAAAATCCATTGCTCATGTTGGCTAAGTAACCCCTTTTCTAAAAACCATGACTTTTGTTTTTTCAGTATTAACATTAATTTAATTTTTACAGCATCTATGTAATACATTTAGTTGTTTTGAAGGCCACCTGGAGTCGTTGATAACAAAGCCACATCATCGGCAAAAAGTAAGATAAACAACTCAATACACCTGGAAGCATTTGTATGCCATGCTTCCTTCAGCATTCATGTGGTCAGCAAGCTGATTTATAAAAATGAGATAAGTTGGGTAGGACGCAAACCTTGCCTTACACCAAGTGGACATTCAAAAAATTCTGTAATCATTGTTTGCACGCACACATGACAGTATTGCACAATGCATTGATTTCAAGCATACATAAATTTTCCTTTCACCCTTGTTTTCATACATCAAGAAGCTTATCATGGCAAAACAGAATCGAATGCTTTCCTAAGTCAACAAAAGAAAACATTAATTTTCCCTTTTTTGCAAATGCATTTCTAAACCCAACTGCATTATAGGTTGAATATCTGATCCACAGTTGAGTATCCTTTCCTGAACCCTGCTGACTTTCTAAAATCATATGATTACTTTCTAGCCATTTATAAAGTCTTGAATTTTAAGATAAAATGTATAACACTTAGATATAATACTTAAGAGGAAACTCCCCTGTATTTGTAAAACGTTATCGTGGTCTCCTTTTTTGTGGTTGGTATAATTATGGCCTTGGACCACTCTTTGGGATAAATACCAGATGAAAGATACTATTAATAATCTGACAAAACGTTATTACAATTTGTCACCAGTTTTTAACATCTCGCTGTTGTCATCTATACCACTTGCCTTTCTCAGTTTTTAGTTTTCGAATTTTCTTTTTACTTCATCTCTTGAATATTTATTTAATGTGTGATCGGCATCTTCATTTAGGTCCGCTAAAATTTTCATGGTTATCACTTTCATTCATGTTTTTAAAACACCTTTAAAGTGATTAAACCACTCCAGTATTATATTATTATATATCTTTTCACCATTCACATCCCATTTTTTCTAACCTCTTTCAGAACTGTGATGAACTGTTATACATCTTAGTAATGATTCAGCCTTTTGCTTTCTAATCTTGCTTTTTAAAATTTTAATAGCTTTTTGTACAGTTTTCTTTTCTCGACATAACATCGATCTTCTTCTTTTGGTGGAGCGAAACTTTAGCTTTCTTTCTGCTTTCTTTTTTCGCATTTCCACTTTTCATTATCAAAACCCATTCAGATTTCTTTGTCGTTCACTGAATCCTTCTAGACAAGCATTCGCTTGCATTTTCAAACACTGGTAAACATGTTTTAGAGCAGTTTCTACATTTTCCTCAAGGGTGTTTGTGCTATCAAAATCTGTCGTGAATGTCCCTGCTTTTTAGCGCATTTAGATATTTGTCTTCTTTTGTTTGGTCCCCACTAATTATAATAAGATTCCTTTTTTGGAGTCCGTGGTTTTGAATACATCTGTAACCTCTATTTCATGCAAAACTGGTAAGTGGTCAGATTCTGTTAAGCTTTCGACTAATCAAAAAGGGTTTACTTTAACAGACATGAATAAATAAAAAAGACATTATGAAATAGTCCACAGTGCTTGAGCCTAAAGGAGATATGAATGTGCAACTATCATCAAAATCTGAGTCACAAAGTCCGTTTAAGATGACACAATCAAACATGTTGCACAGTTCAAGCAATTGATTACCAAATATGTTTTGTGTGCACATCATGAGATTTTCTTGGTATTTTAGAATTGGTAGACCATTGTAGGTTCTCAAAATCATCATTTTCATTGGTTGTACAATAATTTTCAGATGCTGTTCGTGCATTGAAATCTCCGTTAGGATAAGGTAAAAATCATCATAAGTACTTTGAAGGTCCCGAATACATTGTTCCAGAGTTTCCATACCTAACCTCATGTTTAGTTCTCCAAAAAGGTGAAATCGTATGGAGGAATGTATGGACCTACTAAGATAATGTCCTTGTCTGTGCCAAACAAATCTTTATGCATCTTTATAGTTATAGTATTATCAGTTTCGACAATAATATGTTCAATATAGGATGCCAGTGATTTCCTTATCATAACAATTACCCCCCCTGAGTATCTCCCTTGATGTGATAGTTTTCTAGCTTTTGAAGTGAATAATAAGTAATCATGAAAAATTGAAGACACAAAATCGTTGCAACAAAAGTTTCTGTTAAAACAAATAACATTCATAAGCCAAAAGAAAACTAATGAAACACATATCATCAAGTTTTGGTAAGAGACCATGCACATTGTAATTTAGAAAGTCGATATGACTTTTATCTTATCTACAGAATATGCCTTGTGTTTGCAGTGATTCTGGAGCTATGTTCTATTCACCCTAATAGAAGTGTTTACTTGCTGGCATTTATAAATTGTGGCCCGGCCGAATCCCTATCTTTTGGCTTCTGAAAACCCCTGTTTGTCCTCTTTTGGTTTTTGCCTTAGGTGGAGGAGTAGGGCCTTTGCCCACTGCACTGTCATCAGAAGCTAACTTTTGAAAGGAGTCAGTAATGCTGCTCTGATGCTAGACCTTGCAGCAACTTACAGCTATTTTGTCTGGACCTCCCACTGTGAGAGTATGACGCCTAGGTCTTGGGGCTGGGCTATGGACTGGGCCTGGCTACCTGTTTGTCCATCTGTCTTGTTCACAGTCTCTAAGACCGTCTGTATGTCAGTGGTTTTTCACTATGCTGTGTCTGAGGTTTTTTGAAACTAGCAACGTTTTCACTGTTTTTAGGCAGGTTTGTATTTCCTGATCTGTTGTTTTCAGTCTCTTTACTTTTCTCACTGTCAGGACTCTGTACTGTCATTGCCTTGTCTGTATTTTTGTCATCCTTATTTTCATCATTAACAGTCTTATCATAACAGTCAATGTGTCCAGAATCTGTTTCATCATTGTTTGCTTTGTCATGCATATAATGACTGATGTCTTCACCTCTGTCAGATTTATTGTCTTCCCTATCTTTAGATCCGTCATCAGTCATCATTTCATTTGTAATTTCACCTGAGTGGCTATAATGGAAGTCTATCTCAGTCACCTGGTCATCTTCCTTGTGTTCAGCTTGTACATCCTCACCAGCAGGAACACGTTCTAGCTGGTTATTCATGCTGCAAACTCTGTTCTGCTGGTGCCTGCTGAGGTCCACTACAGTTCTGTTACTGCTGCGACTTGAATGAGCAGGGGATATTCTGTTGTTACTTCTTTTCTGAAACACTAGTCTTCTATCTGGCCCCGGCTGCCTCTCCTGCCTTACTACTTCACTGTAGGAGTGTAAGCCTGGAACAATTAGTGTAGCACTGTTCATTCCCTCCTCTTCGTGAAGGGCACTGTTCTGCAATTCTGGGCTTTCCTTCCTTGTGGCTTTGTAGTGCTTCTCAGATGGCACACTTCTGTCTCTGTCCTGGGCATTCTGTAGTCGTGACTTGTGCCAAGAAGAAGGTCCGGATGTCCCCAGGCGAGCCTGCTGGTTGACCAGGAACGTCTGTTGTGCTGATCATGGAGTCCAGCTGGATGTGGGCGGTTCCAGGTCTGCTGAATTCCCTGCTTCTCACGTGGTTGCCTGGGATGGAAATACCTGGGTTCTGCTGTTCTTCCATGTCCCCCTCTGCTGTTTTCCCGGACTGGTGGCCATTCTTCTTCTGTAGAGTAGGCTGCATGATTGAACTGCCTCCATGGAGGTGGTTGCTTGTCTCTGACGTGTAGCTTTCCATGGTGGAAGTAGGCAATTTGGCCTTGGCCCCGATGGAAATCTACAATTTCTCTTTGGTGGGCAGTGAGATCAGAGGCTACCCGGATGCCACTCTCCCGGAGGTTGTCCCTAAGCTCCTGTCAGCCAACACTGCATCTTGTCCACCCAGCGGCAAAAGTGCACGATTATGGGGCGTGGTTCATTCTTCCATGGGGGTGGCCTTCCTACACGGTAGGCTTTGGGGATGTCTTTCCTGGCGCCAGCTGGGGTGAGGTCCATGGTCGTTTAGATGTCCACAATGCACGGGAAGTCATCTGGTCATTTTCCTCTTCCTGTTCTTTGGGCGTTGATGAACTTGACATTGCACATCTTTGTGCTTTGGCTCCGTGGATTCCAGTTTTCTTTCTACTGTTTCCAAGCGGTCAAATATCAACTGACTGTCTTCTTGCAGTTCTTGTAATACCTCTTTATTGCACATGACACTTTCTTTCAGTTTATGTATTTCTTCCATAAAGCATGAAATTCTGGCATCTAAAGAAGTGAACTTTTCTTCAATACTATTTTTTATCTCACTCATCTGTAGGAAAAGCCCCTGATGGATTTGCATAAAATGCCAGTCCATCATTGGAATGACGTTTGGTGGGGGAGGAGGAAGCTCTTGGTGAGACATTTCAGGCTTTCATGTGCAGGTGCCTGTGTTCCTTGCTTTGTTTACAAATATGACAGTACAGGTGCACCGAAGATAGGAAGTAGGGAGTTGATGCCAACATTATCCACTTGTGAATACATCTCAGGACTTGCTTTCCTGTCAAGAAGCATGCACCCACTAGCCACTTGAAGACAGACTTCTTGCAACAGATTGCACGTGCATCAACTCACAATTTTAGCTGCACTGATTTTCAGCTGGGTCTACATTGCTATGTAAACATTGTCCTTCTTTGCAGTATATTAAATAATAAGTGTTAATATCGTTTCAGTCACTGACCTTTCCAGTAATTTCACATCACCTTTAGTAACACACACCATCAAAGAGCACTGCTGCAGAAAATCTCCACATGTAAAGGTCAAGAACTGTCACTTTTTAAACATTTTTGAAGAGCACATCCAAACACTCCTCCACTTGCGACTGTAACTCACCCACCCCGGAGAGAGGAGAGAGAGGGGAGAGAGAGAGAGGAGAGAGAGGAGAGAGAGGAGAGAATACTACTACTATACTACTACTAATAAAATGGAACTTATATAGCTCTATATCTTGCAAAGACAAATCAAAGCGCATGCATTCATCCTAATTTACACAGTCATACAATCAATGATAAATAATCAATAGTTTAAACAAACAGATAATACAAACATGGTGCGCTGCAGATCAGACAAAAGAATTGTAATAGTCCAGATGTGAAAGAATGAGAGAAGTGTCAAGTTTGGATAAAAAGAAGAATAAGAATATCGAATGCTACTAACAAGCTTCCGCAAGTTTTACATACACCTAAAGGACATATTTTAAAACAGTTCTGAAAGCCGAAGTCAGAATGTGGCCGTCTTAATGGACAGGGGGGGGGGGTGGGGGGGGGGGGGGGGGGGGGTGAAGTATAAACAAACATCTTGCCATTGGTGAACCTCGAAGCTCTAGGGAGGAACAAAATAACAACAACGAACACAAAACGAAAGCAATAACAACATCTATTGCAAACTGATACATCTCATCATCTCATTGCTCCCTAACGCCTCCGGGGTCGTAGGGGCACTGCATTGACGAACGTTGCACCAGCTGGCCCATTTGCGGCGGTTGTGTGCAAGTGCCTGGGTTGTGGAGAAGCTCATCCTGTCCATTCAGTGTGTTGTCTACCCATTTCTTCCTCTGTCTGCCTCGCCTTCTCTTCCCACACTGTTCCCTGCAGTATGTTTTGGACAGCCCATCTCCATTTTGTCCACATTTCCGAACCATCTGAGCTTCTTTTCATGACTGTGTTCAGCAGCTTTTCGTTTTGCTTCCCCTGTTTTGGTGCAAGGTTTGTAGGACTTCGTGTTGGTTTAGTTGGGGGTCCATGTATGAAATGCCAAGGAGTCTTCTGAGGCATCTCATCTGTAGAGCTGGATTCCTCCTTTGTAGATCTGCATTCAATGTCCAGGTTCGGCACGCTGATCATTCTTAAACCTGATACACGTTATGCTATTCAAATACATGAAAGAAAACAAGAACATTGATGACATGTACCTTGGAACAGCACTAGTCAACCCTGGCAAGTGTATCTCACGCCTCAGCCCTAACAATATTAATGATTAAACCACACATACACACCAACACGGAACTTTATAATTTTACTTTTTCAACAATGGAATGCTTCTGTCTACGAGTATGACAAAATAAAGGGCGACCCTGACTTTTACTATTCACCTAAAAGATACAATGAGATCGATCATTTAAAGTGAACTTACTAGGTTATTTGCTATTGTTGCGTTGTATTTTTCAATTTGAAACCTGTATTTGTGACTTTGATATATTTGATTGTGTATCAATCTGCCTGTCAGTATTGTAATTGCCCTTCATGGATGATTAAAGTGTTTTTGACTTGACTTTTACTTGACTTGACAACTGTTTTTAGAAAAAAACTTTCCATATGGTAAATGATTTTCAATTCTACATCTGTAAATATACCATTTGGCAAGAAGGATAATGAAATCGAAAATTAGCATCGTTTTCATGCAATCATCCACTCCAAAAAGCACAATCTTACGTGAAATTTTCACATTCGTGGTATTCACAATGGTCATTGATACTTTTTCTAATTTGTCCAAATAGTTCTTCGTGGTTGCAATCCCAAAAGAATGTTCTATTGAATTTTTGTGCTAGTGCACAGGGGACAATTTGGTTTTTACACCATTGCGCACAGAACACATTAGTAGCCACATTCTGTGGATGATTTTTATCTGCAACCATTGTAATTTGATGTCTTTAATCTCGTGCAATTCTTTAAAATACCATTTTTCCAATTGATTTCGTCATTAAGTTTCTGTGTCCTTTTTTTTTTTTCAAATATTTTGGTTCTTGTTGTTTTGACATCAATTTTTCACAGTAAATTTTTGAGCCCCTGTGTACACTATCTATTATCTGTATTGCTTTAGCTGTGTCTGTACAACAATGTACTTTGTCACCCATTTTGATCCTGCCTTTTTTGCAAATTGGTTTGATTGATGAGATTAGTCCATTGAAAGTTACAAAGTCAATGCGATTATCATTTGCTTTAGAAAAATGTCCATAGTTTCAAAAAAAACCTCACACTTTTCTTGACAAGATGTTTAATTAGATATATCCCCTTTTCTGCTAAAATATTTTTATCAACAACTTTATTTCCTATGGTAATGTTTTCATTATATAAAATAGGTTCTGGAAGAAATTCATTCTCACTTTGGGGAGTGACGCAAAGTAGGACAAATTTATAAGCTTTAAAAAACATGGGTCCAGAAAGGATTAGCCTTCGCGTGCTTGTGTGTTTATTGATGGACCATAACAGTCTAGAGTCTTAAGAAATGGGTATTGTATTTCTGCAATACTGGTCCACTTGTGATTAGATACTCTAACTTTTCTTTACCCATGGAAGCTTCAAAGCATATATATATAATTTCGTATATCAGGTATATTTAGTCCACCTTGTTTGATAGTCTTAACTGCTGTCTGTCTCCTATCTTGTCCTTTCTTATTGTGCCAAACAAATTGAAAACAAAGTTTCTGTAAGTGTTTGAAGAAATGCGTCATACTTTGTTGACGTTTTGTCCAGTCTGTTGAGAAGTTCAAACCTGCCAGGCCCCGCTCTGTTGTCTGCAAAGCAAATAATCCTGACCGGTCTCTTTTCGATACTTTCACTATACTGATATGATTTTTTCAAACGCATCACTCTCACTGTGTTCCAGGAAGATGTTGAACAGTGTGGGAGATAGAAGGCAACCCTGATGAACTCCAATTGAAATGTTGAATCACTCTCCAGCAACGCCGTCAGTATTGTAACTGCCCTTCATGGGATGATTAAAGTGTTCTTTTGACTTGACTTCATGCTGTTTCGAAGGACAGCACATGGTGTACTCATAAGCAAGTATCGATTTAAAAAAAAAGTTGAAATGATTGTGCATTGTCATAGCAATTGTTTTCTAAAACAAATGATGACTATTTTATTGCGAAGTGCGCTTGTGCGATCATATGTGGGTATGTGTACACGTGTGTGCGTGAGTGTGTGTGTGCGCGCGCGTGCGGGCGTTGTGTGTGTGCGTAAGCGCAAGCAAGAGTACAGGTCTATGCAGAGGTGGTATTGTGTATCATAGATCATATTTTTTTGCGTGCGCGTGCGCGTATGTGTGTGAGTGTGTGTGTGTGTGTTTGTGTAGTTGTGTGTGTGTGTGTGCGTGCGTGTGTTCGGGGCGTATGTGTGTTGGTGTATTGTTCGTGCGTGTGTGTGTTCGTGCGTATGTGTGTGTGCGTGTGTGTGCCGCACGCGCCTGCGTGCGTATGTGTGTGCGTATGTGTGCGAGCGTGCGTGTATACTTGTGTGCGTGCGTGTATGTGTGGTATGAGATAGAGAGAGAGAGGGGAGAGAGAGTGAGAGGAGGGGGGGGGGGGGGAGGAGGAGAGAGTGGGAGACTATTGTCAGCCTCATTGACAAGCGACATGCACTGCCTGTTGTATGCTAAGCAGGGCGCCCTTCAGGGACGGCTGTGTGTTGACAGTGGAGTGTAGGCCCGGGTACACTGCTTTAGTCCCTCGGCAGCCAGGGGTCCTGGTCCACCACCTCCTTCATGCCCTGCACTGTCTGACACCAGGGGAGAGCACAATCCTCACACCTCCACACTCTGACGGCGTCATATGCCTTCTTCTTTTCCAACACAATGACAATGACAATGACAAAGTTTTTTATTTCGAGGATAATGAATTTAAACACTCAAGTGCTTTTTTTTATCCAGTCCCCGCCCTTAGGATATATATGATAAAAAAATAAAATAAAGCCCATAGCACGACAGACAGAAGAGAGAAGAGAGAGAGAGAGAGAGAGAAGGGAAGAGAGAGAGAGGAGAGAGAGAGAGTGTGAGAGAGAGGGAAAGGCAGACATTTCACACACGCGCGCACGCACGCACGCACGCACACAACACACACAACACACACACACACACACACAACACACACACACACACACACCACACACCATAATTATCCACCACACTCGTTTATCCAAAAAGACTAGCGCCCAGACCACACTACCGGGCTGAAGCAGAGGGGGGAAAGGACAGCTACAGGCGGGGTGGATGTAGGCCGGGTAGCTCTCAGGTTCAGGATACGTGCGTTACTGCTGGAACCTCCATCCCCAAAACAATCATGATGATCTTCTCTCTCTCTCTCTTGTCTCTCTCTCTCTCTCTCTCTCTCTCTCTCTCTCTCTCTCCTCTCTCTCTCTCTCTCTCTCTCTTTCTCTGCCCCCTCCCCCACTTCTCTCTCTATCTCTGTCTGTCTGTCTGTCTCATTGAAAATTTCACATAGAATTTGATTGGATGGTCTAAATATAGCATTCTAGAATGCTCTTGGTATCATTTTAGTTATTGTTTATTGGTTCCTGCTGTTTATCCTTGACATTACTTTATGTTCAGTTTGAAGCTGAGTTTACGCCAGAGCTTAATTAAAGTCGTATTTATTTATAGAGAGCTTTTATCTTTTCATTACATTGGGTAATTTTTCTTGTAGTTATTTGTATTTACAAAAGAAAGTCGCGGTAACACTCCCCCTCCTCCCCCCCCCCCCCCTTGTCAATGGGCCACATTGGGCAATGACAATAAACGGTCAAAGCTCTGTCTGTCTGTCTGTCTCTGTCTCTGTCTGTCTGTCTGTCTGTCTGTCTGTCTCTCTCTCTCTCTCTCTCTCTTCTCTCTCTCTCTCTCTCTTCTCAAAATGCAACCCAATCCATCACTTACCCAACACACACACACACACACATACACACACACACACACACACACACACACACACACACACACACACACAAACAAAACCCCTTGTGCTTTTCTCCGTTAAGGCTATCACTTCCACATAAGATCATTACACGGCTCTTTTCCACGTTAAGGACAAGCTCCTAATTTACGACCCTCAGCGGGGAAAGGAAAAGAAAAAAAAAAGAAGAAAAAAACAGAAAAAAAGAAAAACTAGAAAGGAGGTCGGTTGGGTCCATTGGCTGTTTACAACTCCACCACACCCCCCAACCCAACACATGCAGGCAGACAGAACGCACCAACCAGCCACTGCGCGCTTAGCGGTGAAGCACTGGCGCAAGCAACCAAGCACAGCACAGTGGTAACAGCAGGGCCCAACGTAGCAAGTTCGCTTCTAGACTGCAAGAGAACTAACAGGCTTCGATTTGGGGAAGGATTGATAGAAAATAGGATTTGGGTTGGGTTTTTTCCTTCTTGTGTGTGTGTGTGTGTGGTATAGTTGAGTTTGGTCAGCTAGTCATTTTGTCTGTGGTGGGGTTTTAGTGTGGTGGCCTGTTAGTGTGAAGTTGGTGGTGATCCAGGTGTGAGGAAGGAAAAACAGGTGAGTGGTTATTGGACAGTGGTGTGGCTGGTTTGTTATTGGTTCTTTTTTTAAATGGGTGTTGATTGTTGTTTGATATTGATTATGTTGGGGTTTGTGTGGTGTGTGTGTGTGTGTGTGTGTGTGTGCGTGTGCGTGCGTGTGTGTGTGTGTTTTCTTTTCTTTTGTTTTTGTTTAATGTCTATTCACTACTTGGTGATAAGGACACACCCCCATTTAAACCAACACCAAGATCACAAGGGCATCACTCTAACCACCAGAGTACGGGATAACCTGGTGATTAGAGTGATGTAGTCGTGATCTGCTGACCCGGGTTCAATTTTCGTTCAAGGGGATTTTTCCTCTGGAGTTGACATCAGTGCAGACTCCACTCTCCCCCTCCAAAAGTCCTTCGGATGAGACTATAAAACGAGGTCCCGTGTGCAAACGGACGCAGAACATCTTGCTCACACGTTAAAACCCGTTCCACTTTTCAGAAGAGCAGGCCATTGTGTGCCGGTGGGAACGGATGACAAAATTGACAAAACTGCATACGCACGGGGACTGGATGAAAAAAGCACATGAGTCCTTATTCCATTGTCCTCGAAATAAAAAGAAAAAAAAATCCCGCCTCCAATGACCAGCAGTCAGGTCACCCCCATTGTCCCATCACCCCCCAGTGTCCCCATCACCCCAGTGTCCCCATCAGCCAGCATTGTCCCCATCACCCAGCATTGTCCCCATCACCCAGCATTGTCCCATCACCCAGCATTGTCCCCATCACCCAGCATTGTCCCCATCACCCAGCATTGTCTCCATCACCCAGCATTGTCCCCATCACTCAGCATTTCCCATCACCCGCATTGTCCCCCCTCAGCCAGCTTGTCCCCTCAGCCAGCATTGTCCCTCAGCCAGCATTGTCCCTCAGCCAGCATTGTCCCCTCAGCCAGCATTGTCCCTCAGCCAGCATTGTCCCCATCAGTCAGCATTGTCCCCATCAGCCAGCATTGTCCCCATCACCCAGCATTGTCCCCATCACCCAGCATTGTCCCCATCACCCAGCATTGTCCCCATCACCCGGCATTGTCCCCATCACCCGGCATTGTCCCCTCGGCCAGCATTGTCCCCATCACCCAGCATTGTCCCCATCACCCAGCATTGTCCCCATCACCCAGCATTGTCCCCATCACCCAGCATTGTCCCCATCACTCAACATTGTCCCCTCAGCCAGCATTGTCCCCTCAGCCAGCATTGTCCCCCCAGCCAGTATTGTTCCCTCAGGCCTCAGCCAGCATTGTCCCCTCAGCCAGCATTGTCCCCTCAGGCCTCAGCCGGCATTGTCCCCTCAGCCAGGTTATTGTCCCCTCAGCCAGCATTGTCCCCCTCATCCGCATTTTTCCCCATCAGCCAGCATTGTCCCCTCAACCAGCATTGTCCCCATCACCAGCATTGTTCCCATCACCCAGCATTGTCCCCTCAACCAGAATTGTCCCCTCAGTGTCCCCTCAGCCAGCATTGTCCCCTCAGCCAGCATTGTCCCCTCAGCCAGCAGTGCCCCCTCGGGTCTCAGCCAGCAGTGTCCCCTCGGCCAGCAGTGTCCCCTCAGGCCTCAGCCAGCATTGTCCCCTCAGCCAGCATTGTCCCCTCAACCAGCAGTGTCCCCCTCATGCCTCAGCCAGCAGTGTCCCCCTCAGGCCTCGGCCAGCAGTGTCCCCTCAGCCAGCAGTGTCCCCTCAGCCAGCAGTGTCCCCTCAGCCAGCAGTGTCCCCTCAGCCAGCGGTGTCCCCTCAGCCAGCCGTGTCCCCTCAGGCCTCAGCCAGCAGTGTCCCCTCAGGCCTCAGCCAGCATTGTCCCCTCAGGCCTCAGCCAGCATTGTCCCCTCAGGCCTCAGCCAGCATTGTCCCCTCAGGCCTCGGCCAGCATGTTGTCATGGAGGGATCACACACGCACACACACAAACACACATAAAACCACACACATATCACCAAGTAGTGAATGGACATTAAACAAAAACAAAACAAAAAAACAAAACAAAACCCCAGACACACACACAGACACACACACGACACACCACAGACACAGACACACACAGACACACACACACACATAAACACAACACATATCACCAAGTAGTGAATGGACTTTAAAACAAAAACAACACAAAAAAACAAACACCACACAGACACACACACAGACACACACACACACACACAGACACAGACACACACAAAACACACACAGACACACACAGAGACACACACACAGACACACACACACACACACAACACACACACAGACACACACACAGACACGGGACACACACACAGACACAGACCACACACACACAGAACACACACACACACACACACACAGACACACACAGACACAGACCCCACACAGACACAGACACACAGACACACACAGACACACTCACACACACACAGACACACAGACACACACACAGACCACACATACACACCAAGACACACACAGACACACACACACAGACACAGACACACACCACACACAACACACACCACACACACACACACCCCACACACCACACACTGCACTGCCCCCACAGGCCTGGCTGAGAGATGGTATTAATCCCTCCCTGTGTACAGTCTCCTCTCCTGGCTTCAGTTGACCTGACTGGGATAGTAATCAGTATCTTTGGTAAAGGACACACATGCACGCACGCACACACACACAGACACTCATGTTGAAGGTATGTAATGCAAATAGAACATGTCACTAAAGAAGAGAATCTGACTGGAATAGTTCATCATTCTCTTTGGTAAAGGACACACACGCACGTACACACATTTTGAATTTATGTAATGCAAATAAAACATGTCGCTAAACAGGTGGGTTTGGGTTTCATTTGTACATACAAAAAAAACCCCCCCGACCATGTATTTTTTTTTGTTGTCAAAATACATTAAAATCTTGGTCTGGGGTTTTGTCCCCCAATCAACCCAGCATTGGCACCCCATCACCCGCATTGTCCCAATCACCCAAGCATTGTCCCCCAATCCAACCCAGCATTTCGATCTCCCTTCACCCGCAGGCATTCTAGCTCTCTCATCACCCATCGCATTGTCCCCCCATCACTACTCAGCATTGAGCGCCCCTCATCACCCAGCATTGTCCCCAATCAAGCCGCATTGGTCCCTCAGCCAGCATTGTTGTCCCCTCACCATCATTGTCCCCCCTATCAGCGCAAGCATTGTCCCCCTCAGACCAGAGCATTGTCCCCTGTCACCAGCCATTGTCCCCTCATCCATCAGCATTGTCCCCATCAGCCATGCATTGTCCCCAACACCGCCAGCATTTGTCCCATCACCCCAGCAATTGGTCCCCTATCTCACTCGCCAGCCAAAGCTTTGTCCCCATCACCCGCATTGTCCCCATCCACCCGGCATTGTCCCCGTCGAGCCAGCATTGTTGTCCCCATCACCCACATTGTCCCCATCACCTCAGCATTGTCCCCATCACCCACATTGTCCCCCATGCACTCTCAGCATTGTCCCACCATCACTCAACATTGACCCCTCAGACCCAGCATTGGTCCCTCACCACATTGTCCCGTGGCCCCCCCTAGCCGTGTATTGTTCCCATCAGGCCTCAGCCAAGCATTGTCCCCTCAGCCAGCATTGTCCCTGTGGAGCGTGGGAAGCGGACTGCCACAAGCATACTCGGGGCTCAGACACCCCAGGTTTCTCTGGTGGCGCGAGTCCAATGGCGCGCCCCTCCTTAGAAGTCACCCTACAAAACGTTTGCCGTGAGGCATTGGGTGGTGGGCCCGCATCGGCGGTGGCGGCGGTTTCACGCTTTACCGACAACCACCACTTGGATAACACATCGTCGTCGACAAGCAGTGATTGTACGTCACATCTAGCCCCATCGAGGACGAAGGTATTGGTGAAGCGTCTCCATCTGCGACATCGCATCCGGCTCTGAGAGTGGATGTCCGCGCGCGCTCACTCATGTGCTGGTTGCTGTGTGTGTTGCTACCCTATACATTTGAGTCTACCACGGTACTCTACTTGCACATGAGTCATACTGGGGACTTGCGCTAATAAGCCAATTGTATCATTCATCGCCTAATCGGTTGTCATGAGATATACAACGCACCTTGCGCAGTCCCTGACTGCGAACTATGTCCCCCGCGCGATACTCCTTGAACAAGTGTAAAGCGATGCTGCTATGTCTGTCTTTCTCTCCGTTCAAATACCTAGACATTGGTGTGTCCTTAGACAATACATAGAAGTATGACATGGTTCTGGTCTCTGGATAATGAATGGCCATCACAGGTGCAATCCTCGACGTTCGACCGTCTCCGTCCCCATGCGTAGACTCTCGAGTAGCGCCACTTCGTTAGTATCCTAGCTATGTTGTGATCGAGACACATAAAAACTCGGGTACAACTGATAGCACCTATTAGGACTAAGAGCCAATGCCTAGGGATGGGTGGGCGGCCGCACAATTCACGTGCGATCGACTGGTCACAACTGGAAAAATATGACGCTTAGGACTATGTTCGCATAATGCTCTACATGAGCTCCGGTGCCTGCGGAAGTGTCCCTCCGGGGGGGTCATCCCAGCCTCTCTTCCGACGTTTCCTTCGCGTCTGTCGTGGTCTCTTGTGCGCTCGGAAAAGGGAGCACAAAAGCGCGCACTGTGCGACGATTGACATGCAGACAGTGCCATAGCTACTAAACAGCATCACTCTGATGAGACGAATAAACTACAGATTGGGAATGAATATCTGGGCAGTCTGACTGAGCTGTATGCCTCAATCAATTGTGTCTAGTATGTCGTGTGCCGGCACGCCTGAGAGAGGAGAGACGCGACAGCGAGAGGTTAAGCGCGAGAGTGAGAGAGAAGTGTCTCAGAGCCACGAGAGAGAAAGACCGTCTTGCACGTGTCACTAGTGTCAAAGTGTTGCTGCATCTGTCTTGCCACCTCGCTGTGATACTGAGGAAACAGACAAGTCCGCCCTATTGCAGATCGTACCTCGTATCCGATTAGCTCCCACTCCAAGTCCATACATCCTTGGCGGTCTTACAGAACCAGGGCCTTGGTCTAGTGGTCTGTCCCCCATCCACTTACCAGACATACAGTTGGCAAGCCGGGATCAAGCTCAACTCGAGCCGTCTGTGAGTTCGCCCTCCGTCGAAGTTTCATGTAATTATCTGGTTTCAACCACAGCATTTTCTCCCTGCCATTTTCCGTCCGGCACGACCACCTGCTCCACATTGCGCGGCGGGTCCCAGATTACACACCAGCTCTAAGCTCGGTCTCGCTCAGTCATCTAATCTTTGCGCTCACCTCTATGCGCCGGATAACTGAGCACGCTTTTCTCTCTACTGAGTGTGTTTTTGAGAGGATGGGACTTTTCCAAGGATTTAAGACAAATGGCTCCATTGACATTTTGCATTTCACCAGCACCAAATTGACGCTCACATCTCTTTCGAGGATAAAACTGTAAAGCAAATCTAGGTTTGAACAACATGCAGAAAATCTTGAGCTCGCAGTAAAATCCGTTCCATCATGTGGTACAGGAAGGAGTGTCTCCTCATGGCTGGTGGTGATGCGATGACTCTAAGCATTGCACGCTGCCGTCTCATGGGACGAGTAGATGACTTCGATCTACATAGAGAGGCGCGCCTACAGATTTCATGCACCCCTGCCCTAACATGCAGGCTACATCTCAACAGAAACATCAGCGAATGCCACCGCAATCACGCACGCCCCTCAACAACAGCGACTACGTGAGATGGACAAAACCAGACACCACCGCCCACATACATGTCCACGAGAGTTTCACACGACAAGTGGACAGAATTAACAATAACCAGAACACAACAACAAACCACACATCAACAAAGAGCGACGACACACCAAACTCAAGCACAATGCGTATGTTAAAGTCCCAGTCACAATATCAAAAAAGTGAAAGTAACAGTTACCAAAAAACAGCTGAACACAAACATGCGAAACGAACAAAGTGATCAACAAGTTCTCGCGCCGAAAATCATCACAACGCACGGACCGAGACACATCATACGCACCAGCCTGCTCATCTACGCCTATCCTTGCTTCATAAAGCGTAAAGCAATCAACAACAAGACAAACATAACAGCTACCAGCAAGCAACTAAATGAATCCTAGCAAAGCACAACATGTGTTAACAGACACACGGAGCTAAACCACGCGACACAAAGATTTAACATACATCAATGAACGAAGTATGACAGTAAATTCATTGGAATCTTGTCTTAATAACAGGAGACCCACATCTATTTCTCACACCGACAGAAGTGCACTAGTATTACACGCGAACCAACATATACAAACATAACACAACATCATTCAGTACAATACGCCACACTGGTGATTATACATGCACACAACAATCATACAAAACTATCTAAGAGCATGCATGACAACACTGTCATGGATTTTTCATAAACCCACTCGCCCGAAACAACACTCTTTCTTAGGTCTACAACAAGCACCGCGCGCACCTATTCAAACACATTTACTTCAACATCCCACTACACATATAACACGACACATAACACATACACAACAGCACAAATAGAACGAGCCTCAACAAACAACATTCCCAACTAACCAGAACACAATTGGATTCTATGTATTCTAACACTAGACAGTATATGGAGAACACTCATCACTTTATCATTCGCACTGATCACACAAAACATCACTCAGATCCAGTATTCTCACTGTTTTGTTCACAACAAACCCACCACAATCCGCACACTGCAATGCAAACACCTCGCAAAGCAACAGATGCAACAACAGAACATCCACCAAAACAGACACCAGAGGCACGAGAAACACAGCCGTAACTTCCACACTTCTGTTCTACAGTACTCAACAACTACACTAATCTATCCACGTCAGCCCTACTTCTGTCCAACCACACGTACACACTGTGCACCAAAGCGTCTCCAAAGTGCGTCTCCACTAGATGGGAACCAACACCTTGCGCGCGCAAGCATGCAGATCAAGGCACGTAAACTAGCGTCAAGCTCTAGTGACAGCTCTCTCGACAGCAAGCTACGAGCCACCTGAGCACTATGCGACGGGCCACAACTACTACCACTTCGGTCTTCACGCGCACGACAACGACACATTCGAACACCAGACCACTACGACACTAAACAGCATTATTCTAGGCCACCCCGTGATCCCCACACTATGCTCAGCATAGAGAACAGTCTCAGCACACCGACATACAATCTCAGCGACCACCCCTGAGCCATTTGAGCTGCTGCATAGTCCCCACCAACTCAGCGATAAAAAGATCTTCATAGTACCGAACTCCAACACCTGCGAGACACCTCTCCAACAAAACAGTCTTCAATCAGGACCAACCACTTGATACAAAGTCTTCACAACAAATCAAACCACTCAACACTGAACAACACTTGCACTGCAAAAATCTTCAACAGGACCACCAACAACTTGTGCGCGGAGGAGCGACTGTAAAGTAAGTATCTGCGATAGTGTATGACCAAAACACCTACGGAGCCACATAGTCCTCCTAGGTACCTGTACTTCTCCATACCCTGGATACACTTGGAAGCTCTATACACCTTCTATACCTACAACTGGCATCTAAGAACTAAGTCTTCATAATGCGCTCAAACACGTGATACTACACAGATATCTTCTAGGCACTCGTCAAGTTCCCGGTAAAGGACACACACTGGGAAGAAAAACACTCTCCGCACTACAACACTAACCCAAGCCACACTGGATACTAAGCCTATCACTATACCACAACAAACCACTAGCGCACGGAGGAACTCAAACAAACACCTAAGAGTTTTACTTCGATCAAGGTGGGAAAATGCCAACACTGGGATAAAAAATCTTCGCATACACATACAAATCACCTCACATCACTACATCCGCCGATTCTATCCTCACATCAATTTACGATCTGCAGTACAACTCTGACACGGAAATATCAGTCTCATGTCTTCTCGTTTGTGAGCTGTCTCTCACTCGAAGGCCTCTCATCTCTCACGCACGTACACACATGTTGAATTTAATGTACGACCACAAAACCATTCCATATACAATGACTCACACGTAAATCTCACAGGTTTTACGGTTTCGTTCTATCAAGATTCGTCTTCTCTCACACTCTCTACAATCATAGCAGTTAGACATGCCTCGCAGCGCTGAGGAGAGGGGACAAAAAAGTGTATTAGTTTATTTTTGGTTTGTTGGCAAAATTTAAAGAAAGGGGGAGGGGGGGGGGGATATATTATTTGATAGTTATATGAAGCATGATTTATTATAAATAGGTGCAAACAATATTAAGATAATCAAATATATAAGAATAAAATATTAATTTTAAATTTATATTATACTAACTTGATAGGGGGAACAATTATTATTTATGAAAAAATATAATTTAAATAGCATAAACATTAATAAAATAATGCTAAAAAAATTATAAACAGTTGTAATTAAAAAATATAGTCAATATTTCATCAAAACATAACTCTTAAATAACAATACAATTTATAATTATATAATTTAAGCTAATAAGTATCCATTAAATACCATAAAAAACATATAAATATAAGCAACAAATAAACATTAAAATAACGAACTCCGTGAAATAAAATTTTCAATAATTACTACACATACAGAATAATCATAACAACCAACATCGTAGCATCCATTTCATAAATTAACCATTACACCATTTAAAACCAAATATTATTAAACACCATAACATACATATAAAAATAAAACATAATAGAAAGGAGAAACACAATACCAGTATAAAAGTGAAATCCTTAAGAAAATACACAAAATAACCTATAATAAATCACATATTACTCTATATTACAAATGACAACGAAATCACACAACAGTCTCATGCACACCTACATGACTGGCGCTCAACACTGTATCCACAACACTTATAAAACATTTTATCACATAAAAAATATTACATATATAAGACATTCACACAAAAACAAGAAGAAATAAGCACTATCTAACGTCCATGAACACACAAACAAATTACTAAACTCTATAAATATAAATTACTCATCGACATTCAATTCGTGTTTCATTCCATTATTTTTTTTATCACAGCTTATTAAACTTTACACAAAAAAAGATATAAAAAACAGGTACATAAAGTAATAAACGAGTTACAGCAAATAATTTACTAAAGGCATAAATCTCGTACATTTAATCACGATAATAATTAACTCTCTCAATCAGACCTCCACCTAAGAAAATATAAGATAAAAATTTAAAAATACATCACTAATTCCCAGTATTCTTATAATAGAGATATATTTTAATGATCTTTAAAAATAAAATTTATAACCAATTAAACAATAGAAAATTACAAGTGACTACCTCTCTATAAAAAAAAAGTATAAATAACACGACCATTAAAAAAAATACTATAACAAAGTCACCTAAATAAAACAAAATAAATAAATATTATCTATATCTGCCTTAATTTTATTAATATTATATATGAAATAATTGTCAAAATAAAAAACCCATTAAAAAATACTTGGTCTGCGGCTTCTTTTGCGAAAATGCAACAAAACTCAGGAAACGTCTACCTGACAGTTTTGATTTTCAAGGCAAACAAAGATTTTTGAAACTGAAGACCACCACGCCAGGCAACCAAATCCAATACAAAGTATCGCTATCTACATCTATCAAAGCTCCCGTAGTCATGAACGAACGTCGGTAGGGTGAGCAACCCTCCAAAGAGCTCAGCAACCAGTTCCTCCCTTATCCCCCCGTCCATTCTTAACCTCGGTTCTGCCTTTCTCAGGGTTTGTCTTGGAGGACTTTCTCTAGGCCGCTGACCATTTCACTGCGATAGTTTTTCCGGCCCAGCTCTTCCTTGGCGGCTGCCTCTTCCCTCTTTCCTCCATTTAGGACAAAGCAGTGCTCCCTATTGCAAAACTGTCTTGTAATATTTTTTCCTTATTATTCCTCGTCCTCAATTCATTCCACCACCATCTCCATTCCATTCCTAAATTACTCTCGGGATCAATTCTTGGTGACATTGCCCAATACCCACTGCTTTCAGTTAACGCTTTTTCCCACACCCACTATCGTTAGAAAGCGGTGCTCATGAGTCCAATTGGTTATGCTGGATTCTGTTATGCCTACGCGTTCCCGCGTTGCTCTATATTGGCGTCGTTGAGAGTATCGTCAAGGAGTCCTCCGAAACAGCAATCTACATCTCTCCACTAGCCCTGCTACTCCTTCTCTCCAAATACTGGTCAGGTCTCGCAGTTACAGAGAGGGCCATGATTACACACAGGCATACCCAAATGGAAATATATGGAATAATGAACAAAAGGAGCGCAGTATAGTCTGATCTTGAGATGGAGTGGTTAGTTTTGAAACAAACTCGTTCTTTGGATGTCTGAATAGCTTGGTCACTGCATACTACTTCCCTGCGGCTGGATCCCCTGGATCGGATACAATGGGCTATTCTCAAGTACTTGAAAAACACAAAAAAACAAAGCGGCCCCCCACTTTGAGAACTGTTTCCAGCCTCCTGGTCATTACCCTGAGATCAGTGACGAATCGTCCGTTGGATTGCGTATAATCTTAGTTCATCAGTTTGGTTCTTCCTGACACCTGATTCTACACATGCCGTATTTTCTGGGCCTAGCCATTAATTCCCAGTGTTCTGTTAAGGACTGGCAAGCTCTAATTTTTTCTGAACCTGCTATAACCATCAATGTCATCTAGCGAAGCGGAGGTTTGTGGCAATCGTTCTCCTCAGCCCACCAATCAGCTGACTTGGATCCTTCATGATGTTCCACTTGCGCCTAAAGTCAGCCATGATCCTCCTCAAGGAAGATGTTGACAAAACAGCATGGAGTGAGAGTCAGACCAGCCCGCCTCCTCCCCCCATATCCAAACTGTTGTTCGAAACCCATTCTCCAATGTTTATTGTTTGTAGAAATTAACACTGCACTGGTGGCCTCACGCTGTACAGCCCTCGAGTTTGATAGACTCTAGAATCGAGGTTTGCAATTGATGCTCTCGTACCCAAAGTTTATTGGTTGCCAAGACACAAAGCTGGCTATGGCACACAATGCACCCACATAGTCCCCCTGGGGGGGTCAAATGCCTATTTTAAAATCGAATCCCATACGTGGTATAAAACGCCTGGTCCTTGTTGATGTTGAAGGTCACCCCCGAGCTACACGAACAATTATTACCTCGAGCTGTTAAATACTCTGTTCGGTTGTGCTGCGCCCTAGCTTCTGACCACCTGCCTTGTTCCTCAGCAAATGATGGTCGCATGCTTGTGGCTTCAGTTCTATTCATATTATCTGCAGCATGACCTAGCTTGGGTGACAAATGAGAGTCAGATTGTGCGTAATTATGACATCTATGAGTCTCACTCACAGTATTTCCTTCTTCTTGGGGAGGGGTGACACCGGATGGATGACTGCGTCCCTGTGTTGGGGCCCCCTCCCACCCCTATTGTTCCGTCTGCCAACTTTGCTCTGTCCTGATTCTTAAGTAGGGGGGAGCGCTGATCATGGCTTCAACTTCTCCCTCCAGCTTTAGGTCACCCAGCCCAACTTCAGCTAGGAATGTTGTCAGCCCCTGCTTCTCCACTTCTCCCTTTATTCAGCAATCTGACTGCGCTGTTATTCCACTCTCTTTCTCAGAGGATCGCGAGCGACGTGACTTGTCTGTTGTCTTTGTGCTTTCCGGGTACATTAAAGGACTTCCAGGATCTCCTGTCGGAGTTTCTATATTATTACTACGGTCGGAGCAGCCACATTCTGTACATTCCTCTCCTTCAGCAATACGCCACCTTCACGCGCGTGGTGTCGTCTGAGCTGTTTATTTATCACGACTCATTACGTTTCAAACATAGCGCTTTCTTCTCCTAACTACATCTATAGTCACAGCGGATCATTATCACGTTAAAAAACCCTTTTCTCCTCTGTTTGTCGTATGCTAGACCAGGATCTTTCAACATAACCAACTCTAATCCAAGACATAAGATAGGACGATCCTCACAATACACAATATGTCTTATCTAATATATGAGTACATTTTACTCCTTCAGGAGATGTCACACATCCTCATTTAACAGTACACATACTCTAGAGCCACCCTCGCGCGCGCGTATTTCCACACGACACACAGCGAGAGTAATACTAAATGACTATCCCCTTTCGTCTCTCATCGTTCTGCACACAATACTCGCTACCGTCACGATTGGTGAGCTATCCTGAAATCTCACTTAATGAGCGCTTGCGGACTCGTAGTGCCCAATGGAATATTTGGGTGGCGTGTGTGGCTCTGAGCTGAGTTCTTTTGTGATATGTGTCTAGTCGGGTCAATTTTTACTCTATAATTCTCTACCTTCCAACACCTCACCACACTGCTCCCGCTACAAACACGAGATGGCTGCCCACTAACCACCTCACATAGCAGCTGTGTCTGCATCAGCCATACGTGGCATCTAGTGTCTCACAGAGTTGAGCACACGGATTTAGGTGGACTCCCGAATGGGGTGGAGATGGGATGTTGATAGATTCTAGAGCTATAGGGGTCGAGGGGACGCTGGCGTTTTGCCAAGAAGCTCGTTTGCTTTTGTCAGGTACTTTGCGAGAAGTGTGTAAAAGGTAGAAGCTGTGATTCTATCAGCCCCCTCGTTCGTTCGTTCACCCCTCTACATGCCTCTTCCATAGGAGCTATCCTACGAGGAACGTCGTTGATCCGTCCAAGCGATAGTGCTGTGCTCTTCTGTGCACGAGAGAAAAACCTATTTGACCTACCGACACTATGGGCGCGGTCGTGAGCTATGGACGGAGAAAGTTAATGATTGGGTCATATATAATGAGACCGTGGTGAAGAGTGGAGCGAGTGGTGGGTGGGTCTTCAAGCTTGCGATCCCTGAGGAGCCAAATTTGATCCTCGATAGTGTTCCGGCTTGTGGATTTTCCCTTTAGACGTAGTCGGAAAGGTCATCATCACAAGATCATGACACTAACATCCCTAATGGGTACACCCCTTGCTCCTGGAAAACTATTTCTGTCCTGTGCGATGTTAACGCTAACTGAAACCGTCTTTTTTCACCATGATGTAATCTATTTGGTTGTGTGTTTCTCCATTTGGGCTATGCCATAGTCCATTTTCTGGATTTCCTTGTGTGGGCCAAGTGTATTCACTAGCTGTAGGTTGGTTGTTACTGTGCAAATCTCCAGAGTCTCTAAATAAGCCTCTTCATTTGATTGGTTATTTACAATGTGGCCCACAGTCAGGTCAGGAGACCTCCCCTCTGCTACCTGGTAACCATGTAACCAGTACCAACCTGCCACATGTGGGGATAAACCCAAACCAAAAAATCGACCAGGAGAGGGATGGGCTCCGCCAGTTTGATTTGCCCAAGATACATACACCAATACAAAGAACAAGCCAGAATCCTCCATATACCGGATCGGGTCGCCCCGGTATTTATACCAAGGACCGCGCCTTTCTGTTGCCATAAATCAGACAGATTGTCGAAGTATGGGCGACTGATGTAAAAGCGCAGCAAAATTCGTGTTGCCAGACACAAAACCAATCACAATTGGCACAGGAATGTACGTACAACTACGAGTGCAGGCAAAGTGGAAAACTGACGACATGAGTGAAGATTGGTCCAGATACATATGCACATCCTTGGGCTCGCGAAGGTCAGGTTTGGAAAAACAGGGGAGAAAAACAACGACCAGGAAAACCACAAATTATACTACAGTGGAAAACAAGGAATAAACAACTGTGAACACGCGTGGGGTTTCCCTCGTTCACAAAGACACCGTGAACACCGTCATGAGCTGTCAGCCTGTGTCCGCAGCTTTATTACCAGCCCGCCCTGAGAAGCAAACCCCCCTTTAACATAACAAGTAACAGGCATACGCCCCTACATCAGACTGCACAGATGAAGACGTAGAAGAATTCTTATGACCAGCTACAAGAGGTCTTGAAGTCAATCCCCCAAGAAAGAATCCTCGTTGTGCAAGGCGACTGAAGAGCCAGGGTAGGAGAAGATGCCATGGAAAGACTGGGAGCGCGCGTTTGTGGGCCACATTTGAATAAACCAAAATGTAAAAAAAACAAATACCAAAACCCAACCCCAAATATAAAAACAAAAGTTCCACCACCCCAGTAAACATTGAACAAAGGCACATGTAACTGCACAACTGCAAGCGTTTCCCGGTTGTGATGGGGGTAACATTCCTCATTGAATTTTTTGTTTTGCTCGTGGACTTTAATATCACAAAAGTTGGCAAAACAGACATACCGCGCCATCACACTTCTCTCGATGATAAAGACTCATGGTGGGGAGGATAACAAGTTTTCTTCATACAGGGTCCTACACGGGTAAATTGTGTCACGTACCGAACAACATGAACCATTTACAAACACGGGATAGTTTAGACACATCAAAGCATTGGAAATAAAACTACCGTAAAATAAGCAGCTTTGAGACAGGCAATAATTTTTTGATGGTTTTTAGTGAGTTCGAATCCCTTCCTTTTGGCCTGGCTTGAGGTGAGTTTTTCGGCGCTGGAATACATATAATTTTATTTTGTACAGTTCCCACAGTATAATTTATTTGTATAGTCCCACAGGTATAATTCTATTAGTACAGGTCCCACAGGTATAATCTATTTGTACAGGTCCCACAGGTATAATTTATTTGTACAGGTCCATAGGTATAATTTATTTGTACAGGTCCATAGGTATAATTTATTTGTACAAGTCCCATAGATATAATTTATTTGTACAGGTCCCATAGGTATAATTTCTTCGTACCGGTCCCATTGGTATAAAATTTATTTGTACATGCCCCCATAGGTAATAATTCATTTGTGCAGGTCCCATGGATATATTTTATTTTGTGTAGTGGAAAGGTGGGGGCGGTGGTAGAGGTGGGGAGGTATAGGGTTCTCAGGGTAATCAGCCTGTCCCCCTCTGTTTCCTTACAGCAAGACAACTTTACATATTATCTAGAAGATCTTTGCATTCCCCCCAAATATATATATAAATTCTTGTGACCTCACCGTCCTTCCTCCCCACCCCAAAGCTAGCCCCAATTAATGAAATTAGAAAGAGGAGGAAAAAATGATTGAAATAGACGTTGCATAAAAGAAACAAATTAAAAGAGAAATAAAACGTTTAATATTTTGGTGCTCATGTTTCGGAGACGACCCCCCTTTCCAAAAAGGGACTTTGAATGACAGAAGAACCTTAACCAAAAAGTACAAGGAGATCATAAGGTTTTACACCAGCAAAAGTAAGTTGGATAAGTATAATGACACAAACAAACACTGCCAAAGTCAGAACCAATCCATCCGCTGTCAAGTTAAGAAACAAGAACGCAGTTAGCTAGATGCCAGGAAAACAAACATCCCAGTACGCTTTTTTCTCCAACACACTAATTTCACGGGCATTAGATGAACTAGACTTTCCAGGGAGAAATTACAACTGCTCAAAAACCATGGCACAAGAAGGATAAAAATAATAAGTATTTTCTACTGAAATGAAAAACCAGGTAAACACTTCAAGAGTCCCAGTTCCTCGCTCAGTATCACTGTACCTGTGCAGGTTCCAATACCATGATCTCATTCCAGTAACTGTATAGCTTCTTACCAAACCACTGCACCTTTGTAAATTACACTTTTGTGTTTTTGTTGTTGTTTATGGTTGTTGTTGTGATTAAACGTCCAAGCAGAAGAATTTCAAATCGGTTCACACAGCACTATGATATTATTCTATTCTTTATTTTTTAAAAAATTCTTTTATTTCGAAGAATAATGGAATAAACTCTCATGTCGCTTTTTACATCAGTCCTCCGGGTGTATGCAGTTTTGTAAATGTATGTCCTTCCGTTCCCACCGTCACACAATGCCCACATCTTCCAAAAAGCGGAAAACGGGTTTTAACGTGTGCGCAAGATTTTTAGCGTGCGTTCCGCGACCAACGGGACCCAACCCGCCGAGCCAAAGGGACCCGTCGGATTATAGGCTCAATTCCCACAAGACTTTTAAGGGGGGGAGTGGAGTAGTCGGCATCTGATGTTAACTCAGAGAAAAAATCCTCTGAACGCGATTCGAACCAACCCGGGTCAGGCAGATCCCGAGCGTTCAGATCCGTCCACTCTAACCACCAGGTTATCCTCGTCCTTCTCTCTCCCTCCCTCCTCCGGCAAAGCATGCACCCACAGCCACTTGAAGACAGACTTCTTGCACAGATGCACGTGCATCAACTCACAATTTTAGCTGCACTGATTTTCAGCTGGTCTACATTGCTATGTAAACATTGTCCTTCTTTGCAGTATATTAAATAATAAGTGTTAATACGTTTCAGTCACTGACCTTTACCAGTAATTCACATCACCTTTAGTAACACACACCATCAAAGAGCACTGCTGCAGAAAATCTCCACATGTAAAGGTCAAGAACTGTCACTTTTTAAACATTTTTGAAGAGCACATCCAAAACACTCCTCCACTTGCGACTGTAACTCACCCACCCCGAGAGAGAGAGAGAGAGAGAGAGAGAGAGAGAGAGAGAGAGAGAGAATACTACTACTACTACTACTACTAATAAATGGAACTTATATAGCTCTATATCTTGCAAAGACAAATCAAAGCGCATGCATTCATCCTAATCTTACACAGTCATACAATCAATGATAAATAATCAATAGTTTAAACAAACAGATAATACAAACATGGTGCGCTGCAGATCAGACAAAAGAGAATTGTAATAGTCCAGATGTGAAAGAATGAGAGAAGTGTCAAGTTTGGATAAAAAAGAAGAATAAGAATATCAGAATGCTACTAACAAGCTTCCGCAAGTTCACATACACCTAAAGGACATATTTTAAAACAGTTCTGAAAGCCCGAAGTCAGAATGTGGCCGTCTTAATGGGACAGGGGAAGGGG
This sequence comes from Rapana venosa, assembly GCA_028751875.1. Lineage (NCBI taxonomy): Eukaryota > Metazoa > Mollusca > Gastropoda > Neogastropoda > Muricidae > Rapana > Rapana venosa. The sequence continues at coordinate 48,067,047 of CM054154.1, forward strand.
GGGGGGGGGGGGGGTGAAGTATAAACAAACATCTTGCCATTGGTGAACCTCGAAGCTCTAGCGGAGGAACAAAATAACAACAACGAACACAAAACGAAAGCAATAACAACATCTATTGCAAACCTGATACATCTCATCATCTCATCTGCTCCCATAACGCCCTCCGGGGTCGTAGGGGCACTGCATTGACGAACGTTGCACCAGCTGGCTCCATTTGCGGCGGTTGTGTGCAAGTGCCTGGGTTGTGGAGAAGCTCATCCCTGTCCATTCAGTGATGTTGTCTACCCATTTCTTCCTCTGTCTGCCTCGCCTTCTCTTCCCCTGCACTGTTCCCTGCAGTATGGTTTTGGACAGCCCATCTCATCTAGTCACATTTCCGAACCATCTGAGCTTCCTTTTCATGACTGTGTTCAGCAGGCTTTCGTAGTGCTTCCCCTGTTTGGTGATGGTTTGTAGGACTTCGTTGTTGGTAGTGTGGTCCATGTATGAAATGCCAAGGAGTCTTCTGAGGCATCTCATCTCTAGAGCTGGATCCTCCTTTGTAGATCTGCATTCAATGTCCAGGATTCGCACGCTGATCATCTCTCTAAACCTGATACACGTTATGCTATTCAAAACATGAAAGAAAACAAGAACATTGATGACAGGGTACCTTGGAACAGCACTAGTCAACCCTGGCAAGTGTATCTCACTGCCTCAGCCCTCACAAATATTAATGATTAAACCCACACACTACACACCAACACGGAAACTTTATAATTTTACATTTTTCAACAATGGAATGCTTCTTGTCAACGAGTATGGACAAAATAAAGACGACCCTGACTTTTACTATTCACTAAAAGATACAATGAGAATCGATCCATTTAAAAGTGAACTTACTCAGGTTATTTGCTATTGTTGCGTTGTATTTTTCAATTTGAAACCTGTATTTGTGCCTTTGATATATTTGATGTGTATCAATCTGCCTGTCAGTATTGTAATTGCCCTTCATGGGATGATTAAAGTGTTTTTGACTTGACTTGACTTGACTTGACAACTGTTTTAGAAAAAAACTTTCCATACTGGTAAATGATTTTCAATTCTACATCTGTAAATATACCATTTGGCAAGAAGGATAATGAAATCGAAAATAGCATCAGTTTTCATGCAATCATCCACTCCAAAAAGCACAATCTTACGTGAAATTTTCACATTCGATGCGTATTCACAATGGTCATTGATACTTTTTCTAAATTTGTCCAAATAGTTCTTGCGTGGTTGCAATCCCAAAAAGAATGTTCTATTGAATTTTTTGTGCTAGTGCACAGGGGACAACTTGTGTTTGTTACACCCATTGCGCACAGAACAACATTAGTAGCCACAATTCTGTGGATGATTTTTATCTGCAACCATTGTAATTTGATGTCTTTAATCTCGTGCAATTCTTAAAATACCATTTTCCAATTGATTTCGTCATTAAGTTTCTGTGTCCATTTTTTTTTTTACAACATTTTGGTTCTGTGTTGTTTGACATCAATTTTTCACAGTAAATTTTTGAGCCCCTGTGTACACTATCTATTATCTGTATTGCTTTAGCTGTGTCTGTACAACAATGTACTTTGTCACCTATTTTGACTCCTGCCTTTTTTGCAAATTGGTTTGATTGATGAGATTAGTCCATTGAAAGTTACAAAGTCAATGCGATTATCATTTGCTTTAGAAAAATGTCCATAGTTTCAAAAAAAACCTCACACTTTTCTTGACAAGATGTTTAATTAGATATATCCCCTTTTCTGCTAAAATATTTTTATCAACAACTTTATTTCCTATGGTAATGTTTTCATTATATAAAATAGGTTCTGGAAGAAATTCATTCTCACTTTGGGGAGTGACGCAAGTACGGACAAATTTATAAGCTTTAAAAACATGGGTCCAGAAAGGATTAGCCTTCGCGTGCTTGTGTGTTATTGATGGACCATAACAGTCTAGAGTCTTAAGAAATGGGTATTGTATTTCTGCAATACTGGTCCACTTGTGATTAGATACTCTAACTTTTCTTACCCATGGAAGCTTCAAAGCATATATATATAATTTCGTATATCAGGTATATTTAGTCCACCTTGTTTGATAGTCTTAACTGCTGTCTGTCTTCCTATCTTGTCTTGCTTATTGTGCCAAACAAATTGAAAACAAAGTTTCTGTAAGTGTTTGAAGAAATGCGTCATACTTTGTTGACGTTTTGTCCAGTCTGTTGAGAAGTTCAACCTGCCAGGCCCGCTCTGTTGTCTGCAAAGCAAATAATCCTGACCGGTCTCTTTTCGATACTTTCACTATACTGATATGATTTTTTCAAACGCATCACTCTCACTGTGTTCCAGGAAGATGTTGAACAGTGTGGGAGATAGAAGGCAACCCTGATGAACTCCAATTGAAATGTTGAATCACTCTCCAGCAACGCCGTCAGTATTGTAACTGCCCTTCATGGGATGATTAAAGTGTTCTTTTGACTTGACTTCATGCTGTTTCGAAGGACAGCACTGGTGTACTCATAAGCAAGTATCGATTTAAAAAAAAAGTTGAAATGATTGTGCATTGTCATAGCAAATGTTTTCTAAAACAAATGATGACTATTTTATTGCCGAAGTGCGCTTGTGCGATCATATGTGGGTATGTGTACACGTGTGTGCGTGAGTGTGTGTGTGCGCGCGCGTGCGGGCGTTGTGTGTGTGCGTAAGCGCAAGCAAGAGTACAGGTCTATGCAGAGGTGTGTATTGTGTATCATAGATCATATTTCTTGCGTGCGCGTGCGCGTATGTGTGTGAGTGTGTGTGTGTGTGTGTGTGTAGTTGTGTGTGTGTGTGTGCGTGCGTGTGTTCGTGCGTATGTGTGTTGGTGTATGTGTTCGTGCGTGTGTGTGTTCGTGCGTATGTGTGTGTGCGTGTGTGGTGCGCGCACGCGCCTGCGTGCGTATGTGTGTGCGTATGTGTGCGAGCGTGCGTGTATACTTGTGTGCGTGCGTGTATGTGTGTGTATGAGATAGAGAGAGAGAGGGAGAGAGAGAGAGAGAGGAGAGGGGGGGGGGGGGGGGGGAGGGAGAGAGAGTGGGGAGACTATTGTCAGCCTCATTGACAAGCGACATGCACTGCCTGTTGTATGCTAAGCAGGGCGCCCTTCAGTGGACGGCTGTGTGTTGACAGTGGAGTGTAGGCCAGGGTGTACACTGCTGAGTCATCGGCAGCCAGGAGGTCACTGGTCCCCGCACCTCCTTCATGCCCTGCACTGTCTGACACCAGGGCAGAGCACAATCCTGCACACCTCCACACTCTGACTGCATAGGCCTTCTTCTTTTCCAACACAATGACAATGACAATGACAAAGTTTTTTATTTCGAGGATAATGAATAAGCACTCAAGTGCTTTTTTATATCCAGTCCCCACCCTTAGTGATGTATATGATAATAAAATAAAGCCCATAGCACAGACAGACAGAGAGAGAGAGAGAGAGAGAGAGAGAGAGAGAGAGAGAGAGGGAGAGAGAGAGAGAGAGAGAGAGAGAGAGAGAGAGAGAGAGAGAGAGAGAGAGAGAAGAGAGACAGACAGACAGACAGATATGCACACACGCCGCACGGCGCGCACACACACACACACACACACACACACACACACACACACACACACCACACACACACACACACACACCATAATTATCCACCACACTCGTTTCATCCAAAAAGACTAGCGCCCAGACCACACTACCGGGGCTGAAGCAGACGGGGGAAAAGGACAGCTACAGACGGGGTGGATCTGGGCCGGGTAGCTCTCAGGTTCAGGATACGTGCGTTACTGCTGGACCCTCCATCCCCAAAACAATCATGATGATCTCTCTCTCTCTCTCTCTCTCTCTCTCTCTCTCTCTCCTCTCTCTCTCTCTCTCTCTCTCTCTCTCTCTCTCTCTCTCCTCCTCTCTCTCTCTCTCTCTGTCTGTCTCATTGAACATTTCACATAGAATTGGATTGGATGGTCTAAATATAGCATTCTGGAATGCTCTTGGTATCATTTTCGTTATTGTTTATTGGTTCCTGTTGTTTATTCTTGACATTACTTTATGTTCAGTTTGAAGGTGAGTTTACGCCAGAGCTTAATTAAAGTCGTATTTATTTATAGAGAGCTTTTGTCTTTTCATTACATTAAATGCGTCATGGTATTTACTGGTATTTACAAAAGAAAGTCGCGGTACCCTACCCCCCCCCCCCCCCCAATCCCCCCTTGGCAATGGGCCACATTGGGCAATGACAATAAATGGTCAAAGCATCAAACATGTCTGTCTGTCTTTCTGCGCCTGTTGCTCTCTCTCTCTCACTCCTCTCCTCTCCTCTCTCCTCTCTCCTCTCTCTCACCTCCTCTCCTCTCTCTCCTCACTCTTTCTCTCTCTCCTCTCCTCTCTCTCTCTCTCTCTAGCTCTCTCTCTCCTCTCTCTCTCATCTCTCTCTCTCTCCATTCTCAAAATGCAACCCAATCCAGCACTTACCCAACACACACACCACACACTCACACACACACACACACAACCACACACACACACACACACACACACACACACACACACACACACACACACAACACACACACACACACACACACACACAACACACACACACACACATCACACACAAACATACACACAACACACACACACACTCACACACACACACACACACACACAACAAACCCCTTGTGCTTTTCTCCGTTAAGGCTATCACTTCCACATAAGATCATTACACGGCTCTTTTCCACGTTAAGGACAAACTCCTAATTTACGACCCTCAGCAGGGAAAGGAAAGGAAAAGAAAAAAAAGAAGAAAAAACAGAAAAAAAGAAAAACTAGAAAGGAGGTCGGTTGGGTCCATTGGCTGCTTACAACTCCACCCAACCCCCAACCCAACACATGCAGGCAGACAGAACGCACCAACCAGCCACTGCGCGCTTAACGGTGAAGCACTGGCGCAAGCAACCAAGCACAGCACAGTGATAACGGCAGGTCCCAACGTAGCAAGTTCGCTTCTAGACTGCAAGAGAACTAACGGGCTTCGATTTGGGGAAGGATTGATAGAAAATAGGATTTGGGTTGTTGTTTTTTTCCTTCTTCTTGTGTGTGTGTGTATAGTTGAGTTTGGTTAGCTCGTCATTTTGTCTGTGGTGGGGTTTTAGTGTGGTGCCTGTTAGTGTGAAGTTGGTGGTGATCCAGGTGTGAGGAAGGAAAACAGGTGAGTGGTTATTGGACAGTGGTGTGGCTGGTTTGTTAGTGGGTTTTTTTTTTAAATGGGTGTTGATTGTTGTTTGATATTGATTATGTTGGGTGTGTATGTTTGTGTGTGTGTGTGTGTGTGTGTGTGTGTGTGTGTGTGTGTGTGTGTGTGCGCGCGTGCGTGCGTGTGTGTGTTTTGTTTTGTTTTGTTTTGTTTTTGTTTAATGTCCATTCACTACTTGGTGATAAGGACACACCCGCATTTAAACCAACACCAAGATCACAAGGGCATCACTCTAACCACCAGAGTACGGGATAACCTGGTGATTAGAGTGATGTAGTCGTGATCTGCTGACCCGGGTTCGAATCTCGTTCAAGGGGATTTTTCCTCTGGAGTTGACATCAGTGCAGACTCCACTCTCCCCCTCCAAAAGTCCTTCGGATGATACTATAAACAGAGGTCCCGTGTGCAAACGGACGCACAACATCTTGCTCACACGTCAAAACCCGTTCCACTTTTCAGAAGAGTAGGCCATTGTGTACCGGTGGGAACGGATGACAAAATTGACACAACTGCATACGCACGGGGACTGGCTGAAAAAAGCACATGAGTCCTTATTCCATTGTCCTCGAAATAAAAGAAAAAAAATATCCCGCCCTCCAATGACCAGCAGTCAGGTCACCCCCCAGTGTCCCCATCACCCAGCATTGTCCCCATCACCCAGCATTGTCCCCATCACCCAGCATTGTCCCCTCAGCCAGCATTGTCCCCTCAGCCAGCATTGCCCCCATCACCCAGCATTGTCCCCATCACCCAGCATTGTCCCAATCACCCAGCATTGTCCCCATCACCCAGCATTGTCCCCATCACCCAGCATTGTCCCCTCAGCCAGCATTGTCCCCTCAGCCAGCATTGTCCCCTCAGCCAGCATTGTCCCCATCACCCAGCATTGTCCCCTCAGCCAGCATTGTCCCCCATCACCCAGCATTGTCCCCATCACCCAGCATTGTCCCCATACCCAGCATTGTCCCGTCGGCCAGCGTTGTCCCCTCAGCCAGCATTGTCCCCTCAGCCAGCATTGTTCCCTCAGCCAGCATTGTCCTCTCGGCCAGCATTGTCCCCTCAGGCCTCAGCCAGCATTGTCCCCTCAGGCCTCAGCCAGCATTGTCCCCTCAGGCCTCAGCCAGCATTGTCCCCTCAGCCAGCATTGTCCCCTCAGGCCTCAGCCGGCATGGTCCCCTCAGCCAGCGTTGTCCCCTCAGCCAGCATTGTCCCCTCAGCCAGCATTGTCCCGTCAGCCAGCATTGTCCCGTCAGCCAGCATTGTCCCCTCAGGCCTCAGCCAGCATTGTCCCCCCGGCCGGTATTGTCCCCTCAGCCAGCAGTGTCCCTTCGGGTCTCAGCCAGCAGTGTCCCCTCAGCCAGCATTGTCCCCCCAGGCCTCAGCCAGCATTGTCCCTCAGCCAGCATTGTCCCCCCGGCCGGCATTGTCCCCTCAGCCAGCATTGTCCCCTCAGGCCTCCGCCAGCAGTGTCCCCTCAGGCCTCAGCCAGCAGTGTCCCCTCAGCCCTCAGCCAGCAGTGTCCCTTCAGCCAGCATTGTCCCCTCAGCCAGCAGTGTCCCATCAGCCAGCAGTGTCCCCTCAGGTCTCAGCCAGCATTGTCCCCTCAGGCCTCAGCCAGCAGTGTCCCCTCAGGCCTCAGCCCAGCATTGTCCCCTCAGGCCTCAGCCAGCATTGTCCCCTCAGGCCTCAGCCAGCATTGTCCCCTCAGGCCTCAGCCAGCAGTGTCCCCTCAGCCAGCATTGTCCCCTCAGCCAGCATTGTCCCCTCAGGCCTCAGCCAGCATTGTCCCCTCAGGCCTCAGCCAGCATGTTGTCATGGAGGGATCACACACGCACACACACACAAACACACATAAACACACACACACATATCACCAAGTAGTGAATGGACATTAAACAAAAACAACACAAAAAAACAAACACACACACAGACACACACACAGACACACACACACAGACACAACACACACACAGACACACAGACACACACACACACACACACACAGACACACACAGACACACACACAGACACACACTAGGACACACACACACAGACACACACACAGACACACACACAGACACAGACAACACACACAGACACACACACACACACAACACACAGACACAACACACACACACAGACACACACACACACACACACAGACACACACACACACACACACACACACACACACAGACACACACAGACACACTCACACACACAGACACAAACACACAGACACACACACAGACACACACACACACACACAGACACACACAGACACACACACAGACACACACAACACACACAACACACACAGACACACACACAGACACACACACCACACAGACACACAGACACAACACACACAGACACACACACAAAACACACAACACACAGACACACACACAGACACAAACACACACACAACAACACAAACACACACACACAGAACACACAGACACACACAACACACACGACACACACACAGACACACAAAACACACACACACGCAACACACACACAGACACACACACAACACACACACACACGACACACACACCACACACAAAAAAACAGAACACACACAACCACACACACGACACACAGCAACACACAGACACACACACACACACACAGACACACCACACACAGACAACACACACAACACAACACACACACACACCACACAGACACAAACAACACAGACACACAGACAAAACACACAGCAAACACAGACACAGACAAAACACACACAGACACAATAGACACACACACACAGACAGACACACACAGACACAGACAACACACACTACAAAACACACACAGACACACACAGACAGACAGACACACACACACAGAGACACACACACAGACACACACAGACAGACACACACACAGCCACACAGACACACACAGACACACACACACAGACACACACACACACAGACACACACACACAGACACACACAGGCACACACACACAGACACACACAACACACACAGACACACACACACACACACAGACACACACACTCACACACACAGACACACACACACACAGACACACACACACAGACACACATACACACAGACAAACACACACACACAGACACACACACACAGACACACACATACACACACAGACACACACACACAGACACAGACACACACAGCCCACACACACACAACACACACAGAGACAGACACATACACACACAGACACACACACACACACACACACACAGAGACACACGCACACACACAGACACACACAGACACACAGACACACACACACATACTGCACTGGCGCCACAGCCTGCTGAGAGATGGTATTAATCCCTCCCTGTGTACAGTCTCCTCTCCTGGCTTCAGTTGACCTGACTGGGATAGTAATCAGTATCTTGGTAAAGGACACACACACACACACACACACACACACACACACACACACACACACACACACACACACACACACACACACACACACACACACACACACACGTACACTCATGTTGAATGTATGTAATGCAAATAGAACAGGTCGCTAAAGAAGTGAATTTAGTTGACCTGACTGGGATAGTAATCAGTATCTTTGGTTAAGGACACACGCACGCATGCACACTGACACTCATGTTGAATGCATGTAATGCAAATAAAACATGTCGCTAAAGAGGTAAATCTGACTGGAATAATTATCGTTCTCTTTGGTAAAGGACACACACACACACTGACACTCATTGTATTTATGCAATGCAAATAGAACAGGTCGCTAAACAGGTAGGTTGTTTCAGTGTACATACAAAAAAAACGCCAGACCAAGGTATTTATTTTGTTGTCAAAATACCATTAAAATACTAGGTCTGGGGTTTTTGCGAAAATGCTAAACCTCAGGAAAGTCTAACAGTTTATTTTAGGCAACAAAGTTTTTGAAACTGAAGACCACACCCCGGAAAAAACCAATACAAAGTAACCCAACCCAAATATGAAAACAAAACATCCACCACCCCAGTAAACATGAAAAAGGCACGTTTAACTGCAGCGTTTCGTTGTGTTGGGTACATCCTCATGAATTTTTTGGTTTACTCGTTGACTTTAATATCAGGCTACAGTTTGGCAAAACAGACATACGCCTTCACACTTCTCGTAGATGATAAAGAATCATGGTGGAGGATAACAAGTGTTCTTATACAGTCCTACACGAGGTAACTTGTGCACGTACCGAACTACATGAACCATTACACGGGTTAGTTTAGACAATCAAAGCATTGGAAATAAAACTACCGTAAAATAGCAGCTTTGAGACAGCATTAATTTTGATGGTTTAGTGAGTGTGAATCCTGCCTTTGGCCTGGCTTGAGGTGAGTTTCGGCTGCTGGGTACATATAATTTATTTGTACAGGTCCCACAGGTATAATTTATTTGTACAGGTCCCATAGATATAATTTATTTGTACAGGTCCCATAGGTATAATTTCTTCGTACAGGTCCCATTGGTATAATTTATTTGTACAGGCCCCATAGGTATAATTCATTTGTACAGGTCCCATAGATATAGTTTATTTGTGCAGGTCTCAGGGGTAATCAAGCCTGTCCCCTCTGTGGTTCCTTACAGCAAGACACTTTTCATAATTATCTAGAAGTGTCTGTTGCATTCCCCCAAATATATATATATATTCTTGTGACCTCCCCACCCCAAAGCTGCCATCAATAGATGAAATTAGAACGAGGAGGAAAATATGATTGAAATAGACGTTGTAGTAAACAAAACAAATAGAATAAGATAAATAACAGGCAAACATTTGTGGCTCATGTTCGGAGACCCTTTCAAAAGACGTTGAATGAAAGAAGGCCCTTTCCAAAAAGTACAAGGGAGATCATAAAGTTTACACCAGCAAAAAGTGAGTTGGATAACGATAATGACGCAAACACTGCCAAAGTCAGAACCAATCCACCGCTGTCCAAGTGAAGAAACAAGAACGCAGTTAGAGCAAGGAAAACAAACACCCCAGTACGCTTTTCTCACACTCTATTTCACGGTGTCATTAGATGGCTGACTTTCCAGTGAGAAATACAACTGCTCAAAACCATGGCACAAGAGGACAAAAAATAAATAGTTTTTCTACTGAACCATGGTAACACTTCAGAGTCGCAGTTTCGCTCAGTATCACTGTACCTGTGCAGGTTCCATTCCATGATCTCTTCCAGTAACTGTATAGCTTGCCAACCACTGCACCTGTGTAAATCACTTTTGTTTTTTTGTTGTTTGTAATGGTTGTTGTTGTGATTACGTCCAAGCAGAGATTTCAAATCGGTTCAACACAGGCACTATGATATTATTCTATTCTTTATTTTTTAAAATTCTTTTATTTCGAAGATAATGGAATAAACTCTCATGTGCTTTTTACATCCAGTCCCCGTGTGTATGCAGTTTTGTAAATTTTGTCCTCCGTTCCCACCGTCACACAATGGCCCACTCTTCCAAAAAGCGGAACGGGTTTAACGTGTGCGCAAGATGTTTTGCGTGCGTTCGCACACGGGACCTCGGTTTATAGTCTCATCCGAAAGACTTTTGGGGGGAGTGGAGTCGGCACTGATGTTAACTCCAGAGGAAAAGATCCTCTTGAACGAGATTCGAACCTGGGTCAGCAGCAGATCACGAGCGCTCAGTCCGTCACTCTAACCACCAGGTTATCTCGTCTCCCCCCCCCCCCCCCCCCCCCCCCCCCCCCTGTAATCTGTGGGGACTTTGACCCTGAAGTTTATCATGGTAAAAATCTACACACTTAATGAAGAAGCATCCAGGCTGAAGGAGAGTATTGTAGGTAGATATGGGTGTACACTGCCAACGGCCATACCACGCTGAAAGCACCGGTTCTCGTCCGATCACCGAAGTTAAGCAGCGTCGGGCCCGGTTAGTACTTGGATGGGTGACCGCCTGGGAACACCGGGTGCTGTTGGCAATCTTTTAGGAGGCACCGTGGTCGAGTGGTTTAGGCGGTCAACTCGTGATCCAGAGGTCGCGGGGTCGATCCCCGCTCGGCTCGGTGTTGTGCCCTTGGGAAAGACACTTTACTCCTATTTTCCTCACTCCACCCAGGTGTACAAGTGGGTACCAGCTCTGCTGGGGAAGTATCTGGCGACAGACTAGCGTCCTGTCACAGGGGTGGTGATAAACCATCAGTTCGCTTAACGCTTCAGAAACCGGGATAAGCTCCGGCTCTCTGGGCCTTCTGGCTCGAAAGAACATACTACTATGGGTGTACACTAGGCAGGCCCACTTCACTATCACTGTATCAGTCAGTGCCACTGCTGCTCCCAGGGCATTGTAGTTTGCAGCCAGAGGTTTTCGTTTCTTTTTGTTCTTTTTGTGATTGTTGTTTTTTATAGTTAGCAGCAGACATCGACTAGCAGCCTGGGGAAAAAACCCCAAGCCATCTTTGTTAATGATAGTGTTAATGGTAGTGTTTGTTGGTGCAGTCGTTGTGTGAAGAATCAAGAATCAAAAACTTTATTACCATCACGTCAGAACAAGACTTAATGCTGTGTGTGTGTGTGTGTGTGTTTCGAGGGGGGGGGGGGGGGGGGTGGGGGGGGGGGGGGGGGGGGGAGGGGGAAAGGGGGAGTGGGGTGCTACCACTGCCTTTGTTGTTCTTTGACCTTTAAATTTTTTTTGGTTTTTTTTTTTTCATTAATGTTTTTGAGATGTTGTTGTATTGTGTTTAATGCAGGATACATTAGCTGGAGGGGTAAGGAGGGAGATAACCTTTACCTGTGGGATTATGCTCCTTTGTTTGTTTTCGGATCGTCCCATTTCAGTTTAACAGAACAGCCCGCGGCACACAAAAACAAAAAAAACAAAAAACACCCCCCAAAACACACCAACACTCACAAGGGTGTTTTGCTTGATTGTCTGTTTCTGTATGTTCGGCTATTCAAGTTGTCCTCTAAGGGTTCCTGTTTGTCTCTGTCGTCTGTCTGCCTGCTGCTGTCTGTCTTCTCTGTCTGTCTCCTGCCTGCCTGCCTCCTGTCTGTCTTCTCTGTTCTGTCTCCTGTTTGTCTGCCTGTCTGTCTGTCTGTCTGCTTATTCTTTCTCTTTCTCCCCCTTCTCTCCTTCTTCCCCCTCCCCTCTCCTCTCTCTCTCTCTCCTCTCTCTTCTCTCTCTCTCTCTCCCCCTCCCTCCTCTCTCTCTCTCCTCTCTCTTTTATACTTTGGAGCTGAGAAAGACAGAGAGAGTAAGTACCCAAAAAGTCGTTAATTTCTTTTATCAGTACAGGTGAGATCTTGTGTGTGTACAGTGAAATACTGTGCTGGTGTAAGTTCTGCCCTGTCTGGGTTGGCGCTGATGGTGGTGGTGGTGGTGAGCTGAGCGGCTCAGACAGCAGCCTGCTGGTTTGAGTTTAGAGTTGTTTACTTGTTGTTTATCTTATTTCGTTCATTGACTTTGTTGTTTTTATTTGGTTTTTTTATCAGTATTTTCTTTCATTGATTTGTTGTTTTTATTTGTTTTTTTATCTGTATTTCTTCATTGATTTTTGTTATTTATTGTTGTTTATTCTATATTTTCTCATTGATTTTGTAGTATTTTTTTTGTTGTATTATTTCCATTCATTGATTTTGTAGTTATTATTTGTTGTTTTCTATATTTTTCATTTTTTGGTTTTTATTTGTTTGTTTTTTCTATATTTTTATTCATTGATTTTTGTAGTTATTGATTTGTTGTTTTATCTATATTTCCTTCATTGATTTTTGTTGTTATTATTTGTTTGTTTTTCTATAGTTCCATTCATTTATTTTGTAGTTATTTATTTGTTGTTTATCTATATTTGTAGTTATTTATTTGTTGTTTATCTGTATTTTCATTCATTGATTTTGTAGTTATTTATTTGTTTTTTTTTCTATATTTCCATTCATTTGATTTTGTTGTTATTTATTTATTGGTTATCTATATTTCATTCATTGATTTCGTAGTTATTATTTGTTGTTTTCTGTATTTTCGTTCATTGATTTTGTTGTTATTTATTTGTTTGTTTATCTATATTTTCATTCTTGATTTTGCAGGTTTTTTTGTTGTTTACTAATTTTCATTCATTTTTTTTTAAAATTTTTGTAGTATTATTTATTGTTTATCTGTATTTTTTATTTATTGATTTTGTAGTTATTTATTTGTTTGTTTTTCTATATTTTCCATTCATTTGATTTTGTTGTTATTTATTTGTTTTCTTTTCTAAAATTTTCATTCATTGATTTTGTAGTTATTGATTTGTTGTTAATCTTAATTTTCATTCATTGATTTTGTAGTTATTTATTGGGTTTCTTATCATAAATTTTTATACATTGATTTTTATTTTTTTTTTTTATTTATTTGTAATTTTTTTATTTGTTTTTATTTGTATTTTCATTCATTGAAATTTTGTAGTTATTTATTTGTTTGTTTCTATATTCCCTTCATTATTTATTGTTTTTTTTTAGTTTTACATTCATTATTTATTATTTATTATTGATTTGTTGTTATTATTTTTTTTATTTTTTGTAATTTATTTCTTCATAATTTATTTACTTTTTATTTGTTTTTTTTATATTAAAAATTTATTTTTTTAATTTCTTTTTTTTGGTATCCAATCATTATTTATTTTTTCTATTTTGTTTGTGTTTTTTTTTGTTTGGTTTTTCGTAATTTTCACATTCATTTAAAAATGTTTCTTGTTTTGGGTTGTTGTTTTTTTTTTTTCTCTTGTTTTGGTTATGAGTTTTTTATTTATTATTCATTATTCATTATTTTTACTTTTTATATCTTCTATTTATTAATATTATTTATTTATTTATTTTCGCTTTTCTTTTTCCCCGGCTAATTATTTATTTTGTTTTATTTTTTTGTGTGTTGTTTTTTTGTTTGTTTTTTTCTCAATTTTCAGTATCTTCTTTTTTGTGGGTTTTTTTGGGGGGGTGCGAATTCTATTTCTATTTTTTTTTTTCTTTTTTCTTATCTTCCCTTTTGTCATCACTTTAAACTTCCCCACTCCCCCCCCCCCCTCCACCCACCACCCCACCACCCACCCCCACACCACTCACCCCCACCCCCCCCCCCATATTTTTATATATTTTATAATTATATTAAATAGTAATTTTTAAAAATTTTATTATTATGTTCTTTTGTTTTTTCCACCCCCCCATCCCCATTCTTTTTTTTTTTTGGGGGGGGTGTCTGTAGTCTTTTACTTTTTGTTGTGTTCTGTTTTGGTTTTTGATGTCTTTCCTCTGTCACCCCTCCCTCTGTAAAAAACCTCTCAACCCTCCCCCCCCCCCCCCCCTCCCCCCCCCCCCCGCCCCCCCCTCTCTTTTGCGACCTGTCTCTTTAGTCTCCCTGTCCGTGCCCCGCCTCTGTCTCTTGTCCCCCCTCCCCCCCCCCCCCTCCTCCTCTCCTCCCCCATTGTCTGATGTCATTTAAAGCCCGGTCTGTAATGGTTCACATTTTCACCGTTCATTCAGGGGGCTTTTTCACCCTTTAAAACTTTTCCACCTACAACCAACCAAAACATCACCCCAACACACCAAAAACCCCCCCCCCCAACACAAAAACTTAAATTTTACTCTTCAAACACACTAAACCCTATAAATCAAAAAACCCCCTAAACCTACAAACGTTATGGACCCGGGGCCCCCCCCTCGATTTGCTTTCCCTCCGGGTCTTACTGTTCTGTTCGCCTCCCTGTCCTCTTTCCTGTCTTTTGGCTCGTCCTCTGTCTGTCTCTGTTTCTGTCGTCTCTCTGTCTCTTTCTCTGCCCGTCTGTCTGTCCTCTGCTTCTCGTCTCTGTCTTTTCCTGTCTCTTCTCTCGTCTCTGTCTCTGCTCCCCTTGTCTTTCTGTCTCTCTTTCTCTGTCTCTGTCTTTTTGTCTGTTGTCTCTCTGCTTCCTTCTGTTTGTCTCTCTGCCCTCGGTCTGTTCTCTCTGTCCTCTGTCTCTTCTGTCTCTGCTGTCTCTCTCCCCCCTTCCTCTTGCTGTCTCCCCACTACTTAACTCTAATTACTTAAAGGAATAAAATCTATCTAATCAATAAATCAATCACATCAATCAATCAATCAATCAATCTATCTATCTATTTGTTTTGATGTTAATGTTCGAGTCAGGGATCATGTGTTTATTGAACACATATTTATCTCCTTTTTTTCTCTCTCAAAATAATAATTATAATCACTGTATCTGTTTTGACATGACTGTTCAGGTCAACTGGGGCTTATTGAATACACATTTGACACCTCTTTTCTTTACACCATAGGTTGAACTCTTGTTGTCGTTGTTGAAGTGGGGTTTTTTGGTGTTGCTTTTTTTGTTTGTTTTGTTTTGTTGATAGTGCCTAATCAGAACATGGACCGGATGAAAAAAGTATGCGAATGCTTATTCTATAACCCTTGGACAATACAGATCATTCATTCATTCATTCATTCATTCATTCATTCATTCATTCATTCATTCATTCATTCTCTCTCTCTCCTCTCTCTCTCTCTCTCTCTCTCTCTCTCCCTCTCTCTCTCTCTCTCTCTCTCTCTCTCTCTCTCTCTCTCTCTCTCTCTCTCTCTCTCTCCAAGCTAACCAACTTGATTAGTACAATACCCCAGTATGGATATAGCCAGCTGACTGACAAAGGCAGCAACTGTCTAACTAGCTAACTGGTTAAGTAAGTAAGTAAGTTGGTAAGTAAGTAAGTTGGTAAGTAAGTAAGTAGGTAGGTAAATAAGTAAGCAAATAAGTAAGTATATTGGTAAGTAACCAAATAAATGAGTAAGCAGGTATTGTAAGTAGGTAGGTATATAAGTAAGTAAATGCGTAAATAAGTCAGGAAGTAAGTAAGTAAAGTAAGTAAGTAGATGAATCAGTAAGGAATAAGTAGGTAAATAAATCAGTCAGAAGCAGTAAGTAAATAAATCAGTCCCCGTGGGGGGACGGGATAGCCTAGTGGTTAGAACATTGCGCTCGCAATCTGACGACCCAGGTTCGATTCCCGTTCAAGGGGATATTTTCCCATGGAGTTAAAATCAGTGCAGACTCCACTCTCCCCAAAAGTCTTTCGGATGAGACTATAAACCGAGGCCCCGTGTGCGAACGCACGCAGAACATCTTGCACACACGTTAAACCATGTTCCGCTTTTCGGAAGAGTAGGCCATTGTGTGCCGGTGGGAACGGATGACAAAATTTACAAAACTGCATATACACGGGGAATGGATGTAAAAAAGCACATAAGTGCTTATTCCATTATCCTCGATATAAAAGAAAAATAAATAAGTTATGAAAAATGTGTTAAGTAAATAAAAAGGCAACATAAGGTAAAGGGTGGGCAAAAATGATGGCATACCCCCCCCCCCCCCCCCCCCCCCCCCCCCCCCCCCCCCCACCCCCCCCCCCCCCCCACACACGGCAGCCTCAAACACTACCGATCCCTTGACAGATCAAGTAGTACCTTTCCAAGAGATTTCCTAGTCAGAAAAATCCCTTTGTTCACTGAAGATAAAATATTTTAGAGAAAAGGAAAAGATGACGGGCTGTTTGCTTGTCAGAGGGATTCAAAAGCTGTCAGGCAAGTGTAAAGGAATGTCAGATATATGTGGGACAGTTGAAAGTAATCAGAACTTTCGGATTCCAAAATGTCCCGAGCACAATGATCCAGCCCATGTTTGTTTGTGGGTTTTCTTTGTAGTGAAGGAGGAGGGTGAAGAGGTCAGCAGCCGACAGATACACAATGAAAAGGTTAGACAGTGTTTGCTTGAGTATTTTGTTGTTGTTGTTGTTGTGTTTTTTGTTTGCTTGAGTATTGAACACTTTTTCAATCTCAAAACTTTCTTCAAATTTGCTTGAAGTGCGAGTCAGAGGCTGGTCTTTCAATGACAATGTTTATCTTTCTTTTTGTGGCTGATGTAGAGGGTGCTAAAGTCTGTGTTGAGTTTTAGAGTGTAATAGAAGAGGAAACTGGTTGCAAAATCTTCAGTGGTCAAGTCAAGTCTTGATTGAGGGTAAAAGATAAAGTTGACACAACATTTCTTTTCTATCCTGCTCAGCTCTCTACTTACTAGACTACGGGACAGATGAAAACGAGGGAAGGAAATAATCTCCAGTGAGGATTGGTGCTCCAGCACCTAACTGTGGTGTGCGGCCTAAGTGTGAAGGTGTATAAAGTCAATCTGCCTCCCCCCCCCCTCCCCTCCCTTCCCCTCCACTCCTCCTCCAGCCCCCTCCACTCCCCGGGAGGTGTGTTAATAGCTGTACCGATGATTCCATCTGCACCCCAGGGTGCTGGTGCTTTGAAAGCGGGAAGCAGAGCGGTTTCTCTCTCTCTCTCTCTCTCCTCTCTCTCTCTCTCTCTCTCTCTCTCCTCTCTCTCTCTCTCTCTCTCTCTCTCTCTCTCTCTCTCTCCAGCCCGCCCTCTCCAGGTGTATACTGTCCTCAAATCCCCTTAAAGCCTGACTTCTTACACCTTGCTTTGTATAAAGCCGAACGGGTTTTAACGTGTGAGCAAGATGTTCTGCGTGCGTTTGAACACAGGGGACCTCGGTTTATAGTCTCACCCAAAGAAGGACTTTTGGGGAGAGTGGAGTCTGCACTGATGTTAACTCCAGTGGAAATATTCCTCTTGAACGAGATTCGAACCCGGGTCAGCAGCTGACGAGCGCAATGCCCGTGACTCTAACCACCAGGCTGTCCCGCCCCTGTCTGCTGCCTGGGGAAGGCTTGGGCGTGTCGTCTGCTTCCTTGCTCTGACCCCAGCCCAGTATGAACCTGTAGTGAGGGCTGTCGTTCTCCGACAGAGAGGGATCGGCATAAAGATGAACAACGAAGACAAGGAGTAGGTAGGCAATAAGCCCAAATATTCCACAACAAGACACATTGGTAATAATAATAATGATAATAATAATAATAATAATGATGATGGTGATGATGATGACACTACTACTACTACTACTACTACTACTACTACTACTACTACTACTACTGATGCTGCTGCTGCTGATAACAACAACAACAGCAATAATAATAAGAATTATGATAATAATAATAATAATAATGGTAATAATAATAATAATAATGATAATAATAATATAATAATAATAATAATAATAATAATAATAATGATAGTAATAACAATAATGATATAATAATGATAATAATAACGATAATAGCAATATGATAACAATAATAACAATAATGATATAATAATAATAATAATAATAATAATACAGTTCTCTAAGACAGGAGGGATCAGTGTGGAAACGAACGAACAAAATGTGTGGGCAATAAACTATTTTAAAAAATCATTACCAAAAAACCCCCCGAAAAAAACCCCAAAGCAAAAATAACACACACAAAAAAAGCAAAAAACGTCGAAATCTAACAACAAAAACAACAAACCGCTAAAAGCACAAAAAGGAACGAAGGAAGGAAGAAAGGGAAAAAAGGGAGAAATAAATGAAATAGAAAAAAGAAAGAAATAGACACAGGAAGAAAGAAAAAAGAAAGGAATGACAAATACAAGGAAAACAAAAAAGAAAGGCAAGTAAAGAAAAATACGAAATGAATTTTAAAAGCCAAAAAGTAAAAAGAAAAGAAAAGAAAAGGAAAGAAAGCCAGCAAGAGAATGAAAGAAGGAACGACAAAATGAAAATTATGTCTTCGATTTTTGCCGAGAATTGTATTTTATCTGCATCTCTAAGTTCCTGTTGTGTGTCCGGGAAGGCGTGTGCACGTGTGTGCGTTATTTATTTACTTGTTTGTTTATTTATCTATTTATTATGTATATCGAGGATAATGGAATAAGCACTCATGTGCTTTTTACATCCAGTCCCCGTGTGTATGCGGTTTTGTCAATTTTGTCATCTGTTCCCACCAGCACACAATGGCCTACTCTTTCGAAAAGCGGAACGGGTTTTAACGTGCGTGCAAGATGTTCTGCGTGC
>CM054154.1:48091278-48106278 GCA_028751875.1 Rapana venosa
ACTCAAAGACTGTATGGCGAGCCATAAATCAAATAACTAACAAACAAGCATCTTCCAAAACAAATGTAATCAAAGACGTTACTGCTGAACAACTTAACAATCATTTCATTAATGTCTCTACTAACATTATTAAAAATGATAAATCAAAGTCCAATAAACTCAATGAACTAAAACAATACTTGAAAGGAAAGCATACTCCTTCAAAACTTCACATTCCATTTATGACTGTTCTTGAGGTCTATGGTTATCTAACTCACCTCAAACAATCAAGAACGCGTGGTCTTGATGGAATAGACAGCAGAATATTGAAGCTATCAGCTCCAGTTATCACAGACACACTAACATATATATTTAACCTTTGTCTTGAAAAAAACCATTTCCCCAATGCCTTTAAAACAGCAAAAGTAATCCCCATCTACAAATCTGGTGACACTTCAGACCCCTCAAACTATAGACCAATTTCCATCATATCTATCCTTTCCAAACCCTTGGAACAATATATAAACAAACACATAGTCCGTCATTTAGATACTACCAACTTAATTCACCCTAATCAGTCTGGATTTAGACAAAATCACTCATGTCATACTGCACTGATTAGCCTCGTAGACAAGTTGGCTATCAAACATTAATGACAATAAATTTTGTGGAAGTACATTGTAGATCTCAAAAAAGCTTTGACACAATTGACCACATACTTTCAAAAAAACAAACGAACCATTTCTCTACAAATACCTTACAACTACTTGCTTCTATTTGGAGAACAGGGTAACAGTGTGTCTCATAGCACAACAACATTCACACATACAAGCAATGCAATTTATGGAGTACCACAAGGATCCATACTAGACCTATCTCTTCTACAAAAATATACATAAAGACTCCCTCTCACATCAAATCCAAATGCGAACTATTTGCTGATGACACAACTATTCATGACAGCTCAAAAACCCCTAACTCTCTACAAAGCATTACAAAAGAAGTGTTGCAAAACAGCTTATTGAATTGGAAACCGAACTAAACTCATATGTCTATATACATCCCCAAAAAACACAAAATGCATGCATATTACACTAGAGAAACAGCGTCAAAACTATACAACCCAAAACTTACTCCCATTCAGCAAAATTAAAACGATAGTAATTGAACAAACCATCACCAACAGGTTTTGGTAAGAAATTGATGAAAATCTCTTGTCTCTACCACATATCTCAAACTATCTCATTACATGTCCAAAGAGTATACCAACTTTCTAAATCAAGCACTTTCTTAACTTTCATTGAAGGAAAACTATTCTTCCAATCTTAATACAAACCCTACCTCAATAGACTATGCTTATACCGTGGGATTCCTGTTCGTGCAAACACTATGAAACCGCTAGTAGTCTTGTACAAGCGTGCTCCAAACTTCATTTTAAAAAGACAAGCTTAATTAGAAGCTGACTAAACACAATTATAATTCTCCACTTCACCAACAACTACTATCAAGGAGTCATGATGTTCAGTCATGACGACTGTCCATATACCCTAAAGACAATTCCCCCTAAACAATCCAGAAATACTATAAAGCCAGTGTCCTATTCGAGAATAGACTTATTCAATCTGTCTACTTTACTCGGCCTTGCTGTGGACTCCTTCACTGATTCAGTTAAACAACATCAATCAATACAATTACAATCATTATCAACTCACTTGATAATTCTAATCTTCTGTCCGAGCTGACGACCGGGGGGCACCTCAAAGACTCAAACAGTTCCTCATTTTCCTCTGTCTGCCTTTCCAGGGTTTGTGAGTTCAGCTGTCCATTCCTGATGTTATCCTCCCATCTTCTTGTCTCCTCTTTCTCCTCTGGACAGTGCTGCAACTGTCTTGTAATTCCTTGGGATCTTGTGACATGCCCATACCACTTAAGTTTACGCTTTTTCACGATCGTTAGAAGGTTCTCATAGGGTCCAATGGTTTGCTGGATTCTGTTATGCACGCTTTCGTTGCTTATGTGGTCTTTGTAGGAGATGCCAAGGAGGTCTCCGAAAGCATCTCATCTCCACTGCCTGTACTCTTCTCTCCAAATCTGCAGTCAGGGTCCATGATTCACAGGCATACAGAAATATGGATATGACAAGGGAGCGCATTAGTCTGATCTTGGAGATAAGTGAGATATTCTTATCTCTCCAGATGGTGTTTAGTTTTGACAAAGCTGTTATTGTCTGTGCAGTCCTGCATACTACTTCTGGCTTGATCCCTGGTCGGATACAATGGCTCCCAGGTACTTGAAGCTTTGAACTGTTTCCAGCTTCTGGTCATATACCCTGATATCAGTGCTAATGCCGTTGGTGTTATTAGTCATCAGTTTGGTCTTTCTCTGCACTGATTTACATGCCGTATGTTTTGGAGGCCTTATCCAAGTGTTCTGTTAGGCTGGCAAGCTCTTTTTCTGATCCTGCTATTCCATCAATGTCATCTGCGAAGCGGAGGTTTGTGATCGTTCTGCCACCAATGCTGACTGATCCTTCATGATGTTCCAGTGCATCAGCCATGATTCTCTCAAGGAAGATATTGAAAAGAGTGGGTGAGAGTAGACAGCCCTGCCTTACTCCAACTGTTGTTCGAAACCATTCTCCAATGTTGTTGTTGTAGTACACTGCACTGGTGGCCTCGCTGTACAGCTGTTTGATGACTCTGATCAGGTTTGCATTGAGCTGTACAAGTTCATGGTTGCCCACAAAGCTGCATGCCACACCCTGTCAAATGCCTTCTTAAAATCGATAATACGTGGTATAGGTCTTGTTGATGTTGAAGGTACCGCTCACATAGTATTCTGAGGTTGAATATCTGTTCTGTTTGTGCTGCGCCCTGCTCTGAAACCTGCTTGTTCCTCAGCAATGATGGTCTCTGCTTGTGGCTTCAGTCTATTCAATATTATCTGCAGCATGACCTTGCTTGGGTGACATATGAGGCTGATTGTGCGGTAATTATGGCATTGTTGTAGATTTCCTTTCTTGGGGAGGGTGATGATGAGCGACTGCGTCCATGGTGTTGGCCATTTTCCTGTCTGCCAGATCTTGTTGCAGATTCTTAGTAGGGCGCTGATCATGGCTTCCCCTCCAGCTTGGACCAACTCAGCTGGAATGTTGTCAGCCCCTGCTGACTTCCCCTTTTTCAGCGATCTGACTGCTGTTTCCACTTCTTCTCGGAGGATAGGGTGACTGTCTGTGTCTTTGCTTTCGGGTACATTAAGGACTTCTGGATCTCCTGCGGTTCTATAGTTATACAGGTCCATAGCCTCAAAAAACAAAGTTGCATATCCTCCCTTACCTATCTGCCCTTTCCATCTTACCTATCTGCCCTTCCCTTTCCCTTCACCTGTCTGTATGTCAGACTGTTGTCCTCTCTCTCTCTCTCTCTCTCTCTCTCTCTCTCTCTCTCTCTCTCTCTCTCTCTCTCTCTCTTCTCTCTCTCTCTCTCTCTCTCTCTCTCTGTCTCTCTCTCTCTCCCCCCCCCCCTTTCAAATGTTCATTGTTGTTGAAAAAGTGAGTTTAGCAAAGTGTAAGCTTTTTTTAAAAAATTATTATTTTATTTTATATTTTTAACTACACTATAGTTATAAGAAATATATCTATCATAACAACAATATGTGTTAATCTGTACGAGTATAATGAAAAAGAGTGTTGACAGTGATGATGTGCTGTTTTGAGAATGATATTCAGTATTTTTTTCTATGTCTTTTTTGTTTTGTTTGTTTACAAACAAAAAGCATTAAATCTTTAACACACACACACACACACACACACACACACACACACACACACACACACACACACACACACACACACACACACCAGCACGCACGCACGCACAACACACACACTACCCCCTCTCTCTCCCACTCTCTCTCATTTCTTTCCTCCCCCTATCTCTCTCTCTTACTTACAATGTATGGATGTTCATTTTATGACTTAAGTGATTTTTTTCTCCTTATTGTAAGAGTGTATTGGTATTGGGCTTATTTCTTTTTCATGACATTCAATTTGTACGAGTATATTCGAAAACAATTTTGATGGTGAACCTGTGCTGTCTTGAGAATTATATATTTAGTATTATCCTTGAAACCACACACACACACACCTACACACACACACACACACCAACACACACCCCCACACACACACACACACACCACCACACACACACACACCCCACACACCCACTCTCTCTCTCTCTCTCTCTCTCTCTCTCTTCACTCTCCTGACCTTTAGATTTGGCTTTTACCCCCCCCCCCCCCTTTCTCTTCTTCTTGTTTTTTTGTGTGAGTATACGGGTATAGAGTTTATTTCATTATCATGACTATAACCTGCAATGAGTTTTAATCAAAATTAAGGGTTGACGGTGTGATCGGGCACTGTTTGGATTATACTATATATATTTGTGTTATCTCTGAAACACACTCCTTCTCTTCACTCTTCTCTCTCCTCCCCTCTTCTCTCTTTTCCCCCCCACTATGACCTTATAGTTTTGGGCTGTTTTTTTTTTCTTCTTTCTTTCTTTCCCCCTTGTTTTTATTAGGGGTTTATTGAATTTATTTGATTATCATGACATATAATTTCTATGAGTAATAAAATAAGTGTTGAAGGGTGATCGTGTACTGTTTTGAGAATTATTTTATTTAGTACATCTCTCTGAAACACACCACACCCCACACACACACACACACACACCACACACACACACACACTCACACACACCACACACACACACACACACCTACCCTTCCCCTCTTTCTCTCTCTCTGTTTTTGTGGCCTAAGGCCGATATGGAATTAATATTTCTCTCTTTTCTCTCTCTCTCTCTTTTCTCTCTCTCTCTCTCTCTCTCTCCTTTTTTAGGGTTTTCTTTTATTAGTTTGCTTTCGGTGGGGGGGGGGGGGGGGGGGGGGGGGGGGGGTGGGGGGGGGCTGTTTTGAAAAGGGTTATTTTCCCCATGTTTCTACTGTGAGACTGTATAAATGTTGGGTTATTATTAAGATGTATCCCTACGGGCGGGGACTGGATGTAAAAAAGCACATGAGTGCTTATTCATTGTCCTCGAAATAAAAGAATTTGTCATTGTCATTGTCTCTCTCTCTCTTTCAGTCCCTCTGTCTCTCAGTCTCTCTCTCTTTCAATCTCTCTCTCTATTTTATTATCGTTATTGTTGTTTTGACTTTTTCTATCTTGATGTTATCCCGGTAAGGGCGGTGACTGGATGTAAAAAAAAAAAGCACAAGAGTGCTTATTCATTATCTTCGAAATAAAACAATTTGACTTGACTGAATCGCCTAAACTCTCTCTCTCTCTCAATCTCTCTCTGTCTCTCTCTCTCTCTCTCTGTCTCTCCCTCCCTCTCTCTCTCTGTCTCTCTCTCTCTCTGAGAGACAGAGAGAGAGGGAGAGACTGAAAGAGAGAGAGAGAGAGAGAGAGAGAGAGAGAGAGAACTCGAACTCAAATGAAAAAAATCAGTGCGTGTCTCTCTCCCTCTCTCTCCAGTCTCTCCCTCTCTCTCAGTCTCTCTCTTTCTGTCTTTTTCTCTGTCTGTCTCCCTGTCTCCCTCTCTCCCTCCTCCTCACCCACCCTCTCTCTCCCCCCCCCCCCTCTCTCTCTGCATGTTGGCCATTCTCTGTAACATACTGTACTGTACTGTACTGTGCTGTACTGTGCTGTACTGTACTGTGCTGCACTGTACTGTGCTGTGCTGTGCTGTACTGTGCTGTGCTGTACTGTGCCGTGCTGTACTGTACTGTGCTGTGCCGTGCTGTGCTGTGCCGTGCTGTGCTGTGCTGTACTGTACTGTACTGTGCTGTGCTGTACTGTGCTGTACTGTGCTGTGCTGTCCTGTGCTGTACTGTGCTGTGCTGTACTGTGCTGTACTGTGCTGTGCTGTACTGTGCCGTGCTGTACTGTACTGTGCTGTACTGTGCTGTGCTGTGCCGTGCTGTACTGTGCTCTGCCGTGCTGTACTGTACTGTGCTGTGCTGTGCTGTACTGTACTGTACTGTGCTGTACTGCGCTCTGCCGTGCTGTACTGTACTGCGCTGTGCTGTACTGTGCTGTGCTGTACTGTGCTGTACTGTACTGTGCTGTACTGTGCTGTGCTGTACTGTGCTGTGCTGTACTGTACTGTGCTGTACTGTGCTGTACTGTACTGTGCTCTGCCGTGCTGTACTGTACTGTGCTCTGCCGTGCTGTACTGTACTGTACTGTACTGTGCTGTACTGTACTGTACTGTGCTGTACTGTGCTGTACAGTGCTGTACTTTGCTGTACTGTACTGTGCTGTGCTGTGCCGTGCTGTGCTGTCCGTGCCGTGCCGTGCTGTACTGTACTGTACTGTGCTGTACTGTGCTGTACTGTACTGTACTGTACTGTGCTGTGCTGTGCCGTGCTGTACTGTACTGTACTGTGCTGTGCTGTGCTGTGCTGTGCCGTGCCGTGCTGTACTGTGCTGTGCTGTGCTGTACTGTACTGTACTGTGCTGTACTGTGCTGTACTGTACTGTGCTCTGCCGTGCTGTACTGTACTGTGCTCTGCCGTGCTGTACTGTACTGTACTGTACTGTGCTGTACTGTACTGTGCTGTGCTGTACTGTACTGTGCTGTGCTGTACTGTACTGTACCGTACTGAGCCCTGCTGTACTGTGCTGTACTGTACTGTACTGTGCTGTACTGTGCTGTACTGTACTGTACTGTGCTGTGCTGTACTGTACTGTGCTGTACTGTACTGTACTGTACCGTACTGAGCCCTGCTGTACTGTGCTGTACTGTGCTGTACTGTACTGTACTGTGCTGTGCTGTGCTGTGCCGTGCTGTGCTCTGCCGTGCTGTACTGTACTGTACTGTACTGTACTGTACTGTACTGTACTGTACTGTACTGTGCTGTGCTGTGTCGTGCTGTGCTGTGAGTCTGCCGGTTGGTTTGTGGGCTGCGGTCAGTGTGGTGGCTGGGCTCTGCCATGTGGCTGACAGTTTACGGCCTTCTTTATCGCCCGGTGGTCATTCCTTGGGCTTGTCAGGCCTCGCACGCTCTGCTTAATTAAGTAATCTGTCTGTTGGAGAGGGGGGGGGGAGGCTGAAAGGGGGAGGAGGGGGGTTATCAGGGGGAGGGAAATGGGGGGGGGGGGGGGCGATGGGAGGATGAGGGGAGGTGGAGGTCTCTGAGTTAATAAAGATACTGGATACTGTAAATCTTTGGGATTCTTCTTCGTTGTCGAACGCTCAGGCAGCAACTATTGTTGTCTGTTATATGAGCGAAAATATGTTGTGCTGCCGTTAAGCACCTTACGAGTCAGGCCCAGCGCATCCGATTTTGGTATGGGAGAGAATGTTTTAAAAAAAAAAAAATCTGTTCAGTCTTTCTGGAAACAAAAAGGCAGTTGAATGGGCCAAGAAGACAGACAATAGACAAGGAGGAGGTGACAGGAAAAAATAAAAAGGAACGAGGCAGAAACAAAGAGAGGGATAGAAAAGAGGAAATTCATCGCACAGAATTTCCAGAAGGTGGGGATGCTGTTTATATTGACAGAGCCCCCCCCCCCCCCCCACCTCCTTACCAGTACCCCCACGGGGAGGAGGACAGGACAGGACTAGTACAAGGTTTTAGTTTGGTTGTCCTGTCATAGTTGTACTGGTGTTGTTGTTGTTGTTGTTGTTGTTGTTTTGTGACGCCTTTCTTCAACAAACTTCAGTTTCAACCACCATAAAGGGACTACGTGCAAACAGACAAAAGCACTCACCTCCCCAGGAAAGGCTTCGCCAGGTTTGACCTCCCCACCCTCAGTGTTCTTAAAAGAAACGACCCCGTTTCGACTGGGGGACGGGATAGCTCAGTGGTCAGAGCACCCGCTTTCCCCCAGCCAAGGTTAAGCAGCATCGAGCGTGGTTACCACTTGGATGGGTGACCGTTTGCGCGCCTTGACTTCAGTACAGTTCCCCCAGCTGTAAAATGGGTACCTGCCTCTTTAGGGTCAGGGAAGGTAAAAGCAGCGAGGGAGAGGAGATGGGCGCCGCCCTCAATATGCTGGCCCCTAGAGAAGTGAGGTCTCTGACGCCTCGCTTCCCTCCTACCGCATAGATTATGGGAGACCTTTACCTTTTTACCCGTTTCGAAAGTGGGAAGTTGCGTGTTCGATCCGCCTTTGAACCAGAACGACTACCCCATCCACTATACATCATCAAGTGACGGTCTGGGTGCTAGTCTTTTGGAAGAGGCGATAAACCGATGTTCTGTGGGCAAGACATTCAGCGCACGTAAAAGAACCCTTGGAAGAAAGAGGGTTGTTCCTGGCAAAGTTCCGCAGGAAAAGTCACTGTGATAGGAAACAAGGACGTATGCAGACAGGAAGAAAAAGGTGGCACTGGTCTTGTGGCGACGCGTTCTTCCAGGTAGAGCTATTCGAATTTCGCGCAGAGAGATCTGCTGCAACTGAAAATGGTCTACAACAAAATACAACACAATAGAGTGCAGTACATACAATACAAAACAACACCATGCAACACAATGCAATACAATAAAACACGATCCAGTACAATACAATACAACACAATACAATACAATACAGTGCAATGCAAAACAATAAGATACAATACTATATAATACATTACACATCAGCACAGCACAGTAAAATACAACTTCACTCAATACAGCACAATACAACACTGTACATGAAAATTTTATTGCAGCAACCCATTTACACACACACATATATATATATATATTACTCTTGTGAGAGAGAGACAGACAGAGACAGACAGAAATACAGACAGAGACAGACAGAAATACAGAGACAGAGAACCAGCCCAGTGAAGAGGAGTGAATCTGGCCAAAGAATACCGATAACTCTTCCTGTTGCTTCACTCATTGCTAGGCTTAGTACAGCAGAGCTTTTACCAACTGCACTTCCCACTCCTAACTACACTTGCCCAACCTCTGTGCTGTGATGCCACTAATGCCATTGATGCCATTGATGCTGTTGATGCCATTGATGCGGTTGATGCCATTGATCTCCCCTTGATGTTGGTTACTTGGTAAGGGAGGGAAAATAGGCCAAGGAGGGGAGGGGGGAGGGTACATGTAAAGGAAAAGGGTATGTGAGGAGAGAGAGAGAGAGAGGGGGGGGAGAGAGAGAGAGAGAGAGAGAGGAGGGGGGGGGGGGAGAGAGAGAGAGAGAGAGGGGGGGAGAGAGAGAGAGAGAGGGGGGGGGGGGAGAGAGAGAAAAGAGAGAGGGGGGGGAGAGAGAGAGAGAGAGGGGGGGAGAGAGAAAGGGGGAGAGAGAGAGGAAAAGGGGGGGGAGAGAGAGAGAGAGGGGGGGAGAGAGAGAGAGGGGGGGGAGAGAGAGAGAGAGAGAGAGAGAGAGGATGAGAGAGGAGAGAGAGAGGAGAGAGAGGGGGGGAGAGAGAGAGAGAGAGAGAGGGGAGAGGGAGAGAGAGAGAGAGAAAAGAAGGGGGGAGAGAGAGAGAGAGGGAGAGAGAGGAGGAGAGAGAGAGGAAAGGGGAGAGAGGGGGGGGAAAAGAGGAGAGAGAGGAAAGGGGGAAGAAGGAGAAGAGAGAGAAGGGGAGGGGGGGGAGAGAGAGAGAGAGGGGAGAGAGGAGGGAAGGAGAGAGAGAGAGAGAGGGGGGGGAGAGAGAGAGAGAAGGGGGGAGAGAGAGAGAGAGGGGGGGGAGAGAGAGAGAGAGGAGAGAGAGGGGGAGAAGAGAGAGGAGGAGAGAGGGGAAGAGAGAGAGAGGAGGGAGAGAGAGGGAGGAAGAGAGAGAGAGAGGGGGGGGAGAGAGAGAGGGGAGGGAGAGGGGAGGGGGGAGAGAGAGAGAGAGAGAGAGGGAAGAGAGGGAGAGAGAGAAAAGAGAGAGAGGGGGAGAGGAGAGAGAGAGAGAGGGAGAGAGAGGAGGAGAGAGAGGGGAGAGAAGGAGAGAGAGGGAGGAGGGAGGGAGAGAGAGGGGAGAGAGGAGAGGAGAGAGAGAGAGGAGAGGGGGAGAGAGAGGGAGAAGAGAAGAAAGAGAGGAGAAAATGGAAGAGAGAGAGAGAGAGAGAGAAGATAAGAGAGAGAGGAGAGAGAGAGGAAAAGAGAGAGAGAGAGAGAGAGAGAAACCGAACTTGAATTCGAAATGGAAATGTTATTGAGGTAAATGGAAAAAGCCAGGGTTCTTTAACACATGCTTCACAAAAGAAGTAAAAAGAAAAGAAAATAAGAAAAAGAAAAATAGAAAAAAGAAAGAAACTACGGAGAGAGAGAGAGAGAAGTGTGTGTGTGTGTGTGTGTGTGTGTGTGTTTGAGAGAGAGGGGAAAAGGGGAGAGAGTGAGAGAGAGAGAAGAGGAGAGAGTGGGGGAAGAGAGAGAGAGAGAGAGAGAACTCGAACTCGAATGGGTTTTTTCAGTATAGGTATGGCCCTTACTGAAGGGGGTACAATACACCATTTCAAGCCAAACAGTGGCCTGTTCCAAATCTTAAATTAAATCTGTAAAAAGCCGCTTCAATATAGAGCACATAAAGCACAAGATATTTTTGAAGAAAAAGTTAAGTAAAAAAAGAAAATCTTCATGTTTTGGTTAGATGCATTCCAGTTGTGTTATCTATTAGCTGTATACAAAACAGTATAAACAAAATAAAATCAGTACACTTTTACCTGTGGAGAGAGAGAGAGCGAGAGAGACAATGACAATGACAATGACAAATTCTTTTATTTCGAGGATAATGAATAAGCACACATGTGCTTTTTTACATCCAGTCCCCGCCCGTTAGGGATACATCTTAATAATAATAACCCAAAATACTTATACAGCTCACAAAAAACAAGGGGAAATACCTTTCAAAACAACCCCCCACCCCCCGCAACCCCTCACCCCCAAAGCAAGCAATTAAAAGAAAATCCTAAGAATACCCCACCCCTACCCCTACCCCCCCAAAAAAACCCCAACCAAAACAAACAAACAAACAAAAGAGAAGGAAAACCAACCAACAAAAGATGATAAAAAAGAGAAAAACAGACAAAACAACAACAACAAGAACAAGAGCAACAACAAGCCAAAAAAAAATAACACAACCAACTTAATAAGTCATAATGATAAACAAACTACACATTGTCAAAATGTACACATACTTGTTACACATAATTATAAGATATTGAAATAGGGCACTCGAGAGAGAGAGAGGAGAGAGAGAGGAGAGAGAGAGAGAGGAGAGATGAGAGAGAGGAGAGAGAGAGAGAGAGAGAGAGACAATGACAATGACAATGACAAATTCTTTTATTTCGAGGATAATGAGATGAGAGAGAGAGAGAGAGAGGGGGGGGGGGGGGGAGATCAGAGAGAGAAAGGGGGTGGTTACAGCAAAAAACAACACAACACCACCCTCCTCCCTCCCAACCCACTACAGTTAGTTAGATCAGGAAGGGGCGTGTCGCTATCAGCTGAGGGGATGGGGCGGGTGTGGGGGGTGGGGAAGGGGGGGGGGGGGGGGCTAGGAAGGGAGGGAGGTAAGGATGATGCCCATTAATTTGCCTTCCGTGTGGTGATGGTTTTGTTATCTGCTGTGATGATCACCTGGCTCCCTTCAGTGCTTCTTGTCTGGAACACACAGTGGTTAGGTCTTCCTCTTTCTATCTCTCTGTTTCTGTCTGTCTGTGTTTCTGTCTGTCTATTTCTGTCTGTCTGTCTGTGTGTGTGTCTGTCAGTCTGTTTCAGTCTGTTTCTGTCTGTGTTTCTGTCTGTCTATTTCTGTCTGTCTGTCTGTCTGTTTCAGTCTGTTTCTGTCTGTGTGTTTGTCAGTCTGTTTCAGTCTGTTTCAGTCTGTCTGTGTTTCTATTTCTGTCTGTGTGTCTGTCTGTCTGTGTGTCTGTCAGTCTGTTTCAGTCTGTTTCTGTCTGTGTTTATGTCTGTCTATTTCTGTCTGTCTGTGTGTCTGTTTGTCTGTTTCAGTCTGTCTATTTCTGTCTGTCTGTCTGTGTGTCTGTCAGTCTATTTCTGTCTGTGTGTCTGTGTGTCTGTGTTTCTGTCAGTCTATTTCTGTCTGTGTGTGTGTCTGTCAGTCTGTTTGTCTGTTTCAGTCTGTTTCTGTCAGTCTATTTCTGTCTGTGTGTCTGTCAGTCTGTTTGTCTGTTTCAGTCTGTCTGGAACACATAGGCTAGCGGTTAGGCCTTCCTCTCTCTATCTGTTTCTGTCTGTGTGTCTGTATGTGTGTCTGTATGTCTGTGTCTGTGTGTCTGTCTCTTTGTCTCTCTCTCTGTGTCTCTCTGTCTGTCTGTCTTCATTCAAAAGAGCTTATCATAAATATTTTTTTGAAATGTTCTGAATATAATGTGAGCTTTGTCTGTTGTATATACCATGATTATGTAATGTCGTATTTACTTATACACCTATTTTGTTCATAGCTGGTTGTTTGCCCGACTGACTGGCTTTGACAGTGATTTGAGTGTGTGTGTGTGTGTGTGTGTGTTGTGTGTGTGTGTGTGTGTGTGTGTGTGTGTTGACATATCGATTGTCTTGAACTTCAGTGTGTTTTGCTCTTATGTCATTGAAAAGGTAAAGGTTTGCATTATTTATCAATGTAGAATTATTGAATTTCTGATCTATAAGGTCCTGGATTAATTGCTTATTCATTTGTGTATTCATGTCAATGTATGTGTTTCGAGTGTACGTGCGTGCGTGCGTGCGTGCGTGTGTGTGTGTGTGTGTGTGTGTACCCGCGCGCACGAGTGTATGTGCATTGAAACTCTGATTATCTTGAACTTTCATGGGTTTTTTGCTCTTTATGTAATGAAATGGTGTATTGGGTGCATTTTTCCCCAGTTAAGAATGAATTGGATTTGTGATTAGAATATCGACTTGGATGGTTTACTTATTCATATGGGCATTTATATGAATATGTATGCATGTGTGTGTGCGTGCGCACTCACGCGCGCGTGCGTGTCTGAGAGTAGATTTGTTGATTATCTTGAACTATGTTTGTTCGCTCTTTATGGCATTGACATGGTGTATGGTTGCGCTTGCGTTTTGTTCTGTTAAAGAAGAAAACATTGGATTTGTGAGTAGTGTCATTTTGGATGATATATATATTAATTGGAATGGGTATTGATTTGATTCATGTGCATGTGTGAGTTGTTTGTGCCTGCATGTGTGTGTGTGCGTAAGTCCGTACGTGCGTGCGTGCATGCGTGCGTGTGTGTGTATGCGTGTATGTGTATGTGTGGGTATGTGTATGTGTGGGTATGTGTGTGTATGTGTGTGTGTGTTGTGTTGTGTGTGTGTGTGCTGTGTTTGTAAACTGATGACTGTGGAAAGAGAGTTGTTACATTATTTACTGTCATTGCAATAACTGATGTAAAGATGAGTCGTTTCCATTTTCGTCTCAGACTTTTTAAAAAAAAAGTGGGGCTGATTGCTTCGTTTGGTCGTTGAAATACCTGGGTGTGCGAGTGTGGATGGTGGTAGTGTGAATGCATCTTTATGTGTGAGGGAAATTTTGAAGTGTGTAGATATGAAATTAGTCAATTTGTATTGATTGGCTGGTTTAGTATATAATTGAATGTTAATGTAAGTAGTTGATTGCAAGTATAACGAAGTGATTAAGTTTATTGTCAGCTTCAGTGTGTATATGCTATGCATTTCTTCATATTTGTTTGCTTTTTGTTTTTGTCTTTTTGTTTTCTTGAGGACCTGGTGTAAAGAAGCCCCTGGCTTATCCAATTATCCTCATTAAAACATTCGAGTTCGAGTTCGAGTTCCGAGTTCTCCTCTCTGTGTGTCTCTCTCGCAGTCTCTCTTGTGTGTCTCTCTCAGTCTCTCTTTGTGTGTGTCTCTCTCTGTCTCTCTCTGTGTCTCTCTCTTTGTCTCTGTGTGTGTGTCTTTGTGTCTTTGTGTTTGTCTGTCTGTCTGCCTGCCTGTCTCTGTCTCTGTCTGTTTGTCTGTCTGCCTGTCTGTGTCTGTTGTTCTTTTTCTGTTTCTGTTTCTGTCTGTCTATCTATCTCTGTCTGTCTCTCTATGCCTGTCTGTCTCTCTTTGTCTGTCTCTCTGTCTATTTCAGTCTGTTTCTGTCTGTCTGTATGTCTCCTTTCCCCTCTCTCTCCTTCCCCCTCTCTCTTTCTCTGCCATCCCCCCCCCTCTCTCTCTCTCGTTCCTGTTGTACCATTTCCCCGCTACCCCCCCCCCCCCCCCCTTTTTTTGGTGTATTGTGGCCTAAAGGGGTGAGGAGACAGAGGTCACATGGCTGGTTTGATGAAGGCCGCTGCATTCCGACGTTGGGCAACATTTAAGTTAAAAAACTGACCTCACTTCCATTGATATGACTCCCCGTCCTGCTTACAGTACCAAACACAACCTATACAATTATCACCTTTTGTTTTTTTGTTTTTAAAGGGCTCTAAAAATCAGTTTTGTAACCCTCACTATGACCTATTCATACTTGAGTCCAAGTCTTTCTCTAAATTAACATTACCGCACATTGAAAAGCCATCTAGTCTTGCCTCTTTCATTTGGGGGACGGGATAGCCTAGTGGTTAGAACATTGCGCTGGCTATCTGACGACCCGGGTTCGATTCCCGTTCAAGGGGATATTTTCCCCTGGAGTTCACATCAGTGCAGACTCCACTCTCCCCAAAAGTCCATCCGATGAGACTATAAACATAGGTCCTGTGTACGAACGCACGCACAACATCTTGCTCACGCGTTAAATCCTGTTCTGCTTTTCGAAAGAGTAAGCCATTGTGTGCCGGTAGGAACAGATGACAGAATTTACAAAACTGCATACACACGGGGACTGAATGTAAAAAAGTGCGAAAGTGCTTAATCCATTATCCTCGATATAAAAGAATACAAAGAAAAACAAACCATACACACACAGAGTTTTACTTATTTTATTATTTTAAAAAAATCTATTTATTCTATTATTTCGAGGATGTGCTTTTTACATCCAGTCCCCTTGTGTATGTAGTTTTGAATAATGTTGTCATCTGTTCCCACCAGCACACAATGGCCTACTCTTC
>CM054154.1:48111278-48113778 GCA_028751875.1 Rapana venosa
GTACGGGGACTGGAGGGAAAAAAGCACATGAGTGCTTATTCCATTATCATCGAAATAAAAGAATAAATAAAAGAACAAAGAATACAAAAAATAAATAAAAGAACACATTCACACACGTACACACGCACGCACGCACACACACACGCAGGCAGGCAGGCAGGCAGGCACTTATACACACAAACAAAGAAACAAGCAAACACACACACACAAACACACAAACAAAGAAACAAGCCGGCACACACATACAATTATGGCAACACTCACTCACCAAAAGTGGCGTAATGGTCTTTTCCTAGCGCAGTCAGAAGGTAGTTAATGGACGCTGTTTACCCTAAGAGGCAATTACCCACGTGCAGTGATGCCCTTGTTGGGCTTTTCTTTTGTTCAGCTGTTATGTAATGGCTACTTAGTGAGAGTGAGGAGAGAGAGAGAGAGAGAGAGAGAGAGAGAGAGAGAGAGAGAGAGAGAGAGAGAGCATAATTATATGTGTGTATATGTTTGCGTGTGTGTACACGTCAATGCATTTATATGGAAATGATAGAAGAATAACATTTGTGTGTGAGTAATAAAGCATGACAATTGACAGATAATATATTTTCTCATATACACACACTTTCTCTCTCTCTCTCTCTCTCTCTCTCTCTCTCTCTCTCTCTCTCTCTCTCTCTCTCTCTCTCCTATTTTATTTCATATATATCCCTAAGGGCGGGGACTGGATGTAAAAAAGCACATGGGTGCTTATTCATTATCCTCGAAATAAAAGAATTTGTCACTGTCATTGTCATTGTCTCTCTCCAACTTTCCGCTTCCCTTGTGGATTCTAGTCAAGGGCCTGTCTGGTGACACTTGACGCAGGCTTGCAGAGTGTATGGCCATCCATCCCCACTTCCTCTGTTTAATAATGGACTCGAATGGGGTTTGTCTGGTCCTGTCCCACAGTTGTTTGTTGGATATGACTTCCGGCCACCGGATGTTGAGGATGTTCCTGAGGCATTTGTTGGTAAAAGACTGGAGTTTGTGGGTGTTGGTTTTTGTTACCCGCCAGGTTTCTGAGCCATAAAGTAGGACCGATTTGACATTGGTGTTGTAGATCCGAATCTTGTTTTGAAATGAGAGGGCTGTTGACCTCCAAATTGGCCGAAGGGTGTTGAAGGCGTCATGTCTTCATCTGTTTCCCCATCTTTACTGACGACGCTGCCCAGGTAAATAAAGTTGCTGACTTCCTTGATGGTTCCTTGCTGCAGTCGAAAGACTGAGAAGATAATCATTCTCTCGAACGCCGAAGTCGGACGCGCTGGGCCTGACTTGTCAGGTGCGTAAAGGAAGCACAACGCATGTCTGCTCGTGTGACAGACAGCTATAGATAGTTGTTGTCTGAGAGTTCAACAGAGAAGAAATTATTCATAAGAAATCTGTTAGGATTGAATATTCGTGAATTATTCGGGAAATGTTGCTATATTTGTTGTTGTAAACAACATGAAGAAGCGTTGGTCAGATTGAATGATCTTCTTATAATTGAAAGATTTCTTGGTGTTGATAAGATAGAAATTACCTTGCACAAATTGAATGATCTCTTGTTATCTGGCTCAAACTGAATGATCTTATGGGATTAATCAGAAATTATCTTCCTCAAATTGAACAATCTCTTCTTGTGAATCAGATAGGAATTATATTGCCCAAATTGAATACTCTCTTTGTGTCAATCAGATAGAAATTATCTTGCTCAAATTTAATAATCTCTTTGTGTTAATCAGATAGGAATTATCTTGCTCAAATTGAATATCTCTTTGTGTTAATCAAATAGGAATTATCTTGCTCAAATTGAATAATCTCGTTGTGTTAATCATATAGATAAATACCTTGCTCAAATTGAATAATCTCTTTCTGTTAATCATATAGAAAAATACCTTGCTCAAATGGAATAATCTCTTTGTGTTAATCATATAGAAAAATACCTTGCTCAAATTGAATATCACTTTGTGTTAATCAGATAGAAATTATATTGCTCAAATGGAATAATCTCTTTGTGTTAATCATATAGAAAAATACCTTGCTCAAATTGAATGACCTCTTTGTGTTAATCATATAGAAAAATACCTTGCTCAAATTGAATAATCTCTTTGTGTTAATCATATAGAAATTATCTTGCTCAAACTGAATAATCTCTTTGTGTTCATCAGATAGAAATTATCTTGCTCAAACTGAATAATCTCTTTGTGTTCATCAGATAGAAATTATCTTGCTCAAATGGAATAATCTCTTTGTGTTAATCCCCCAGACAGACTCTGGTATGAAGGGGGCAGGCATCAGGTCAGTTGTATGCAGAGGTTTTCAAATGACGAGGCCAGTTTTGGCGAATACAGAATGGAAAAAAAACTATTGGACAGGACAATCATTATCTGTAATCTTCCTTCAGATCTTAAAATCGATTTTGAATTTCAGGATTGGGTTCTTGTCTTCGGGAAGAAAAACCTCGAGGAAAGGGGTGGCTTACTTTTTT
>CM054154.1:48123778-48138421 GCA_028751875.1 Rapana venosa
AAGAGAAGGAGAATGAAGGAAGATGAGGAGAAGAGAACGTGGAAGAGAAGTAGAGGAGGAAGAAGAGACAGAAGAAGGGGAAGAGGATTAGAGGGGAGGGTGGAAAGAGAGGAGGAAGAGCAGGATGAGGAGAAGAGGGGGAGAAGAACAACAACAATAACAAGATGATGATGATGATGACGACGAAGTAGACAAAAGAAAAGAATTGCGAGAAAGAAGAAGAAGGAGGAGGAGGAGGAAGGAAGGAAACAGAATAAGAAGAAGACGACAACAACAACAGCAACAGCAACAACAACAGCAAGAACAATAGCAACAACTATAGCAACAACAACAACAGCAACAACAATAGCAACAGCAGCTCTAGTAACAGCCACAGCAACAACGAATAAGATTTGAACAAATATGGTTGTTTTTTTAGTGAGGAAAAAACCCACCTAATGAGAGAGAGAGGAGAGAGAGAGAGAGAGAGAGAGAGAGAGAGAGAGAGAGAGAGAGAGAGAGAGAGAGAGAGAGCAATTTGGACAACTTTTGTATTTTTCAGAGGGTAATAGATTTAGCATTACATGCTTTTTTATTTTTTTATTCCAGTCCTCGAAAAAAATAATTAGGAAAAAAATATGCGTAATGACATAGAATTGGGAGAGAGAGATGGAGAGAGAAAGGAGAGAGAGAGGAGAAGAGGAGGGAAGAGAGAGAGAGAGAGAAGAGAGAGAGAGGAGGAGAGGAGAGAGAGAGAGAGAGAGAGAGAGAGGGGGGGGGAGCAGTCACACGCATGGAAATACCACTTCACCCCCACCCCCTCTCCCCTCACAGCATGAGACAAACATCGTTAAAGTTGGCTTCAGTTTTGTTAATTTCCCTTTTGCTTTCGTTTCTTCATTTTCTTTTTTCTCATGGATTGATTTGTGTTGTTGTGAGTGCAGTATTCATTCTATCTGTTTATTGCTTGTTTATTTGTGTATTTATTTGTTTGTTTGGGAGCTCATCTCATCATGTTCTTTATCCCGTATTATTACGAAATTAAAAAGAAAAAAAATTCTGCATTTGATGGCACAAATCCTTCGTGCGCTGTTTTTGATATTATTATTGCTTTTGGATTTAAGCTCTTTTGTCGTGTTTCTGCTCTCTCTCTGTGTCTCTGTCTGTCTGTCTGTCTGTCTGTCTCTCTGTCTCTGTCTCTCTCTTAAGAAATTCAAAAGTCAAGCTTTTTGACAACTTGAATAATTTGCGGCAAATTGTGTGTATATACGTATTTTCCCTTGTTTTGGGAACACTTTTAGTATAAACAATAAATCATTCTCTCTGTCTCTGTCTCTGTCTCTCTCTCTCTTCTCTCTCTCTCTCTCCTCTCTCTCTCTCTCTCTCTCTCTCTCCCTCTCCCACAGCCCCCTCTCTTTCTCTCGATGTAAAAAAAAAGCACACGGGTGCTTATTCCTTATTCTCGAAATAAAAGAATTTGATTTGATTTGATTTGATATAATTTGATTTGATCTTCTCTCATGCACAAATACTGGCATCCCATCAGCTCATACACTTTTGCATGTGCACCATAAAAAGGTAAAAGTTTCCCAGAACCTGTGCGGTCGTTGGGGAGCGAAGTGTCATAGAACCCAACTTCTCTAGGGGCCAGCATATTGAGGGCGGCGCCCATCTCCTCTCCCTCGCTGCTTTACCTTCCCTGACCCTAAAGAGGGCAGGTACACATTTGCAGCTGGATGAACTGGGAGACTGTACTGAAGCCAAGCCCAAGGAGCACAAACGGCCACCCATCCACTTGGTAACCCGAACGACCGCATAGGTTATGGAAACACACTCACAGTTTCCATCAACAAATGGAGGTGCTAGTTAGCGCCTAGCAAGTGCTCTAATGCTAGTGCCCTAATTTCCGTTGTGTATATTTATACACATGCAGATCAAACATACACGTTAAAGATCCCGTCAATCATGTCAGCTTTCGATGAGTGACGGAAACACGAACATACCCAGCCTACATCCCCGAAGTCGAAATATGGCAACCTTCATGGCGGCAAAAAACCCCAACAAGCCGGGTGGTATAGGGAAATGTCACCAGTGTAGTGCTGAAGCAGGCAGCTCTAGCCGAGGAACGACAAACAAAACCCAGCCAAGAAAAACCGCTCCTGATCTTTCTTTCTGGACAGTTCAGCAGAGTTTTTGTCTTCACCATGTTTGCAAACAAGCACCCACACTGTTCCTACCCGCCCGCCCACCCAGCAAAGCTTATTTATTTATTTATTTATTCTTTTATTTGGAGGATTTTATTTGGAATAAGCACTCATGTGAGTGGGTTTTTTTTTAAACATCTAGTCCCCGTCTGTAGGCATTTTTGTCAATTAATTTTTGTCATCCGTTCCCACCAGCACACAATGGCCTACTCTTCCGAAAAATGGAACGGGTTTAAACGTGTTCACAAGATGTTCTGCATGCGTTCGCATACGAGACCTTGGTTTATAGTCTCATTCGAAAGACTTCTTTTTTTTTGGGGGGGGGGGAAGGGGGGGGGGGGGGGGGGGGTCGGCACTGATGTTAGCTCTAAAATCCTCTTGAACGAGATTCGAACCCGGGTCAGCAGATCACGAGCGCGTCACTCTAACCACCAGGCTATCCCGTCACCTTTAAGGCTTCAATGGGGTACCCAGGGGTTGCTGAGTGCTCTTGAAACAGAACACCCACAGCCATGCCGAAAAGCTGCCCAAGACTCGCCCCGTCCACAGCCACCATGCAATCTCTCTGCTTCTTCAGCACAACATGCCCTGACAAAACACGAACCACTTCTGCTCCTACCTTTTTCAACCGACCACTTTGGACAAGTTCGGCCAAGCGTGACTCTCGTCTGATCTTATGTGTGTAGCCAGTCAACCGTGTCGTGTCGTGTAGTGTCTTGTAGGTACACAAAGGCGGGATTTGTGTGTGTGTGTGTGTGTGTGTGTGAGTGTGTATGTGTGTGTGTGTGTGTGTGTTTGTGTGTGTGTGTGTGTTTGTGTGTGTTGTGTGTGTGTGTGTGTGTGTGTGTGGTGTGTGGAGTGTGTTGGTGTGTATGTGTGTGAGTGTGTGTGTGGAGTGGTGTGTGTGTGTGAGTGGTGTGTTTGTGTGCGCGTGTGTGTGTTGTGGTATGTGTGATGTGTGTTTGTGTGTGTGTGTGTGTGTGAGTGTGTGTGTGTGACTGTGATTGTTTGTGTGTTTTATTTACTATTACTATTATTCTTTTTCTATCGGATAATGAAAACACTCATGTGCTTTTTAAACACCTGTCCCCGGTTGTTTGCAGTTTTTTTCAATTTGTCATCGTTCACCGCACACAATGGTCTACTCTTTCGAAAAGAAACGTTGTGGTTTGTGTGTGTGTGTGTGGTTGTGTGTGTGTGTGTGTGTGTGTGAGAGAGAGAGAGAGAGAGAGAGAGAGAGAGAGAGAGAGAGAGAGAGAGAGAGAGAGAGAGAGAGAGAGAGAGAGTTCATCTTATTTCTGAAGCAGGTTTGTTTGGTTTTTTCTTCTTCTGCCTTTTCGTCTGTGTGATTTAGAAATTGGTCCATTTTACTTCTGACGGGAAAAGTGAGGAACATGTATCAGTCCCTACACCTCAGTCATTTTGTGATTTTCTAGCCTGTCATCCTTCTGTGTGTGTGTGTGTGTGTGTGTGTGTGTGTGAGCCACAGCATTTCTTCTAAGTGTGTGTGTGTGTGTGTGTGTGTGTGTGCGCGCGCGCGTGCGCGCGTCAAAGTCAAAGTAAAAGGCAAAATATTTATTTCCAGATGATACATTGAATAAAAAATGCATTTGCTTTCTTTTCTTCATCAAGCCATCTATCTAGGAACAAAAGCAACTTAATCTGTCTACATAACTGAGAGAGAGAGAGAGAGAGAGAGAGAGAGAGAGAGAGAGAGAGAGAGAGAGAGAGAGAGAGAGAGAGAGAACGAGAAAAGAGAGAGAGAGAGAGAGAGAGGAGAGAGAGAGAGAGAGAGAGAGAGAGAGAGTGTGTGTGTGTGTGTGTGTGTGGTTGTGTGTGTGTGATTGTGAATATATGTGTGTGGTCTGCTTATTTTTTTTCCTATTATGTTCATGTCTTTGTATTTGTTTACCCGTATACTTGTCTGTCTGCATAGACTGCTTGTCTCAGCATATTTCTACCCATGCGTCTGTCTGTCTGTCTGTCTGCGTGTGTCTGAGCACATTGGCGGGCGCCTGCTGAAAGGAAGACGCGGGAATAGCAGCGGAAGAGAGACCCGGAAGTTGTGAATAATTCCCCTTGGTTTGGTGAAAATCATTTCCTCTTTATGTTTGTCAGCTCTAGGCAACGACACATGGGGTTCTCTCATGTTTTGTGCTGTTTCGTTTTGTTTTGCGTTGTTTTGTTTTGTTTGTTGTTGCCTTTTCACTGTAAGCTATATCAGACCAGTGGGAAAGCTGTCTGTCTGTCTCTGTCTGTCTGTCCCTCTCTGAGACTATAAACCTTGGTCCCGTGTTCACGCTGAACATCTTGCCCACTCTTTAAAACCCGTTCTGCTCTTTTTGCGCTGGTGGGAACAGATGAAAAAAATTACAAAACTGCATGTACACGGGGACTGGATGTAAAAAAAAAGCACATGAATGCTTATTCCATTATTCTCGAAATAAAAGAACAAAATCTCTCTCTGTGTTTGTGTGTGTATATGTGTGTATATTGGTGTGTGTGTGTGTGTGAGGGAGGAGAGAGAGAGAGAGAGAGAGACAGAGAGAGAGAGAGAGAGAGAGACAGAGACAGAGAGCGTGCGCACGCGTACATGTCTGTCTGTCCGTCAGTATCTTTCAATAACAGTGCCCTGCATTGCATGAGCAGGCCCACATGTCACTGCTGAGTCACACCAACATGGCCACAATTATGATCCCTGCACTGGGCGTTGTGTTGGTTGCTATTCATGGCTTTTATAATTGAGAAAATCCCGTTAGGGAACACCAGCTGGCATGAGTAGGCCTTGATGCGGATTATTACGAGGTATGTGAATGAATTGTGAACGAATAGAGAAAGAACGTGTGTGGGTGTCAAGTCAAGTCAAGTCACATTTTTATTTCCAGATGGTACATTGAATAAGCAATGCATGTGCTTTTTTAAAAAC
This sequence comes from Rapana venosa, assembly GCA_028751875.1. Lineage (NCBI taxonomy): Eukaryota > Metazoa > Mollusca > Gastropoda > Neogastropoda > Muricidae > Rapana > Rapana venosa. The sequence goes on from CM054154.1 coordinate 48,128,888, forward strand.
AAAAAAAATCAAGCCATCTATCTAGGAACAAAAAACAACTTGATCAATGTTATCTAACTACATTATTACCATAACCAATAATAATAAAAGTAACTCCAAAAGAAAAGTAGGAAACAGATAAAAAAAGAGAAGGAAAACACATACACACACACTCACTGTGTGCGTGTGTGTGTGCGCGTGCACGAGCGTGCATGCCTATACGTTCGATTTCATTTTAGGTCTCTTCACAAAATGTGATATAGACACATTAAGGGGAAAAAAGTGTAGGGGAGGGGAAAGGAATTCTGGGAGCGGGGTAGGGGATTAATGTATTCATTAAATCTACACAGAACTGTACGAAAATGTAAATACAAATAATTCTTGAGTACCCATTAATAATAAAAATCCCAATTTCTAACAGAATCTAACGAATGAACAATAAAACTATTTGTAACGGTAACCAACAAGAGAAAATCGAAACGGCAAAATGATAATGTCTTTAAAGTCCATAATAATCATAACGTGCGTGTGCGTGTGTGTGTGTGTGTGTGTTTGGGGTGGGGCTGGGGGGGGGGGTGGGGGGTGCGCAGTATCTTATCTTCTCTTGATGTCCCCCCAAAACAGGGCATTTGGAACACCTGTCAGGGTCATCGTTACTCCATCTTGTCCAAACCTTGTCAAAAACTTGTCATCTTGTCAAAAACTTGTCCTGTTCATTTTCCTACATTCCAGATGTTCTTGCTGATGGTGTGGAAAGAAAAAGAGGAGTTGTAACTGTCAGGTTAAGATACTACGCCCCCCCCCTCTACACCCCCCCCCCCCTCAGCACATTTTGGTGGGTTTTTTTTTATGTGTCCAGCTGTGGATAGACTTGAAAATAGATGGTATTAAACAAATTTCTTCATGTTTTGATATTGTGTTACAGACACTGTAATTAAATCCTCTTTTAAAAAAATGTATTTGTTTCCCATGGGCACACCAGGGTTTGCTAGTATAAATAGCATACCCACCTCCAGGACAATCTGTGCTAGAAATGTCCTCTTGTTTATCCCTCTCTTTGTTTTTCTGCCTTGTTCGTTTTTCTTCCTGTCACCGTCTTGTCTATTTTCTGCCGTCTTGTTCTATTTCCCTGCCTTTTTTCTCCAAGAAAAACAAAAAATAACAATTCTCTCCCACAGGGAAGTCGGATGCGCTGGGCCTGACTTGTCAGGTGCTTAATGGCAGTGCAACGCATTTTCGCTGATATGAAATGCAGCAATAGTTGCTGTTTGAGCGTTAGACGAGTAGAAGAAGAAACAAATTCAATCAGGTGTATATATTGGGTAATGCACAATGCACATTAAATCCCTTTTTTAAAGAATCTATTTCGATCTCGACCAGGCACGAGTGGTAGGCCTACAGACACATGCAGGGTTGTTCAGGATCTTGTTAATAGCCACACCAGCACTGACCCACCAGTGAGAGCAGACAGATGCTTATGCTCGTGACACACTCATGGAAGCAGGCAGACAGACAGGCAGATAAGCATACAGGCATGCATGCTTGTGTATTTGCCAAGGTATACTCATAAAATGAATCTCTCTCTCTCTTTCACACACACACACACACGCACACACACACACAACACACACACACACACACACACACACACACACACACACACACACACAACTCAATGACTATTCTGAGAATAGAAACAGTGATCATACAGCTATGAATCCGACAGCTTAACCACTGTGCCACAGCCCTGCAAACCACAAAGGTCAGACCACAGCTGTCTCCTGGTTAAGATATAAACTGTACACACTTGTACAAATTAAAGCAAGGAGATATAAACTGTACACACTTGTACACGTTAGAGCCAGGAGACATAAACTGTACACACTTGTACAAATTAAAGCAAAGAGATATAAACTGTACACACTTGTACACGTTAGAGCAAGGATATATAAACTGTACATTTACAAATTAGAGCCAGGACATTTAAACTGTACGCACATGAGATTTAAACTGTACAAGCATTTACAAATTAGAACAAGGAGACTTAAATCGCACACACATTCACAGCTTAGAGCAAGGAGATTAAAGTATTGGGCTGTCCCTGAATCAACACCCTCCTTGGTACACTGTGAGATCCCATCATCGCTGTTATCAGGTGGTGGAAAAACCATTCAGACAGCACTTAAACAAACACACCACACCTGAACTATTGTGAAGAGATTGTCACCTGGGTAAACATGCCATGAGTGTTTGCCGACTTTTCTTTGTCATGTTTTCACCTTGGTGGCCACATAATGCCCTTGGTTTAAACAGAGTAGAGTCAATCTATAAAAAAACCCATTGCAGGAACACAATAGCTAAAAGTACAATAAACATAGATTAAGAAATGGGTTCATAAGAATGAATTGACAATGATAAATAGACTGCTGATAACAATTTCACAACATCTGTCTGAGAAAGAGTTTTATCAAGCTGCTCATTTTGAGAGTGTTATTTGTGCACTTTAAGAAAGTGCACTTTGCACACTATAATGTTTGAACTCGACCCCTCTTTCCTTCCCCTCTTCCCCCCCCCCCCCCCCCCCCCTCTTCTAGAAAGAACTGTTCAACCTGGTTAGATTTCATGATTTGCTGAGGTTAGCAGTTTTAAAAAAGCTAGGTTTCTTTGTCATCCTCTAAGTTACAGTGTGCTGTTTGGACAAACAAACTTCTCGTCTGTTTGAATACCCATGATTGTGGGCTGGGAGACCTAGCAATTCATTGAGGCCTGTGTACTGTCACACCTCCTCTTAGCTTAAGTGTCCAGCATGTCTCTGTGAGCTAGAAGACTGGGCAAGGCAGTGGTACCCTGTAGTTAAGTGTTATACCAAAGTATTAACACATGTAGGCCTATAGTCCCAGTGCTGGTGGCTCAGCCTTTGTCTTAACATCCTCTTTGTCAGCTACAGTGGAGTCCTCTCTATTCATGGCTTGAGGCATTGTTGTAGAGTGTCCAGCTGAACAGTTATGGGATAAACACCTTAGAGCTTGCTACACCTGGTCTTATTCAACAGGCTTGTGGGCCTTTTACTTGATGAATTGCACCCCCTCCCCCTCTATTTCCCCTCCCCCTCCTTCCTCTAGTAAATCAGCAGATTTTGTCAGGTAGTCAGACTATTGGTTGATTTTAGTTTGTGAATAAATTTGTTTGTCAGCTGATTTGGATGTATGGTCAGAATTTGCTAGTCTGTTTCCAAATGCATTGATTGGTAAGCTGGAATTAGTAGTCATGCAACTGAACCAATATAACAGGGTGTACATGGTGTTTTAAAGTCATTCTCTTGCTTGTTGTCTGGGGCAACATTCTCTTCTTGAATTAGACAGGGCTGTTGTGTGGCGAAACGACAGAAGGACAGAGGGAAAACAGCAATTTGTTCTCCTACCTGAGCTGTAAGAAAGAATCTCTCTTCTTGATAGTTGTTAGTTAAAGAGATTTATTAATGTAAGAGCTCATTGAATAAGTGAATTTCATTTGTGTGTACTAGCTGAATTTAGCTACTGATTGAATATTGTGACTGGTACAGTCACGTCAAGTCAAAATGATCTTTATTGAGGGTAAAAGATTAAGTTTAAACTTGGCCCAGGCCAAAAGCTGTGTCAGTCATTATTGATGTCAGCTAATTGCCAAGGCCTACATTAAAACGTTGTTATGTTGTAAAATGTTGTGTTGAGATTGCCTTCAGCCATGACAAACTCTTAACATAACAACCCGCACTCTCCTTTGTTAAAGGAGAAAAAAAATCCTCTGAAGTCGGAGTATGGCTGCCTATATGGCGAGGTGCTTGAAAAAAAGTCGTACATGCAAACTTCTCATCCAGTGTACTTCCTATCTCACAGAGATTCCCAGGTGAGATGAGAGAGTCAGAGTGCATGTTCTGGGTGACCCCCAGGGTGTAAAGCTGGGGAACGCACAACAACAACAACAACAACAACAACATCCTGTCCTCACACAAAAAAAGAAAATCAAGAAAATTGACATATAGAAGCAATCAAAATACAGTGTTCACACATGTTGAAGACAAAAATCTATGGAAATTTTTTTTATATAAATCCAGACTAACAAAACATGATAAAGCAAATCCAGATTGTATAACATAAGCTCAAGTCATACAGATAAATGAAGAAAATTAAAAAAAAAAAAAAAAAACAACAACAACCAAAAAAACAAACAAAAAACAAACACACACAAAAGCAAAAACAAACAAAAACAAGACTCACAAGACAAGATAAAACAAAACCAAGACAGTATAACATAAGCTCAAGTCATACAACAAATGAAGAAAGTACAAATAACAAATATAGGAATAACAACAAGGTAGTCTGATATAAGATAACCTCGAGTATAAGAGTAGACTTACAATTTGTCCATCAGATGTTTCTTCAAGAGTTTCTTGAACGCTTGTTTCGAAGGAGCTGATTTTAAAGAGATAGGTAGACTATTCCACAATGTTCTTCCTGAATAGGCAAAGCTTGACTTACAGAGATTGTTATGGGGCCTGGGCAAAGACAATCTATGAGTAAGCTTGTTTTTATTAACGGCAAAATTTTTCACAATTTTCTTTGGGGCTTTTCCATTTAATATATTGTACATACATAGACACTTGTTGAAATGCAGACTGTCTTTGAGTGGAAGAATATCTCATTCTTTTTAGTTGTTGGTGGTCAGTGTATTAGGATTCAATCGGATTAGTTTGATAGCTCTTTTATGTAGGCGGTTTATATGCTTTAGGTTTGTTTTACTAGTACTATCCCATAAGGTTGAAACATAATTTATAAGAGATAGAATATGTGCATGAAAGAATAGTTTTTATGATTGTAGGTTTAGAAAATGTTTGATTTTTCTGAGTTGATATAGTCTTACTGAGATTCGTTTTCCTAAAGTGGCTATGTGTTCTGACCAAGATAAATCATTGTCAGTTACTGCACCTAGTACTTTGTGTGAAACAACTTCTTCAATTTTTTGTCCTTGGATAAATATTGGCGTGAATGGAAAACGCAATTTCTGTCTTTTTTGCTGAGTCGTTATAAATATTCATTTTGTTTTGTTTGAATAAAGACATGCGACTTAGTTCTGTCCATCAATAACTTTATTGATATCTGCTTGCATACCATTCACAAGCTGGTTAGGATCACTGTTGCTACATTGAATTGATGTATCATCTGCAAACATTTCACACGAACCATAAATATGCAGAGGTAGGTCATTAATATAAATAGAGAAAAGAAGTGGTCCTAGTATTGATCTCTGTGGTATACCATATATCACAGGTAATAATTAGGAATTTCTTGCTATTTTGGTCATTTGGGTTGGTACAACAATGTGATGTGAATTCTGATCATTGTACTCTCTCTCTCTCTCTCTCTCCCTCCTCTCTCTCCCCCCCCCCCCCCCCCCCCCCCCCCCTCTCTCTCTCTCTTTCTCTCTCTGGCTTTTGGCGCATATTCTTTATCCTCGAAATAAAAGAGTTTGTCATTGTCTGTGTCTTTGTGTGTCTGTCTGTCTCTCCCTCCCCCCCTCATCCTCTCTCTCTCTCCCTCCCTCCCCTCTCTCTCCCCCTCCTCTCTCTCTCTGTGCATGCACGCATCAAGAGTTCTAGCTTACAACACTTGGATCTGAAACCTTATGAATATTCATGACCTCGCACGCCCAGCAAAAGTCAAAGCTGTGGGGCTGACCAGAATGAAAAGGGCTTTGTTCCTTCACTGCCCCTGCTACACAGGCTGTGAACTAAGGGGTGATGGGCCAGCCACCCTGCCCTAGGGCCAGGAGGGCAGGGTGAAACAGATTCCAAACCAATCAGCTGGTGCTGTAATCCCTTCTCTCAAACAGCCTGCAGCTTCATTATACCACGCTGTGTGCTGGTGGTAACCGATGACAAAATTGACAAAACTGCATACACTCGGGGACTATATGTAAAGAAAAAAGCAATGAGCGCTTATTCCATTATCCTCGAAATAAAAGAATAGAAGTATAAAATAAATAAAGGAATGAATAAAAATAAATACATGTTCGACTGCAGAATAGTTCCTGTTCTTTCTTAAATGGACAGCTCATATCATGCAGCCAATCAACCCTCAGGTTGAAGTATTATGGGCCATGTTGTGTGCATGCTAGCATGTGTGTCTTTGTGTGTGTGTGTGGTGTGTGTGTGTGTGTGTGTGTTGTGTGTGTGTGGTGTATCTTGTGTGTGTGTGTGTGTGTGTGTGTTGTGTGTGTGTATGTGTGGTGTATCTTGTGCGTGTGTGTTGGTGTATCTTGTATGTGTGTGTTTGTTTGTGTGTGTGTTTGTTTGTGTTGTGTGTTGTCTGTGTGTTGTGTGTTGTCTGTGTGTTGTGTGTTGTCTGTGTGTTGTGTGGGGAGAGAGAGACAGATACAAGAGAGAGACAGTGTGTGTGTATGTGTGTTGTGCTCTTGTGTGTGTGTGTGTGTGTGTGTGTGTGTTGTGTGTATGTCAAGTCAAGTCAAATTTTTATTTTCAGATGGCATATTGAATAAGCAATGCATTTGCTTTTTTTTCCATCATGTATGTCTATGTGTGTGTGTGTGTGTGTGTGTGTGTGTGTGTGTGTGTGTGTGTGTGTGTGTGTGTGAACGACATCTCGGGACTTGCAGCAGCAATAACAAATACAGATTCAGAATAACATGCATCCTAAAAGCTGACAGCACCCCATGTCACACACACACACACTCACACACTCACACACTTACACACACTCACACACACACTGACGGAAAGTCATGGAGAAAGTGTATGCTACAAGACTGAATTAGGACAAAACTTTGGATTTCATCAGTACACAAATTTTACAAAAAGATTTATGATAGCTATTACATGAATGTGGAAACAAACAACAGTACTAAGTTCACACAGCAGGGAACGAACATTTTACATCACAGAGAGAAGAGAGAGAGGCAGAGACAGAGACAGAGATAGAGACAGAGAGGAGATTTAGAAAGAGAAGAGAGAGAGAGAGAGAAGAGAGAGAGAGAGAGAGAGAGAGAGAGAGAGAGACAGACAGACAGACAGACAGACAGACAGACAGAGACAGACAGACAGGCAGAGACAGAGATAAACAGAGACAGACAGACAGAGCACGGTAATGGCCTAGATCTATATTTCAAGAAGATTTCGCGAAAATTCAAAAAACTTTGTATCCATAAACTAGAGTGTTACATTCATGCCGGCAAAGAAAGCAGAGACATTATTTCAACATCTTTGGGAAAGTGTAATCAATGTATGGACTGCCAGAAATAGCCGCTCATTGATTTGTGGACACCTGAGCTTGGCGCCACAGGCAACAAGACTGCATGCTCTGCCGTCAGGAAAGAGGTCACTGCACCGCTGCTACTCCCCTCCTCCCCTCCCCCCACCCCCTCCTCACTCATTCCGACCTCATCTCACCCAGCCATACTCAGCCAGCGTTGTTTTGTCACTATTGATTGATGAGTGATTTGTTGATTGATTGATTGATTCATTCATTCTTCGATCGATTCATTCATTCTTCGATTCATTTATTTATTCCCTCTTTATATCGAGGATAATGGAATAAGCACTCTTGTGCGGTTTTTGTTTTTTTAACATCCCCCCCTCCCCGAATGTATGCAGTTCTGTCCATTTTGTCATCCATTCCCACCGCGTACAATGGCCTACTCTTCCGAAAAGCGGGACAGGATTCAACGTGCGTGCAAGATGTTTTGCGTGCGTTCGCACACGGGGCCTCTGTTTATTGTCTCATGCGATGACTACCAGTGGATCGGTGGTCTAGAGGTAACGCGCCTGCCTAGAAAGCCAAAAGGCCGGGTCGGAAGTGTGCGGTGGTTCGAACCCCGTTTGGACCCAAACACTTTTCCCCCATCCGTGGAGGTCTGGGTGCTAGACTTTCGGATGAGACGATAAACCGAGGTCCTGTGTGTGTGTTACATAAAATTATTCAGCGCCCGTAAAAGAACCCATGGCAACAAAAGAGTTGTTCCTCCTGGCAAAATTCTGTAGAAAAAAAGCCACTCTGATAGGGAAAAAAATACAGTGGAAGAGAAGGAAAAAACAATAAAAAATAAAGGGTGGCGCTGCTCTTGTGGCGACAACGCGCTCTCCCCGGAGAGAGCAGCCCGAATTTCAGGCAGAGAAATCTGCCGTGACTTAAAGTGGTATGAAAATGGAAAGAAAAAAGAGAAACACCTCAAAACCTTCAGTCTGCAAGAAACTAGTGATTTTGGGCCGGAAGAAAGCTGGTAGGCAGAAAGATCAAGATAAACTCTTGAAGTCTGAAGTAAAGGAAAAGGTAAAGGTGTCTCATAACCTATGTGGTCGTAGGGGAGCGAGGCGTCAGAGACCTCACTTCTCTAGGGGCCAGCATGTTGAGGGCGGCGCCCATCTCCTTTCCCTCGCTGCTTTACCTTCCCTGACCCTAAAGAGGACAGGTACCCATTTACAGCTGGGTGAACTGGGGGACTGTACTGAAGCCAAGGCGCGCAAACAGTCACCCATCCAACTGGTAACCACGCTCGATGCTGCTTAAGTTTGGCTGGGGAAAGCGAGTGCGAAGTCTGAAGTATGTGGCTGTAAATGACTTTCAGTTTCGGGATCTTTCACCTAGGGTTTAAAAACAGAAGGTGTTTGTTTGCAGAGGGCAGTCAAGTAGGTGAAGAGGCACTGATGCCCTCCCCACCCCTATCCCCGAAAGCCCTATACATCAGACAACTTCATTTAGAAGGCAGGTGTGTGTGTGTGTGTGTGTGTGTGTGTGTGTGTTTAGTGTAGTGTGTGGTGTGTTTAGTGTAGCGTGTGGTGTGTTTGTAGTGGTGTGTGTGTGTATGTGTGTGTGTGTGTGTGCATGTGTGTGTTTAGTGTAGTGTGTGGTGTGTTTAGTGTAGCGTGTGGTGTGTTTGTAGTGGTGTGTGTGTGTGTGTGTATTAGAGTGAGTGAGAGAGAAAGAGAGAGAGAGAGAGAGAGAGAGAGAGAGAGAGAGAGGAGAGAGAGAGAGAGAGAGAGAGAGAGAGAGAGAGAATTAATCGAATCGAATCAAATTGGTTTATTTTGAGGATAATGAATAAGCACTCTTGTGAATTTTTTTTTATATCCTGGCCCCGCCCTTATCAGAGATACATCATGAAAAAACCCAGCAAGTAGGCAACCGAATACAACAACAACAACAACAATTAAATAACAGACATAATTATAAACAGCCACACCCAACACAGAAAAATAAGAGAAAAACATAAACATTAACAAAATAAAACAAACAAGAAAACAAACAAATCCCCACCCCCACCCCCCAAACCCCCACACAAACAGAGACAGAGAGAGAGAGAGAGTGAGAGAGAGAGAGGGGGGGAGAGAGAGAGAGAGAGAGAGAGAGAGAGAGAGAGGGAGAGAGAGACAGAGAGAGAGAGAGAGGGGGGGAGAGAGAGGGAGAGAGAGAGAGGGAGAGAGAGAGAGGGAGAGAGAGAGAAAGGGTGAGAGAGAGGGAGAGAGAGAGAGAGAGGGAGAGAGAGAGAGAGGGAGAGAGAGTGAGA
>CM054154.1:48138921-48156421 GCA_028751875.1 Rapana venosa
CGTTTAAAATTTTGGTATTTGGTGCTGTGTTTCCCTCTTTTTTGGGCCCTTGCCCGTTTTTCCCTTCTTTCTAAAAAAACGTTTTTTTTGTTTTTTGGGTTTTTCCCTTTTTCCTCCTTCTTTTCTTTTTTTTTTCCTTCATTATTCTTCCTTTTTCCATCCTCAATACCAAAATTATAATTTTTTTCCCTTTTTGCCCTGTCTTTGTCGGGGTCTAATCCTTTTTTTCCCCCCCTTCTTTTACATAAATTTCCATTTCACTTTCCCCCGCCATAAACTTGGGAAAAGGGAATTCCCTCTGTCTGGCTGTTGTGACAACAGCGGAAAAGTGCACGGCTGCCCGGGTTGTTTCCCTTTCCGGGGTGGTGTCACTGTCTGTTTCCCCCCAAAACTGTTATGTCGCTTCTGTCTTCTTTTTTGGGGTCGGGTTTTTTGGGGTTTTTTTTCCGCGTTGTTTTAAATTTTGTGTTTCGTCTGTCGTCGGGTTTCTTAACAGCTGGGTCATTCAGCGTCTGTCCGTTGTCTGCCTTTTGGGGTTGGGGGCGGGTTCTGTTGCCCCTTTTGGGCTCGTGGGTCAGGGGTCGGTCGTCGTCTGTCGTCTGGGGTCGAGGGGGAAAAACGGGGGGGGGGGGGGGGGGGGGGGGGAAAATTTGGGGGAGGCGTTTTGGGGGGGGGGCGAAACACGGGTGGGGCCCGTGCTGCGTTGTCTGGAATACAGTTTGTGGTTCAGTGTCAGCTGCCTGCCTGGGCTGTCTGTCTGTCTTCTGTCTTACATCCACTGTGGTCATGTCAGCTGTCTGTCTGTCTGTCTGCATACAGCTGTGGTCAGTGTCAGCTGTCTGTCTTGTCTGTCTGACATACAGCTGTGGTCAGTGTCAGCTGTCTGTCTTTTCTGTCTGTCTGGTCTTCTGTCTTCATACAGCTGTTTCGTGTCGCTTCTGTCGCTGTCTTCCTGTCTGACATACAGCTGTTGTCATGTCAGCTTCTGTCGTCTGTCTGTCTGTCTGACATACAGCTTGGTCAGGCAGCGTCTGCGTCTGTCTGTCGCTTCTGTTTTCGTCTGCCGTCGTCTTCTGTTTCTTCGTCTTTCCTGTCTGTCTGTCTTCTGTCTGTCCTGTCTGTCTGTCTTACAACAGCTGTGGCCATGTAGTTCTGTCGTCTGTCTGTCTTCTACGCTGTGGTCATTGTCAGCTTCTTTTGGTTGTCTGTCTGTCTGTCTGCCCTGTCTACATCGCTGTGGTCAGTGTCAGCTGTCTGTCTGTCTTTTCTGCCTACTTTCTGTCTGTCTGTCTGTCTGCTATCTTTTCTGTCTGTCTGTCTTCTGTCTGCCCGTCTGCCCTGTCTGTCTATCTGTCTTACATACAGCTGTGGTCAGTGTCAGCTGTCTGTTTTCTGTTGTCTTCTTCTGTCTGTCTGTCTGGTCTATCTGTCTGTCTGTCTGCTATCTGTTGTCTGTCTATCTGTCTTACAATACAGCTGTGGTCAGTGTCAGCCTGTTCTGTCTTCTGTCTGTCTGTCTATCGGGTCTGTCTGTCTGTCTTTTTATCTGTCTTACATACAGCTGTGGTCAGTGTCACTGTCTGTCTTGTCTGTCACGCTGTCTGTCTGACATACGCTGTGGTCAGTGTCAGCGTCTGTCTTACTGTCTGCCCTGTCCGTCTGTCTATCTGTCTGTCTGTCTTGTCTATCTTGTCTGCTGTCTGGCCTATCTGTCTTAACATACAGCTTGGCAGTGTCAGCTGTGTGTCTTCTGTCGTCTGTCTGTCTGTCGTCTGTCTGACATACAGCTGTGGTCAGTGTCAGTGTCTGTCTGTCTGCTGCCCTGTCTATTCTGTCCTGCTATCTTTCTGTCGTCTGCCCTGCTAATCTGTCTGTCGGGTCTGTCTGCCCTATCCGCCCCCTTCATACAGCTGTGGTCAGTGTCAGCTGCTGTTCCTGCTGCCCGGTCTGACAATACAGCGTGGTCATGTCAGCTGTCTGCCCTGTCTGTCTGTTTTTCGCTGTGGTCAGTGTCAGCTGTCTGTTGTCTGTCGGTCTTCGGCTGTTCAGTGTCAAGCTGTCTGTCGCCCCTGCTGCTTCTGCATCACTATGGTCAGTGTCAGCTGTCTGTCTTCCCGTCTGTCTGTCTTCATAGAGCTATGGTCATGTCAGCTGTCTGTTTTTCCCTGTCTGTTCTGTCTTGTCCGTCTGTCCTGACATACACTGGTCAGTGATCCTGTCTGTCGTCTGTCCTGTCTGCTGTCTGACTACAGCTGGGGTCAGAGCTGCAGTAGGAATCCATTCTTCAATTATGGTTGATGTTGCGTTGTTGTTGTTGGCTGTTGTTGTTGTTGTTGATGATGTTGATGATGATGATGATGAGGAGGAAGGAGGGGGAGGAAGAGGGGGAGGAGAGAGGAGAGGAGGAGGACATGCACTGATAAGTCCGATCACATGCCACGACAACAGCAACATGACAACTACAATAATGCGATGGTGATGATGGATGATAATGACGAAGACGGCGACAATAAATGATGTGAAAATGCCCATTGCCGCAGAAAACACTACGACAACGGCAATGAGTGATGATGATGATGATGATGTTGATGATGATTGATGATGATGATGATGAGGATGTTTGGGATGGTGGTGGTGGTGGTGTGGTGTGGTGGTGGGGTGGTGGTGGGGGGGTGGGGTGGTGGTGATATGAGATTATTGTTAAAGAAGGAGAATGATAAGAAGGGACGATGACAAGGAGGAGGAAGAAAGATAAAGAAGAGAAAGGAGGTGTATCAGATATTAAAGTGTAACCTAAAACTACTATATAAAAAAACACAACAACAACCTGAAACTCTGCCATTGTATGGAAAGTGCTGTGATATAAACGGCGTCAGTGTGACCCAATCTCCCGCATGTCGCCAGCATCACGCGGACAGCACTGGGGGGACAATTGATGTGCTGCAGGTATGTGGACGAGTCGTTGCGCTGGCTGCTGGCAAACGGCAAGAAGGACGCTGCCATCCGAGTGCTGGACAGAGCAGCACGCGTCAACCAGCAGGACGTCACGCTCGTCATGAAGGCTCTCTGTGGTGACGTCACAGCTCATGACGTCAGCAGTGATTCCGGTACGTTTTTCAACATTCCCGCTCTTTGACTCTGCCTTTCTGTCTCTGTTTCTCTCTCAGTCTGTTTGTCTGTCTGTCTGTCTTTTCTGTCTGTCTGTCTGTCTGTCTGTCTGTCTGTCTCTCCCTCTCTCTCTCTCTCTCTCCCTCTCTCTCTCTCCCTCTCTTTTTTCTCTCTCTCCCTCTCTCTCTCTCTCTCTCCTATCTTGGGGTGTGTGTGTTTGTATGTGTGTGTGTGTGTGTGTGTGTGCATGCTGCATGCATGCGTGCGTGTGTGCTTGAAAGTGCGCGCGCGCAAAACAAAACACCACACCACACCATACATCACATCACATCACATCCCATCACACCACTTCTCTCTCTCTCTCCTCCAGAAACTCCCAGGGCCTGCAGGCCACTTCCAAGCGGAGACCCGGCCCCGAAACCCACCAGCAAAAAGGAGAGGCTGAAGAGGAGGAAGAGCAAGGCCTTTGAGGACTGGGAACTGGTGGGGTCTTCGGAGGACCCTGAGGGGGACTCTGTGTGGGTGGAGGGGGAGGGGGAGGAGGAGGAGGGAAAGGGGGAGGGAGGGGGAGGAGGAGGAGGAGGAGGGAGAGCTCGTGAGATCGTCAGCGAGCAGAAGCCGTACCAGAAGCTGAGCATCCTGGATGTTCTGAAGCACAAGAGGCTGAGGGTCTACACGGCTCTCGTCTGGTCCACTTGGTCAGTAGGTCGTCAGGAAGTGTGTGTGTGTGTGGTGTGTGTGAGTGTCACTGTGTGTGTGTGTGTGTGTGTGTGTGTGTGTGTGTGTGTGGGTGTGGGTGTGTGTGTGTGTGTGTGTGTGTGTGTGTGTGAGTGTGTGTGTGAGTGTGTGTGTGTGTGAGTGTGTGTTGTGAGTGAGTGTGTGTGTGTGTGTGTGTGTGTGTGAAAGAGAGAAGTGGGTGTTGTGTGTGTGTATGTGTGTGTGTTGTTGTTGTTGTCTTCAATTTAACGTCTGTTCACTCTTAGTGATATTAGACGAGGGATGTGGAAAATGAAGAGGAAGTTAAAACAGAGAAGGGAATGGAAAGAGAAAAGAATGATTAGGTAACATGTGTGTTGGTATTTTCATGCAACTAAAAAAAAAAAAAAAAAAAAAATTTAAATTCAACAAATCGTTAACATGAAATAACTATGAAGTAACTACAACAAACACTCTAATGGGCTGTGCAATAGACATTTAACAATGGCAAAGACTAATTTTGGATTTTTAAATACTGTTTCCACAGACTGCTCACAAAACGTGGGTAAAAAAGGTTTTACAATTGGACACTCAAATATGATGTGAGTGTTGGAAATATGTTCCCCACAGAGACACCTGACATTTTTACAAAATTTTGTTATAAATGCATTTAATTTTATTCTAAAATATAGTGTATTAACTCTTCTCGTAGTTGCGATACTTAAATGTGTTTGAGAAGGATAACATGAAATAAGGCCATTTGTCTGGCAACTCTTTAAAGATCGTTCCTTGAGTTGATCTGATTCTCTCCACTTACTCCACGATGTTTGTTCTAACAAACGGTATCCCTCCTGTAGAGATAATGGAACATGCAGTTCTGTCGATTCCAAATGATGTCTTGCCCCCCTTTTTGCAGCTCTGTCAGCCCACTCATTTGAAAAAACTCCAACGTGCGAAGGTACCCAACAAAAGGAGACAGAAATACCTCTTAAACTTAAAAGGTGTATGACATATTTAATTTCAAAAATGATTCTAGATACTTTCTTGGAATTTGGGATTTGATAGCATACAGTACCGACTTAGAGTCTACACAAAGTAAGATAGGAATGATGGGAAATACAAATCAAGTATATAGTTAAGAGCCATAAGATTGCAACAAGTTCGGCTGTAAATATTGAATGATGTTTACCAAGATAGTATGATTTCTCTGTTTTTAGAGCTGGTATGACGAATGCTGAACAGCTTCATTATTTTCTAAAACTGACCCATCTGTATATACTTTTAAGTTGTCAGAATACGTATTTTCAATATGTGATTGGATATCTGCAACCATGATATTTTGGTTTTCGTTCTTTCTTTCATTAGTACATTCTATATCAAAATTTGCTTTATTTATTTCCCACGAAGGGCATGGCACAACTTCTTTCTGCATTTCTAATTCATAATGATTAAGTTCAGACTTTTGAAAAAGGTCTGATACATAAGTACCAATAGGCGTTTAACACGAAATATGTCTAGCCCTTTTAGGATAATTTGTTTTTGCTTCGACTTCTATTTCACTCGAAACAAAGTTTTCATTTGTTGTGCTGCGTAAAACATATCTGGCACATGATAGTTGTCGGTATTCAGCTAGGGGAAGTTCCCCAATTTCATTATAAGTTGCTACGGTGGAGGTGTGGAATGGTACACCAAGTGCAAGTTTATATGCTTTACAGTCTACACTTTGGAGTTTTTTCAATAAATAATTAGGAGCACTAAAGAAGACTTCTTGTCCATAAGACAGCTTGGACCGTACAAGTGACGTAGCTAAGCATTTCAGAGTGACCATATCTTGTCCCAAGACATGTCTGGTAAACCATTTTAAGAAAATTAATACATTTTCTCGCTTTTGTTAAAATGTATCCAATATGAGCATTCCAAGTCAATTTTGATGTAAGTAAGATGCCTAAAATTTGACAGTATTTGTGTACTGAATTAGCTCCCCTCCAATCCTAAACTGTGGTAGTGTATCTGGATCACTGCCATTGTTAAAAAGCATAATGTGCGTTTTTTCTGTGGAAAATGTCAGACCATTTTCAAAAATATATTTATATAAATTATCTAACTCTTTTTGATAGATCTTTCTGGTATAATGAATCATCCTCTTTGTTGTACTGCGCTTCATAGCGACATTCATCCACATACATATATCATCAGCATATTGTACTAGGATGATATCTTTAGACATGTTTGTGGGTAGATCATATAACAGTATATTAAACAGAAAAGGGGCTATAACAGAACCCTGTGGTAAACCCATATGGAGAGACCTAGAGTGTGAATATGTATTCCTACTCTCACTTGTATACTTCTGTACACAAAAAGCTTTTGATATAATAATAAACAAGCCCAGATAATCCAATAGTCTTCAGTTTATGCAGTAATTTAGCATGCCAGACTTGGTCGTAGGCTTTTCTGACATCAAAAATGTTGCAAGTAAATTTTTTCTTCTTGCAACTGTTGTTTTGACTTGTGGGGTTAGTTTAACTAGATTATGAATTGCAGATCTGCCTTTTTGAAAGCCTGCTTGATTGATTGGAACTACCTTATTTTTCTGACAATAATACACAATCCTTCTTAGAATGATTCGCCCCATTAGCTTACCTGTTTTTAGAAGTCAGTGCAAATGGGTTTGTAACTAGTTTTGTCATTTTGGGCTTTCCTGCTTATGAATGGGAACAATGATAGACTGCTTCCAGTTAACTGGATTATACTTTCAGTCCACACTTTTGAAAAGTTATGTAATAAAAAAAATGAATTTTTCTGGTAAATGTTATAAGCATTTCATTGGATAGGGCATCTAATCCAACAGATTTTTTCTTATTAGAAGAGAATGTAATCATCTTTTACTTCAAGATTTTTATTGGGCTTAAGTATTCAGTGTTTATTAGAAAGTGGTCTTCAATTCTTTTGTTTTCTTTTCAGATTTTCTGTACTTACTGCTTTTAAAGTGAGAGACTTCAATACGCATGGATTCTGAGAACATAATGCAAAAGCCTCACTTTCTAGGATAAATTCGTTGTTTTTTAAGCTTATGGAGTTGGAAAAGACACTTTTTCATTCATGATTTTTCCACTTTTTAAGATCTGATGACTTTGAATGTCATACAGTCGACCAACGCTTTGTGAGTATGACCATGTTGTAAATTTTTTGCCTGTTTCATTTTTCATGGTTTCTGATGTCTTATTTTTTAGTAGGAACATTAAGCGCTTGTTAGTCACTTTCTTGAAGCTGGTTCCACCTGGTGTGTGATGTATGTGTGTGTGGGTGTGTGTTGTTTGTGTTGTTTTCTGTAGCTTATGTTGTTTGTGCGTGTGTGTTGGGGTGAAGTTGTTGTTGTTGTGAAGTGTGTGTTGCAGTGTGTGTTGTTTGTGTTGTGTGTGATGTGTGTGTTGAAAAGGAAGTGTGTTGTTGTTGTGAAGAGAAGTGGGTGTTGTGTGTGTGGAGATGAAGTGGTGTTTTTTGTGTGGATAGTGGTGTTTGTTGTGAGAGAGTGGTGTTGTGTGTGTGAGAGAGAATTGTGGTGTTGTGTGTGTAGAGATGAAGTGGTGTTGGTGTGTGAGAGAGAAGTGGGTGTTGAAGTGTGTGTAGAGGAAGTGTGTGTTGTGTGTGTGAGGAGAGTGGGTGTTGGAGTGTGTGTGAGAGAGAAGTGGTGTTGGGGTGTGTGTGAGAGAGAAGTGGGTGTTGTGTGTGTGAGAGAGAATGGTGTGTGTGTGTGAGAGAGAAGTGGGTGTTGTGTGTGTGAGAGAGAAGTGGGTGTTGGAAGTGTGTGTGAGAGAGAAGTGGTGTGTTGTGTGTGTGAGAGAGAAGTGGGTGGTTGTGTGTGTGAGAGAGAAGTGGGTGTTGGAAGTGTGTGTGAGAGAGAAGTGTGTGTTGTGTGTGTGAGAGAGAAGTGGGTGTTGGAAGTGTGTGTATAATAATAATAATAAAAATAATAATAATAATAATAATTAATAATAATAATAATAATAATAATAATAATAATAATAATAATGATAATAATAATAATAATGAATGATATGATGATGATGATGATGATGATGATGATGATGATGATGATGATGAGATGATAATATGATAATATAATTTATAATAATATAATAATATAATAATAATAATAATAATAATAATAATAATAATAATGTATGAATTTATATAGCGCTGAATCTTGTAAAGCAACAAATCAAAGCGCTCAGATGACTTGATTTTTTTTATATATCGAGGATAATGGAATAAGCATTCAGATACTTTTTTTTTACATCCAGTCCCCGTGTGTATGCGGTTTTGTCAATTTTGTCATCTGTTCCCACCGGCACACAAATGTATGTGTGTATGCGTGCGTGCGTGCGTGTGTTTGTGTGTGTGTGGTGTGTGGTGTGTGCGGTGTGTTTGTGTGTATGTGTAGTGTGTGTGTGTGTGTGAATTTAAGGGCTGATTTTTATTGCTCTCTGTGATAAAGATTTAACTGTTTATTTTCTCTTATATAATTATATGGCCTTTAGCTGACATAACTTCTTTGTCTGTTAAGTATTGGTATGATGATAGTGATTGTGATGGATGTGATGATGATGCTGATGAGGAGGAGGAGGATTTAGATGATGATGAGGAGGAGGAGGAGGAAGAGGATTTAGATGATGATGATGAGATGATGATGATGATGATGATGGTGGTTGGTGGTGGTGGTGGTGGTGGTGGTGGCGGCGGTGACAGTGATGGTGGTAGAGGCAGGGCTGGTGATGGTGGTGAAGATAATGTAGTGGCGGTGTTAAGGTGTTGAGGATGATGCAGTGGTAGTGGTGGGGAAATGATGATGGTGGTGGGGGTTTGGTGGTGGTGGTGGTGTGGTGGTGGTGGTGTGGTGGTGTGGTGGGGGTGGTGATGATGATGATGATGGATGAT
Organism: Rapana venosa; assembly: GCA_028751875.1. Classification (NCBI taxonomy): domain Eukaryota; kingdom Metazoa; phylum Mollusca; class Gastropoda; order Neogastropoda; family Muricidae; genus Rapana; species Rapana venosa. The sequence continues at coordinate 48,147,664 of CM054154.1, forward strand.
GATGATGATGATGATGATGATGATGATGATGATGATGATGATGTCGACGACGACGATGACGACGACGACGATGATGGCGATGATCATGATCATAATCATGATCATGATGATGTAGCGGTGTTGGAGTTAATAGTGAAGGTGGTGATAATGGTGATGGTGATAATGGTGATGGTTATGATACTGCTGCTGTCACTGCTGCTACAACCACTACTACAACTACTACAGCTACTACAACCACTACAACCACTAGTCTATTCTCTTTTGGCTGGCCTACCAGCATCATCTATCCACTCTCTTCAACGCATACAAACCTCTGCAGCTCGACTGGTCCTAAGAAAGAAAAAATCTGAACACATCACTCCTCTTCTGCGATCTCTTCACTGGTTGCCTGTCTCACAAAGACTGGAGTATAAAATCAATACCCTCTGTTTCAAATGTCTCCACAAATCTGCACCCCCTTATCTCTGTAACTGTCTTCATCTGTACACTCCATCCCGTTCCCTTCGTTCAGCCGCAGATACTTTGTGCTTTCGAACACCCAGATTCAAACAAACCACTGTTGGCCGTCGCTCCTTCTCTGTTTCTGGTCCATCCACCTGGAATGACCTCCCTCTTTCACTTCGCCAAAAGCCTTCACTTGATACCTTCAAATCCAGCCTCAAAACACACTTATTTCCTACCTGAGACTTTCCCCCCACATATCTGTCCCTAATTTTCAACAGCATCTTTCACCTTCTAAGTGTTGTTCCGTGTGTGTGTGTGTGTGTGTGTGTGTGTGTGTGTGTGTGTGTGTGTGTGTGTGTGTGTGTGTGTGTGTGTGTGCGTGTGCGTGTGCGTGCGTGCGTACGTGCGCGCGCATGGATTTGAAATCTGTTGTTCATTATGTTTAAGGAGAGTTGCATGCCTGTAAATGATTGAGTGCAAGCGCTTCGATTTGTTTGGGTTTTTTTACAAGATTCAGCGCTATATAAATTCCATATATTATTATTATTATTATCACTCCCCACCCAGGTTCACCTGCACCTTTTCGGCCTATTCGCTGTACGTGATGTCCACCAGTCTCCATGGCAACCGTTTCCTCAACTTTTTCCTGACGGCCTCCATGAAGCTGCCCTCCGGCCTGCTCTTCTTCTACATCGTGGACAGGTCAGCCGCCTGCCTGCTGGTCAAGAGGATATTGGGGGGAGAGGAGGGGGGGGAAGGGGCGTGGGAGAGGGGATGGAGGGTGGCAAGGAAGAAGATAGAGGAGAGGACGAAAGGAAGGGCAGCATGGGGAGAGATGAGACTGTTAGCTTAAGCTATGTATTATGTAGATATTTTTATTTATATATTTATTCTTTTATATCGAGGATAATGGAATAAGCACTCATGTGCTTTTTTTACATCTAGTCCCCGTGTGTATGCGGTTTTGTACGTATACGCAAGATGTTCTGCATGAGTTCGAACACGGGGCCTCGGTTTATAGTCTCATCCGAAGGATAGATATACTGTGGACATGTTTGCGCTTATGTTAAAAACCTCCTCCATATCTCAGTCGAAGGTGAGACTGGTGGTACGGATGACACGGGCATGCCTAACATACACACAGTCAGTGTGTTGTGATGACCTGAATGAAGACCATGGTGAGTGTTGGAGCAGTATGATAATGCTACGAGATTCCTCGGGTACAATACTCTAGCTTGAGATAAGGCCTTCTTTTGAAAGAAGCAGTACAATATTTTCTTTTGAAAAAAGCAGAAGGAAGCAGTATATCACCTTCTTTTGAAAGAAGCAGTATATCACCTTCTTTTGAAAGAAGCAGTATAATACCTTCTTTTGAAAGAAGCAGTATATCACCTTCTTTTGGAAGAAGCAGTATAATACCTTCTTTTGGAAGAAGCAGTATAATACCTTCTTTTGAAAGAAGCAGTATATCACCTTCTTTTGAAAGAAGCAGTATATCACCTTCTTTTGAAAGAAGCAGTATATCACCTTCTTTTGGAAGAAGCAGTATATCACCTTCTTTTGAAAGAAGCAGTATATCACCTTCTTTTGAAAGAAGCAGTATAGCACCTTCGTTTGGAAGAAGCAGTATAATACCTTCTTTTGAAAGAAGAAGTATATCACCTTATTTTGGAAGAAGCAGTTATAATACATTCTTTTAAAAGAAGCAGTATACCACCTTCTTTTGGAAGAAGCAGTATAATACCTTCTTTTGGATAAAGAAACAGTATAATATCTTCTTTGGGGGGAAAAGAAGCAGTTAAGTACCTCTTTTTGGAAGAGCAAGTGTAACAATATTTTATTTCCGAAGAAGGAGTAAGAAGAGCAGCAGGCCAGCTATGGCCAGTGGTATGGATGACTCCAAACCTGGATGGCACACTGTCTGTCCCCTGAAGAGGTCTGGATACCGCCATGTTCAACCTCACTAAGACACCCTTCTCCACCTTCACCTTCACCTATCCCGTAATACCTTGGACCATGGGGGCACCAATGAAGATTTTGTAACCAGCTTCCTCCATTCCCCGCGGTCCTCTACTTTCCCGTAGCAAATCGTTCCCCTTAAGGCCCGTCAGTCCACTCTCTGATGTTGTCTTCCCATCGTGTTCTCTGTCTGCCTCTTCGTCTCCCTCCTTGTACTGTTTGTTCCCTGTATTAAGACACACTGTCTGGACAAGAAGTCAGTGCAGTCTTCCAACATCTCCTCCACAATTTCATTTAAAGCGAAAAAAATCAAGTACTGGACAAAACCATAGTCAATCCCCGAAGTCGGAATGCGGCTACCTTCATGGTGGGTACACGGTCGCATTGCAAAATCTCGATCTTGGTAATCCTCGAAGCTCTTGCCTGAGAAGGAAAAAGACCAAAAAACCTAATATGAAAAGCTTTCTCCACAATAACAGCCCGTCTGTGGGTGACGTAGATATGGATAGGGATGATGACGTCAAAGACTATGACGACAATACAGACAGCCCTGAAAGAAGTACACTATGGTCAATAGCAGTTTTGATCATCTTTTTTGTTGTCGAACGCTCAGACAGCAGCTATTGTTGTCTGTTATATGAGCGAAAATGCGTCACGCTGCCGTTAAGCGCCTGACAAGTCAGGCCCAGCGCATCCGACTTCGGCACAAGAGGGAGTAGTTAGCTTTTAAGTTCTTTCTAGAAAAAAGGCAGGAGAATGGACCAAGAAGGCAGAAAATAGACAAGAAGGAGGTGACAGGAAGAAAAGGAACAAGGCAGAAACAAAGAGTGATAGAAAAGAGGAAATTTCTAGCACAGAATTTCCAGAATGTGGGGATGCTTATTTATACTGATAGCACCCCAGCCTCCCCTCGGGGGGTTGATAAACTTAAAAAAATATTGCTTTCATGACATGTTACAACAAACTCAGAAAATGGAACTTTGATGATTATCACAAAACACTACGATAGTAATAACAGGAATGTTACCTAAGATGAGGAATGATGACGACAACAGGGACCATCACAGTCATGACGCGGACACACGTTTGTATAATTGTATACTTGTATAACACGTTTGTTTGTGTGTACGGTGTGTGAGTGGAGCCGGAATAGCTCAGTGGTCAGAGCACTCGCTTTCTCAAAGCTAAGGTTAAGCAGCATCGAACGTTGTTACCAAGTGAATGGGTGACCGTTTGCGCGCCTTGGCTTCAGTATAGTTCCCAGCCAGCTGTCAATGGGTGCCTGCCCTCTTTAGGGTCAGGGAAGGTAAAGCAGCGAGGGAAAGGAGATGGGCGCCGCCCTCAATATGCTGGCCCTAGAGAAATGAGGTCTCTGACGCCTCGCTCCCCTACCACCGCATAGGTTATGGGACCCTTTACCTTTTTGCTAACGGGTGTTATGGCTGTTATGGAGAGCGTGGTATTGTAAGCGGGTTATGTTAACTTTGTTCCTGGGTTGGTGTTGGGGTTCTGGGTTAAGTGTGTATTTTCGGCCTTTGAAGAGGGGGGGAGTGGCGGGCTAGCTCTGTCTGTTGGGTGCTGTGGGGTTGCAGTGGGGGGTTTTAAGGTTGGTTTGGTACGTGTATTGGGAAGGCTGGTTGGCTGGTTAAGTGCTGTTTTGCAATATTAAAGGGAAGGGAGAAAGGAAGAAAGGGAAGGAAGGAAGGATGGATGGATAGATAGATGGATGGATGGATGGATGGATGGATGGAAAGACAGAAAGCAGAAAGGAAGGTAGAACGAACGGACGAGTTCAATTGTTTCAGGGTAATAGATTAAGCTTTGCATACTATGTACCCATCACTCAAAAAAGTTTTTAAAAAGTAAACAGAACCAGAATCATGAACAATGAAGAACATATATCTACATATCCAAACACACACACACACAGAGTTTATTATTATTGGTTATGGTAATACTGTAGTTAGATAATATTGATCAAGTTGGGGTTGTTGTTCCTAGATAGATGGATGAAAAAGTGCTGTTGCTATCATTGCCATTGGATGAAAACTTTGACTTGACTTCCCAACAAGGACACACAGCCACAACACACACACACACACACACACACATGCGACAACAAGACTGAACCACAACAACATACTGGTGGGAAGTATGATTTACAGGGGTCCAGATGGATGCATTAGGACAAATTTGTGAACAAATAACTTGCCTTGTGGTCTGACTTATATTTAAAGGGATTGTCATTGCTTCATTGTGGAACTACTTCGACCATATTGGTCTGGGACAGTTGTAGCTGAAGGATTTCAAAACGAACAATATGGGATAATGGGTTAAAGTTGGAGAGTGGTTGTTTATTAAAGCCCTGTTGGCAAACTTTTGAATTGTTCTTGCTGCAGGGTTTAAGCTGGTTGCAATGACTCCCCCCCCCTTCCCGTGACCTTCATGAATCTCGATCTTCCAGCCCAGACATAATAGGTCCACACATACCGACAACATCAAGACACGCACGATGACATACACCAACCATAGCACAACAAAGACCGAACGAAAAGTTAAACTCATAACTGAACCATGTATCGCGATACACCGTTAGTAGTGCAGGAGCACAAATAACAGCACTGCACCCCTGGCGAGAAAACTACCCTCCCCGCCCCCCCATTCTATGAAATTTTTCCGCGCCCGGGGGAGGACCGGCCCGGGGGGGGGGGGGGGGGGGGGGGGGGGGGGGGGGGGGGGGGGGTTTTTTTTTTTTTTTTTGTTTTTTTTTTTTGGGGGGGGAAGGAAGAACAATAGACATTCACAACACACACACAGTTATCATTATTGGTTATGGTAATACTGTAGTTAGATAATATTGATCAAGTTGGGGGGGGGTTGTTCCTAGATAGATGGATGAGTGACTGTGTCCATGGTGTTGGCCATGGCCATGACACAGTCACTCATCATCACCCTCCCCAAGAAAGGAAATCTACAACAATGCCATAATTACCGCACAATCAGCCTCATATGTCACCCAAGCAGGGTCATGCTGCAGATCATATTGAATAGACTGAAGCCACAAGCAGAGACCATAATTGCTGAGGAACAGCAGGTTCAGAGCAGGGCGCAGCACAACAGAACAGATATCAACCTCAGAATATTATGTGAGCGTACCTTCAACATCAACAAGACCTTTATCATGTATTTAATCGATTTTAAGAAGGCATTTGACAGGGTGTGGCATGCAGCTTTGTGGGCAACCATGAATTTGTACAGCATCAATGCAAACCTGATCAAGTCATCAAACAGCTGTACAGCGAGGCCACCAGTGCAGTGTACTACAACAACAACATTGGAGAATGGTTTCGAACAACAGTTGGAGTAAGGCAGGGCTGTCTACTCTCACCCACTCTTTTCAACATCTTCCTTGAGAGAATCATGGCTGATGCACTGGAACATCATGAAGGATCAGTCAGCACTGGTGGCAGAACGATCACAAACCTCCGCTCGCAGATGACATTGATGGAATAGCAGGATCAGAAAAAGAGCTTGCCAGCCTAACAGAACACCTGAATAAGGCCTCCAAAACATACGGCATGGAAATCAGTGCAGAGAAGACCAAACTGATGACTAAAAAACACCAACGGCATTAGCACTGATATCAGGGTTAATGACCAGAAGCTGGAAACAGTTCAAAGCTTCAAGTACCTGGAGCCATTGTATCCGACCAGGGATCCAAGCCAGAAGTAGTATGCCAGGATTGCACAGACATAACAGCACTGTCAAAACTAAACACCATCTGGAGAGATAAAAATATCTCACTTATCTCCAAGATCAGACTAATGCGTTCCCTTGTCATATCCATATTTCTGAAATGCCTGTGAATCATGGACCCTGACTGCAGATTTGGAGAGAAGAGTAAGGCAGTGGAGATGAGATGCTTTCGGAGACTCCTTGGCATCTTCTACAAAGACCACATAAGCAACGAAAGCGTGCATAACAGAATCCAGCAAACCATTGGACCCTATGAGAACCTTCTAACGATCGTAAAAAAGCGTAAACTTAAATGGTATGGGCATGTCACAAGATCCAAAGGACTTGCAAAGACAGTTTTACAAGGCACTGTCCAAGGAGGAAGAAGAAGAGGCAGACCAAGGAAGGGCTGGGAGGATAACATCAGCGAATGGACAGGCCTAGAACTCAACAAAACCCTGAGAAAGGCAGAACAGAGAGAGGAATGGAGGGAACTGGTTGTTGAGTCTTTGAGGGTGCCCCCACGGTCGTCAGACTACGGGACAGATAGAGAGATAGATAGATAGATAGATAGATAAATAGATAGATAGATAGATAGATAGATAGATAGATAGATAGATAGATAGATAGATAGATAGATAGATAGATAGATAGATAGATAGATAGATAGATAGATAGATGGCTTGATGAAAAAAAGAAAATGCTTTGCTTATTCAATGTCCCAAATCTGGAAATAAACATTTGACTTGACTGCACGCACACACACACACACAACACACACACCACACACACACACACACACACACACAACACACAACACACACATACACACACACACACACACACACACAATAACAGACTGGTGGGAAGTATGATCTACAGGTTCAGATTGGATGCATTTAGGACTAAATTTTGTAAACAAATAACTTGCCTATGAGGTTCTGGCTTATCACCTAAGCATGTCATTCTTCATTGTGAACTACTTCGACCATATTTTTCTGGGACAGTTGTAGCTAAGACTTCAAATATGTCTTTTGAACAATTATTGGCCGATAATGTGGTTATGTTGGAGATAGTTAGTTGTTTAGTTAGAAGCCCTGTTGGCAAACTTTTGTAATTGTTCTTGCCACAGCTTAAGCTGTTCAATGACCCCCCCCCCCCCCCCCCCTCCTCATCCCCGTCCCTTCCATAATTTCTTGTATATTTTTTCTTTTATCTCATGCACAGACACTAATAGGTACACACACACACATACACACACACACACGTTCTCTATATATTGTAACATTTTATCTTTGGTCTTATATCACCTTTAGTGAACAGACGTTAAATTAAAGAAAGAACTGATCATGTTTCAACTGGCTAGAAAGATAAAAGGATATTGCGTTTTTCTTTTCATCAAATTCTTTGATTTACATCGCTTACATGTAACTATTTTTGACATAATTGTATTTCAACCAATCATGGTGGTTGTTTCAGAAAACAGACTGTGCGCCATGCTGTCTGTGCCGGCCTCTCTGATTGGAGCCATGGGGGCCACGGGGAATTTTGGCGCCTTGTTTCTCTACACACCGGAACTGTACCCAACAAACATTCGGTACACTCTCCCTCTGCACGTTTGATCGTTGATTCATTTAAACATTCCTACAATCTGTCTTGAAACGATAAAGAAATACAGTTGCAGACAAAAAAAAAAAAAAAAAAGGGTGGCGCTGCTCTTGTGGCGACGTGCTCTCCCCGGGGAGAGCAGCCCGAATTTCACGCAGAGAAATCTCGTGACTTAAAGTGGTATAAATAAATAAATAAATAAATAAGTTACGTCATTCGGTACAGCCCATGTCTGAATGTATGCTTACATCTTTAAATAACTTTCAACAATCCCCAAAGTCAGACTTCCGCTACCTTCAAGGTAAGAGGTAAAGGTAAAGGAGTCCCATAACCTATGTGGTCGTAGGGGAGCGAGGCGTCAGAGACCTCACTTCTCTAGGGTCAGCATATTGAGGGTGGCGCCCATCTCCTCTCCCTTGCTGCTTTACCTTCCCTGACCCTAAAGAGGACAGGTACCCATTTACAGCTGGGTGAACTTGGGGAACTGTACTGAAGCCAAGGCGCGCAAACGGTCACCCATCCACCTGGTAACCACGCTCGACGCTGCTGGGGGAAAGCGAGTGCTCCGACCACTGAGCTATCCCGTCTCCAAGGTAGGCAACAACAAAAACCAACGGTCGGATACACAGCAATCTCGCCATTGGTGAGCCTCGGGGCTCTAGCCTAGGAAAGGGAAAACATAAGACATGCAGTTAGTCTGTCTTTGTACGGTAAATCGTAAATTTAAGCATGGTATGGTCTCTTTACATACAGTCATGCCAAAAGCTTGGACAAGTCTGAGGCATGACGGGAAGGCAGAGTGACCCAGTTGTTGTCGCTTCCATATGACGTCTGTTCACTCAAAGCGGACACAGTTTAAAAGCCTGACACCTTGCAGAAACATGCTCCAAACTCCCGCGGGTTGTGTCCGAATGACCCAGCCTTTCCAGACGTTTGAAATCAAGAGGGGTGGGGGTGGGGGTGAGGTGACTTAAGTGGACAGAAGTAGGAAGTGAGCTGAACTGTTGGGTTC
>CM054154.1:48163921-48203921 GCA_028751875.1 Rapana venosa
CTTGTTAGAACTATTACTTGCAATTGGTTTCATGACTGTAAGAATGAGTTGAGTGCAAGCGCTTTGATTTGTCTGTGCAAGATACAGCGCTATATAAATTCCATTTTTTATTATTATTATTATTATTATTATATATGTACACACATACACGCACACACGGCCATCTATACATACGCAAGCAAAAATATATCCCTGCAAAACTACTCACATTTGGGGATATAAACAGACAGACAGACAGGTAGACAAACTGACAGACAGATACACTGACAGACAGACAGACAAACTGACAGAGATACGACAGACCGGCAGAAAAAACCCAGAAAAGCAAGCAAGCAAGCGCGCACACACACACAACACACACACACACAACACACACACACACACATCTCTCTCTCTCTCTCTCTCTCTCTCTCTCTCTCTCTCTCTCTCCTCTCCACACACACACACACACATACCATCTCTCTCTATGTGTCTGTCTTTGTGTCTCTGTCTCTGTCTGTCGGTCTCTCTCACTCACTCACTCACACACTCGTTCATATCTTATCAGCAACTAACAACCCAGGTCAAAGCGTATGGAAACGCAAAAGAAATCTTCTCAAACTTCGGATAAAAACAAGAAAACAAATAACCCCTAACAATCTATAACACGCTGAATTAAGACACGACCAGGTGCAGAAATCACAGTTCATTTATTCCAGTGTATTACAAAACAAGCAAGCAAACAAAACAATCAGAAAGGTAAACAAAGTTAAACAAAGCATAACAAAACCAGTGATCTTAACATTTTTATTTTGAATATGAATTGAAAAATATAACAAAAAGATGATCTAATCGACATAGCGTAATATTTCTTATGTATGATTCCGTTTACAAAAGATAAAATAACAAATCGAGCTATATTATTATATATCATGGTCCAGTATATATCAAACTACAATATCACACTCACATAACTAGCAGATGTCTTCTATTTGGATAAACACGCGCAAAACACAGTTGTAATATTCAAAAGTGTAATTACCAAATGTAATATGGAACATCATGATCGATATAATGTTAACAAGCCATAGTTATATAAAAGCAACTGTATTGTATGCTGATCTGGGCCAAATACAGCGTCTATCAATCATAATGAAAATAAAAACAAAACAACAGTGCACAGCTAGTGGATTGAACATCTAGAGGTAACGCACCTGTCTTGAAGGCTACAAGTCGGGGTTCGATTCCCCTTTAAACCCAGAACTTTTCCTCCATACATTAGACCTTGAGCGGTGGTCAGAGTGCTATTGAGATGATAAACCATACATATATTTTGAGGATATAAAAGAACCTAAGGCAATAAGAGTGCTGTCTCAGACAAAATTCTGTAGACAAAATACCCTTTCATAAAGAAACAAAACTACATATAAACAGGGAAGAACAAAAAATGGATGGCGCTGTTCTTGTGGCGACGTGATATCCCTGTAGAGAGTAGGTCGAATTCCACAGTGAGAAATCTGGTATGACTTGAAAGTGAGGAACATTACAAAGCGCTATAACTATTTAACACATATACAGGCAGTGTACACACAGGCACATACATAAGGCTACACACCGGTATTAAAAAATCACTCTTTTCCTTCTGTTTTTCTATGTAATTCTTATATTCATACCGCACGCACTAAGGCATCCACAGAAATAAAAACCACTTTTTGTGAAAGACTAGCCTCTGACTCAAAACTCATGTGATTTTGAACAAATTTGGTAGGTTTGAAATTTTTTTATTTTTCAGCAAACACTGTACCCCCTCAGTCCTTTGTCGTCTGCTAGCTTCCTTACCGCAATATGCATGCCCGGGTTCAACGCTGTAGGAATACAGGCAAACCTCATTTGATGGTTATTTCCAACTTTCTCGTGACTACTTGGTATTGCTCTATGTCCTCAATCCAAAAACCAAGTGCACAGTGCATCATTTCATGCTTTAAAAAATCTGTGAAAATCACCAACAGTTTTTTCCACTCGCACTCTATACAAGATACTACTTGACCCCCAAATTAATACCGGTGTGTAGCCTAATATAAACAAACAGACAGAGAGGGAGAGAGAGGTTCATACAAGGGAAGTGATACTATGGTAATGCACAACGTGATTGTAGTTATTTCCCTTGGATTTTCACATTCTAATCACGACCATTCATCCTCTTTACCTTTTTCCCTCCCCTTACAACACACACACACACACACACGAGTGATGTCATGATAATCATTGTTCTTACTTCAGGAAAGGGGTTTTTAATAATAAAAACACATGCAGTCAATCAACAATAGATCACAACTTCAATCAACCACCCCCCCCCCCCCCCCCACACAAAACACACACACACTACCCCCACAACCCTCCCTCTTCCCATTCCCCTAACTTCTCATTCACATAAAACACCTTAAATAAGTTTGGGGAACAAACCCCATAAGGCGCTTGGATTTATAACAAAGGTTTGTGAAAAACTTACAACTAAGCGTTAAACCTCTGAACCATGTAAATTCGGGTTTGGTAAAGGAAGGAAAAAGAGTCCCAAAACCCTATAATGTGTAGGAGCGAGGCGTCAAGCCCATTTCTCAGGGCCAGCATATTGCCCCGGGGGCGCCCACCCCTCCCCCCTGCTTTACCTCCCTGACCCTAAAGAGGGCAGGTCCCATTTAACTGGGTGAATGGGGGGAACTGACGAAGCCAAGGCGCGCTAAGGGGCACCCATCCCGGAACCACGCCGACGCGTTTTAAACTTGGCGGGGGGAAAAGCGAGTGCTGGGGACCACGAGCACCCGCCCCTAATTCATAAGGGCGCTTTTTAGGGGAACAAAGGTTTTAAAAAACTTACAACAACTTTTTCATTCTCTGAACCATGTAAATTTGGTACAGACCAAAAAAACATTAAACTGTTATCCAACTAAACATTTAAAAAACCAGGGGCTATTTCACGGCCCTCGTCAAACAGAACCTAAAAATTTTAATGCCCCCCCCCCCTCCCCCCCCCCCCCAAAAAAAAAAAAAAAATATATTTGTTTAACAATGACACTGTTTCAGCAACAATTAACTTTTTCTCTTGTAAAATCAAACCCAGAAGTTGCACTACCCCCCTGAGATATAACCCAAAAAAACCCAAACCCCAAAGTCCAATGTTTCGAACTTCCCCCCCTCAAAAGAAAAAAAAAGAAATATCCCCCAAAACAAAAAAAAAGCAAAAACCCCTCAAAAAGAAAAAAAAAAGCCAAACTAAGTAAATAAAGCAAAACAAAACTACAACAAAACCCAAACAAACAAAATAATTGCAACAAACCCTCCACCTAAGTTTTGTACAACTGATTTTCTTTAAAAGAAAACACACAAAAAACCACCAGAAAGCTACAACTTACAAAGGATTTTTTTTCAAAAATCTTTAATGTTTGTTCTTCAAAATCTATCAAAGAAGCAATTGTGACTGAATGTGTCATAAAGTACTGAAGATGAAAGCCAAGAATCATCAAACATCAGCATATACACACACAGACAGCCATACATATAACACACACACACACACACACACCCCAACACACACACACAACTTAAATGCATAACATGTGAAATATACAACAATACACATCTGTCTAGCAATTACCACATGTATGTACTATGTGCATAAAACACACAGACACACACACACAGACACACACACACACAAATTAATTATGGCTTATGCTGATACCAATTCATTTCCATGAACAAGACAATTTAAACCAATAATGGCAAACAGTGTCAAACGACAATAATTTTTTTAAAAACCAGAAGGGAATCAATGACATCAACAGTAACAAGGCATCGCTATGGTTTATCATGTCACAAATGCTGCCCTCAAACTTTTTCGACCTGTGGCAAGGAGTTGTTCCCCTTTTTCCTTTCTTCCTCAGCCAATAAACAAACCGTTTACTTGCAGATGTGTCTGACAACTTCAGCAAGATAGTGAGAGACCTCAGCAAGATAGTGAGAGACCTCAGCAAGATAGTGAGAGACCTCAGCAAGATACCCAGAGATCTCAGCAAGATACCCAGAGATCTCAGCAAGATACCCAGAGATCTCAGCAAGATATCAAGAGACCTTTGCAAGAGATCAAGAAATCTCAGCAAGACATCAAAAGACCTTATCACGAGACCTCAGACAAACATCCAGAGACCTCAACAAGGTACCAAGTCTACTGGAATATGTTTGATGGTTCTGCTGTTGTTTATTTTATGTTATCATGTCTGTTTATCCAACTATGTCAATCAATACGACCTACTTGATACTCTTTACCATAAACATTCCTGCTCTCAGAGTACTCTTAACTGAGCATGGTTTTGATGTTGCAGACACCTACTCAACAATTATCTCCCTTCTTTTACCAGCACCATTTTTCTCGTGGTCAACTCCATACTAAACAAAAACTAAATGTCAACAATATGGCCACCACGTCTCTGATCAGCAGATAAAAAGATGCTCTGTGAATACTGGAATTCTTGGAAACTTGCTGTGTGTGAGGGTAGCTTAACTCAAGACACTTGTTTTTTTGATAGAAGCTCAACTCACTGAAACAGGACATAAATCAAGGTAGCGAGTTTAATTAACAAACTTGCTTCGTGTTTGGAGCTGCCTGAGAGGAAGAAACTTGATGCCAGTGTGACAGTGACTGTGACTCACACAGAAGTAATTTAAAGTATCTGAAACTTGTTACTATTGAGATTTGCCTAACTCTTGAATGATGTAGTGTGATCGTAGCCTCTCTTTATCCATGTAGTGTGAGGGGAGCCTAAATCTGAAAGAAAATCTAGCTGCATGTGAATGTAACCCACCTAGCCTATGTTGGGGAAGCTATGCGAACGGGTGTCTTCACACTGTGAAACATGCTACCTCTGAGGCTAACTGAGTTCTGTGAGACTTGATACGTATACAGGAAACCTAAGAATTGTGGAATATGGCTGTGTGTGAGAGAAGCCCAACTCTTTCCAGAGTCTTGATGAGTTTTAGACCAGCTTTGGCAAGCCTTGTGTGTGTGTGTGTGTGTGTGTGTGTGTGTCAAAGTCAAAGTCAATGTCAAACTTTTATTTTCAGATGGTACAACAACAACATTGGAGAATGGTTTCGAACAACAGTTGGAGTAAGGCAGGGCTGTCTACTCTCACCCACCCTTTTCAACATCTTCCTTGAGAGAATCATGGCTGATGCACTGGAACATCATGAAGGATCAGTCAGCATTGGTGGCAGAACGATCACAAACCTCCGCTTCGCAGATGACATTGATGGAATAGCAGGATCAGAAAAAGAGCTTGCCAGCCTAACAGAACACTTGGATAAGGCCTCCAAAACATACGGCATGGAAATCAGTGCAGAGAAGACCAAACTGATGACTAATAACACCAACGGCATTAGCACTGATATCAGGGTTAATGACCAGAAGCTGGAAACAGTTCAAAGCTTCAAGTACCTGGGAGCCATTGTATCCGACCAGGGATCCAAGCCAGAAGTAGTATGCAGGACTGCACAGACAATAACAGCTTTGTCAAAACTAAACACCATCTGGAGAGATAAGAATATCTCACTTATCTCCAAGATCAGACTAATGCGCTCCCTTGTCATATCCATATTTCTGTATGCCTGTGAATCATGGACCCTGACTGCAGATTTGGAGAGAAGAGTACAGGCAGTGGAGATGAGATGCTTTCGGAGACTCCTTGGCATCTCCTACAAAGACCACATAAGCAACGAAAGCGTGCATAACAGAATCCAGCAAACCATTGGACCCTATGAGAACCTTCTAACGATCGTGAAAAAGCGTAAACTTAAGTGGTATGGGCATGTCACAAGATCCCAAGGAATTACAAAGACAGTTTTGCAAGGCACTGTCCAAGGAGGAAGAAGAAGAGGCAGACCAAGGAAGAGCTGGGAGGATAACATCAGTGAATGGACAGGCCTAGAACTCAACAAAACCCTGAGAAAGGCAGAACAGAGAGAAGAATGGAGGGAACTGGTTGCTGAGTCTTTGAGGGTGCCCCCACGGTCGTCAGACTACGGGACAGATAGATAGATAGATAGACATTGAATAAGCAGTGCATTTGCTTTTTTTCATCAAGCCATCTATCTAAAGAAAAAAAAGCGAGAAAAAAAAGATAATGTAGATGCAGACATAGAATAAAAAACCTAATCTATGGTAAACTATACAAATGTGTGTGTGTGTGTGTGTGTGTGTGTGGTGTGTGTGTGTGTGTGTGTGTGTGTGTGTGTGTGTGTGTGTTGTGTGTGTGTGTGTGTGTGTGAGGATGGCTAAGTCTGATAAGGAAACTTGTTCTTATCAGGACTGTCTAGGTCTTTCATGTTAGTTGTGTGAAGACAGCGGTTGGGGCAACCCAGCTCTGAAGATTGTTGAAAGTAAGGGTAGACTAACTCTAAGAACATGGACGCTGCAGAAAGCCTACAAATCCGCAAAAATGCGCGAAGATATCGTAACTCTGGCATGTTTGTTAAGTGTAAGCGTGGCTCAAGTGTGGGAAATGGCTCTAGGTGGAGTAAGCCTAGCTCTGTCCACCTTGCTGTGTGTCAGGGTAGCCTTACTTGGGCCTGGACATGAACGGCCTCCGCCAGGTACAACCTGCCTGACAGTCTCAGGGCAGTGCCTGCCTCAAAGACTTCAAGAGGTGAGGGAGACATCAGCCTGCCTAAGCCAGGGAATGTATGTGGCAGGACAGCTTCAACCTGAACAAAGTTTTCACGTGGTGTGTTGTTAGTCTAACTGTGAGGAACTTGGCACTGTCAGCGTTGCCTCAAACCTGGAAAACTTTGATTTGCTGCTTTACAAGATTCAGCGCTATATAAATTCCATACATTATTATTATTATTATTATTATTATTATTATTGTTCTGTGTAACGAGAACCTTAAGTCTGGGAAACTTCCTATAATTCAGCATAACCTGACTGTCCAATTAGTGTGTAAATTATGTTGAGAAGACTTTGCATTCAGAGGATTGAGGAAGAGGAGGAGTCGCCTTAACTATGTGAAACTTGCTCCCTGTGTGAGGGTAGCCTAACTGTGAGAAACCTGCCGCGTATGGGAGAAAAATCACATCTTTGAAATGTGCTGGGTGTGAGGCTAGCCTAAAGTTCAGATTAACAAGGACAGAGGAGTACAACAGAGATGAGGGAAGCTTAGTGGAGAAGCAGCAGATGCAGCAGAAGAGCGGAGGCCGCAGCGAGGCCCCCCAGCAGCGTGGAGCCAGCACCAGAGAGCTGATCGCTCACGTAGATCCTTCTTCCCTGGCGGCCTGGCGGGGAGTGGACACAGGCAGCGGGGACCTGGTACTTGCTCACTGCAACACAGCACAGCACAGCACAGGGCGGGGTAGCACAGTGGTCAGAACATTGCCTTCGCAATCTGACGACCCGGGTTCGATTCCCGTTCAAGGGGATATTTTCCTTTGGAATTAACATTTGAGCGCTTTGATTTGTTGCTTTACAAGATTCAGCGCTATATAAATTCCATACATTATTATTATTATTATTAACATCAGTGCAGACTCCACTTTCCCCAAAAGTCCTTCGGATGAGAATATAAACCGTGGCCCCGTGTGCGAACGCACGCAGAACATCTTGCGCACACGATAAAATCCTGTTCCGCTTTTCGTAAGAGTAGGCCATTGTGTGCCGGTGGGAACAGATGACAGAATTCACAAATCCGCATACACACGGGGACTGGATGTAAAAAAGCACATAAGTGCTTATTCCATTATCCTCGATATAAAAAATTTAAAAAAATAAATAAAAACAGCACAGCTACTCCTGGGATGAGGTGGCTGATGGGTGGGGGGGGGGGGGGGGGGGGGGGGGGGGGGGGGGGGGGGTGGCCTTGGGATGGGATGGGGTGGTTGAATGGTTGGGATGAAAAAAAGCACGAGTGCTTATTCCATTATCCTCGAAATAAGAGAATAAGGTAAAAATTAAAAATTAAAAGAATTGTGTTGTGTTGACTTTGGGTTACATGGCGACATGTTTGTGGCTGGTTTGGGGGGTTGGCTGGGCTGGATGGGGGTTGGGTGTGATAATAATAATAATAATAATAATAATAAATAATAATAATAATAATAATATGGAATTTACATAGCACTAAATCTTGTAAAACAAATAAATCGAAGCGCTTGCACACAAATCATTTACACGCATGCAACTTTCCTCAAATAGCATAATTAAGAGACTTTATGCTTAGGTGGTGATGAAGGAGATGAAGGATGCTGTTGAAAAGTAGGAACAGATATGAGGGAAAAGTCTCAGGTAGGAAATAAGTGTGTTTTGAGGCTCGATTTGAAGGTATCAAGTGACGGCTTTTGGCGAAGTGAAAGAGGGGGGTCATTCCAGGTGGATGGACCAGAAACAGAGAAAGAGCGACGGCCAACAGTGGTTTGAATCTGGGAGTTCGAAAGCACAAAGTATCTGCGGCTGAACGAAGGGAACGGGATGGAGTGTACAGGTGATGACAGTTACAGAGATAAGAGGGTGCAGATTTGTAGAGACATTTGAAACAGAGGGTATTGCTCTTATACTTCAGTCTTTGTGAGACAGGCAGCCAGTGAAGAGATCAAAGAAGAGGAGTGATGTGTTCAGATTTTTTCTTTCTTAGGACCAGTCGAGCTGCAGAGTGTTGTATGCGTTGAAGGGAGTGGATGGATAATGCTGGTAGGCCAGCCAAAAGAGAATTACAGTTGTCTAAACGTGGAAGAATAAGAGATGTGACAAGCTTGGAAGTTGCATCAGCGGACAGACACTTGCGAATCGCGCTTATGCGCCGTAATTGATAGTAGCAAGACTGGCAGGTCTGGGTGATGAATTTTTTCATAGAGAGTGTGTTGTCAAGAACCACACCTAGATATTTCACAGAGCTGGACAAAGGAACTGACGTATTGCAGAATTCTATTGAAGTTTTTGCGATGGAGGAAAGTTTATGTTCGGTCGATCCCTATGAGCATGGCTTCGGTTTTATCAGCATTAAGTTGTAACTTGTTCTGAGTCATCCAGTTTTGAATGTCTTGAAGACAGTTGGATATATTTGTCAGGAGGGAAGGCAAGTTTTCAACAGTATCGCTGCATTGAGCAGTATAGAGATTGAAGAGAACGGGGCCAAAAACTGATCCTAGTGGGACTCCACATTCTAGTTTGACAGGTTTTGGTTGAATTTTGTTTTCAAAAACTTTCTGGAATGGGTCTGTGATGTATGAACAATAACCAGGTGAGGGCAGTGCCATTAATACCAAACGTATTTTTGAGGGAAGAAAGAATAACTGAGTGATCTATAGTGTCGAGATGTGGGTGGGTGAGGTGATGGCGGGTGGGGCAAGGTGCAGTGGGGTGACTTCATTTTGGGGATGGGAGGGTGGGGTGGGGGGTGGGGTGGGGGGTGGGGGCTAGGGGAATAGGAAAATGTTGGAGTTCTGGGATGAAGTTGTGTTGCATTAAGCTGCATTGTTTGTATGAACTAAACGTCATGCATCGCATTGATTTGTACTGTGTATGCATTGTGTGTGTTGTGGTGGGGGGGGGGGGGGGGGGGAGGGGGGCGGTCGCATTCGCAGAAATCTCCCCATTGGTGAACCTCGGAGCTCTAGCCAAGGAACGGGGTAGAAAATCAATATTTTTTTTAATTAACCGCTCTGCCTTCCATCAACAATGGCAGATATTCACACAGAATTCAGATTCTTGTACACATGCTTGTTTCAAGAAACATTTCATTGTCCTAGAGACAAAAGTCGTTTTAACTTTGGACGTTTTTTTTCTCCCCCTTTTGTGCATTCTTTACTGAGGTACAACTGACACCGTGTTCGCACACGTTTTGTTGATTAACTGAATGTATGAATTACAATTATATCCATATATCCACACATAACACACACACGCACGCACGCACGCACACACAACTGGCCATACTTACATTGTTCCAAATAGATCTCATGGGTGTTCTTCCCACAGGTCAAGAGATTGACATTGGAGCAGTCATAATTCACATCAGCAGACCTGGAGACACATAATTATAATTATATCACATTGGAGCAGTCATAATTCACATCAGCAGACCTGGAGACACATAATTATATCACACTGGAGCAGTCATAATTCACATCAGCAGACGTGGAGACACATATAATTATATCACATTGGAGCAGTCATAATTCACATCAGCAGACCTGGAGACACATATAATCATATCACATTGGAGCAGTCATAATTCACATCAGCAGACCTGGAGACACATATAATTATAATTATATCACATTGGAGCAGTCATAATTCACATCAGCAGACCTGGAGACACATAATTATAATTATATCACATTGGAGCAGTCATAATTTACATCAGCAGACCTGGCCACACACATAATTATAATTATATCACATTGGAGCAGTCATAATTCACATCGGCAGACCTGGAGACACATAATTATAATTATATCACATTGGAGCAGTCATAATTCACATCGGCAGACCTGGAGACACATAATTATAATTATATCACATTGGAGCAGTCATAATTCACATCAGCAGACCTGGAGACACATAATTATATCACATTGGAGCAGTCATAATTCACATCGGCAGACCTGGAGGCACATAATTATAATTATATCACATTGGAGCAGTCATAATTCACATCGGCAGACCTGGAGACACATAATTATAATTATATCACATTGGAGCAGTCATAATTCACATCAGCAGACCTGGAGACACATATAATTATAATTATATCACATTGGAGCAGTCATAATTCACATCAGCAGACCTGGAGACACATAATTATAATTATATCACATTGGAGCAGTCATAATTCACATCAGCAGACCTGGAGACACATATACTTATAATCATATCACATTGGAGCAGTCATAATTCACATCAGCAGACCTGGAGACACATAATTATAATTATATCACATTGGAGCAGTCATAATTCACATCGGCAGACCTGGAGACACATAATTATAATTATATCACATTGGAGCAGTCATAATTCACATCAGCAGACCTGGAGACACATAATTATAATTATATCACATTGGAGCAGTCATAATTCACATCAGCAGACCTGGCCACACATAATTATAATTATATCACATTGGAGCAGTCATAATTCACATAGGCAGACCTGGAGACACATAATTATATCACATTGGAGCAGTCATAATTCACATCAGCAGACCTGGAGACACATAATTATAATTATATCACATTGGAGCAGTCATAATTCACATCAGCAGACCTGGCCACATATAATTATCACATTGGAGCAGTCATAATTCACATCAGCAGACCTGGCCACATATAGTTGTAATTATCGCAATGGAGCATTCATAATTTACATCAGCAGACCTGACCACACATATAATTATAATAATCACATTGGAGTAATCATAATTCACATGAGCAAATTGGAGCAGATCCATGTCAGTACACATAATTGTGTAAAATTTTACCATTCATAATTCACATCAGCAGACCTAGAGACACACATAATTATAATGATCACATTGGGGTCATTATAATTCCCATGAGCAAACAGGAAGACACAAGTCATAATCCTTTCCACAATCCTCCCCATCATTGCACGTTCAGTCTTGTCAACCAGTGGACTGTTTGAAATTAGTGCAACAAAAGCAAGCCGCTATATTCTGATCCACTTCCTATGTTTTTCATTCGCATTAATATCATATTCGAAATTATACTGTGATTCCTGTGTGATGCTTTGAAGCTGTTTGCACTGCAAAAATTAATGTCTTTACAAAGAAAAGATGCTCTCTCTCTCTGTCTCTCTCTCTCCCTCTCTCTTTCTCTCCCTCCCTCCCCCCACCTCTCTCTCTCCTTCTCTCTCTCCTTCCTCCTCCCTCTCTATCTCTCTCTCCCTCTCTCTATTTCTCTCCCTCTCTCTCCCCCACTCTTCCTTCTCTCCCTCCCTCCCTTCTCCCTCCCTCCCTCTCCCATCTCTCTCCCTCCTCCCTCTCTCCCCCCCTCTCTCTCCCTCCCTCTCTCTCCTCTCTTTCTCACTCCCTCCCCCCCCCCTCCCCTCTCTCTCTCACCCCTCTCTCTCCCCCCTCTCTCTCTCCCCTCTCTATCTCCCCCTCTCATCTCCCTCTCCCTCCATCTCTCTCCCTCCCCCTCTCTCTCTCCCTCTATCTCTCTCCCTCCCTCTACCCCTCTCTCTCCCTCCCTATCTCTCTCCTTCCCTCCCCCTCTCTCTCTCTCCTCTCTCTCTCTCCTCTATTTCTCCCTCCCTCTTTCCCTCTCTCACTCACCCCTCTCTCTCCATCTCTCTCTCTCCCTCCCTCCCCCTCTCTCTCTCTCCCTCCCCCTCCCTCTCTCCCTCCCCCTCCCTCTCTCTCTCCCTCCCTTTCTCCCTCCCACTCTTTCCTCTCTCCCTCCCTCCCTTCTCCCTCCCTCTCTCCCCCCTCCTCTCTCTCCCTCCCCCTCTCTCTCTCCTCTCTCTCCCTCCCCCTCCCTCTCTCTCTCCCTCCTCCCTCTCCCCCTCCCTCCTCCCTCTCTCTCTCCCTCTCCCTCCCTATCTCTCTCCCTCCCTCCCCCTCTCCTCCCCTCCCCCCTCCTCCCCCCCCTCCCCCCCCCTCTCCCTCCCTCTCTCCCCACCCCCCTCTCTCTCTCTCTGTCTGTCTGTCTCTGGTGTCACTAATGGCCTAGTGTGCAGTGTCGGAGCACAGCCCAGCCCAGCCCAGCCAAGCCAGCAGCAGCAGCATGGAGCGGTCACTCACATACAGATGATCTCCTCCATGGTCAGCCGGTCACTTCGCTGCTGCACCACCTCCTTCAGCGTCTCCTCCCCGCACCTCAGAATGGACGGGTAGCGGGACTTGAGGCACTCGCTGTCAAACTCTGCAACCCCACATGTCAGTCACTGTCAAACTCTGCAACCCCACATGTCAGTCACTGTCAAACTCTGCAACCCCACATGTCAGTCACTGTCAAACTCTGCAACCCCACATGTCAGTCACTGTCAAACTCTGCAACCCCACATGTCAGTCACTGCCATCAGTCTCACACTTCTGACACTGGCTGTCAAACTCTGCAACCCCACATGTCAGTCACTGCCATCAGTCTGGTTGCGTTGGGGTTTGTTGTTGTTGTTGTTGTTGTTGGGTTTTTTTAAATAGATTTTTGTTTGTTGGGTGGTTTGCTTTAAAGTGTAATATTTCATTTCATCTGTCTGCTTTTGTTATATATAGTTTTTTTTGTTTGTTGGTTGGTTGGTTCTTTTGTTTTAGATTGTAATATCATGTTATATGATTACAGTATGTGGAAGACCAGTACAAAAACAGACTTGACTGGGTTTTAAAAAAAATAAATATACCCCAAAATTAGGCAAAAACAATAAAAAGCAAAAACAGAAAACATAACTAAACCACATGCATACAAGCACGAAAGCACACACACGCACGCACGTGTACACATTCAAACACACACAGACACACACACACACACACTTGAAATACCAGAGTATTGTCTGAATTTTAAACAACACACACACAACACACACACAAACACACAGACACACACACACACACTTGAAATATCAGAGTATAGTCTGAGTTTTAAATACACACACACATTAATCTGACATCGAATCTATACATGTCATTGTCGTCTTATGCAATAAGTAATCCGACTCTAAACCCTGTATTCAGTCTGGTTTTCTTTACCTCTGACTCATCGTCAGATAATTATCATATTGCTCTTAATCCGTTCACAATCCGACTAAAGTATTTGGCAGCTGTCAGTTCCCCCACTGTCAGCTACTCTCAGCAGGTCTCTATCCCAGCCCAGCTGAGGCCAGCTGGTGCTCATTAATTACAGCAGGAACTGACCACCACTTTTGGACTTGGTAGAAGGAAGGAGCACGCTAATGTTAGCACTGGGCCCTGGACCCTGGACTGAGTTAGGCTGGGTTTGTGTGCTGTGATTTATCTGTAATCCATCCATTCCCCTCTTCAACCAGCCATAACCCATCCATCCACTTACCCACCATCCATCCATCCACCTATCCATCCATTATCCTGCCAACCAGTTGCCCACTACCTACCCATCCACCCGCTGCTTGCCTACCACCCACCCATCTACCCACTCACCCACCACTGCCTATCCTTCGGATGAGACTATAAACCGAGGCCCCGTGTGCGAACGCATGCAGAACATCTTGCGCACACGTTAAATCCTGTTCCTCTTTTCGAAAGAGTAGGCCATTGTGTGCCGGTTGGAACAGATGACAAAATTGACAAAACCGCATACACACGGGGACTGGATGTAAAAATTCAAATGAGTGCTTATTCTATTATCCTCGATAAAAAAAAAAGTCATCTGAGCGCTTTGATTTGTTGCTTTACAAGAATCAGCTCTATATAAATTCCATACATTATTATTATTACTATTTTTATTTTTTATTTTATTGTTGTTATTATTATTATTGTTATTATTGTTATTATTATTATTATTGTTATTATTATTATTATTATTATTATCTACCCATCCACCCATCCATCTACCCACTCACCCACCACTGCCCATCTACCCGATCCCCCACCACCATCCGATCGTCTACCCGCTACTCGTCCACCACCCGTCCTTCCACCCGCTCGCCCATCCACCCTCTGCTCACCCACCTCCCAACCATCCACCCGCTGCTCACCCACCTCCCAACCATCCACCCTCTGCTCACCCACCTCCCAACCATGCACCCTCTCACCCACCTCCCAACCATGCACCCGCTGCTCACCCACCTCCCAACCATCCACCCTCTGCTCACCCACCTCCCAACCATCCACCCTCTGCTCACCCACCTCCCAACAAACCATCCATCCATCCACCCTCTGCTCACCTTCCACCCATCCACCCTCTCTTCACCCACCTCCCAACCATCCACCCTCTCTCACCCACCTCCCAACCATCCACCCTCTGCTCACCCACCACCCAACCATCCACCCTCTGCTCACCCACCTCCCATCCATGCACCCTCTCACCCACCTCCACAACCATCCACCCTCTGCTCACCCACCTCCACACCCATCCACCCTCTCACCCACCACCCAACCATCCATCCACCCTCTGCTCACCCACCTCCCAACAATGCACCCTCTCACCCACCTCCACACCCATCCACCCTCTCACCCACCTCCCAACCATCCACACACTCACCCACCTCCCAACAAACCATCCATCCATCCATCCACCACCTCCCTCCTCTTCTCCCCCAGTGCACGAACCCTGCTGCCTGGCGCACACGGCCTCCATGCCCTGCAGGAAGCTCCTGGAGTTGGGGATGGAGCCGCCCATGTTGAGGAGGTCCAGACACTTGCCCAGCTCCCCCAGAGAGCAGTTCAGAGCCCTCTTGTACAAGGTCAGGTTCCTGCAGGGCCCGCAGGCAGTGCCAGTCTTTGAGAATCACTTTTGGTGGTGGTGGTGGGTTTGGTTTGGTGGTGTGTTGTTGGTTTGGTGGTGTGTTGGTGGTTTGGTGGTGTGTTGGTGGTTTGGTGTTGTGTTGGTGGTTTGGTGGGTGTTGGTGGTTTGGTGGTGTGTTGGTGGTTGGTTTGGTGTGTTGGTGGTTGGTTTGGGGTTGTGTTGTTGGTGTTTTGTTGTTGGTTTGGTATTTGGTTGTTGGTTTGGTATTTTGTTGGTTGGTTTGGTGTTTGGTGGTGTGTTGTTGGTTTTGGTGTTTGGTTGTTGGTTTGGTGGTGTGTTGTGTTGTTGGTTTGGTGGTGTGTTGTGTTGTTGGTTTGGTGGTGTGTTTTGTTGTGTGTTGGGGTGTTGTGTTGTTGGTTTGGTGTTGTGTTGTTGGGTTTGGTATAGGTTGTTGGTTTGGTGGTGTGTTGTTGGTTTTGGTATTAGGTTGTTGGTTTGGTATTTTGTGTTGTTGGTTTGGTATTTTGTGTTGTTGGTTGGTGTTGGTTTGGTGGTGTGTTGGTGGTTTGGTGGTGTGTTGTTGGTTTGGTGGTGTGTTGTTGGTTTTGGTATGTTGTTGGTTTGGTGTTGTGTTGTGTTGTTGGTTGGTGGTGTGTTGTTGGTTTGGTGTTTTGTTGGTGGTTTGGTGGTGTGTTGTTGGTTGGTGTTGTGTTGGTGTTTGGTGGTGTGTTGTTGGTTTGGTGGTGTGTTGGTGGTTTGGTGGTGTGTTGGTGGTTTTGGTATGTTGTGGTTTGGTGTTGTGCTGTGTTGTTGGTTTGGTGGTGTGTTGGTGGTTTGGTGTTGTGTTGGTGGTTTGGTGGTGTGTTGTTGGTTTGGTGGTGTGTTGGTGGTTTGGTGGTGTGTTGTTGGTTTGGTGTTGGTGGTTGGTTTGGTTTGGTGTTGTTGGTTTGGTGGTGTGTTGTTGGTTTGGTGTTGGTGGTTGGTTTGGTTTGGTGTTGTTGGTTTGGTGTTGTGTTGGTGGTTTGGTGTTGTGTTGGTGGTTTGGGTGGTGTGTTGGTGGTTTGGTGGTGTGTTGGTGGTTTGGTGTTGTGTTGGTGGTTTGGTGGTGTGTTGGTGGTTTGGTGGTGTGTTGGTGGTTTGGTATTGTGTTGTGTTTTTGTTGGTGGTTTGGTGTGTTGGTGGTTGGTTTGGTGTTGTGTTGTTGGTTTGGTGGTGTGTGTTTTGTTGGTTTGGTGGTTGTGTTGTTGGTTTGGTATTAGGTTTGGTTTGGTTTGGTGGTGTGTTGTTGGATTTGGTGTTGTTTGTTGGTTTGGTATTTGGTGGTTGGTTTGGTGGTGTGTTGTTTGGTTTGGTGGTGTGTTGTTGGTTTGGTGGTGTGTTTGTTGGTTTGGTGGTGTGTTGTTGGTTTGGTGTTGGTTGTTGGTTTGGTGGTGTGTTGTTGGTTTGGGTATTTGGTGTTGGTTTGGTTTGGTGTTGTGGTTTTTTGGTGTTGTGTTGGTTTGGTGGTTTTGTGGTGGTTTGGTGGTTTGTGTTGGTGGTTTGGTATTGGTTGTGTGTTGTTGGTTTGGTGCTGTGTTGTTGGTTTGGTGGTGTTTTTGTTGGTTTGGTATTTTGTGTTGTTGGTTTGGTGGTGTGTTGGTGGTTTGGTGTTGTGTGTTGTTGGTTTGGTGCTGTGTGTTGTTTGGTTTGGTGTTGTGTTGTGGTTTTGGTGGGGGTTTGTTGTTGGTTTGGTGTTTGGTTTGGTATTTGGTTGTTGGGTTTGGTATTTTGTTGGTTGCTTTGGTTTTTGGTTTGGTGTGTTGTTGGTTTTGGTTTTTGGTTGTTGGTTTGGTGGTGTGTTGGTGGTTTGGTGGTGTGTTTGGTGGTTTGGTGGTTTTGTTGGTGGTTTGGTGGTGGGTTGGTGGTTTGGTGGTGGTTGGTTTGGTTTGTGGTGGTTGGTTTGGTTGGTGTTGTTGTTGTTTGGTTTATTTTGTGTTTGTTGGTTTTGTATTTGTTGTGTTGGTTTGGTATTTTGTGGTTGGTTTGGTACTTTGTTGGTTTGGTATTTTGTTGGTTTGTTATTTCTTGATTTGCTATTTTGTTGTTTTGTCTTGGTTTGATATTTGGTTGGTTTGATATTGGGTTTTGATATTTTGTTGGTTTGATATTTTGTTGGTTTGATATTTTGTTGGTTTGGTATTTGGTTGTTGGTTTGGTATTTGGTTGGTTTGGTATTTGGTTGTTGTTTTGGGTTGTTGGTTTGATATTCTGTTGTTGGTTTGGTATTTGTTGTTGTTTGGCATTTTGTGTTGTTTTGGTATTTTGTTGTTTTTAGATTGTTTTGTTGGTTTGATATTTGGTTGTTGGTTTGGTATATTGTTGTTTTGGTATTTTGTTGTTGTTTTTAGATTTTTTTGTTGGTTTGATATTTGGTTGTTGTTTTGGCATTTTGCTGTTTTGGCATTTTGTTGGTTTGGTGTTTTGTGGTTTGGTATTTTGTTGGTTTGATTTTGTTGGTTTGATATTTTGTTGGTTTGATATTGGTTTGATATTTTGTTGGTTTGATATTGGTTTGATATTTTGTTGGTTTGATATTGGTTTGATATTTTGTTGGTTTGATATTGGTTTGATATTGGTTTGATATTTTTTTGGTTTGGTTTGTATTGGTTTGATATTGGTTTGATATTGGTTTGATATTTTGTTGGTTTGATATTGGTTTGATATTGGTTTGATATTTGTTGGTTTGGTATTGGCTTGATATTGGTTTGATATTTGGTTGGTATGTTTGTTTGTTTGTTCCTCGGATAGAGGTCAGAGGTTCACCAATGGTGAGATTTTGTTTCGCAAGCTACCGTTTGTTGTTGGGTTTTTTAAGACTGTCGCATCTGGACAGGGGCTGTGTCCTGGGTGTGTTCGTGTTTTTGTAATCTGCCGACCGTTGAGAGGAATAACGGGATCTTTCATGAATATGTTTGATCTTCTGCATGTGTATGTACACGAAGGGAAGTAAGGCACTGGCAGGTATGTATTTGAAGTTGACCTGGGAGATCATGTGCGTGTGTGTGTGTGTGTGTGTGTGTGTGTGTGTGTGTGTGTGTGTGTGTGTGTGTGTGTGTGTGTGTGTGTGTGTGTGTGTGTGTGTGTGTGTGTGTGTGTGCGTGCGTGCGTGTGTGTGATTAAGAATGATAAATTTCAACACTAACACCAGAATAAAAACAATAAGATTGTAACAAATGTGAATAATAGATTTTTAAAAATTGGATAAATAAATAAATATCTAGTATATGTAAATTATTTATATACAAATTTATATTTATATATCCTCCTCATCAGCAGCAGCACCATCATCACAACGACCACAACCTCCACCACCATTGTACCTATAACCACCATCATCATCATCCTCATCATCATCAACATCATCATCACAATCATCATTACTATCAACGTCGTCATCATCATCCCTGCTGACTGCACTAGACCTCAGGGCCTGTGTCTCCATCACCATCATCATCACCATCATCATCATCACCATCATCATCACCATCATCACCATCATCACCACCACCCTCACCACCACCACCACCACCCTCACCACCCCCACCACCCCCACCACCACCCTCACCACCACTACCTCCACCCTCACCATCATCACCACCACCCCCACCACTCCCCATCCCTCCCCTTGCCCTCTGACCTGCACTGGACCTGGGGGTCCATGGCCTGGGTCTCCCTCATCAGCTTGGTGGCGTCCTGCTGGCCCGAGTGCAGGGTGAGGCTGAGGCCGTTGTTGGTGAAGCAGGCCGCCACCTGGCTGAACAGCTCCTCCACACACCGCCTGCTGCCGGCATCCTGGCCCCCCACCACCCCCCACTGCTGCACCCACCACGCCGCTGAGGACATCATCACACATCAACACACATCAACACACACATCACCACATCAACACACATCACCACACATGACAACACACATGACCACACACATCACCACACATACATGACCACACATCACCATACACATGACCACACATCACCACATATACATGACCACATCATCATCATCATCATCAGACCCGTGACCTTGGCGGTCGTGGGGGAGACATGAAAGACGATGCCGTGGTAAGCCTCCTCCATCCATCTCGGTCCTCGGCTCTGCGCAGTAGTGCCGAGTCATTCATCCTGGTCCATTCTCTGATGTTGTCCATCCATGACTTGTTCTGTCTTCCCCTCTTTCTGCCACCTTCGAGTGTTCTCTGCAGTGCTGTTTTTGGCAGAGTGTGTGGCGGGTGACGTGGCCGAACCATGTCAGCTTTTTCTTCTTGACGATGGTGAGAAGGGGTTCCTGTGGACCTGCCAGCCGTGTTATTTGACTCTTGACAAATTCGTTGGTCTTTCGTTCTCTCCAGGATATGCCCAGTAGTTTTCTATGGCATTTTGTTTCGAATGACTGGATTCGCTTTAATGTTTCAGCAGTCAATGTCCAGGTTTCACTTCCGTACAGCAGGATCGACTGAATTAGGGCTTTGTAGAGCTTTAGTTTGATTGGGAAACTGATCTCTTTACTTTTCCATATGGTGGTGAGTTTTGTCATGGAAGATGTTGCCATGGCTATTCTGACTTTGATTTCTGTCGTCGATCGCCCGTCCTTTGTGAGTGTAGCGCCGAGGTATTTAAAAGCGTCAAACTCCCCCAGTTGTTGGCCGTTCATGTAAAATTTTAGGGTGGCATTGCTCGTGTGTTCACAAGTACTTTACTTTTCTCCGAGCTCACCTCCATCCCAATGCTCCAGCTCTGTTTAAGTCTGGTCGTAAGATCTTGCAGCTCTTGTTACTTCCGCCCGAGGTCAATGTCTCGCAAAACCGTAAGTTGTTGAGGGTCTGCCGCCAATGAGATGGTAGGGGGGAAGTCATGGAGGGTCTTTCATGATTTTTCCAAGAACCAGATTGAACAGGATGAAGATAAAGGGCACCCTTGTCGCCCCAACTGTGGTTTTGAGTAGCCCTCCGACCTGATTGTTCAGAAGGGGACTCCCTGCTTGCAGTGTTGTATAGTGCTTGAATGGTTTGCACTAAGTCTTCTTCAATGCCAACTTCTGGACCGGGCCACAGGCTTCGTCCCATACTCTGTCAAAGGCCTTCTTGAAGTCGATAAAGTTGGAAAGGTCTCTCTGATGTTGAAGTGTTTTTCCATCATGATGTGGCAGTTAAAATCTTTGACACTATCACCATACACATGCCCAACACCTACATCACCACATACACGACCACCACATGACAACTTGACCACACATTCAACATACCACACACCACACATACATGACAAAAATCACCCACAACACATCCCACACATGACCCACACATCACCACACATGACCACACACACATCACCACACATGACCACACTACACACCACCTTCACCACACATGACCACACACACATCACCACACATGACCACACTTTACATCACCACACATCACCACACTGCCCACACACACATCACCACACATGACCACACTACATCACCACACATCACCACACATGACCACACTACATCACCACATATCAACACACATCAACACATACATCTCCACACATGACCACACATACAATCCCCCACATTCAACACACATCAACACATACATCACCACACCATGACCACATTCATCACCAACATGACCAACACACACATACCAAAACATGCCACATACATCACCACACACATAAACCACACACATCACACACATCACCACACATACATCACCACACATGACAACCATACATCCCCACACATCACCACCACATGACCACACACACATGACCAAAACATGACCACACATGACCACATCACACCACATTCACCACCACATAACCACACACATCCCCACACATCACCACACAGACATCACCACACACACATGACACACATGACAACAACACATCACCACACACACACACCACACAAAAATGAAAACCCCACACATGACACACACATGAAAAACCACACATCCCCACACACACGACCACAATGACAACAACAACGACCACACACGCCCAAACCACATGACAACACACACATGACCAAAACACATGACAACACACATGACCCACACACCCCAATGACCACACACGACAACACACATGACCACACACATGACCACACACATGACCCCACACATGACCCCACACACATAATAATAATAATAATAATAATATATGGAATTTATATAGCGCTGAATCTTGTAGAAAACAAACAAATCGAAGCGCTTGCACTCAATCATTTACAGGCATGCAACTCTCCTTCAACAGATTTCAAATCCATGCGCGCGCACTACGCACGCAAAACGCACGCGCACACACACCCCACACACGCACGCACACACACACACACACACACACACACACACACAAACACACACACATACACACACACACAGAACAACACTTAGAAGGTGAAAGATGTTGTGAAAATTAGGGACAGATATGTGGGGGGAAAGTCTCAGGTAGGAAATAAGTGTGTTTTGAGGCTGGATTTGAAGGAATCAAGTGAAGGCTTTTGACGAAGTGAAAGAGGGAGGTCATTCCAGGTGGATGGACCAAAAAACAGAAAAGGAGCGACGGCCAACAGTGGTTTTTTTTGAATCTGGGTGTTCGAAAGCACAAAGTATCTGGGGCTGAACAAAAGGGAACGAGATGGAGGTACAGGTGAAGACAGTTACAGAGATAAGAGGGTGCAGATTTGTGGAGACATTTGAAACAGGGGGTTTATTGATTTTATACTCAGTCTTTGTGAGACGGGGCAACCAGTGAAGAGATCGCAGGGGAGGAGTGATTGTTCAGATTTTTTTCTTTCTTAGGACCTAGTCGAGTGCAGAGTTTTGTATGCGTTGGAAGGAGTGGATAGATGATGCTGGTAGGCCAGCCAAAAGAGAATTACAGTAGTCTAAACGTGAAAGAAAGAGAGATATGACAAGCCTGGAGTTGCATCAGTGGACAGATACTTGCAAATCACGCTTTATGCGTCGAAATTGATGTAGCAAGATGGCAGGTCTGGGTGATGAATTTTTCATAGAGAGTGTGTTGTCAAGAACTACTCCTAAATACTTCACAGAGTTGGACAAAGGAACTGAGTATTGCCGAATTCTATTGAAGTTTTTGTGATAGAGGAAAGTTTATGTTGGGTCCCTATGAGCATGGTTTCGGTTTTATTGGCATTAAGTTGTAACTTGTTCTGGTCTCCAGTTTTGAATGTCTTGAAGGCAGTAGGACATATTTGTCAGGAGGGAAGGCAAGTTTTCAACAGTATCGCTGCACTGAAGTGAGTATCATCGGCATAGAAATGAGATCAATAGGGTGGTTGTTTTTATATGTGAGAGTGGGGGCAGTGTAGAGAGTAAAGAGAACAGGGCCCAGGATGGATCCTGTGGGCCCTCAAAATTCCATTTTGACAGGTTTTGATTGAATTTGTTTACAATAACTTTCTGGAAACGGTCCTGTGAGGTATGAAGTAAACCAGGTGAGGGCTGTTGCCTTTAATACCAAAACGTATTTTGGAGGGAAAAGAAGAATTGAGTGATCTATGGTATCAAAGGCTGCAGATAAGTCAAAGAGAGAGTGAGAGGGAGATTTTTCCGCATTCAGAAGCAAGTAGAAGTGTATCTAAAGTATGGACTAGGGTTGGGGTTTCGGTGCTGTGGGGTTGGGGCGATGGCAGACTGAAAAGTGGGAAGAAGGATCATTGGAATAAAGGTGACTGTTGAGCTGTTTGAGAACAAACTTTTTCTAGTACTTTAGAGACAAAGGGAAAAAAAAGTTTGAGACAGGCCCTCTAATTCTTCAGAATGTTGGGATCGAGGTCGTTCTTTTCAGTAGGTGTGGGACTATTGCTGTTTAAGAGCTGATGGAAAATTTCCGGGACTGAAGAATGAGTTTACTATTTTAGTGATAATAGGCACAAGTTGTGGAAGGCATTGTGAAAAACAGGAAGCAGGAATGGATCAAGTCGCAGATTTTATAGTCATTTCCTTCAGAATTGCCCATGATTCTTGCCCACTTGTGGGATGAAGAAAAAGAGGAGCCAGTGAATGGGGGTCAGGAGGCGCAGGCTGAATTGAGTTTGATAAAGTCTGGAGCGTATGTTTCGAAACTTTGTCTGAAAAGAAGCAGAAAAATGGATGGAAAGTTCAGACAGGCTGTGGGTGTTAGCAGAGGAGTTGTTTTGCAGATCCAAGGAGATTTGAGTGAGGAAAAAAAAAAATTTTAATAGATGTAGCACAGAGATTTGGGGAAAGATTTAGTCTGTCTTTGCTGAAGGGAAATTAAGAGTTTGACTTTGTTATTTGTTTCCCGGAAAACCTGTTTGTTAATTTCGGTTTTTGTTTCCCGCCACTCCCCCGTCAGTTGCCGGCGTTGCGCTTCGCATCAAAGATGTCTTGGTATCAGGGCACAGGGCCCTGTCAGGGAGGAGATGTTTCAGTGGGAGTGCATGCTAAATCAAAGCAGTGCGAGAATAGTATTAATGATCAGAGAGGTAAAGTGTGGTCAAGGTTTGTGAAAAACGTTGGGAAGCTGGAAGAGAAAGGTAAAATGTCAAAGGGCCCTTTAAAGATGCGACAAAGTAACATAATTCTTTTTCTGAAAAGGTTTTGTGATGTTAAAGGGGAAAAGAATGGCGGAATGATCAGAAAGCAGTTCGTCGGTGACAGAAACGATGTGCCCAAGATTGAAGGAAGCATTATTTAAATCAGCCATCTAAAATATACCCAAAAGGACCCAAAATGACCCAAACTGACCCACACATAACCACACACATGACCCCACACATCACCACACACACACCACACACAAATAACACACAACCAAAACATGACCACACACCACACACACATGACCACACACATACCACACACACATGACCAAAACACCCCACACAACCCACACACACACACACACACACCCCACGATATGATACCTGGATTTCATTGAAACACACAAAACCCCACACACACACACACCACGTATAGATACCTGTAGATTTTCATTGAAACACACCACACACACACACCCCACACAAAACACCACACAACACAATGACCACACACACATGACCACAAACACCCAACACACACACACCACACCACACACACACACAAAACCACACACACCACACACACCATAGAAAACCTGTACATATTTCATTGAAAACCACACCACCCCACACAACACACCACACACACAAAACACACACCACGATAAGATACTGTAGATATTTTCATTGCAACACACACCTAATTCACTTAAAGTGAACAGACTAAAATTGAAGACACACACACACCACACAACACACACACACAACACACACACACCACACACACACACGAATAGTACCTGTACGGCTGTAATATTTCATTGAAACAACACAAAGCCCACACACACCAAACACACACACACAACGTGCACGGGCCATACCAAAACAAACACACACGCGCGCGGGCACACACATCACACCCCACACACACTGTGCCCCGGGCCACGCACACACACAACACACACAACACACAAAACCACACACACACCCACAACAACACACACAAAGAGTGTGTCAACACATTGACATTTGTATAGTTATGACACAGCAAACGAGGTACAGTCTGCTTGTAACCTATGCTGGGTGCTTCGAAACAGAGATGGAATTGAGATGCTGTTTTCTTTCTTGGTCTCTTCATTCTCTTTTTTTTTTTTTTTAATAATTATTTATTCCTTTGTGCACTCTCGTTCTTTCTGAAAGCCTACTTTTCTTTTTCATATATTTCTATACATTTTTCAAACATTGTTCTTACTTTTCTATGACAAAAAATAATGTCAACTATTGAAGGGGAAATAGTTAAAAGTAATGATATGTTCAAAGTGCCTGTGAAAAAATCCCATTTCCCTACAGTTTGAGCAAATATTTGATGTCTCCCGACTGCCAAATGTGAACACTGAACCGTGCATTGCTGTTGTTTATCTATTTATTTTCTATTTATATTCTTTATATCACGAAAAGGAATGTTTCATGTGCTTTTTTACATCCAGTCCCTGTTTGTATGCGGTTTTGTAAATTTTGTCACATGTTCTCACTGGAACCCCAAGGGCCTACTCTTTCGAAAGCGAAAGGATTTAACGGTGCTCAATAGTTCTGCGGCGTTCGCCACGGGCCTCTTTTTATAGTCCCAAACAAAGACTTTTGGGAAAGTGAGTTGCACTGAGTTAACTCCAGAGGAAAATTTCCTGCCCGGGATTCGAACTCGATCGACAGATTGCCGCGCAATGTTCTAACCACTAGGTGCCCCGTCCCCAGTATAGTGAGCCACTATAAGCTTTTAGCTTTCGTTGCTCTGTTATCAGTGTGTACATGATGTTTTCTATAAAGAAATTTTGAATCAAAATCCTGCGATGTTGTGAACTCACAGCCCATAAATGGGGGGAGGTGGAGGGAGGGGGGGGGGGGGGGGGAGCACAGCAGAGGTAGTTCAGGAACTACGTGGACCAGAGGGGGGGTGGGGGGTGGGGGGGGGACAAAATGGGCAGCACAGTGGGCTGTGGCATGTTTCCACCAGCAGCCCTTTCTTTCCTCTTCAGGTAGATGGTGAATTGTGCATGCCAAGGTAGCTATGTTCTTGACTTCCACACCACCGGCCATAGCAAGTCTGCTTTTCTACAGATAGGCCGAGAGGAGTGGAAGGGATGGGGTGGGGGGGGGGGGGGGGCGTGTTGTTTCACTTTGAGCGCAAAAATAATGTCCTGCATGCAGAGCCTGATGGTTAGAGTTGCGTGATTATCCGCTGACCCAGTGCTGAAATGAGCTTTCACCAAGTCCAAGTGGGGTCAGTTCCTGCTGTAATTAGCACCAGCTGGGATGGAGTGGACAGCAGCTGAGAGGAGCTGAAGGTAGGGGGAAAGTGACTGACCGCTGTGTGTGTGTGTGATTAGGCAGCGATGTTGTGGACACACATTCACCCAGTCTTTCATCAGCTGTCTGTTGTTTGGGGGGAAATCCCAGTTGAATATTAGAATGTTTGCCTCAGAGTGTGTGTGTGTGTGTGTGTGTGTGTGCCTGTGTGTGTGTGTGTGCCTTGGGGGTGTGTGTGTGTGGGTGTGTGTGTGTGTGTGCGGCGTGTGTGTGCGTGTGTGTGTGTGTGTGTGTGTGTTGTGTGTGTGGTGTGTGTTTGGGGTGTTGTGTGTGTGTGTGGTGTGTGTTGTGTGTGTGTGTGAGTGCCTGTGTGTTTTGAGAGTGCGCGTAAATTTGTTATCTGTTAATATCATTTGTGGACTGTTGCGTGCATGTAAATGATTTAAATGTAAGCACTTTGAGTTGTTGCTTTACAAGATTCAAGGCTAAGCCTATAATTATTAATTCTACACATTATTACTAGCGCTAAGCCTATAATTATTAATTCCACACATTATTACTAGCGCTAAGCCTATAATTATTAATTCCACACATTATTACTAGCGCTAAGCCTATAATTATTAATTCCACACATTATTACCAGCGCTAAGCCTATAATTATTAATTCCACATATCATTACTAGCGCTAAGCCTATAATCATTAATTCCACACATTATTACTAGCGCTAAGCCTATAATTATGAATTCCACACATTATTACTAGCGCTAAGCCTATAATTATTAATTCCACACATTATTACTAGCATCATATAAATCAAGCGGAAACCGGCACATCTCCGCACCCTGAAGAAGCCCAAAGTACTAAAGAGTAGGTCATTATGTACATTCATTGGCCTCAAGATAACACACACACACATACACACACTGCAAAAGTTGCTGCTCTTGTGGCGACGCGCTCTCCTCGGGGAGAGCAGCCCGAATTTCACACAGAGAAATCTGCTGTGACTTAATTAAAGTGGTATGGAAATGCCAAGGAGAACATTCCAAACCTACTGCTGGACTGACTGACACTCCCGCACTCCACGGAACGCTGTTTACAGTTAAAAACCAGGGGTTCGTGCCCTGCTGGCTATTTTTATATTTATATATATATACAGGGCCTATGTTACAGAACTAGACGGTGTAATAGTTACTGGCCCTGTCATATAGCCTACAGCATTCAGCTAGGATAAGTAGGTCAGAATTTGACTGTGCAAGCATGTGTCGTAGTAGTTGTAGTAGTAGCAGAGTAGTAACAATAATATTAACAATAATAATAATAATAATAATAATACATAAATACACAATACCGTAACTGCGCTTGCGCGTCACACACACACACACACACACAAAACACACACACACCACACACACACACCACACACACACTATTTTATTGAATATTATTGATGAAGTTTTCTTTTTTTCCTTGATTTGATGATGAACAAAGCAAACCATTGATTATTCAATGTACCATCTGGAAATAAAAATTGACTGGCTTTGTGTTAAGACACACCACACAGAGTAAAAAATCGCTTGCGCGTACAGACAGACGACAGACACACACACACCACACCACACCACACACACCACACACACGCAACATACCACAACACAACATACCACAATACAACGTACCCCCCCACCCACACACACACCCCAAAATCACACACACACACAACACACACACCACACACACACACACACACACACCACACACACACACACACACACAAAACACACATTACCACCACCACGCGTGTATTGTTGTACCAGTTATGCGAGTATTTTTCTTTGTTTGGAAGGGGAGGGGGGGCGGGGGGTCCATTTTCGTTATTGATGAGTTTTTTGTGTTTTTTTTTTTTTGGTCGCGCGCGCGCGTGTGTGTGTGTGTTTGTGTGTGTGTGTGTGTGTGTGTGTGTGTGTGTGTGTGTGTGTTTTTGTTCTTTAATTTAACGTCTGTTCACTCAAGGTGATATTAGACAAAATATAGTGTTACAATATATAGAGAACGTGTGTGTGTGTTGTGTGTGTGTGTGTGTGTGTGTGTGTGTGTGTGTGTGTGTGTGTGTGTGTGTGTGTGTGTGTGTGTGTGTGTGTGTGCGTGTGTGTGCATGCGTGCGTTTTGTGTGTAAGTGGTGTGTTTTCTTTCTTTTTTTCTCTGTTACTATTTTTCGTATGGAGTTAGTTTTATTGTTATTGGTTATGGTAATAATGTAGTTAGATAATATTGATCAAGTTTTTTGTTCCTAGATAGATAGCTTGATTAAAAAAAAAAAAAAAGCAAATGCATTGCTTATTCAATGTACCATTTGGAAATAAAAATTTGATCTGACACAAACACAACACATGCCTCACACACACACACACACACACACACACATCATTGTTATGAGTGTAGGCAATACATAATTATGTGTGTGTGTGTGTGCGTGTGTGTGTGTGTGTTGTGTGTGTGTATGTGTGTGTGTATGTGTGTGTGGGGGTTTGTGTGGGTGGGTGGGTGGTGCGTGGGGTGTGTGAAATAATCTGTCTTCTAGTCAATGGTCTTAAAACATTGAATTCATATATTGGTGTATGTGTGGGTGTGTTCGCACACACACGTAGTGTTCGTATATGCTGGGTAAAAAATAAGTTTGTATGTTTCTAGTCAAATGGGTTTAACATTGTGTTTTTAAAATTGATGTTTGTGTGTGTTGTGTGTGTGGTGTGTGTGTGTGTGTGTGTGTGGTGTGTGTGGTGTGTGTGTGTGTGTTTGTGTGTTATGTGTGTGCGCGCGCATGCGAATGTGTGTGTTTGTGTGTGTGTTGTGTTCGTGACATTTTTTTGAAGTCATTTTGGAATGTTTTAACCATATGAAAAATAGCTTTTTGTGTTTTTAGATTTTTGTGCGTATCAATTGCCTGTCAGTATTGTAATTGTCCTTCCTGGGACGATTGAATGTTTTTGATTACTTGACTTTTACTTGACAACACATCCCTCCCCCCCCCCCCCCACCACACACAACACAAACCCCCCCCACCACCCCACACATAGTGACACACACACACACACACACACACAACACACCACACATACAAACATACACATACCAACTCACCCAAAAATAGTAGCGAAGAAGACGAAAGACTTCATCGTGGCAACACGTCCAAGTAGAACAGCTCCAGTCCAACACACCTGTATGACCCGGTAAGTCCTCACCCAGCCTTGCACACACACACACACACACACTACACAGAGGCGGCTAGGTCTAGGCTGGCTAACTAGTCTAGTCAATCTTTGCAAAAAAAGTGCCGAGAAAGGAACTAATTGCAATAGTAATAATTTTATGATATTTGGATAGGAAAGTACCTAACTTTTAACATATCCAAAAAGTAGGACGATCTAAGTGTCGGAAGACCATTTTTTTAAAGATATGACGTCATCAAATTTCGATTTTTAAAAAATTTTTAAACAGAATGTAATATGGTCTTGTGACATATCATTTGAAAGCTTCAACGTACGTTCGATTTAAATAATAATTAATCCCATTAGACGTAATAGAAAGCAAAAAAATTAATGAAAATATGCCGCATAGGGTTTCCCAATTTAGAGTTCGAAGCCCATTAGCATGCTAAATCAAGTATATCTCAGGCATTTTACCTCCAAAGTGGAGATGCCAGGGCCTATCAGTATAAATAGCATCCCCACATTCTGGAAATTCTGTGATAGAAATTTCCTCTTTTTTATCTCTCTCTTTGTTTCTGCCTTGTTCCTTTTCTGCTTTTCACCTCCTTCTTGTATATTTTCTGCCTTCTTGGTCCATTCTGCTGCCTTTTTATTCCCAAAAAGATTATAAAAAAACAGTTTTCTTTATGCCGCAGTAGATGCGCTGCTGACTTGTAAGTGCTTTAGAGTAGCGTGATCATTTTACTCATATAACAGACAACATGGTTTGCGCCTGAGCGTTGGGAAAAAAAAAGAAGAATGCATTTTACAGATAAACCAAAATTTCGACCACTGTACAAATTCCCCTGGCAGAGCAAAGTGGTAAATTCTCTCCTTGAAGGTAAAACTTCACAGGAGTATAAGAAAAACAGTGCAGGTAGGGCAACAGCATCAGAAATTAGTTCAAATCACTGTGGCAAGTCACTTCAGTCCAGCATAATCAGAACAATAAAGCTCAGTTTCATCCCGCACTCTTGCTGAATGAAGTAACACACAAGAATCGGGTCAAGTCAGGTACAACTAGTTCTCATCCACTTCCTGAAGAGTGGGTGCTTGAGACAGCTCAAATCTTTGATTGTCCTAATCCATTAAATTGAGCCCATATCTTTTTCTGCATCCGTAGAAATGAAAAAGAAGAAGAAGAAAAGAAGAGAAGAAGAAGAAGGAAGAAAGAGAGAAGAAGAAGAAGAAAGAAGAAGAATATGGAATTTATGTAGCACTGAAACTTGTAAAACAAACAAATCAAAGCGCATCGCAGGACCGTTATATTCTTGGAAACAGGAGGGAGATCAGTTTTCCCCGAGACAAAGTGCAGTGTGGAGAATAGCCAGCTCCTATAAGTGCAGTGTGAAAATAACAGCTCCTATTAAATGCAGTGTGAAGAATAACCAGGCTCCTATAAGTGCAGTGTGAGGGAAAAACCAGCTCCTATAAGTGCAGTGTGGGATTTAAACCCGCTCCTATTGTGCGTGTGAAGAAACCAGCTCCCATTAGTGCGATTTTGAAAAATAACCTGCTCCTTAAGTGCAGTGTGGAGAATAGGCAGCCCCTATTAGTGCAGTGTGGAGAATTGACGCTCATATTCGTGCATTTTGGAGAATAAGCAGCTCTATTAGTGCAGTGTTTAAGAATAGGGGGAAGCTCCTATTAGTGGGAGTGTGAAGAATAAGCGCTCCATTTAGTGACAGGTGTGAGAATGAGGCAGCTCCTATTTGAGGCCAGTGTGAAGAATAACAGCTCCCATTAGTGCAGTGTGGAGAATTAGGCAGCTTTATATTTGTGGGGTCCATGTCTATAATGTAGAGAAATGTAAAGTTGCTTTTGACCTGAATAGTTTCCCTTGCACACAGCTTCCCTCATCCCTACTATCTGAAGTGTGGGGCCAGGGAGGCCAGGACATTTTCTTTCCAAGAAGATCCAGTTGCCTTGGCCTTTGTCATGCTTACCAAAACATGTAATATTTGGTATGCTAATGAAAAAAGTAGCTGCCCGAATTTTCAAAATAGCCAACGGGAACATTGTCTCTGGTGATAATGTTAGATTATGATGTACAGCCTTACAGTGTTTGGAGGGCCCGGGGTCCCGCTCAATAAAGCCCATCAAAGGAGGTACAGTTCTTCCAGTGTCCTGATTGTGATCTACAATTGTCAGCAACAACTGGATCCAGCTGTTGGGTTCATGCCTACCAGGTCTGTTTCCTAGTCAGTAGCGCACACATTTTCAAACAGACTGGGCCCCTTGTATGAAAAAACAAAACCCAAGCTTTTTGGACACGTTCAACAAGGTTTTTGGAGCCAGTTCTGCTGGGGTATGGCAACCCCAAGAGCAATCTGAAGAGGGGGATGAGTACTGTTGGTCGTGCTGCCAGCTATAGTGCCCTGACCAAGAGAAGCAATTGTCAAGTCAGGATCTGTTTTTTCCTTCCCAGCCAAATTCTGAGAAACAGATCAAAGAAGATGGTAAAATTAATAATCCCAACTGTTTTAGGGGGGAAATCTCAATTGTTTGAGTTGCTTGCTTCTGCAGAAAGATACTCTGTTGTTGATGTGGTTGACGTTTCTGATATTTGA
This sequence comes from Rapana venosa, assembly GCA_028751875.1. Lineage (NCBI taxonomy): Eukaryota > Metazoa > Mollusca > Gastropoda > Neogastropoda > Muricidae > Rapana > Rapana venosa. The sequence goes on from CM054154.1 coordinate 48,196,024, forward strand.
TAGGACAGTTTTTTTAAGTGTCTGAATCATTCTGATTTTTTTCTTTCTCTGCATCTTTCTCTCTGTTGGATTTTGCAAATTTCTCCAGGATCTTCTTGCATTTGACCTTATGTAATGACATTCTTTTTCCTCTGATGCAGGTAATAATTGCTAAATCACCAAAGTGACTTCTAGTTTCTGCCACGTGTATTTCTCTGTGTATGGAGTGTCACTATGGAGATACTATTTCATCTTTTTGCACAAGTCCATGATTGTGATTTTTTTTTTCATCATCATTCTCTTTGAAATAAGTCATGACATGTCTGAAAGCTTCATCATGAGCTGTGTCTACTGGTCTGCCTGCAGTTGCTGTGGTTTGTTCCTCTGAAGAACGGCGAATGCTAGAGGGTTAGATTTCATAGTTGTGAAATGGACACTGCACTGCTTGTGATACACACATCTGCAGCATGAAGGTCACTGACAGCTTGGATTCTTTTGCACACTCTTTCTGCCCATTTGTTCTCTGGTCCATGCTTTAAACCACTTTCTTGAATCTGCTGCTGGCAATTGCATGTCCGAAATTGATACACAGCTGTGTTTCGTTTCTTCCCGAAATCATTAATGGACTGACCACAAAAGAGACAAAAAGAGAAATTATTTAAACCTAGCTTGCTTGGATCAAAGAGCTGGGTTGTTTACACATTGAATATCTTGCTCTTTCCTCTGTCTCTACATTGTCATCCTTCAAAAGCATGCTTTTTTGAGACCTGCTATACCTTTCTCACTCTGCCCCTTTCCCTTTTCTGGCTATCATCAGCAGTCTTTCTCCACATAATAACATACAGACATACCCATTTAGTCCTTTCATGTGGACAAGGGAAAAAATGTGATCAGTTATTGGGAAAATTTTGCAAAATGGCAACTAAAATATTTAATCAGCACTTTTGTAGAGCAGGAGAAAAAACCACAAAAACATCACACCCCACCCTTAGCTTCAAGTTAAACTGAAAACAGTTGCAAGCCCTTTTATTCAGAATTTGAAACACCCGTAGGGTAAATAGGACTGGGCAGACATTTGGATCAATGAATTCAGATCATCTGTACACACAGTCAGAGACAGGAAACCTACAGAGAATGAAACAGAATGAAAATACCTATATTTATTTATTTATTTTCCCCACACACACACACACACACACTTTTGCAGGGAGCACACAGATTTATTTCCAAAAGCAGAGGCACAAGATCTACTTCCCCCTTTACTGGATCAAAGATATATCAACAGAAAGGGGATAGAACCCCAGTGTGTTTTACACTCCCTCCCTAATTTCTATGGGCAGATTTCTCCAGTGCCTGTCCTATCCAGTGTTTGTGGACAGATAAGGCCTCTGGCTTTGTTTATGAAAGTTAAAAAAACTTGAAGTAAAAAAAACACAAGGCACCCAGAGAGCTGATTTTGGCAAAAGTGGTTTACCCTACAGATCACACCTTACTGTATTGTGTAGGAACTGGTCATGATGTGGACAGTTATTTTGATGTTGTCTGGTTTAATACGTACATCAGTGATGTAACGATCACATACCTCGTAAAAACAAGCAAGCAGGTACTTTTAGTGTGTGTTAAATTTCAAAAGATAAGTCTTTATGCTCATCTAAACCAGAATCAGTAGGTCAAGAGCATTTGCCGCCCTGGCCCTTCTGGGTCAAAATTTGGGGGGAGCCTTACCAAATAAGGGAGGATGCCGCGGTGTGTGAGGCAGGCCAGCTATAGCAAACGATCAGTCTCAGAGTGCCAAATATTGTTTTTGAGCTTGTTTGTTTATTGATTTTCGGCAACTTCCGACACCTACTTTTTCCTACTTTTTTGATATGTTGTTAGTGATATTTTTATCTACCTGTTGCACCAAGTTTGAAAACTATTGCAATTAGTTCCTTGGGAAATGCAAGGATTGACTAGCCTAAACCTTCCACCACTCGCCCACCTGAAACCATCACATGAACACACACACACACAGTCCTTCAGCACCTCGCGAACAGATTAAATATGACAAGATTTAGAGGAGGATGGGTGAGGTGGTGGTGGTGGTGGGGGATGTGGGAGGGTGACTTTTTTTTTCTTTTTAAGAAGGAAATTTGAAAATTTCTATTGATTTACTACACGTTTTCGGTTCTTGATTGTAGATGTACACATCTGTTGTTTTGCTTAGGTGTTGGCTTATGTTGTAGAGCTGTGTCGTTGTTGAAAGGTTTACTTAAGAGTCTTTTAAGGGTTTGCCTATCGAATTATTCGTGGACAACGCCTGTGTGTTTGTCAAGTTGCTTTGCTAGCTGGTTGTGTGTACACGTGTGTTGCTTGAATACATATCTACTAATCTCCTGCCTGCACCACTCGCACACAGAACCTCGGTTTATAGTGTGTGTGTGTGTGTGTGTGTGTGTGTGTGTGTGTGTGGTGTGTGTGTGTGTGTGTGTGTGTGTGTGTGTGTGTGTTCTTATTGTCAGCTGTTGTGATATAAGGCAAAAGTATTCATGTACGGTGTGTGTGTGTGTGCGCGCGCGCGCGCGTGTGTGCGCGTGTGTGTGAGTGCGAGCGTGTGTGTGTGTGTGTGTGTAGGCATGCACGTGCATACATGCAAGCCTGACTGCACGATATGTGTGTATAGGTGTGTGCGCGCGCGCGCGCGTAAGATCCTGCTCTAAGCATTATAATATAATACTAGTACACTGGCGAGAAGTGTCCCCGGGGCAGAAGTAGCTGGACGGGCATCGTGCTACAGCACCGACAGAGGGGAGGCCTGGAGCACACCACTGCCATAATAAGCCATGGACACAGCTAGCTAGCTGACCCACATAGGTCAACACCTTCACACCTCACTGACCACGCCCCTGCCTGGGTGACAACAGACAGACAGACACAGAGACAGACAGACAGACAGAGAGACAGACAGACAGACAGACAGACAGACGGACGGACGGACAGATAAATACATACATACGCACACACGAACGCATACATACATGCATACACACATACATACATGCATGCATGCATGCATGCATGCATGCATATGCACACACGAATGCATGCATGCGACGATTATGATTATTATCTTTGTCACTGAGACGTCTGACTCTTCCACACTCTCTTCCCCACATTCCCTGTCTGTCTGTCTGTCTGTCTGTCTGCCTGCCTGTCTGTCTGGTCTGCCTGCCTGTCTGTCTGTCTGCCTGTCTGTCTGTCTGTCTGTCTTGGTCTGTCTGCCTGCTGCTGCCTGTCTGTCTATCTGTCTGTCTGCCTGCCTGCCTGCCTGTCTGTCTGTCTACCTGTCTGTCTGTCTTTCTGTCTGCCTGACTGTCTGCCTGTCTGTCTGTCTGTCTGTCTTCCTGTCTGCCTGTCTGTCTGCCTGTCTGTCTGTCTGTCTCTATGTCTGCTGTATGACTGTCTGTCTGCCTGCTTGTGTGTCTATCTGTCTACCTGTCTGTCTGTCTCTCTCTCTGCCTACCTGTCTGTCTGTCTCTATGTCTGTCTGTCTACCTGTCTGTCTGTCTCTCTCTCTGCCTACCTGTCTGTCTGTCTCTATGTCTGTCTGTCTACCTGTCTACCTGCTCGTGTCTCCTAGCTTCATTTTCACTTGAATCATGCACAGACAGGGAGCGGTCAGTTAATACACTGTCACTACAGCCGTTACACGCGTGCACGCTCACATACACACTAACATAGCAAAATGCAAACACAGAGTAGCACTCGCGCGCGTGCACACACATGCGCACTAACACACACATACATACATGCACACACACACGCGCGCACGCACGCACGCATGCACACACACAGGACCTGTAATGCCTTTCAAAAGAGTAGCCCATTGTGTGCCGGTAGGAACAGATGACAAAATTAACCAAAGCGCATGCACATGGGACTAGATGTTTAAAAAAAAATAACCACATCAACACCCGAGTGCTTATTCACTATCATCGAAATAAAGTAATTTAAACAAAATCAACAACTAATGTCCAAACACATTATTATCTGCGCGCAGGCGCCCGCACACACACACACACACACACACACACACACAGTTTTCCCATAATCTATACACCTTCATACAAGTTCAGTCATTACATGACACAGAAAAATGAATAAAATCCTCTACGCCCACCACCATTTCACTCCCCACCACCACCATCCCCCCTTTTTATTTTAAATCTATCTCCCCACTTACACTCCCTTCCCTCCCCTCCTCCCTTCCACATTCTGATTAACAGCTGCGGCGTGGCACAGTGGGCAGAGCACACGGTCTGAATAATTATGTTTCTCGTGTCGGTGAACTTGAAAACGAATTATCGAACTGAATGGATGGTGTCTTAGGTGTGGGTTTGATTGTAATGTTGTAATGTCAATGACACTTGTGTGGTGTGGTATGGTGTGGTGTGGTGTGCTGTGGTGTATGTGTGTGGTGTGGTGTGATGTAGTGTGTGTGTGTGGTGTGGTGTGGTGTGGTGTGTGTGTGTGGTGTGTGTGTGGTGTGGTGTGTTGTGTTGTGGTGTGTTTGTGGTGTGGTGTGTGTTGATGTGGTGTGGTGTGTTGTGGTGTGGTGTGGTGTGATGTGGTGTGGTGTGGTGTGTTGGTTGTGGTGTGGTGTGGTGTGGTGTGTGTGGTGTGTGTGTTGTTGTGTGTGGTGTAGTGTGTGTGGTGTGTGTGTTAGTGTTGTTGTGGTGTGGTGTGTGTTGTAGTGTGTGTGGTGTGGTGTGGTGTGTGTGTGTGTGTGAGTGTGTGTGTGGGTGTGGTGTGGTGTGTATGTGTGGTGTGGTGTGTGGTGTATGTGGTGTGGTGTGGTGTTGTGGTGTGGTGTGGTGTGATGTTAGTGTAGTGGTGTGTGTGTGGTGTGTGTGGTGTTGGTGTTAGGTGTGTGTGGTGTGGTGTGGTGTGATGTGGTGTGGTGTAGTGGTGTGTTGTGGTGTGGTGTAGTGTGTGGTGTGTGGTGTGTGGTGTGGTGTTATGTGTTGGTGTGGTGTGGTGTGGTGTGGGTGGTGTAGTGTTGTGTGTTTATTTTTTTGTCGGGTGGTAAGCTTGATGTGGTTTTTTTTGTGGATGTGGTGTGGTGTGTGTGGTGGGTGGGGTGTGTGGTGTGGTGGTGGTGTGGTGTGGTAGGTGTGCGTGTGGTGTGGTGTGTGTGGTGGGTGGGTGTGGTGGGTGGTGTCGTGGTGGGGTGGTGTGGTGGGTGGGGTGTGGTGTGGTGTGGTGTGGTGTGCTGTGGTGGGTGAGTGTGGGGTGTGGGTGGGGTGGGTGGGTGGGTGGCGGTGTGGGTGGGTGGGGTGGGGGTGTGGGGTGGTGGGTGGTGGTGCGTCTGGTGGTGGGGTGGGGGGTGTTGGTGGTGGTGTGGTGTGAGTGGTGTGACATCCAACTTCGGCAAGGAAGACAACTGTTATCTTCTTTTCCTGAAAAAAAAAAGCAGGAAAATGGACCGAGAAGGAAGAAATCAAACAAGAAGAAGGTGACAGGAAGAAAAAGAAAAACGCAGAAACAAAAAGAGCGATAGAAAAGAGGACAACCTCACACAGAACTTTCCAGAAGCTGGGGGTGCTCTGTATACTGCCAATTCCCTGGCATCCCCACGGGGGAGTGTGAGGTTCTGTGTTGCATCACTTTGCCACCAATCAAACTGTGGCGTAATGTAATGTTATTGTTTCGTGTTGTGGTGTGTTATGATGTACAGTATCGTACTGTGCCGCACGCCAGTGTGTTCTGTATTGTATTCTGTTGTTTAGAATTGTATCACTTTGTATTGTACAAGAACATACACATACATGTCAACATATCCTTACATAACTACATATTATTCCGATATAAATTCATATTACAAATCCATCAAAACATATAATGGGTGACGCTGCTCTTGTGGCGACGCACTCTACCCGGGAAGAGCATTAAAGTGGTCTAAAATAAAATAAAATGAATGAATAAATAAACCGCATACAAGCAGCGTGAAACCACTTGAGTGTGAATGAGTGAGTGAGTGGGCACACAATTAGGTGCAGTCACCTATGTAGATGCTGTCGTGCATGCATGAGCATGGATGCATAACTCGTACGTGTGTGTGTGTGTGTGTGTGTGCGTGCGTGCGTGCGTGCGTGCGTGCGCGCGTGGGGGGGGGGGGGAGGGGAAGGGGGGGATACAGGTGCGTACACCGTGCACACAGGCATGCCGTTTGTGAATTGTATTGTATTGTATTGCGCTGCATTGTTTTGTATTGCGCTGTATTGTATTGAATACAACTTTTAAACCACGGCACGGATTTCTTGGCGTGAAATTCGGGTTGCCCTCCCCGTGGAGAGCACGTCGCCACAAGAGCAGCGCCACCCCTTTTTCTTTCCCTGGCCCTGTCTGCATGTGCTCTTATTCCCTCTCAGAGTGGCTTTTGTTCTGCAGAATTTTGACAGAGACAACTCTCTTGTTGCCGTGGGTTCTATTCTATCTATCTATCTGTCCCGTAGTCTGACGACCGTGGGGGCACCCTCAAAGACTCAACAACCAGTTCCCTCCATTCCTCTCTCTGTTCTGCCTTTCTCAGGGTTTTGTTGGGTTCTATTACGTGCGCTAAATGCGCATTACACACAGGATGTCGGTTTATCGTGCCATCCGAAAGATTAGCATCCAGTTCATTATCTACATTCTAGTGGATGGGGAAAAGTTTCGGGCAGAAATCGGGTATCAAACCATCACACACTTCCAACCTGGACTTTTCGCTTTCTAGGCAGACAGACCAGCATTGTCAGACTTCATCTGGGCCTTCCTCTGCCATAGGGACTGTCTGTCTTTCCTGTGTCAGACTGACCAGCCACACCCCACGCTGTGCCAGCAGTAACACCTAGAGCTGTGCCAGAAGTAACACCTACAGCTGTGCCAGAAGTAACACCTAGAGCTGTGCCAGAAGTAACACCTACAGCTGTACCAGAAGTAACACCTAGAGCTGAGCCAGAAGTAACACCTAGAGCTGAGCCAGAAGTAACACCTAACACCTAGAGCTGTACCAGAAGTAACACCTACAGCTGTGCCATAAATAACACCTACAGCTGTGCCAGAAGTAACACCTACAGCTGTGCCAGAGGTAACACCTAGAGCTGTACCAGAAGTAACACCTAGAGCTGTGCCAGAAGTAACACCTAACACCTACAGCTGTGCCAGAAGTAACACCTAGAGCTGTACCAGAAGTAACACCTACAGCTGTGCCAGAAGTAACACCTGGAACTGTGCCAGAAGTAACACCTGGAGCTGTGCCAGAAGTAACACCTGGAGCTGTGCCAGAAGTAACACCTAGAGCTGTGCCAGAAGTAACACCTAACACCTAGAGCTGTACCAGAAGTAACACCTAGAGCTGTGCCAGAAGTAACACCTAGAGCTGTACCTGAAGTAACACCTACAGCTGTGCCAGAAGTAACACCTAACACCTACAGCTGTGCCAGAAGTAACACCTAGAGCTGTGCCAGAAGTAACACCTAACACCTACAGTTGTGCCAGAAGTAACACCTAGAGCTGTGCCAGAAGTAACACCTACAGCTGTGCCAGAAGTAACACCTGGAGCTGTGCCAGAAGTAACACCTAACACCTGGAGCTGTGCCGGAAGTAACACCTAACACCTACAGCTGTGCCAGAAGTAACACCTACAGCTGTGCCAGAAGTAACACCTACAGCTGTGCCAGAAGTAACACCTACAGCTGTGCCAGAAGTAACACCTAGAGCTGTACCAGAAGTAACACCTAGAGCTGTACCAGAAGTAACACCTAGAGCTGTGCCAGAAGTAAGACCTACCAGAAGTAACACCTAGAGCTGTGCCAGAAGTAACACCTAGAGCTGTACCAGAAGTAACACATACAGCTGTGCCAGAAGTAACACCTACAGCTGTGCCAGAAGTAACGCCT
>CM054154.1:48208921-48213051 GCA_028751875.1 Rapana venosa
TAAAGAAAGAAAGAAAGAAAGACAGACAGACAGACAGACAGACAGAAAGAAGAAAGAAAGAAAGAAAGAAAGACAGAAAGAAAGACAGACAGAAAGACAGACAGACAGAAAGAGAGAAAGAAAGCAAGAAAGACAATCAGTGTCATAAAAAAACAAAAGATAACTATGAATCCACCAAGTCTTTGTCGCCTGTTCCGATTGTTATGTATTGACGATGGGTGTTTTATAACACCTTCACTTACGAAACCTACTAGTGTTGAGAGAACTAGACAACTGTTTCCCGGATAATATGCGTATTTATGTTGTGTTTTAGAATGAAAAATCTGCTCTCTGCCCCCCCCCCCCCCCTCTCTCCTCTCCCCTCCCCCCTCTCTCTCTCTCTCTCTCCCCCTCTCTCTCCCCCTCTCCTCTCTCCCCTCTCCCCTCGTCCCTCTCTCTCTCCCCTCCCTCTCTCTCACCCTTTCTCTCTCTCTCCCTCCCCTCTCTCCCCCCTCCCCTCTCTCCCTCTCTCTCCCCCCTCTCTCTCTCTCCTCTCTCTCTCTCTCCTCTCTCCGCTCTCTCTCTCTCTCTCTCTCTCCCCCCCTCTCTCTCTCTCACTCTCTCTCTCTCTCTGTCCTGTTTGTGTGGGGTTTGGGGGGGTTGGGGTGGGGATTTGTTTTTTTCCCTTGTTTGTTTTATTTTGTTTTAATGTTTAATGTTTTTCTCTTATTTTTCGTGTTGGGTGTGGCTGTTTATAATTATGTCTGTTATTTAATTGTTGTTGTTGTTGTTGTATTCGGTTGCCTACTTGCTGGGTTTTTCATGATGTATCTCTGATAAGGGGGGGGGCCAGGATTAAAAAAAAATTCACAAGAGTGTTATTATATTCCTCAAAAAAACCAATTTGATTATTTTAATTCTCTTCTCTCTCTCTCTTCTCTCTCTCCTCTCTCTCTCTCTCTCTCTTCCTTCCTCTCTCTCTCTCTCTCTCCTCTTCTTCTCCTCACTTTCTCCTTTTCACAACACACACACACCACACAAACACACACACGCTACACTAAACACCCACACAAATACACTAAACACACACACACACACACACACACAAACCCAAAATCAATAAAAGGGTTTCGGGAACCTACACACCCCCCACAACTAAAAACCCCCAACAAAACCTCCTTTTTAAATGGGGAAAACCCCAAATAAGGGGGTTTCAGAATTTGGGGGCACGCCCCCCAACCCCGACTGGCTTTACCATTTGTTTAAAACCCTTTGGTAAATCCCCCACAAACCCCCTTAAAGGGACATTCCCTTTGGGTCGCAGCAGGAAAGGCCGGCTGGTTTCCGGGAGGGGAAAGGGGCCCCCGCCTTGGTTCCGGCCCCCGTCCCCGGCGAAGGGATTTCCCTTTGGCCAAGGAAGCCCGGGAAAAAAAGCCCCCGCCTCAAAAGCCCCCAAAAACCAAAACCGCTCCCAAACTTAAAAAACTTAAACACCCCCACCTTTGACTCCAGGTTTAAACTTTCTGACCACCTTTTCCCCCCCAAACCTTTTTTTCCCAAAAAATTAAATTTCATTTTCTTCCAATTTTAAAAAACCCAACACGACCCACAAAAAACCCCCCCGGGAACCGGGCCAAAACAGACCACCCATTTTAAATTTTTCTCCTTTTTCCGAATTTTTTCCCAAAACTTTTAAAAAAAGAGGAACAAATTTTTTGCATGGGACTTAACGGGCGAATAAAGATGTACCCAAACAAGGCCCTTTTCCACCCAAAAACTAGACCATGCCCCTTGGAAAAGTTTGGGTCCCAAACGGGGCGAACACGCACACTCCGAGGGCCTTAGGTAGGGAACCGCGACCAGAACGGATCAGGTAGCACAAAAGACAATAAACGGGCGAAGCAAACCCAAAATCCTTACCAAGCATTAAACCCTGGAAAGGGGGGAAAAAAGGGGAAAAAAAGAAAAAAATACAGACGGGAAAATCAAAAGGGGGGGGGGGGGGGGGGGGGGGGGGGAAAAAAAGGGGGGGGGGGGGGGGGGGAAATGGGTTAAAAAACAAAAAAAAAAAAAATTTTGGGGAAAAAAAGAATAAAAAATCCGAAATCCCCAAAAAAAAAAGAAGAAAAAACAAAAAAAATCCCCCCTTGACACCCGTTTAAACCCCCAAACAAAGCGCACGATGGTTAAGTTGAGGGAACGGCGGCCTTGGCCGAGCAGCCCCCCCTTAAACCCCGGGAGAATGATGTCAAGCCTTGTGTGCCTCCTGGCACAGAGAGAATTAAGGTTAAGGTAAGGTAGAGAAGTGAGGTCTCTGACGCCTCGCTCCCCTACGACCACATAGGTAATGGGACACCTTTACCTTTTCCTTTACTTCAGACTTCAAGAGTTTATCTTGATCTTTCTGCCTACCAGCTTTCTTCGGGCCCAAAATCACTAGTTTCTTGCAGACTGAAGGTTTTGAGGTGTTTCTTTTTTTTCTTTCCATTTTCATACCACTTTAAGTCACGGCAGATTTCTCTGCCTGAAATTCGGGCTGCTCTCTCCGGGGAGAGCGTGTTGTCGCCACAAGAGACGCCACCCTTATTTTTTATTGTTTTTTCCTTCTCTTCCACTGTATTTTTTTTCCCTATCAGAGTGGCTTTTTTCTACAGAATTTTGCCAGGAGAACAACTCTTTTGTTGCCATGGGTTCTTTTACGGCGCTGAATAATTTTATGTAACACACACACAGGACCTCGTTTATCGTCTCATCCGAAAGTCTAGCACCCAGACCTCCACGGATGGGGAAAAGTGTTTGGGTCCAAACGGGGTTCGAACCACCGCAACACTTCCGACCCGGCCTTTTGGCTTTCTAGGCAGGCGCGTTACCTCTAGACCACCGATCCACTGGTAGTCATCGCATAAAAAAGTACAATTGATAACCAGAGGCCCCGTGGTGCGAAACGCACGCAAAGTGCCGCCGTGAATGGGCCGCGTGGAAGAGGTGGGCATTGTACGCGGTGGGATGGAGGGAAAGGACGGGGGGGGGCATTGGGGGGGGGGGGGGGGGGGGGGGGTTGTTAAAAAAACAAAAACCGCACAAGAGTGCTTTATTCCATTATCCTCGATATAAAGAGGGAATAAATAAATGAATCGAAGAATGAATGAATCGATCGAAGAATGAATGAATCAATCAATCAATCAACAAATCACTCACAATCAATAGTGACAAAACAACGCTGGCTGAGTATGGCTGGGTGAGATGAGGTCGGAATGAGTGAGGAGGGGGGTGGGGGGTGGGAGGAGGGGAGAGTAGCAGCGGTGCAGTGACCTCTTTCCTGACAGCAGCGCATGCAGTCTTGTTGCCTGTGGCGCCAAGCTCAGGTGTCCACAAATCAATGAGCGGCTATTTCTGGCAGTCCATACATTGATTACACTTTCCCAAAGATGTTGAAATAATGTCTCTGCTTTCTTTGCCGGCATGAATGTAACCTCTAGTTTATGGATACAAAGTTTTTTGAATTTTCGCGAAATCTTCTTGAAATATAGATCTAGGCCATTACCGTGCTCTGTCTGTCTGTCTCTGTTTATCTCTGTCTCTGCCTGTCTGTCTGTCTCTGTCTGTCTGTCTGTCTGTCTGTCTGTCTCTCTCTCTCTCTCTCTCTCTCTCTTTCTAAATCTCTCTCTGTCTCTTATCTCTTGTCTACTGTCTCTGCCTCTCTCTCTCTCTCTGTGATGTAAAATGTTTCGTTCCTGCTGTGTGAACTAGTACTGTTGTTTGTTTCCACATTCATGTAATAGCTATCATAAATCTTTTTGTAAAATTTGTGTACTGATGAAATCCAAAGTTTTGTCCTAATTCAGTCTTGTAGCATACACTTTCTCCATGACTTTCCGTCAGTGTGTGTGTGAGTGTGTGTAAGTGTTGTGAGTGTGTGATGTGTGTGTGTGTGTGACATGGGGTGTGACAGCTTTTAGATGCATGTTATTCTGAATCTGTATTTGTTATTGCTGCTGCAAGTCCCGAGATGTCGTTTCACACACACACACACACACACACACACACACACACACACACACACACACACCCCAAACATAAAAAACATGAAAAAAAAAGCAAATGCATTTCTTTTCAATATGCCATCTGAAAAAAAAAATTTGACTGACTTG
>CM054154.1:48213551-48228551 GCA_028751875.1 Rapana venosa
AAATGCAGAAAAAAAACAGCTACAGGCCGCCCCCTAACACCCAAAATTGGGGTTTTTAATGGAAGTTTCTTAAAAGGTCAATCTTACTGTGAAACAAAACATCTCCCTGTTTTAAACATTTTCAGGAAAAGGCGGAAAATGTCATATTAATAAAAATTTACGCCCCAAATTAAAATCTTTTTGTAAAGAAAAAATGTACTTCAACTTTCTTTTTAAAAAACAAACCCCAAATCCGACACTACTTTATAAATGATTAATTGGCTTCAGTTTGATATATAATTCTTTAAAGCATTTTTAAGTGAAGGCCCATTAAAACCCAAAATAGGAAGCGCCTTTTCTCACTTAAGGTTTTCACATGGGAATTCCGCAAATCGTTATAGCCCAATACTGAAATTTTTTGGACCTATGCTTTTAACCTTTCTAAAAAATTTTGGGAATTTTGTGCAGTACAAGATATATCTGCTTTGGGGTTAAAAAGGGAATTTTAAAAAAAGCACTCCCGTGACTATAAATAATATTAAAAAGATGTATCAACTGATTTGAAAAATTAATGCTACTTTGAAAAGGGTTATCCCTTTTTTCAGAAAAAAACTCATATGAGCTTTTAAATTCACAAAACCCAATTTTCTCCTTTTTAAAAATTTTAAAAGGGATCTGAAATTGAATCACAAAATTTGAAAATTTTTTAGGATATATTTACATCAAAATGTTGGATCATCTATAAAGTAATAAACAAAGGGCCAAAAAATTTAAAATTTTTTAAAGATTTGATGGGCCCCTTTTGGGTCAGTACTCATCCCCTTTTACACCAGCAACATTTTTGGGTTCGTTAAAAATTAACATATCCAAGAAATTTTTTTCTCGCTCAAAATTTCTTTTTAAAAAAAAATACAAAGGTAGATAGCAAAGCCAAAAATTTCACTGGGTGTCCGGTTCTACTGCACAGGGTTATATGCCGAAATTGGGTGTGCCTTTTGAATCAAAATAAACTTGCTTAGCTAAATACTCTTTAGAAATATACAAAACAAAACTATGTTGCCAGAAATTGAATTTTAAAGGGTGAATCCCTTATCCCAAAAAAAGCAAAAACAATAAGTTTTTTAACCCAAGGGCTTCACACTACCTTTTAAAAAAGGTGTGAAACCAAAAATTTGCTCCTCTTTTCGTTCACTTTTCCTCCATAGCTTAACATGCCAAATTTGCTAAAAATATGCTGACCTTAAAAAAAATGATGGGCCGTTCTTTTTGGCATTTTTAATTTCCCTCTACAGAAAAATTGTAATAAACATTTTAAAAAACTTACAACGGCTCTTTTCTTGATACAAGATGGGGTGGATTTGTAATTCCAGTCTGAAAAAAGAAAAGGGCTTATTTCATTGGAAAAAAATTTTTATTTTTCAGCAAGCTTTTTCATTGGTGGGTTAAAAATTCCTGCTTAATTTTCCTTTCGCTGTGAACAAAACTATTCTGTTTATTCCAAGTCTGTTTACGTCTTTTCAATCGTTTTTTTCTAATATAAAGGTGAAATTGTACTGAAATTTTTCATTTAATTCATTTTTTTTTCCCAATGGTACCCGATACAATTTTGTGGTTCCATCCCATTGTGGGCTTTGGGAAATGAATGGGGGATTCACAGAAAAAGGGTGCATAACAAGGGAAAAAACCCTCAAAATCAACTGCGCGGGCTTACAAGGGATATTTCTTTAAAAAAACTTGCTGGGGCAGTTTGGGACCCTTTTTTGAAACTTTTCATCAAAGGATGTGCGACCCAAAAACAAAAAGTCTAAAAACAACGATTTTTTTCCCTTTTTTTTTTTTTTTTTTTTTTTTTTTTTTTTTTTAAAAACTTTTTTTTTTTTTTTTTTTTTTTTGGGGGTTCTTTTTTTTTTTTTTTTTTTCTGTTTTTTTTTTTTTTTTTTTTTTTTTTTTCTTTTTTTTTTTTTTTTTCCCCTTTTTCTTTTTTTTTTTTTTTTTTTTTTTTTTTTTTTTTTTTTTTTTTTTTTTTTTTTTTTTTTTTTTTTTTTTTTTTTTTTCTCTGATCAGAACAATTGTGTCATAACTTTTGACAAGTTGATTACAGAAAAGGGTCGTTGCTCTCAAAACGAATTCAGTCAAAATGTGTCATGTTTTGTGGTGATCAGTTTACGCCAGAACTGTTATGTTTTATTGTGATCATTTAACCCTTTTTTTGCCGGATTGGTTGTCTAACAAAAACTCTGCTGGGTTTTTCCCACCAGACATTTTGGTTGTAATCTTAAATGCTAGAAATTTGGAAAGGCTTGGTAAGACCCCAGTCGGTCGGTTTTTAAAACAGTTTTTTGGTTGTTTCCTTTTCAAGTTAAATTTGATTCCGTTTGATTTTTTAAACTAACAAAAATCCTTTTTTTTTTTTTTAAAACATCACATCTTTAGGCCTAAAGTTTCCCCTAGTGATGTAGAGTTCATTTCCTTGCAACCAACCACACACACACACAAAACCACACACACACAAAACCACACACACACAACACAAACCCACACCACACACCTTACAACACTTATTACCCCCAAATACAACTTTCACTTGAAAAAACACACACACACCACAATCCACACAGGCATACACCGGGATAAACCACACACCCCAACACACACAACAACACGCACGCACGCAACACACACATACACAACACACACACACACCGTGCGCCCGACACTCACACTCTATCACAAATTGTAAACATTACACCCATGTATTTTTCTCTCTCTCTCATTTAACACTAACAAATATCACACCCACCACTACACCACGTGCAACACACTCACACAAACATACAAAACACACAAAACACACACATACATACCACCACACACACCCAACACCACACCCCACACACAACACACACACACCACAACTTGTTCTATCACGTAAGTGAAAAGAGTTAAATTAAGAAGAACATCCACGGTCTATACTTTGCAGGGTGAAGGACATGGGTTAGTGAAGGGGGATGCTCTGATATGAAACAGGGGGGGGGAAAATCTTGGGTTTTAAAAAAAATATTAGTTTTGAGGCTGGATTCAAAAGTGTCATAATGGGCTTCTGGTAAAGAGGGAGGGAGTCTTTCCAGGTCGAGGGCCCCGAATAGGAAAGAGCAGGGGCCAACAGTGGATTGGTTGAATTAGGTTTTCGTGGGCACAAGGTATCTGCAGTGGGGAGGGGCGTGAGAGTGTACAGGTTAAGCATTCAAGGGGGTAGGAGGGTGCAGTTTTGTGGAGCATTTGTAACAGAGGGTATGGTTTTATAATTTATCTCGTGGCACGGCAGCCGGTGGGAGATCGCAAGAGAGGGGTAAGTGCCCCGATTTTTCTTTTGAGACTAGGCGAGCTGCGTAGTTTTGTTTCCTTGAAGGGAGTGGATAGAGGGGGGTGGGAAGCCGAAAAAATAAAATTGCAATAGTCCAGACATGAAAGAAGGGAGAAGTGGAAGTTTGGGGTTGTATCTGTGGACAGGTTTTTCCAATTGCCAAATGCCGTAATTGATAAAGCATGACTGGCAGGTCTGGGTGATCATTTTTGCATAGGAGGTGTTGCCCCTAACGACCCCTAGAACTTCACCGCAGGGGATAGGGGCTGTTATTGCCGAGTTCTATTAAAGCTGTTGTAATGGAAGAGATTTTTTGTGTTTGGCCCCTGGCGCTGGCTTCGGTTTTATCGTTTTTAGCGTAATTTGTTCTGTGTCATAGTTTTGAAATACTTCAAAGCAGCGGGAAATATTTGTCGGAGAGAAGGCAGTTTTTTCAGGAGTAACACTGTTTGAATCGAGAGTATCTGGTAAAAATGAGGGTGTTTTGATGCGGTTTTTATGTTGACGTGGGGCAGTGAAAAAGAGTGAAAAGAACAGGGCCTAGAATGTCCCTTTGGGGACCCGCTTCTATTTTGGCAGGTATTGTTTGGAATCTTGTTTACTGCAACTTTTGGGAAAATCGGTCAGAAAGGTTGAATTAACCAGGTGAGGGCTGGCCAGTAACACCGAACGTTTTTTGGGGGGAAGAGAAGAATTGAGTGGTCTATAGTATCAAAGGCTGCTGATAAGTCGGTAGAGTGAGAAGGGAGATTTTCCCCCGATCAAAAGGGGTAGAAGTGTGTTTAAAGTGTTATGGGGGTTTCAAAGTGTGGTTGACGCGATAGGCAGACTGAAACTCAGGAAGAAGATTGTTGGGGGAAAAGGTGGGTTGAGCTGTTTGGAACTATTTTTAAGGACTTTGAAAATAAAAGTAGATTGGAAACAGTTATAATTCTGCAGAATGTTGGGTCAAGGTCATGCTTTTTGAGTGAGGTGTGACTATAGCATTTTTGAGAGGAGGAAAACATTTCCTGTAACAAAGATGAGTTTACTTTTTCGTGATAGCGGGTATGTTGTGGTGGGCACGGGGGAAAAAGAAAGCAGGTATGGGATAAAGATCACATGATTTTATAGTATTTTTTTCAGAATTGTCATGATTTCTTCTCCTTGTCGGGAAAGAAAAGGAGAGGAGTGCCAAAAATTTGGGGATCAGGAAGTGCGGGGAAAGGGTCTGACCAGTTTGGAGCGAATGTTATAGACTTTTCAGAAAAGAATGCAAAAAAATATAGAAGAGTTCAGAGTGGTTGGGGAGGGAAAGGGCGAGGGCTTGCCTTACACACCCAAAAAGGTAGATGTGAGGAAGAGAGGGGTTTCATGCGTGGGGCATCAAAAAATGAAAAGAGTAATATTTTTTTTTTTCTGAAAGAATTAAAGATTTGCTTTTTTTATTTGTTTTCGAAAGGCTGCTTATTAATTTTGTTTTTGTTTTTCCCATGCTGCGTAGTTGCCTGCGTTTGCGTTTTGCGACCAGGTGTCATGGGTTCCCTGGTGACATGGCCTATCAGGAGGAGACGGTCGTGGAGGGTGCTCATCAAGCAGTTGGCTGGAAATCTTGTAGGTTGAAGGGGTTGTTGTTTCAGGGTTTGTGATAGGCGTTCAGTGTTGTGAAGAGAAAGTTT
The DNA here is from genome assembly GCA_028751875.1 of Rapana venosa. Taxonomy (NCBI): domain Eukaryota; kingdom Metazoa; phylum Mollusca; class Gastropoda; order Neogastropoda; family Muricidae; genus Rapana; species Rapana venosa. Next base: position 48,218,553 of record CM054154.1, read on the forward strand.
AAATTTCTATGGCCTTGAGGTTGCGAGGGTAAAATATTTTTTCTTTCTGATGCTTTAATGTTTAGAGAGAAAACAGCGGAATGATCGAAATTATTTCATCAGTGATAGATAAGATGTGTCGTCTTGTAAAAACTTCAGTAATTAGCCAGTCTAAAATATGTTGATCTGTGCTTTTATTTCCCTTTCCAGTGGGAAAGAGGGGGGTTCGACAAGAAGAGAAAGAGTTTCACTCGAAGAAGACTGGTTATCAAAAGGAATTTAAAAGTCCCCAAAGGGGGGAAAAATGATGAGTTTTTGGGAGGAGGGCTGTAGTGATCCAGGAGTGACTGAAACTCTTGAGGGAAAAGGGAAGAGTCAGATTATTCTTTGTTGGAGGTGGGGGTAAAGACAGCAAAAATAATAGAGTGGCAGGTGTGTTGAAGTTGAGTTCACAGACTTGAAAGATTCGGTGAAAAAGGGAAGGGGAGTACAAAAAGAAAGAGCAGGCCGAATGTATCTTTAAAAAACGATTACTTATTTTCCCGGCGAACACAGTGACCTTTTTTTTTAAAAAATGGTACAAAGGTGCAACCAATTTTGCCTGAAATACTATTTTTTTTTAATCAATGAAATATGTATCAGTTTCAACATTGACGGGGCCTTGAAGGTTAATTGGACCAACCAAAAAAAAAAATCGCCTAAAAATGTGTCAGAAAGCCTAATTCTAAAGGCTTTCCTTGAATTTTCTTAGCTCCCAGATACATTGTAGGCCTAGGAGATAGCATAACTCGTCCATCACAGAGCTGTGGACCTGGAGTGGTACACTAAAGGTGGCTTACTCAACTTGTCTCTGGTTGGGTGAGTGGGCGTTACTAAACTAATTGGGGCTGGCAAGAAGATGGGAAAAGTGCGTATTTCGGGAAATTATTTATTTTTTATTTGTTTTTAGTGCTTTTCCCCGGGGCCTCAACTTTTCTAAAATTTTGGAATTGTTATTATGCAATTTTTTGCGAATGAAAAAAAACGAACAAGTACTTCAAATTTTCAAAAAAAAAACACTTTTGACTAACACTCTAGCAAAAACTTTTTTGTCCCATAGTTGTATGCTTTATCTTTGGGACGCGCAGTGAAACAATTTTAAAATTTAAATTTACGATTATTTAAAAGTTCTGAAATTTTTTTATTAAAATCAACTCCCTAATTTCAACAAATTTTAAATAAATGAATTCTCACCTTCAAAAACAGACTTTTCTAAATAAAGGTCTATTTGTACAGAAGTTTCAACGGAAATACCCCCCCAAAAATCACAAAAAGCTTTAAAAACAATGAAAAACAGACATAATCATCTACTAACATTTTCAAGACCCCGAAATGATCTTTACAAAACGTTTCTTATATTAGGTGTGATTGTGGAAACAAGCTCCAAAACGTTTAAATTACTCAAAAAAAAAAAATCATTCAAGGGGAAAAGCTAAAAAAAATATTTTGCAAAATGCCTAGGTTTGACTTGTAAAACTAATCAGTCATACTTAGTTTAAAAAAAATTTATTAGTTCAGAAATATGCGCTAATAATAAATGAGTAAACAAGCAATGCCTAATTGTGTACTCTGACATCGTTTGTGTGCAAAAATGGGCTGCGCGAAAAAAAATTGCATCAAATGATGAAAAATAAGAAAAGAAACTGTAATTTTAAAAAAATTGTGAACATAAGAAAAGAAAACAAGGGTAAACAACGACAAAAAGGGTAGATACACCCTCGCAAAAAGGCTGTGACTTTCTACAACACCAGAATGCCTATAACACCCGAGAACAACAGTGCCCCTTTTAACAAATTTAACAACCAAAACCCTTTGGGTTTCAGCTCTCTCTCTCTCCGTCCATTGATCTGCATAGACACCCGTCTGCTGTGTGGGGGAAAATTTATGTATAACACACACCTGTTGTGCACGACGCAGGCGACGCGGGGAAGGGGCACGAAAACGCCCCCCGCGCCTCCCCACCCCACCGCCCGACGCGCCACACACCCCACACACACAGAGGGGCCGCACGTGGCTTGAATGAAAAAAGTTTAAAACCAAGATCAGTCAAATTATAAAAGAAAAGGGTCGATAATTTACCTTTCAGCAGCAAGATTTGCCTCGCTGCAATATTTATTTAAAATTAAATTGTGTATAATTTATGCTTTTACCATAGAATAAAGTTGCCCTTAATTTTATATCCCCGGGAAAGACTTTTCAGTCTACTTAAATTAAAAATTTATCAGTTTTCTGGTCCCCTTAAAAATATTTCAGGTATGTTTTACGTAATGGAATATTACAGTCAATGTTGTGTTCGTGTGTGGAGGGGGGGGGGGGGGGGGGCAGGGGAAAGAGGCCTTTTATTAAGCTATTGTTAATGTTCATGAAAGGCAGGTAGTAGGCCCCCGTCATTTCGTAAGCCCCGGAGTTTCGCTCTAGGTGTTTTACTCCAGAGCCAAAGCCTGGGTCAGTCAGTTGGAGGGAAGTGTTTACCCCTGCAGAGACACCCCCTCCCCCCACTCCCTCCTGGATGGTCCTTTGGGAAGGGAGTCGCCGATAACATGGTTTCCCGAGCCTTCGCAGGAGTTGCCCGAACGTTGCTGTATACGCTCTTTTCCATCAAAAGGTGGAACTTTCGCATCCCCGGATGGCATCTAAACAGGGCACCCGTGTGCATGCTGTTTTTGGTTTTTTTTTGGGGGTTTTTTTGGTTTTTTTTTGGTTTTTTTTTCTTTGCATCTGTCCCACTGGCACACAATGGCCTCTCTTCCGAAAGGCGAACGGTTTTTTTTAAAGTGTGCGCAAGATGTTCTGCATGCGTTCGACAGGGGCCCCGGTTTTATAGTTCATCGAATGACTTCGATGTTTTTTTCAAAATGAGAAGAAAGGGGGAAAACGGGAATCGGCCCCAACTCACAGTTGATTGTTTGAGGCGACGTCTTTAAACCCTCCTGCCCCCTTCCCTTTTCCTAAAAGCCCCAATAAGAGTAATCTATAAAGCCTGTGTATAATCTGCAAATTAAAAAAAAAAAAACAAAATGGAAAGGAGAAAAAAACAATGGGGATCTGATAGTAGATATTTGTCCCCCTTCTCTTCTCTCTCTTTCTTTCTCCTTTATGCCTTTTTTTTTTTGTTTGTCCAATTCAATAGGTTTTACGTGGATGTTGTTTTTATTGCGTTAGAGATGGGTTAAGTGTTATTGTTTTGGTTTGATAATCCAGTTGGGTTTTGGGGGTTTTGATTTTTATATTTTTAGGGGTTTTTTTTGTTTGTATTTATTTTTTTATTATTTTTTTTTCTTTTGAAAGAAAGTGTTTCCCTTCTCATTAATACTGCCCCCCCCCCCCCCCCCCCCCCCCCCCCCCCCCCCCCCCCCCCCCCCTCAGTCCCTTTTAATTGCTTTTGTTTTTATTGTTATGTGTTATTCATGGTGTTTAGGATTTCATCATAATTATGTATCCTATTATATTATATTTATTTATTTTACTTATTTTGCTTGCTTGAAGTTATTGTGTGAAAATTTTTTTAAAAAAACGCTATTGAAGAGTATGGCGCATTGGCACCGTTTGCGTGGGTGGAGGAGGAGGGGGGGATGTCATTGCAGGTTATTGTCAGTAAAGACGAAAAGAAAGCCTAGTATTTTCTACTTTTTTCCGACCTTTTTTATCTAAAGTAGAAAGAAGAAAGGATGATTGAGGGGATGTAATTTTTTTTTGGTTTACGTTTTTATGTTTAAAAAAAAACAAATTTATTTCCTAAGTGTGTTGGGGGGTGTGTGTTGTGGGTTGGTGCGCGCGCGCGGCCCCCACCGTGTGTGTGTGTGTGTGGGCGCGCGCGCGTTGCGCGCGCGCGCGTGTGTGTGTTACTGTTCTCAGTGGAAAATTGTTGGGAAACAATAAAAAAAAAAAACATGGTTTTCCCGGGGAATTTTATCTCTAAAAACGTTTCGTTTTGGTGAAAAAAACGTTAGGTTGTCTAGTTTTTTAAATTAGGAATTTACTTAAGTAAGAGTGGTAGTTTTGCAAAAAGAAAAATTTTTAAAAAAAGTTTGATAAAATACTAAAGTTTGTTTTGTTTGTTTGGGGCTGTACGGAAAAAGATACCATAATGTGACACTTGATTTTTTCGATAAAATTGTTTTACCCGTTTTGTTGTTGGGTGTGAAATTTGGGGATTGAAAATAAAAAATACTTGACAAGTTTTTAGTTAGATTTTTAAAATAATTATGGTTGAAAGCGTACAACGTCAACTTTGTACCATATGGGAAAGGGGGAGATACCTTTGTTATTTTGGTCTCTGTTCGAAAAGGTTTTTCTCTGGATGCAGCTGCTTGACGTCCAGCTGAAAAAGCTTCCCCCAAAAGTTTATCGATGATGAAAGATTTACATGACAAATCCCTTTATTCAATACATGGCTAATAAGGTTTTCAACATATTTTAGTACAAAGCGGTTTGACTGTTGTGGGGGAGACGTTTTTTCAAGTATTCATTTTACAAATTCACTTTCAAAAACATTCTTAATAGAAAAATTTTTTTAATGAATGGAGAAAATGAGCTGTGGGTATAGTAGATGCCTTTATTTTTAAAAAAAAAAACAACAACCTATAAAATCGATTTTTTGGTATGGAAAAAAAAATTTGTTCGAGATGTTAAAGTTTTGCTCTTATGAAGTTTCGTTGTAGCTGTCACAAAACTTCCCATTGGGTTGGACGTTTCCATAATATACCCAGGGAAAAAAGAATTGTTCAAAATGCAATATTTCTGTTTTAAGGGATGAATGTCATTTTATCATAATGTCCCCCTCAAAACATTGGGGCAATATTTATTCCCCGATTTTCTTCAACCCCTGTCCGTTATAAATTTTTTAGGCTAATGAAAAGCAAATCTCGGAAAGTTCCGTTGCTCTCAAAAATTTATAAGATTTTTCAGGTATTTTTGAAAATTTCAATTGTCTTTCATATATGTAGATATGTCTTTAAAGAAAAGGTATACTTAAAAATAGTTTTTCATTAATACTGTTTTTTATCTTTTGGGAGGACTCTTGCTTTTTGTTTCGTTGTATTCATCTTTTTTTTGGGTTAGCTGTTAGGGGTTTTTCTCCGTTCAATTGTTTGTAAACCTCCATACCCCCAAAAGGGGTGAAAGGAATTAAATCTTGGGAAACTAGTTCATCAGTGATAGATAAGATGTGATCAGATCTTGTGAAACATCAGTAATTAGCCAGTCTAAAATATGTCCTGATCTGTGCGTTACTTCCTTTACCAGCTGAGAAAGAGAGTGGTTCGACAAAGAAAGAGAAAGACGTTTCACATCAGAAGAAGACTGGTTATCAAAATGGAAGTTAAAGTCACCAAGAATGATGAGTTTTCTGGGAGAGAGGCTGTAGTGATCCAGGAGTGACTGAAACTCTTGATGGAAAATGGAAGATGTCAGATTATTCTTACTGCTTGGAGGTGGACGGTAAAGACAGCAAAAAGTAATAGAGTGGCCAGGTGTGTTGAAGTTGAGTTCACAGACTTCGAAAGATTCAGGTGAGAAAGGAAGGGAGTGACAGAAAGAAAGAGCAGGTTCGAATGTATCTTTATAAACGATTACTCTCAGTTTCCGACGAACACAGTGTACCTTTTTTTTTATAAAATGGTACAAAGGCTGCAACCAATTTTGCCTGTAATCACTAATGTTTTAATCATATGAAATACTGTATCAGTTTCAACATTGACGGGGCACTTGAACGGATTAATTAGACCAAACCAAAAAAAAAATCGCTAAAATGCTGTGCAGAAAGCCTAATTCTAAAGGCTATACCTTTGAAGTCTTAGCCTACCAGATACATCTGTAGGCCTAGGAGACTAGCATAACATCGTCCATCACATGCATGCTGTGGACCTGTGAGTGGTACACTACACAGGTGGCATTACTCAACTCTAGTCTCTGGTGTGGGTGAGTGGGCGTTACTCAACTATATCTGGGGCATGGCAAGAAGACTGGGCTAAAGTGCGTATCTTCGGGAAATTATTTATATTTTATTTGATTTTAGTGCATTTCCCCGGGCCTCAACTTTTCTCAATTTTGAATATGTTATTACTGACAATTTTTAGCAGAATGAAACAAAACCGAACAAGCTACTTCAATTATCAAAAATAAAACACTTTCTGACTAACCACTCTAGCAAACACTTTTTTGTGCCTATAGTTGACTATGCTTCATATCTTTGGGACAGCTGCAGTGAAACAAATTTAAAATTAATTCATCGATTATATAAAAGAATTCTGAAATTTGTTCTATTAAAATCAAGCTCCCTAATCATCAACAATTATAAGTAAATGAATATTCTCACCTTCAAAAACAGACTTTATCTAAATAAAGGTCTATTTGTACAGAAAGTTGTCAACGGAAATACCCCTCCAAAGATCACAAATAGCTTCAAAATCAATGAACACAGACATAATCATCTACTAACATTTTCAAGACCCAGAAATGATCTTTACAAAACAAGTTTCTTATATTCAGGTAGTGATTGTGGAACAAGCTCCCAAAACGTTTAAATTACATCAAAAACAAAAATCAGTTCAAGACACAGCTAAAAAGTCATTTAATGCACAAATGCCTAGGTATTGACTTGTAAGCTAAATCAGTCATACTTAGTTTAAACAAAATTTATTAGTTCAGAAACAGTATAGCGCTAATACATAACATGAGTACAACAAGCAATGCCTATATGTGTACTCTGACATCGTTATGTGTGCAAGAATGGGCTGCAGCTGAACAAAATTGCATCAAGTAGATGAACAATAAGAAAAGATAACTGTAATTATTTAAAAAAGATTGTGAACATAAGAAAAGAAACAAGGGATAAACAACGACAACAAAGGGTAGATACACCATCGCAAAACAGGCTGTGACTTGCCTACAACACCAGAATGCCTATAACACCAGAGAACAACAGTGCCATATATAACAATTATAACACACTCAACACTTGAGCTTGCAGCTCTCTCTCTCTCCCGTCCATTGACTCTGCATAGACACCTGTCTGCATGTGTGGGGCAACATCCATGTATGACACACACCATGTCTGTGCACGCACGCAGGCGACGCGGGCAAGCGGGCACGCAAGCGCACACCCGCGCCTGCACACCCCACACGCCCGCACGCGCACACACACACACACACACACAGAGGCACACGCACGTGAGCTATGAATGAAAATGTTTAACACAAAGCATCAGTCAAAGTTATAATAGAAATGGGTCAGACTAACTTATACCTTTCAGACAGCAAGATAAATTGCCCTACAGCTGCAAGTATTGTATAATTATTGTGTATACTTCTATGACTTTTACCATAGAATAAAGTTGACACCTTATATTTTATATCACCGGGAAAGACATTTATCAGTCATACTTAAAATTAAATTTATCAGTACTTTCTGGATCCCTTAAATATATTTCAGGTATGTTTTACTGTAACTGGAAATATTACAGTCACATGTTGTGTTCGTGTGTGGAGGGAGGAGGGGGGTGGGGGCAGGGAGAAAGAGGCACTTTTATTAAGCTATTGTTAATGTTCATGAAAGTGCAGGTAGTAGGCCTCCGTCAGTTTCGTAAGACCATGGAGTTGCGCTCTAGGTGTTTCTACTCCAGAGCGCAAAGCCTGGGTCAGTCAGTATGGAGGGCAAGCTGTTACCCATGCAGCAGACACCCCCTCCCACCACTCCACGTCGCTGGAATGGTCCATTGGAAAGGCAGTCGCCGATACACATGGTTCCAGAGCCTTCGCAGGAGTTGCCAGAACGTTGCTGTATACAGCTCTTTTCCCATCAAATAGGTGGACACTTTCGACATCCCGGATGGCATCTAAACACGACACCTGTGTGCATGCTGTTGTTGGTTTTTTTTGGGTGTGTTTTGGTTTGTTTTGGTTTTTTACTTTGTCATCTGCTCCTACTGGCACACAATGGCCTACTCTTCCGAAAGGCAGAACGGTTTTTTAACGTGTGCGCAAGATGTTCTGCATGCGTTCGCACACGGGGCCTCGGTTTATAGTCTCATCCGAATGACTTCGATGTTTTTGTCAAACTGAGAAGAAAGGGCGAGACTGGGAATCGAGCCCACAACCTCACAGTTGACTTGTTTGCAGGCAGACGTCTTAACCATCCTGCCACCTTCCTTTCCTAAAAGCCCCCAAATAAGAGTAATCTATATAAGCCTGTGTATAATCTGCAAATTAAAAAACAAAACAACAATGGAAAGGAGAAAACACAATGGTAGATCTGATAGCTAGATATTGTGTCCCCCCTCTCTCTCTCTCTCTCTTTCTTTCTCCTCATGCCTTTTTTTGTTTGTTTGTCCAATTCAATAGGTTTTATCGTGGATGTTGTTTTTATTGCAGTTAGAGATGGGATTATAAGTGTTATTGTTTTGGTTTGATAATCCAGTTGGTTATGGGCTTTTGATTTTTGTATTATGTAGGGGTTTTATTTGTTTGTATAATTATTTCTTTATTATTTTTTTTTCTATTTGAATGAATGTGTTTTCCCCTTCCTCATTAATACTGCCCCCCCCCCCCCCCCCCTCAGTCCTTTCAATTGCTTTTGTTGTTATTGTTATGATGTTATCTCATGGTGATGAGTGATTATCATCATAATTATTGTATCTCTATTATAATTATCATTGATTTATTTGACTTATTTTGCTTGCTTGAAAGTTATTGTGTGAATATATTATATTTAAAAAGCGCTACTTGAAGAGTATGAGCGCATATGAGCACACGTTTGCGTGGGTGGAGGAGGAGAGGAGGGATGTCATTGCAGGCTATATTGTCAGTAATGACGCAATGAATGCCTAGTATTTTCTAACTTTTGTTCCTGTACCTTTTTATTATCTAAAGTATGAACATGAAAGAATGGATGATCTAGTAGGTGATGTAATTTGTTTGGTTGACGTTTTTATGATTTAAAAAAAAAACAAATATTATTTACCTAAGTGTGTGTGGTGGGTGTGTGTGTGTGGGTTGTGCGCGCGCGCGCGCCTACACGTGTGTGTGTGTGTGTGTGCGCGCGCGCGCGTCTGCGCGCGCGCGCGTGTGTGTGCTTACTGTTCTCAGTGGAAACTTGTTGTGAATCCAATAAAAAAAAAATCATGGTTTGCCGGGCAATAGATCTCTAACACGTTTACGTATGGTGAAAAAGCGTTAGAAGTTGTCAATAGTTTTAAATATTAGGAATTGACTTAAGTAAGAGTGGTAGTTTTGCAAAATGAAAATTTAAAAAAAATGCTTATGATAAGCTACTAAAGTTATGTTTAGTTTGATAAGGACTGTACGGCAAAAAGAACTACCTATACATGTGACACTTGATTTATTCGATAAAATTGTTGTACCTGTTTTGTTGTATGGATGTGAAATTTGGGGATATGAAAACCTAACAATACTTGACAAGTTTCAGTTAAGATTTTTAAAGTATATTATGGTTGAAAGCGTACAACGTCAACTTCGCTACCATATGGAGAAAGGGCAGATATCCTTTGTCTATTTTGGTCTCTGTTCGAATGGTTGTCTCTGGATGCAGCTGCTTGACGTCCAGTCTGAAAAGCTATCCTCAAATGTTTATCAGATGATGAAAGATTTACATGACAAATCCTTGATTCAATCATCATGGCTAAATAAGGTACAACATATTTTAGTACAAAGCAGATTTGACTGTTTGTGGGAGAGACAGTTTTGTTCAAGTATTCATTTTACAAGTTCACATATCAAAGCATTCTTAATAGAAAATTTTGTTAATGAATGGAGAACTGAGCTGTGGAGTAATAGTAGATGCCTTTATTATAAAAAAACAACAACAACCCTATAAGATCGATTTTGGTATGGAAAAATAATTTGTCTACGAGATGTATATGTTTATGCTCTTATGAAGTTTCGTTGTAGCTGTCACAAGCTTCCTATTGAGGTTGGACGTTTCCATAATATACCGAGGGAAGAAAGAATATGTTCAAAATGCAA
>CM054154.1:48230420-48298762 GCA_028751875.1 Rapana venosa
CCCCCCCACAGAACACTTATCCAAAAATACACAGTATTCACCAGCACAACAAAACAAACCAAAAACAGGGGGTATAAAAAAAAACGTTTTAACATAAATCAAAAAAACCAAGAAAGGCTGGGCCTAAAATTAAAATAGCTGATGCTCGATTTGATATGAGGGGCGTTGGGGACACAGTGAGGGCGATATGATAACACCTGGCATAAGGGTGGCAGGCACAAGGCATAGGTGCCCCGGGGGTTTTTCTAGTGCCTGTAGTGGAGGTATCAGGAAATGAGCAAAAATTTGATAGAGAGCATGAAAAAAAATTGTGTAAAAATTTCATTGAAATCACCAGTTATTTTAAAAGGAATGTTCCTTTCGTTTGAAAACTGGGTCAACCATCCCCGAAAGTTCTTGTTTTAGAATAAAAAAAAAAAAAATTTTAGTGAGGTACAAAAGAAACCCCTTTTCATAATGGAAATAATGTATTCATACAAATACAAAATTTAAGACAATTCAAAAAGTTTCAAAGTTAGGTCGTTTTCATATGGCAGGTCAGTATTCCCCTTTTTTTTCCCTGTGCAAATTGCATAACCCCGGTTTTAACATGGAAATTTTCTCCATTTTTTCAAGCAAACCCTCAAAAAAAAAAGTAATTGATAAATTTAACTAGTTGAGCTTTAAACTGAAAGAAGTTTTGTTGTCTTTTTCACTGTGTCTTGTACTTCAAACACGGCACGTTTTCCCCCTTTTTCGCTGCACTTAGTGCTGGAACTTGACCCCTGATGTGCTATTTTTAGCTCGGGGCGCGGACCTTTTTCCCCAGTTTGGGCCCATAAAAGTAGCGGGGCGTCTTTCCACTTTTTCAGGGGGAAAAGTGGCCACACGGATTTTAATTTCCCAACTTGAAGTGCTTTTTGGAAGTTTGTCATTTTCTTCAGTGCTACATTCAGGTGTATTCAGTGCATTTTTCCTTTGTTGTTGGGGAAAAACGAAATTTGAAAAAGTAAGCATTTTTGTTTTGGGCGTTAAAAACCAAAAAAACAGATAGAAAGGATGTTCTCACCAGATAGCCTTCTTTGTTTAGTATTGGGGTAATTTAGTGCTAGGACGAAATTTGATGAAATTTCCTCCTGAAAGTTTAAGTTTCATTTTGGGCAAAGTCGGTATGTAATGTTAATGTTTGTTTTTTTAAGCTGAATCAATTTTTTGTTTTTAGGAATGTTCATCAGTTTTGAAGGGCTCAAATTTGGGCAAAAACTTTTCTGTTTGCTGTCTGAATCAGCCTAGGGTTAGTGCCTGTGTGTGTTTAAAAGGATAGGCAGGCCCCGCCCCCCGCCCGCCGCAGGGGTTTTCCCCGGGCCCCCGCCCCCGAGCCGGGGGCCGCCCCCCCGGGGTTCTCTCGGCGGGCCCCCCCGGGAGGGGGAAGGGGAGGGGTGAAGAAATGAGAGGGGTTTTGGGGATAAAAAAGGTCAAAAGGGGGGCGCTAATTTCACTCTGCGAACCTTTGATGAGCCTGCGGTATAGGTGCGCGTCAAATTGGCACATCCCCCAAATTGAATTGCAAATTGTGGTTTTTCCCCAAATTTGCTCCCCAGTCTTCAAACCAAAACATTTTTTGTCATGGAACTTATTTACTTAAGAAAATTTGTTATTAAATTTTAAAAAACTTTTTTAATACTTTGGTCCAAATAAAATGACACAATTTTAAAAAATCTTGACTGTTCACTGGTCCCCGTAACCCCCAGGGTCGTAGGGGCCTGCATGGGACGAACGGTGGGCCAGCGGCTCCACTTGCGCGGGGCGTGGGGGTGCCGGGGGGGGGGGGGGGGGGGGGGGGGGGGGGGGGGGGGGGGGGGTGACACTAAAGTCTCCCCGTCCAACACGGATTCGTCGCCCACTTTCTCCTCTGTCTCCCCTGTTTCTCTTCCCCTCTTTTTTCCCTTGCGGATGGTCTTTGCAAGTCCCTTCGAGCATGTTACGTGCCCATACCACTGATTTTCCTTTTTTTCCCCGGGGTCAGAGGTCTTCAAATCCCGCACCTTTTGAGTGACATTTGGGGATTCATTTTGGTGACAGGGCCTTGTATGAATGCCAAGGACCTTCTGAGGCATCCATTTCTACTTTTTTGGATCCTCCTTTGTAGGTCTGCGTTCGGTCCATCCTCACATGCGAAAAGCATGTTGAGTGACACGCTTTAGAACTTTACCTTTGGGTTTTCCGAGAGGGATTTTTTCTTCCCCCTTTGGGTCTTCATCTTGCCATTGCCGCTGTTTGTGCCGCTCTTGCTGGGATTTGGGCTTCGACCCCCTCCCTTTTAGATGGCTCCAAGGTACTTGAAATGGTCAAACTGTCCCATTTTTTTCCGCTGAGAGGATCTTGTGGTTTTGGGCGGGGCACTGTTTACAGAGCTTTTTTTTCTCGGGGTGATTTCCATGCCGTATCGTGAGGAATTTCTCCAGTTCTTCCAGGGGGGCCATTTCCTCTTCTTTTCCCTCCAGACCGTCAATGTCACGGAAACCCTGGGGTTTGGTGATTTTTTCCCCCTCCAATGCTGACTGTGCCTGTTGGTTTTCCCAAGGCGTCAGTCATGATGCGTTCAAGGGAAAAATGTAAAAGTGTCGGCGACAGCAAAAACCCGTCGGCCCCCAAACTGGGGAGGGAAACCATTCCCTACCGTGCCCTGTACGATACTGCATGGTGGCCTTTGAGTAAGTTCCTTGATGGTTGGGAAACACTTCTGGCCATGTGAATTTTTTCATGGGGGCCCACAGAGCGCATGCCATACTCTAACGAAGGCCCTTTTTAAAATCAATGAAAACATGGAAGAGCTTTTTGAGCGCTGTATTTCTCACACAGAACCCCAGGGTTTAATATCGTTCTGTGGTGCTTTTTTTTGGGCGGAAACCCCTGCCTTCGGGGATGATCTCTTCTGCCTGTGGTTTCACCCTGTTCAGGATCACTTTCAGCATGACTTTACTGGCATGACTTATGAGGCTGATTGTCCTGTAGTTTTGGCACTGCTGGAGATTTCCTTTCTTGGGGAGAGTGATGATGAGTGATTGAGTCCATGGTGTAGGCCACTCTCCGGTCAGCCAGATCTTGTTGCAGATATTTGTAAGGATGTCTGTCACTGCTTCTCCCCCGTGTTGGATCAGCTCTGCTGGATGTTGTCGATTCCTGCTGATTTTCCTTTCTTCAGCGATCTAATTGCTACTTCTAATCTCTCGCGTAGAATTGGGAAGTTGTCTTTATTCGATGAGGCTTGGCTTGCAAGTACGCTGGGGTCGCCTAGCGTCTGATGATTGTAGAGTTCGGAACAGTATTCCGTCCATCTGCCAACAATTTCCTTCTTTTCTGTTAGGCAATTCCTCTTCTTTGTCCTGGATGTTACTGACTCTTGCCTGTTTCTGTTTGTGGAGCTCTTTCACAATCTGGTATGCTCTTCTGCTATTATTCTTTGTCAGGCTCTCTTCGATTTCTGTACATTGTTTCTCTATCCATTCCCCTTGGTCTTCCTCATGTCTCTCCTGATCTCTTGTTTTACTTCTCTGTACTCAACTGCTCCTGTAGTGTTCTTGCTCTTCTTCAGGTCTCGTCTTTTGTCACACATATTCAAGATTTCATCTGTGACCCATGGTTGTGTTTTTCGGTGATGTTTGCCAAGGAGTATGCATGCTGTCTCAGTCATCACTGTGTTAAAACTGGTGGTCATCGTTTCGGCATCTTCTTCAAGTGCCAGCAGTGGTGCGAATTTCTCTCCTATTGTTGCTTGGAAGGACTCGGCGATGGTGGGGTCCTTCAATCTGTCCAGGTTGAACTTGAGTCTGGTGTTCTTTGTCTTATTGATCTTCTTCAATCAGACTCTAAAGTTCAGGAGCACGAGGTCATGATCGCTGCCCATGTCTGCACCTGGGAATGTCCTCGTCTTGGCTCTGTTGATGCCAGATCGAAACCGGTTCTGTTAATGAAAATTAAATCACACACTATTTCCTATGCTACTATGAAAAAAGAAAAACGAATGAAGAAGAATCTAACATAATGAAAGACATATAGCAACGTGAAAAAGAAAGAGTAAAAATAAGGAAGATGTCAGGATTATAGAATCAAAGAAAGAACAGTTAAAAAATATCAGGAAAAAAAAGAATAGAGGGGGTGCTTTTAAGATCGAGAGCAAGAGGGATAGCTGAAGGAGAAAAAGTGACGAGTTATTTCTGTAATTTAGAAAAAAAGACATTTTGGGGAATAAAAAACATGGCTACACTAACAGATAGGCATGGTAAACGCTAAACACTCCAAAAAGATATTTTGCATGAAGTTAAAAGTTTTTATAACGGTTTAAATATAAACACTCAAACGTAGAGCAATTGTCAGGTAAATGGCCTGGTAAAAACGTAATTCCACAACTAGATGTTTGAAAAAGCAAATGATTTGGAAGGGTACATTAAGGTTACAAGAAGCAATTTTTGGCATTAAAAAAAAATATGAAAAACAAAAAAATTCCGGGAACAAGATGGGTTCACTGCTGAGTTAAGTGCTTTTGGGGTAAAATTGGTATTTTTGCAGTTAAAAGCATTAAATGCGGATATAAAAAGGGAGAACTAACTTGTGTTCAAAGGCAAGGCATATCACCTGCATACCTAGGAGACAAACCAAAACTTGGTAAAAAAACTGGAGACCGATATCTTTGTTGAATGTTGTGTATAAAATTGGATCATCATGCATAGCTAACTGATTGAAAAATGTATACCTAAATTTATGAATGAGATCAAACTGGTTTCAAAAGGGAAATTTAGATATATCGGTGACAATATACGACTTATTTTATGTTTCCCAATAGCTTACTTTGAAAAAATCATTTACCGGACTTTTGTTGAACATTGATTTTGAAAAAGCATTTGACTCAGTTAGTTGGGATTTCATGTTTAAAGTACTTGAGGCATTTGGTTTTCAAGATGGAGTTTGTAAAGGGATAGAAATTTTTAAGCAATAAACAAATCTTTTGTGGTATAGTCAATGGGCAAGCCTCTGAGTGGTTTGATATAGAACAGAAAGTAGACAAGGTGACCCACTGCTCCATACATATTTTGTCCTAGGCAGAAATACTGGCAATAATGATTTGTGAAAAATGAAGACACATGGGAAAAACTATGATAATATTGAACACAAGGTTCTCAGTATGCAGATGATACTGAAATTCTTTTAGCAGGTGACAAAAAATCGTTTGAAACTTGCACTGCAATGATAAGTTTTTTTGGGTTCTAATCGGGGTTAAACTGAATCATGAAAAACATTGTAATTTGGTTGGAGAAAAAAATAAAACCTCGCTTCTTTTTATAGGCCATTTAGGTAGGGAAGGGAATCCCCGACATTTAACATCCGGGTAATCGGGTTACAAATGACCTACAAAACTAGTACACTTAAAATTTCCTCAAAAAACTAAAAGAAGTGAAGCATTTTTTAAAAAAGCGGAAAAACAATTAACCCCAAATAGGCAATAGAAAATACTAAAGTCACTCTTTTTGTCAAAACTAATTCATTTTAGGGATGCTCTACCTAATCCCCGAAAATTTTTTTTTCATACTTGCAAAGCACCAAAAACTTTTTTGGAACAACAAAAGAGATAAAAAAAATGAAAAGTATCACTAAAAAGTATTAAAAAGGGTGGTCTGGGTTTTCCCAAATGAAAAATTGGCAAAAACTTTGAAACTAACATGGCTGAAAAAACCCAGACAAAAATCAAGGGGGCGGGCATTGCAATTACAACTTTCCACTGTTTAACAATTTACAAAAAAAGGACCAATATCTTTTTAAAATTTTTTGAAAAATCATTGCATTTTGGACAACGTTTTCGGGGCTTACAAAGAATTCTTTTACAAAGTTAACTATAGTAATTCTTGCGAACGTTAGCAAAACCAGTTTTTTTTCAAAAAAAAAAATACAGACAGGAAACAAGTGTTTTGCACAAACTATGGTTTGAAAATTGCAAGGAAACTTTTACTTGAAAATGGGCAATCTTATTCAATGAACAGTTTAACTTAAAAGTGTGAACATTGATTTTGTACTTTAACGGTTATAGATCACAATACAGAAATTAAGAAAAAAAAAGGTGCAAACAACAATATTTGCCAATATGTCTGCCGTCGAGGGAAGCGGAGCAGTGTACTGAAGGGGGCCAAACCCTTTTAGAGGAGCTCATTAAAATAATCATCACCCCCAAAAATTTATCTATGGGGGTAAAAATGAAAGTTGAACTATTGGAAAAAATTTGTTTTTTTTTGTATGTTCATAAAATTTTACTGTTAAAATGAAATAGCCCAACTTAGGAAAATTCACAGGGGCCCTTGGGGCCAATGTGACTGAAAAGATTTTGTGACTGACAGAAATTATGCAATTTTTGCAATACGCATAACAGTATTAACAGTTTTTTGGCATGCACAGTGTTCGATTTTTTCAGCACTTACTGAATGAAAAATGCCAGAATTGTTTAATCGAATTAACAAGTGTCTGGCTATACTCGGATGTACGAAATATAGTAATGAGAAAAATTTTTATTTATTCTGCTACTGGCCAAACAATACTCATCATTGTAAAATTTAATAGTAATAACCCGTAATTTTGTATTCATCAACAATTAAGAACAGAATCTTACTGAGGAATATATTTCTCGTAAGAATTTTACACGTAACAAGTTCATTATTAGATGGATTCCATATCAACCTCAGTTTGATAACAGTAGTCAAAACAGTCAGCATTTGTGAATATCAATGTTGTCTACAGTCCTTCCAGTGGAGGCCTTCTGTTGAAAAAAAAAAGACACCAGTACGAAATATGTAAAAACACGGACAAACCTGATTCTGTTTTAGTGCACAGAATGTATAGCAACCCATACATGTCATGCCTGTATTGAGCTTTGTGCCCATTTGGGACCTCTCGGTCAGTCTGTCTGCCTGTCAGGCTGTTCCTCTTCCTGTCTGCCTACCTGACAGTGTCTCTCTCTCTCTCTCTTTCTCCTCTCTCTCCCTCTCTCTCTCTCTCTCTCTCCCCTCTCTCTCTCTCGGGGGCTGTTTCCCCCTAGCAAGGTGTAAACATGATTAAAGATTCCCTCTCTTAAAAGACAAATTCCAGTGGTTCAAGACTTGTGGGGACCTGACACCTTGCAGTCGACATCATGCCTGCGGGCCCCTTGTCGTTTCGGTCAGTGTGTGGCAGTTTCTATGGACTTTTGGAGCCTTCATGCATAGACGAGTGTTTTAAGAAAATGTCAACATTCTACCGGACATTTGAGGGAAAAACTGGCAAGGCGTGTTACGGTAGGAAATGACCCTCTCGCTCTTGCCCCGGAATTTTGCTCCAAAGATGCGGTGATTGGGAGTTGAATCCTGGACCTGCACCTTCACTGGGCACCAAAGCGGACAACCTGCGTCAGACCAGACTGGGCTCCAGCAAGACACCTACTGATGCCAGGTCTCCTTCCTCACGGGCCTCTGCTGATTCTTCCATGTCTGAGATGATGGAATATCTCCACAAAATTGACTGTAAATTTGAAGGTAAATTTGATGGCATGCAAAAAGAAATGAAAAAGACAAATGAAACTCTTACTGGGTTGCGTGAAGATTTGTTGTTAATGAGGCAAGAAGTTAATGAACTTTAACGAGAAAACCAAAGTGAAACAATGTGATCATTCATGGCATACCATGTCAAGAAAATGAAACCAGGCAGGAGTGTGAGGGACTAGTACAGGACATGTTGACTGACACACTGGAACTGCCTCACAATATACAATTTGACCGACTGCACAGAATGAATGGCAAACCAGATTCACCCATAATTGGATGTTGTATTTTTTATAAGGAGAAGGAGAAACTACTCAGTGTCAGGCACAAGCTTAAAGGAATCAATGTTTTTATCAATGAAGACTTTTCCTCCAGAGTAAGGGAAATAAGAAAACAGCTTGTGCCTCACATGAAAGCAGCAAGAAAGGACCAAAAGAAGGTGTTGATGGTGTATGACCATCTAAATTATCGATGGTCAGAAATTCTATCTGGACCATCAAACAAATCTTAAGATGGCAACCTAGGTAGAGGGCTGGCCTAGCACAGAGACTGTAGCATCAACAACACATGAAAATGTCGTGGGACTGTTTTTGTTACAGAGGGAACCAAAAAAAGTCAGTCACCGCAGGCACCGCGTTTTAACAAACGCAACTCAAGCTCAGGTAGCGCAGTGCAAGGTGTGCATGGTTGCACAGGCCAGTGCTTTTTTAATGTTGATGTTCCCGCTAACCCTAAATATGGTGCATCTTGAAGTAGCAGAGAGGGAAATAAGGATGCTCTGTTTGTAAACAGTGTACAGGCACATGACGAACAGATTGAAGACTGTGCACAGAATGCTGCTGTTAATATTTGTGTTAACGCCGTGGATGTTGATGAATGCTTAAATAAAGTTGATGCTGAAATAAATGATGATGATGTAGATACTTTTGTTTGTGAAAATACTTTGAATACTGCTGAATGTCTTTTTTCCTTGTCAAATTCATTACCACTTAAGGCAATGTGTGGCACTAAATTTTACTTTTTACAATTGAAGAATCAAAATCTAGTTTTTGATGTTAACTTATAGTACTATGACTTCTAAGTTTAAAAATGTTATTTGTTTTATGTTAGTAAGCCATGTTGTCATGGAAACCAAGATAAACATCCGCCATATTGGATTTTTAGGAAATCATTTTTTACCTATAAAATCAAGTGATACATTAATAATTTTTGGCACATATGTACATCTATCTATCTATCTATGTACATAATGGATGTATTTACATTATTATAGAGAGACATTTTTCAAAACATTAATCCTTAATTTTTTTAATTTTTTTTCTTCAAAAATGGACATTTTATATACACGGTATTATGTAATCTCTTATAACAGAAAAAATACTCAATGTATGAACAAAAACTCTCTATAATAATGTTAGGAAGACAATAATGTGTAAGTGTGCCAAGTTTCATTAATTTCTGATAGACAGGTTTTGAGAATTTTTGATTCCAAAATGCATGCCATGCAAAAAACACAAAACTGAGAAAACAGAGGAAAAAGAACACAAACATGTTCAGACCAACATTTATTACTCACAGCCTTGTTGGAAGGCTTCGATACACACAGCAAACCTTTGAGCAACAAGAATACACAGTCAGAACACCCCTGTAGCAAAGGCAGGGCCACTTTCCAGCTCCATCAGCTCCTCCTACCTCTTCAGTTTAGCAGCTCACAGAGTGTCGCGCCTCTGGATCACACTGTCTGTCTGGTATCTGAGGCTGTTCTTCTCACTCTTCTGCTGTCTGGATGCCCCCAGCCTCTTCATGTGCACTCTTTTATCAAATCCAAAGCAACTGGCAGTGTCTTGGGTAGAATCAGGACCAAAATTGAACTCATGGATGATTGTCAAAGTGCAAAGAGAACTTGCCGGCATGATGTGAACTTGTCCTTGGAATGACAAATTCCATGAGACTATTCAAGCACTCCTTGAGTCTTGAAAGCACCACATCTTTGAAGCAGCTTCATATTTGTCAGTCTCTCATAGACAGGCATAAGGTAGATATGCTGCTTCTCACAGTTCAGGGGTGTTGTCAGCTCATTGAAGGTCTTGGCACCACCAGCTGACAGCAGCTCTGTGTATCACAGCTTGTCGCGTTCCATGGAGCACACTACAGGACTGCTTCAAATTCCATGTGTGCTCATAAAGTGGATCAAGATACAGATCTAGTTATAGTTTCTTATTTTAGCAGCTCTGTGTGTGTATTTTATTTTTTATTTATTTATTATTTTATTTTATATTCAGGATAATGGATGTGTGTTGTTGTTGTTGTCTTCAATTTAACGTCTGTTCACTCTTAGTGATATTAGATGAAATGTATGTGTGTGTGTGCATGCATGTGTGTGTGTTTAGGTATGCATGTGCAAGTATCAGTGTGTGTGGGTTACTGTTAGTGTGTACTAGCATGGAGAGTATGCTGAATATCTATAATGAAATTGTTCAAACAAGTCACTTGAAAAGCTGGCTTCCACTCCATTTGAACATATTCATTTCAGCCTGAATCCTTTTGTGAAAACTGTTCATTCATTCCAGCAGTTTTACCCAGTACTTCTGTCCATACACACAGTAATGTTGTTTCTTTTTTTGTCTTATTTGTATAATGACAGGTAGAAATAAAGAAAACTCACACACACACACACACACACACACACACACACACACACACACACACACACACACACACACACACACACACACACACACAAGAATTAAAACACACACACACACACTCTCTCTCTCTCACACACACACGCACGCACGCACGCACGCACGCACACACACCCACACACACACACTTTTTATAATTTAGATGCTACAGAAATATTTTTTTAAAAAACACCCCAACTTACCAGTAAAATACATTGGCCTTGAGTTTTCCACCCCCTCTCTCAGTCAGGAAACATTCTATGCCCTCTACAGCTTACTTACTGTGAAACACTACACACATGATTACACAGAATAGCTAGTCCACGTGGTTTCTTTTCCTCTGTTCTGACGCTAAAAGTGTGTTTACACTGGGAGTAACTTCAGCTCGTGACAGTTACCAGATGGCTCTGCACTGGCCGTTTCCAACTTTTTTTTCACACACTGCCTGATATGGTTCATGTTTGGGCCTAGTACGAGCTTTCTTAGACACCAAAACACCCTCTAGTCTAGTCAATCTTTGCAAAAAAAGTGCCGAGAAAGGAACTAATTGCAATAGTAATGATTTTATGATATTTGGATAGGAAAGTACCTAACTTTTAACATATCCAAAAAGTAGGACGATCTAAGTGTCGGAAGACCATTTTTTTAAAGATATGACGTCATCAAATTTCGATTTTATAAAAAAATTTTAACAGAATGTAATATGGTCTTGTGACATATCATTTGAAAGCTTTCAACGTACTGATTACGAATTTAATAATAGAATAACCATTAGACGTAATAGAAAGCAAAAATTAATGAAAATATGCCGCATAGTTTCCATATTTAGAGTTCCAAGCCCATTGCATGCTAAATCAAGTATATCTCAGGCATTTTACCTCCAACGTGGAGATGCCCAGGGCCTATCAGTATAAATAGCATCCCCACATTCTGGAAATTCTGTGATAGAAATTTCCTCTTTTTTATCTCTCTCTTTGTTTCTGCTTGTTCCTTTACTGCTTGTCACCTCCTTCTTGTATATTTTCTGCTTCTTGGTCCATTCTGCTGCCTTTTATTCCCAGAAAGACTTATAAAAGATAACAGTTTTCTTTATGCCGCCAGTAGATGCGCTGGACCTGACTTGTAAGGTGCTTAAGAGTAGCGTGACGCATTTTTACTCATATAACAGACAACAATGGTTGCTGCCTGAGCGTTGGAAGAAAAAGAAGAATGCATTTTACCAGGATTAAACCAAAGTTTCGACCACTGTACAATTCCCATGGCAGAGCAAAGTGGTAGTCTCTCCTTGAAGGTAAGAACTTCACAAGGAGTATAAGATAAAACAGTGCAGGTAGAGGCAAACAGCATCAGAGTTAGTTCAAATCACTGTGGCAAGTCACTTCAGTCCAGCATAATCAGAACATGGAAAGCTCAGTTCATCCAGCGCACTCTTGCTGGAATGAAGTAACACAGCAGAATCAATCAAGATCAGGTACACCTAGTTCTCATCCACTTCCTGAAGAGTGGGTGCATTGAGACAGCATTGCATTGTCCTAATGCCATTTGAAATTGGAGCCCATATCTTTTTCTGCAGTCCGTAGTAATGATAAGAAGAAGAAGAAGAAGATGATATGGAATTTATGTAGCACTGAATCTTGTAAAACAAACAAATCAAAGCGCATCGCAGGACCGTTATATTCTCTGGAGCAGGAGGGAGATCAGTCTTCCCTGAGACAAAGTGCAGTGTGGAGAATAGCCAGCTCCTATAAGTGCAGTGTGAAGAATAACTTGCTCCTATTAGTGCAGTGTGGAGAATAACCAGCTCCTATAAGTGCAGTGTGGAGAATAACCAGCTCCTATTAGTGCAGTGTGGAGAATAACCAGCTCCTATAAGTGCAGTGTGGAGAATAACCAGCTCCTATAAGTGCAGTGTGAAGAATAACCTGCTCCTATTAGTGCAGTGTGGAGAATAACCAGCTCCTATTAGTGCAGTGTGAAGAATAACCAGCTCCTATTAGTGCAGTGTGAAGAATAACCTGCTCCTATTAGTGCAGTGTGAAGAATAACCAGCTCCTATAAGTGCAGTGTGAAGAATAACCAGCTCCTATAAGTGCAGTGTGGAGAATAACCAGCTCCTATTAGTGCAGTGTGAAGAATAACCAGCTCCTATTAGTGAAGTGTGAAGAATAACCTGCTCCTATAAGTGCAGTGTGGAGAATAGGCAGCCCCTATTAGTGCAGTGTGGAGAATTGACAGCTCATATTCGTGCAGTGTGGAGAATAAGCAGCTCCTATTAGTGCAGTGTGAAGAATAGGCAGCTCCTATTAGTGCAGTGTGAAGAATAGGCAGCTCCTATTAGTGCAGTGTAGAGAATAGGCAGCTCCTATTAGTGCAGTGTGAAGAATAACCAGCTCCTATTAGTGCAGTGTGGAGAATAGGCAGCTCATATTTGTGGGGTCCATGTCTATAATGTAGAGAAATGTAAAGTTGCTCTGACCTGAATAGTTTCCATTGCACACAGCTTCCCTCATCCCTGACTATCCTGAAGGTGGGGCACAGGGAGGCCAGGACATTTTCTTTCCTCAGAAGATCCAGTTGCCTGTCTTTGTCATGCTTACCAAAACATGTAATATTTGGTATGCTAATGACAAAGTAGCTGCAGAATTTTCAAAATAGCCAACGGAACATTGTCTCTGCTGATAATGGTTTTTATGATGTACAGCCTTACAGTGTTTGGAGCCAGGGGTCCTGCTCCAATAATGCCCATACCATGGAAGGTACCAGTTTCTATCCAGTGTCCTGATCTGATGGATCTACATTGTCAGCAACAAACTGGATCCAGCTGTTGGGGTTCATGCCTACCAGGTCTGTTTCCTAGTCAGTAGCAGCACACATTTTCAAACAGACTGACCTCCTTGTATGAAGAACAAAACCCAAGCTTGTGGACACGTTCAACAAGGTTTTTGGAGCCAGTCTGCTGGGGTATGGCAACCCCAAGAGCAATCTGAAGAGGGGGGATGAGTACTGTTGGTCGTGCTGCCAGCTATAGTGCCTGACCAAGAGAAGCAATTGTCAAGTCAGGATCTGTTTTCCTTCCCAGCCATGTTCTGAGAAACAGATCCAAAGAAGATGGTAAAATTAATAATCCCAACTGTTTTAGGGGGGAAATCTCAATTGTTTGAGTTACTTGCTTCTGCAGAAAGATACTCTGTTGTTGATGTGTTGACGTTTCTGATATTTGATAGGACAGTTTTGTGTCTGAATCATTCTGATTTTTTTCTTTCTCTGCATCTTTCTCTCTGTTGGATTTTGCAAATTTCTCCAGGATCTTCTCTGCATTTGACCTTATTGTAATGACATTCTTTTTCCCTCTGATGCAGGTAATAATTGCTAAATCACCAAAGTGACTTCTAGTTTCTGCCACGTGTATTTCTCTGTGTATGGAGTGTCACTATGGAGATACTATTTCATCTTTTTGCACAAGTCCATGATTGTGATTTTTTTCATCATCATTCTCTTTGAAATAAGTCATGACATGTCTGAAAGCTTCATCATGAGCTGTGTCTACTGGTCTGCCTGCAGTTGCTGTGGTTTGTTCCTCTGAAGAACGGCGAATGCTAGAGGTTAGATTTCATAGTTGTGAAATGGACACTGCACTGCTTGTGATACACACATCTGCAGCATGAAGGTCACTGACAGCTTGGATTCTTTTGCACACTCTTTCCTGCCCATTGTTCTCTGGTCCATGCTTTAACCACTTTCTTGAATCTGCTGCTGGCAATTGCATGTCCGAATTTGATACACAGCTGTGTTTCGTTTCTTCCCGAAATCATTAATGGACTGACCACAAAAGAGACAAAAAGAGGAATTATTTAAACCTAGCTTGCTTGGATCAAAGAGCTGTGTTGTTTACACATTGAATATCTTGCTCTTCCCTCTGTCTCTACATTGTCATCCTTCAAACAGCATGCTTTTTTTAGACCTGCTATACCTTTCTCACTCTGCCTTACTTCATCTTGGCTATCAGTCAGCAGTCTTTCTCCACATAATAACCATACAGACATACCCATTCAGTCCTTTTATGTGGACAAGGAAAAAATGTGATCAGTTATTGGGAAAATTTTGCAAAATGGCAACTAAAATATTTAATCAGCACTTTTGTAGAGCAGGAGAAAAAACCACAAAAACATCACACCCCACCCTTAGCTTCAAGTTAAACTGAAAACAGTTGCAAGCCTTTTATTCAGAATTTTAAATACACCAGTAGGGTAAATAGGACTGGGCAGACATTTGGATCCAATGAATTCAGATCATCTGTACACACAGTCAGAGACAGGAAACCTACAGAGAATGAAACAGAATGAAAATACCTATATTTATTTATTTATTCACACACACACACACACACACACACACACACACACACACACACACACACACACACACACACACACACTTTTGCAGGGAGCACACAGATTTACTTTCCAAAAGCAGAGAGCACACAGATCTACTTCCCGCTTTACTGGATCAAAGATATATCAACAGAAAGGGGATATACCCCAGTGTGTATACACTCCCTTCCTAATTTCTATGGGAAGATTTCTCCAGTGCCTGTCCTATCCAGTGTTCTGTGGACAGATAAGGCCTCTGGCTATGTTTATGAAAGTTAAAAACACTTTGAAGTAAAACAACACAAGGCACCCAGAGAGCTTATTTTGGCAAAAGTGGTTTACCATACAAGAATCACTACCTTACTGTATTGTGTAGGAACTGGTCATGATGTGGACAGTTATTTTGATGTTGTCTGGTTTAATACGTACATCAGTGATGTAACGATCACATACCTCGTAAAAACAAGCAAGCAGGTACTTTTAGTGTGTGTTAAATTTCAAAAGATAAGTCATTTATGCTCATCTAAACCAGAATCAGTAGGTCAAGAGCATTTGCTGCCATGGCCCTTTCTGGGTCAAAAATGGGTGGAGCCTTACCAAATAAGGGAGGATGCCGCGGTGTGTGAGGCAGGCCAGCTATAGCAAACGATCAGTCTCAGAGTGCCAAATATTGTTTTTGAGCTTGTTTGTTTATTGATTTTCGGCAACTTCCGACACCTACTTTTTCCTACTTTTTTTGATATGTTGTTAGTGATATTTTTATCTACCTGTTGCACCAAGTTTGAAAACTATTGCATTAAGTTCCTTAGGAAATGCAAGGATTGACTAGCCTACTCAGTATGCGTCGAATGTTGACACCGAAGCAGACGAACTGATTTCAGTTTTTGAAGGATGTGCTGCTCGGTCAGACTCGGCACTTGATTCTCAGCAATTCGTCTGTTTCCTTCAATGCTGTGCATTGTCGAGTAAATGCAAGGTCTTTTTTCTCACCTCGGCTTGCATTTAGGAGCCATTCGAAATGTTTATTTTTTCAAACGAGTCATTTTTCTGCTTGAAGCGGAGGCAAAAGCACGATGTAAACAACGGCCATTTGCAATGACATAAGCGTCACGTGACCCGATACAGCTAACTGGCTAGCTTGTTTTTGAATCGCTCTCTATATATGGAAGTTGCTGTGGATATGCTAACCGTCGAAAATGACGTATAGTTCGTTGTGAATGAGTTTTAGCAGTGGAAGCTCTTCGGAATAGTGTAGGGGAGATAATCTAAATTCGTTTGGTGTGCGACACGCTGTAGTTTGTGAACGAAAAATGTCGGTTGCTAGGGCAAAAAGATCGGTATTTTCACGCATTTTTCGGAACAAATGAAAGCAAACTCGGTTGGGTTAGGTTAGTAAAACCTCTTTTATTGCAAAAATACACCATTTTAATGAAATTTAAGTATAGAATATGAATATAGACATATTTTAGAGTGTAAATTTTGAAAAATCTAAAAATAGCCAAATGACCCAAATTTACAAAATCACTCCCGCCATGCCAAAGACAGAGAATTTAGAATGCTGCACATCAAAGGGGAACCTTGTGTAAACGAGATTGAATTTTAATTCGATGTGATTGGAGTCTCTAGGGGAAAAGGAAAACTTGCAATTTTTTGCACTGGAATTGAAGGGCTTGCCCCCAAAAAAAATAGTGAAAAATTTTTTTTCCCTTTAGCCCCTTTGATTTTGTGTCCTTGCGAGACTTTTGTTGAGTCAGTTTTCAGTTTTTTAATGATTTAAATTTTTTTGAAGCCAGCTTTCGTTTTAAAAAGAAAGGGAAGGGTTTCGGGTGGTATTATATTTTGAAAAAGAAAGGCTTTTGCCAAGCATAGGAGAGATAGACAGGCAAGAAACGTTTTGTTTTTTTTTTAAAACAGAGCCCTGTTTTGTTTATCTAAAAATATTGTACACTGTGTTTATTTTCCCCCCGGGAAAATTTCACCTTACAACCCTTTTTTTTGACACCGATAATGGGTGGGGAAATTTGAGAACCCCTGATTGATGTATGATGGATCGGATATTTATGTATTTTAGCGGGGGTTTTGAACATTTTAAAATATCAATGTGTCTCAAGATGTGCTGATAAAGATGAATTTTTCACTTAAATTATAATGTAGTAGTATCAAAGGTGCTCAAAGTTTTAATTTGGAATAGTTAGGCAAAATGCTGTTAAATAGTGTACAACATTAGACATCTCCCGTGGAATTTAAGCTGTATTGACACAAAAAAAGAAGGAAGAAGATATTGTGGAAGCAAAAAAAGTAAAAAGAACATAGAATTTTTTGAAAAATTTAGTGGGATGAAGAGTATGCTAGTGTTTTTTCTCGCAAAACATGAATTGTGTTACAGACACTGCATCATGCATTATCCATCGAAAAAGACATAATTTGGGCCTAGAAATGTTCAAATTTTCTTTAAAAAGCAAGCGAACCATTGAAGAAAAAAGGGTTTAAAATAAATGATAAATGTAAAAATGAGATTGGTATGACCAAGAAGTACGAATTCTAAAAAGAGCTGCTAGAAAAAAATTTAAAAAAAATCGAAAAAACCCTTTAAAAGAGGAAGACGTAGTAAATACAACAAAGCCGAAAAGGTATAAATGCATAATTAAAAGCAAAAAGAAAGCATATAATGAAAAACTTTTAAAAAACTCTTTTTTTTTATTAAATAACAGCGAATTCTGGAAATGTGCCAAGAAATGGGAAGAAATCAATTGCAGCTAATAGTATTTTAGACTGAATGGTTTAAAACATTTTAGATATTGCTCGAGACCACACCAAGAATAGAATTATGCTAACGAAAGGAAGTTGAAAAAAATTCTGATGAACAGTCTTTTTTGATCGTCATCACAAGAAAAAAATCTTTTAAAAATAAAAAAATTAAAGAATAACAACCCGCGGGACAATGGGATAAAGGGAACTATTTAAGAACTCGGGTACTTTTGTGGATTTCTTCTTGAATTTTTCAATCATTTTTTGAAAAGGAATATTTCCCCATTTATGGCAGTTAATTATATTGCCGTTTTTTAAAAAAGGTTCGAAAATGACCCGGGGAAATATAGAGGCATTTCATTGTGTCGTTAGTAGTAAGTTAACAGTTCATAATTAAGGGTGGGTCAAGAAGGGTTTGAACAAAAAAAACATTACGGGTGTGAAATAAAGCAGGTTTTAAAGAAAGTTACCCTACATTTGCCATGTTTACCTTATGGCAGTAAAACAAAAACAGTTTCACTTTAAATCGAAATTTATGTGCTTTCATAGATTTTAAAAAAGCTTTCGACCTGTTCAAGAAATTTACTAGGGCCCAATTTTGCAAAATTCTGGAAAAAGGGTAAACTGTTTAGATGTTTTTAAAAGTATGATTGAAAATGAAAAAAGGCAAAGGAAAATGTGGGCTAACTTACTATTATACTTTTTTAAAAGAGGATTTTAAACGGGTGAGTCTGTAGCCCTGTCCTTTTTTCCTTTTTTGAAGGGCTAGCAAAGAAAAAAAAAAGGGGAAGTATGGGCAACTTTCACCCTGATTTTTAACAAAATTTGGCTCTTGTTTATATGAGATATAGCTTCGTAGTGAAACACCGATTACTGTCTTCAAAATCAGTTGAACAATCTTGTAGAATAGCAGCCCGCTTCAGCTTAAGGGAAAAAGAATAAAGCAATATTGTATCTTTTGAAAGGGGGGTTATCTTGCAGCAAGGGAAAGATGGTTGTTTTAAAAAGGGGGGAAATGACTATTGTAAACTGTTACAAGTACTTGGGGTAACATTTTCTAGCTTAGTTTTACTGCAGCTTGTGAAAATCTTTCCAGCAGAGCAAAAATGCTTTAATATTAATTTTAAGGAAAATGTATTTGATAAATAACAATTCTTTAAAAATCCTTCTGAAGACTTTTGACACACAGTGTGCCTATTACATTATATGGTGCTGAAATATGGGACAGATAAAGCTGCTTTTTGTATTGAGAGTGTTCATTTGTATGCACTTAAAAGGGTTTTGGGTATAACTGGAAAAACTCTGAATGATCTTGTTTAGGTAAAAACTGGTTGATACCCTTTTGGATTACTGCTCAAGTACTTTGTGTTAGTTACTGGCTTAAAATACTACTGATGGATACAAATAGACTGCCACTTAAAAGCGAATAAAATGTTGTTAAATCTTGATCAAATGGAAAACACATTTGGGGTGGCTAATATTTGTGAAGTATTGTGTCTGAATGGGTTTGGATTGTATGGCTGAATCAAGGTACGGATGTTAAGGGCTTTTTACGTGAATTTCGTCAGACTTATTGATTGTAGTATGGCAAAGCGGGGAAAAGTCACTCCACCAAAGTGAAAGATTTTCATTATATAGAACATTTAAAACATCTACAAAGTGTGAACTCTATTTGTCACTGGGTATTGATAAAACATATAAAGCGTTATTTAACGATGTTTAGATTTGGGATTACAGATATGGCACTACATTCTAACCATTATAAAAAGTATTTAAAAATAACAATTTGATATGTTCCCTTGTTCAAAGTGAAACGAAGACGAAGTTCATAATTTTGCTCTGCTGTCCAGCTATTTTTATCTCAGACAAAGATAAAATTCCGTCTAAATTTTATTCGAATCCATGTCTATTCCGAGCAATTTTGCTTATGTCAAGTCAAAATGAAGATTTACTCAAGAATTTGTGCATATACCTGTATAAAGTTTTCAGAAGACGTTCTGAGAGTGTTAGGAATGACTTATACTTGATCCATCTATAGTTTCTTTATAGTGAATAGTAAGTGATGTTTGTAAAATCCTTTTATGTACTATTTTGTGATGATTATGTTTTTGTGTTACTTGTGTGATGTTTATCTGTACCCCCATTCAGAAGGGGCTGTGGCCTATACTGAATAAACTTCGTTTTCAATTTTAATTTCTCTCTCTCTCTCCCTCTCTCTCTCTCTCTAAAATATGTTTGTATGTTTTGTATCCTTATAACTGTGCAATGTAAAAAATAAAAAAAACTGATAAGAAAAGTTTTTTAAAAAAGATTTAAAATACTCATTTTCAACTGGGTATGTATGTTTAGTACAATTTTAATGAGGTTCAAACTTGGACGATTTTAGAAATTGTCAAGGGCATCAGCGTACCCCATTTTTAAACAGCCATATCTCTGAAAGTATGAAAGATAGAGACTTCATTTTTGTTTTGCTTTTTAAGTTTGATCATTATCTTTATGATGATATAGGTTTTAAATACTAAAAGAAATAATCTAATTTTGGCTGCCAGTACATACAAGTAGTCTTGACTTGACTTTTTTGGCTCAGGCCACAAAAGCTTCATGGCTTACTGATGTAAGTCGATAACAAAGGCCTGGTTTAAAACTCTTCTTGTGCTTTAGCATGTTCCGCCATTATTTCTTTCAGCCATGACAAGCTCTTAGCACAACAACCAGAACTCTCTCCTCAAAGCAGATACAATCCTCTGAAGTCGGAGTATGGCTGCCTTTAAGGCGAGGTACATGAAAACAGTCCTGCACAGACTCCTCACTGAAGAGTGTGTACCTACTATCTCATGGTATATCCCTGGTGGGTTGTACCAAGTCAAAATGCATATTCTGAGTAAACATCTCTGGGCATTAAGCTGTTTTGATTCTAAGATTTCAAAATAAGGGGTCCAAGGGCCCCCTAAAATGAAAAAAAAGGGGGCATTGCCCCCCCCCCCCCCCCCCCCACCTACTAAAGGGGACAAGTAGTATTTGCTTACAGTACCTTCAAGGGGACGGGATAGCTCAGTGGTCGGAGCACTCGCTTTCCCCCAGCCAAGTTAAGCAGCGTCGAGCGTGGTTACCAGTTGGATGGGTGACCGTCTGCGCGCCTTGGCTTCAGTACAGTTCCCCCAGTTCACCCAGCTGTAAATGGGTACCTGCCCTCTTTAGGGTCAGGGAAGGTAAAGCAGCGAGGGAGAGGAGATGGACGCCGCCCTCAATATGCTGGCCCTAGAGAAGTGAGGTCTCTGATGCTTCGCTCCCCTACGACCTTATAGGTTATAGGACTCCTTTACCTCCTTTACCTTTACCTTCAGTACTCTTAGTTTCTGCAATTTTTTCAAGGAAGAGAAACAAATCAAACAGGCAGATACTAGACAGAAAGGATTAAATATTCACCTTAAGTGATTCAGTTAAACTGTAGTAAGGAATCGTGGCACAGGAGGGGGGGGGGGGAAGAGAGAGAGAGAGGGTGGGGGGGGTGGTCAACTTTGTATTTCAACAGAGTTGGGTAGCTAAATCTAGATGAGAAGAGAGGTAAAAGCCAATATCAAGGTTTTATTTCCTAGATAATGTAATGTAAGCATTCGACAAACTACGACACTCCGACTTGTTTGATATTCTGGCAGGGCTATACATCGACTGGAAAGATCTTCGAGTCCTCAGAAACATATATTGGGAACAGGAGGCAGCCATTAGAGTTGACAATGACATCAGTCAATATAGACCAATCTGCAGGGGTGTGAGGCAGGGCTGCGTGTTCTCACCTGATTTATTTAATGTATATAGTGAAATAATTCTACGAAATATTGAGAATCATGAGGGAATTAGTGTAGGTGGCCACAACATCAACAACCTCAGATATGCAGATGACACAGTCCTTATCACCGACTCTGAAGAAAAACTGCAAAAGATTTTAACAACAGTAACAGACGAAAGCGAAAAGAAAGGATTCAATGCAAAGAAGACAGAATGCATGGTGATCTCGAAAAAAGCTGTTATACCACAATGCAACATAGCCTGTAAAGGAGAGAGAATCAGACAAGTAAACACCATTAAATACCCCAGACGGCAAGTGTGACACAGAAATCAAGAAGAGAATCGGTCAATCTAAGGCAACTTTTAACAACATGAAATGCATTTTTACCAACAGTAAGATAAGCCTCAAGACAAAGATCCATGTTTTGAGAGCCTACGTATGGTCCATTCTTCTGTACGGATGTGAGTGCTGGACCCTAGCCAAGGACACAGAACAGCGACTAGAAGCAGTAGAGATGTGGTTCATCCGGAGAATCATGAAAATCTCATGGACAAAAAGAAAAACTAATGCAGAAGTAATGGAAAGGGCTGGGTACAAGAGATCCTTCTCAACACCATCAAGAAAGACAGCTCAAATTTTTCGGCCATATAATCAGGGCTGACAGACTAGAGAAACTGTTATGGAGTGGCAAAATCTGTGGAAACAAGAGCAGAGGAAGACAACGCACAAAATTCACAGACAGCTTAAACAAATTCGCAACGAATAAAGAGGGCACCAACAATGAGCTCATGAGAGGGACTGAGAACAGGGAAGAATGGAGAGCCATGATCGTTGATGTCTGCAGGACCAGACCGGACACTTGAAGAAGAGAATGTAATGTGAGAGAGAGGCCACATTCAGAGATAGGTCTAGATCTAAATGGTAAGTTATAGCCAATGTAAAAGTCTTGTTATTTTTCCCCTCCCCCCATTGATCATACATTGAAAGAGAAATGAAAGAGATAGATTTTTTTTGTATTTTCATATTCAGAGAGATAGATCTAGATTTAGATGACAGGTTAAAGCCAATGTCAACATCTTTGCCCCCTCCCCCCCTTTTTCTTTTCTTGCTTTCTTTTATTTTTAGATCATACAGAGAGAGGGAGGGAGGGAGGGAGAGAAGAGAGGGAGGGAGAGTGGGAGAGGGAGACAGAGGGAGAGAGAGGAAGAGAGAGAGAGGGGGGGAGAGAGGAGGGAGAGAAGAGAGGGAGGGAGGGATGGAGGGAGAGAAGAGAGGGAGGGAGGGAGGGAGAGAGGGAGGGAGAGGGGAGAGGAGAGGGAGAGAGAGAGAGCGAGAGAGAGTCTGTGTGTTGCCTAACTGATATAAGTTTTTCTGAAGATTTTCATCCTGGTGATGGGAAGAGTTTTTGTGTGATGCTTTAAGTGATGTTCTGTAATTAGGGCATCCTTCTTTGGTGAAGGCATTGATCTTTCCATGTTTGATACACAGCCCACAGCCTACTGCATGCCCATGATCACTGTTCTCAAGCCAGGGCTACTTGTCTGGCCAGATCTACCAGCTCTGAACCTGCTGGCCGCTGGTCTGCTATCTCCTCAATGAATCTCTGTCCCAATCACAACACTTGTTTCTGGAGTACAAGGCCTCTCAGAAGATGACGTAAACGAAGAGAAAACTGGAGCAGGAGAAGCCCGCTTTATTATGAAGATGGCTTGAAGGCGCGAATCAGAAAATCTTGCCAATCCTGGGGTAGCCTACTAACGTAATGACCGCCATGGTAACTCACAAGGACAAACTACAGCTTCTGTGATTGGTCAAAAGTGAGGGTGCTTACCCAATCAGAAGCATCAACAGAGAACTTCGGTGGAAGTAGTGCTTAATTTTAAAGAATATACAAATGGCAGTGGCGATGGCGCAATGTTTGTTCAAAAACGTGCTGTCCAGGATTTTTTTTGCGTCTGTTAGGGCGCATTGTCCATATCGTTTTGCGGCATTTTTTTTTTTAAAGTGAGAATCCCGCAAGGGCACACCCTAGAATCAACACTGAAGCTGGGGGAATGTGAAAGAACCGCTACAACCTGATCTGACATGCCATGCCATGCTAATCTGTACTGAGCAGACCCACCTTGTCAGACATCTTGTCCCCAAAGAGATGGTTTTTGTATGCCTTCCAACAGCTGATGTGGAACACGAACATACACCTCAGATAGCAAGACATCGACACCACACCCTGGGGGATAAAAGAAACAAAACAATGTCAAACAAATCTGACCTTGGGAAAAGAAAAACAACAAGAAAACATAATGCATGTCAACCAATTTTATCTTCTATGGTGGATCACCTGTATCAAAGAAACCTTTAAAAATCCATTCTCCCTCTTCTCTGCATTCCCTTATTGGGTAGGATGTGTAGCGCCAGATTCCCGTGCTTGTAACTCTGGTTTCTTCCTTGGCTAGAGCTCCAAGGTTCACCAATGGTGAGATTTTTGCATGGGTTTGTTGGTTTTTTGGGGTTTTTTATTATTATTTTTTTGGGGGGGGGGTGTCACCCCGGTTCCTCTGGCAAAAAATGGCCTTTTCTTCCAAAAGGGGAAACAGTTTTTTGCCCATGTGCGGGCCCCAAAATGTTCTGCATGCAAAAGCAAAACAGGGGCCCATTTTTGGGTTCATCTGAAGGACTTTGACATTAAAATTGGCCCCCCCCCCCCCACCCCCCCCCCCCCCCCCCCCCAAATTTCCCCCCCGGGCCCACTAACTTTTGGGCCCCCAAACTAAAAGTTTTGGAAAAGCTTATGACATAAGAAAAAAGGGCCAAAGTCCTCTTTAAAAACGTTTTTTAAATCTTTCAAATTTTACTGTTTTTCATTTTTTTTTGCAAAGAAGCCCTAGAAAACCGTTTTGTGAAAGCCCCCCAAAAAAAAATTTTAGGCGCCCTTATGGAGAGAAGTTAAGGGGAAATTTTGCAAGAACCCCCCAAAGGGAAAATTTTTTCCCCAAAATGTGAAAAACGTGAAGTAAGAAAAGAGCCTTTTCATCCCAAAAACCCAATTAGGGGGGTTCCAAATGGGAGGCATTTGCACAAAGAAGGGAAATTCTAAAAGGGAGGGGAAGCCCATTTAAAGACTTTTAAAACCCATCGGGGGTTACAAGTTTCCCAGCTTTTCCAGTTCTCACCACGCAATAAGACCAGTTAGAGCCCAAACCTTGAAGCTAAACAAAGAAAAGAAATTTTAAAAACCACCCCAAAAGGGGCCCCAAACCCGGGCGGGGTTTTTGATGGCAAAAACAACTGAAGCTTCCTTGCATGCGGAGAAAGGGGGTTTTAAAGGGGGCCCCCCATCATTTTTCCGGGAAAGCAGGGAAGAGAGGAAATTTCCCAAATGGACGGGCCCAAAATGGGGTTTGTGGTCCCAAATTTTTGGAAGAAGAAGGGCAGCAAGAGAGACTGCAGCACCTACAAAAGGCTTTTATTTTTTCCCCCACCCTTGTAGGGAAAAATGTAGCAAAACCGGGCCCAAACCGCAAAAAGACCAAAGCAGAAACACCTACTGAGCAACGCCCGGGGTTTGGGGCTTTCAAAAAGGAAAAGGGGGGTGCACAAAATGCCTTTTTCGCCCCCCTCCACAGCTGTTTTGAAAAGAGCCATCGAAAAACCAAGACCTGCATACCAGTATTCGTTGATCAAGAAAAAGCTTTCAAAACCGAGTAAACAGGCCCAACTCTGGAAGACCCCGTAAGCAAAAACGACGTGAAGGGGCAGTTGCTTGATAAATCAGAGCAATCTATGCCAACTTAATTTACCCCAAGCCCGAACAGCCAGGGGAAAACATCCCGAGGGTTTCCCGGTTACTTTCAGGGGTCGGCAAGGGCGTGTCCCTCTCCCCCCTTCTCTTCGTGATCTAGGGGGCCCGTTTTAAAAAGGAACCCCAACCCAGTTCTTGGGGCCCCTTTAAAACGAACTATTTTTGCTGACGCCCGGGGTCCCTGATGAATCAGAAAAAAAAAGCAGCTCTTCAAGATCACACAGCCCAACCAACACAAGCTGGGGAGGTTTTGACATGAAAAATCAGTATCCCCCAAAACGGGAAGTTATGCCGCACCCGAAACCCGGGAAACTGGACATAAACATAAAAGGCACCCACCTGAAACAGCCAAAGAATTTAAATCCTTTGGGCACCCCATTTTTTCGGGGCTAAAAAAGGAAATGGAAAATTGCCCCCAAAAAAAAAAGAGATAAGGAAAAACCCAAAAGAGGGGGGCCCAGAAAACCCCCCGAATCACTTTCAGTTTAACCCTTTAAAAACCTTGGGGAACCCCCTTCCCCCCAAAAAAAAACCCCCTTCCAGCCCCAAAAGAGAAAACCCAAAAGGGGCAAAATTTTCACAAACCCCGGCCCTACCTTTTTTAACATTCCAACCCAAAAAAGGTGGGGGGGGGCCCAAACCAAAAAAATTTGGCCAAGGAAAGGGGGGGGCATGTTAATAAAAAAGAAAAACCCGGGGGGCCCCCAACCCAAGGGCCGGGGGGGGGGGGGGAACGGGGGGGGGGCCGGGGGTAAGGGTCGGACAACAAAAAAAATTTCAATTATAAAACGGAAATCCAAAGGAACCAAGGGGTTTTTGGGCACCCAAGGGGGGGTGCCCCCCAACCGGGGCCCTCCCGGGCTACACAACCCCCCCCTTGGCTGGAAAGCCGGGTTCCCCGGAGCCGAGGGGGCACCGGGGGCCTTAAAAAAACGAGAAGGACCCTGCCCCATTTACACGTTCCCGTGCAACCATAAAGCTTTGCCCCGGACCCCGGAAATTTCCCGAAGGGCACCAGGGGGAAGATGGGAAAAAGAAAAAGAAAGAAAACTTTTACCTTTCCATCTTCCCCAAATGAAAGTTCCCCTTAGCAAAAATTGGCTCTCTTAAAGGGGGGGAAAAAAAATTGGGTTTAGCGGGGGTAACCGGAAAAAAAAGCCCAAAAAGGTTAACGTTTTAATCCTTTTTTTTCTTTGGGGGGGGGGTTCCCGGGGTTTTCCCCCCATAGGAAAAAGGAAGGCCCTTCGGGGTGCCAGGGGGGGGGGGGGGGGTTTTAACTTGGGGGAAACTTTGGGCAAAACCCGGGGGCCTCCACAAATTGGGGGGCTTTTTTAAAGATGGCTTCTCTCCTTTTCCCCTGGGGAAACAAAATTTGGTTGGGGTGTTTGGCAAAGCCTTTTTTCCCTTTCCCTTTTTTTCCCCGGGGGAAGGCCCGGGGCCCTTTTCTTTTCAAATTTTTTAAAAAGGAAACGCCTTTTAAACCTTTTTAAACAAAACACCACTGAAATGGCTGAACTGCGGGTTTTCCTTTTCGGGGGGGGTTTGGTGTTGTTTCTTTTTTTCTTTTACCACTTTAAGTTTTTTTTTCCCGAAATTTTTTTTTTAAAAAAAACCCCAAAAAAAAAGGAGGTTAAAAAAAGGGTTTTAATTAAGTTTTTAAATTTTTTTGGTGGTTTTCCCTTTGGGGGGGGTTGGAATTTGGGTGAAAAAATATGACATAAAAAAAAAGGCTAATAGAATGAAGGGTTAAAATTTTTTTGGGGTTTTTTTTTTGGGGTGGGGGGGGGTTTAAACAAGTTTTTTTTAAAAACCCCCCTTCTTAAAAATTTTCCCCAAGGGGGAAATTGGGGGGTCTTGCCCTCCACAAGGGCCTTTGTTGGCCTTAATCCTGGGGGGCCCCGGGGGAACAAAGTTTTTCCAATTTCTTTTTTGTCCCTTTGGGCCCAGGGGGGGGGGAAGGGGGTTCCCTATGTTGGGGGGGGGTTTCAAGCGGGGTTTGGGGGGAAAACCAAACCGCCAAGTTTTGGGGTTTCCCCTGGTTTCCCGGTTTTCCCGGGGTTTTCCCCTCTGGTTTTTCCAGGGGGAGGGCGGGGTTGGGGGGGGCGATGTTTCCCTTTTCCCCCGAGGGCAGATTTTCCCTATCCACCCCAAATCGTTTTTCCCTTGATGAGGGTTTTGTTTTTGTTTTCCGGGGTGCAACGGGGCAAAAATTTTCTGGGGGGAGATGGCTCGGGCCAAAAGACCCCGCAAGATTTTTTTGGAGATTCTTCATGTGAAAAATGGGGTTTTTTGGGGGTTTGGGGTAGGGGGGGGTCACCTCTCAGTCATCCTCCCACTTGAGGGGGCCTTACAAAAGGGGGGGGAAAAAGAAATTTACACAGCTGGGGGGGTTGGGGGTCTTAGTTTGGTCCTGGTGCGGGTCTGGGACGTTTTTTTCCCCCACACTTTGGGTTAAGTTTTTCTGTAAGCATTTTTTGCTTTGCAATAAGTTTTTCTTGATGGCGCCTCCCTCCCCGTTTTTAAATGGGCCTTCTTCAGGGGGTTGGTAAATTTTCCCTCCCATTCACTGGGGCCCGGGGGTTGGGGGGTTTCCGGGAACGTTCAGTGTAAATAAACCCTCTGGTTCTTTTTCCCTTGGACTTTTTTTCCGGGGGGGGCCCTACTTGCTGTGAAAAAGGGGTGCTTTTTTGGAATGTGTTTGGGGGGTTTTATGTGGAGGGCATTGCCAGATCGTCGCAAAATCTAGGTCTTAAGCGTTGAAAAGGGGGGGTCCATCTGATCCCCGTACGGGGTCGGGGGGTTTTTTGGGGTTTCTGTCTCATTAAAACCCAATAAAAATTTGCCCGGGTTTGGGAAGATAGTGCTGACATG
This sequence comes from Rapana venosa, assembly GCA_028751875.1. NCBI lineage: Eukaryota > Metazoa > Mollusca > Gastropoda > Neogastropoda > Muricidae > Rapana > Rapana venosa. The sequence continues at coordinate 48,258,218 of CM054154.1, forward strand.
GGGCACCCCCTTTGGGGTCTACGCCGGGTTTGTACATTTGAAATTTGGTTTTTGCTTTTTAACTCTGCAGGGAAAATTGTTTTTAGAACTCTTAATGATTTTGGAAAATCTCCTGGGGAAAATTCCCCTAGGCTGGGTTTGTGGCCAAAACACTTTTTCGATGAATGCTGTAAAAGGGTTTTTTCAAAATCTACAAATTTGATAAAACGCTGTTTTGGGCCATTCCAGGCACTGTTCGATATGTTGGCACGGGTTTGAAAAATCGGGGTCTTTTTGCTTTCCTTTTTGGTCGAAAACCTGCCGGGTTCCCTTTTTTGGGGGGGGGTTGGCCCCACTCCCTCTGAGAGGGGGGGTCCAAATGATGTCTTTGCCAGAATTTTGGCTGGGAACAGATAGAAAGAGTGTTTTCCTCTCCAGTTGTTAAAATTTTGTTCGGGCTCCTTTTTTTGGGATTTTCCCACAAAGGACCCCTTTCGGTCCAATTGTTGGTAGCTTTTTTTTCCTCCCTTATGCTCAAAGAGGGCTGTAAAAATTTTTAGATGCAAACACGGGGATCTCCCTTGAAAAGTTCGGTGTTGGGGGGGTTGCCCTGGCCGGGGGTTTTTTTCCATTTTTTGAGGAGCTGATTGCTGCTAAAATCTCTTCCTTTTTTTGGTGGTTTTGTTTTCACATTGAGACGCATCGGGATTTTTGTACATCTGCCTCTTCAGTTGGGGGGGGTCGTTGAGAACTTCACTGAAATTTTCCCTCCCCATCTTGATCTTTTTTCTGCTTCTGTGGGGAAGTATTTTTGGGCCCTTTTTTATCTAGGATTGGTGTTTTAAATATTTTCCCCCCGGAAATTGCCACTGACAGTCTTGGTGAAACTTAACACCTGTCCCTTTTTTCTCCCCTTTTTCGGCGGCCTCCTCTGTTTTCTTTTCAATTTTCATCCTGTAGGGGACGCTTGTTTTGTTTTGTTTATTTCTTTTCACAGTTTTGGGGGGCTTCTCGTACGGTTTTTGGGGGACCCCTCTCTTTTCCCTCTGCTTTGTCTCTAAGGGTTTTCTTTTTCAGTTCTACCTGGGTTTTCAATGGCCCTTTCCCCGGTTTCTGCTGTAATCCAAAACCCTTTTTTTTTCTCCGCTCTGTCCTAAGCAAAGTTTCCCCTGGCTTGTGTGTAGGCCCGTCCCCCGAAATTATTCCAAAATGGTGTTTATATTAGTCGTGGGGCCGGAGGGTGTGTAGTTTTTTAAATATCCAAACCCGTGCTTGGAACCTTTTTTTCAGGGGCGGGGGGGGGGGGGAAAGTCTTCTTTTAAACCTTTGGGGGTTGGGGAGCTTTTAATTTGGGGTTGGGGGGGGGGTTTGGGGGGGCCCCAGGATCCTTTTTTTTTTTTTCTTTTTTTTGGGGGCGGGAAATTTTTCCCCTCAAATTTTTTGGCTTTTCCCTTAATTTTTTTACTTTTTTTTGGGGCATGTAAAAATAAAATTGGTTTCCTTTTACGTTTTTCTAAGGAAAATTTAAAAAAAGGGGCCTTTTTAAGGGCCCCCAAATAAAAAAAAAAAAGGGGGCAAAGCCTCCCCCCCCCCCCCCCCCTTCATAAAAAAGGGGACAAGTAGTATTTGCTTATAGTACCCACTGTACTCCTAGTTTCTGCTATTTTTTCAATGAAGAGAAACAAAACAAAGATTTCATGATTTAATTCCTTTCACCCCTTTTGGGTATGGAGGATCACAAACAAATTGAACAGGAGAATAAACCTAACAGCAATATACCCAAAAATAACATGAATACTAGGGGCCTAACAGTAACTGAAAAGCAAGAGTTCATCACATAATGATAAGCAAACAGTATTAATGAATCAATACTATTTTTAAGTATATACATTTCTTTAAAAGAAATAATCTACACTTGTGAAAGACAATTGACATTTCAAGAAATACCTGCAAATCTTATGAATTTTGAGAGCGACAGGAGAACTTTTCGAGATTTGCATTTCATTAGCCTACAAACATTATAACTGGACATGGGTTGAAGAAAATGTCGGGGAATAAAATCTTTTCGTGAATGTTAGAAGTGGGGACATTCCATGATGAAATGAAATTCATCCCCTAAAACAGACATATTGCATTTTGAACATATTCTTTCTTCCCTTGGTATATTATGGAAATGTCCAACCTCAATAGGAAGCTTGTGACAGATACAATGAAACTTCATAAGAACGTAAACATACACATCTGGAAGACAAGTTATATATTTTTCCATACCAAAATCGATCTTATAGTTTTTTTTTATAATAAAGGCATCTACTATTACTCCACAACTCAGTTCTCCATTCATTAACAAAATTTTCTATTAAGAAGGCTGTGATATGTGAACTTGTAGAATGAATACTTGAACAAAACTGTCCCTCCCACAAACAGTCAAATCTGCTTTGTACTAAAATATGTTGTACCTTATTTAGCCATGATGATTGAATCAAGGATTTGTCATGTAAATCTTTCATCATCTGATAAACATTTGAGGATAGCTTTTCAGACTGGACGTCAAGCAGCTGCATCCAGAGACGAACCATTCGAACAGAGACCAAAATAGACAAAGGATATCTGCCCCTTTCTCCATATGGTAGCGAAGTTGACGTTGTACGCTTTCAACCATAATATACTTTAAAAATCTTAACTGAAACTTGTCAAGTATTGTTAGGTTTTCATATCCCCAAATTTCACATCCATACAACAAAACAGGTACAACAATTTTATCAAATAAATCAAGTGTCACATGTATAGGTAGTTATTTTTGCTGTGCAGTCCTTATCAAACTAAACATAACTTTAGTAGCTTTATCATAAGCTTTTTTTTTTTTTTTTGCATTTTGCAAAACTACCACTCTTACTAAAAGTATTCCTAAATATTTAAAACTATTAACAACTTCTAACACTTAAAACTATTAACAACTTCTAACGCTTATGTTACAAAAGTGAGAGGCTGTATGACCAGTGGCTTTCCCACTCATGGAATTCCACTTTACAGCTTAGTCTTTAGTGATCGACTATGACTCTCTGACTAGGAGGCTTGACTCGCACAGTCCTTATGTGCTGCAGCCCTGGGGGCTGGTTGGCCTTTGGAGAACATCTCCAACGCTGACTGTCCTTATGCCCACTTGGCTGAGAGAGTGGGGATGTACTGTGGGCAAGGCATCTCCACCATAATAAAATTTCTGCCCAGTTTCCAAAACAGCACCTGCCACCTCTGCTGTTTTGGAGGTCATCGTCGGACATGACGGACAAACATACATACATTGCGGCCGAAAACCATGATTTTTGTTCTCACCGGATTCACAACAAGTTTTCACTGAGAACAGTAAGCATATAAATTGTCTAAAGCATCTTTTAACCCCTTCTTTGTATTAGAGAATAAAATAGTATCATCAGCATAAAGCAAAATTAAAAGCTTGACATAGCTGGTTAGCAATGTTCCATTCGATGAAAATTGAATATTCAAAGTTGTCTGATATATAAGGCCTGCATCAGACCTGTTCTCCTGTATGGTTCGGAGACATGGGTTTTCACAAAAACTGTCAACAGTTTGTTGAAGAGCTGTGAAAACCGAATGCTACGCTACATGACAAAGATAAAATGGGAAGACAGGATCACGAATGAAGAACTATGGAGAATGTGCAAAGTTGATGATCTGAAGTCTGTAGCTAGTACCAATAGACTGCGCTGGTTTGGGCTCATTCAACTGAAAGCAGACCACCACATCATAAAAAGAGCAATAAACTTGGTAGTGGATGGAAAGAGACCAAAGGGAAGACCTAGCAAGACCTGGGCTGCCTGTATTGCAGATGATCTTAGAGAAAGGGGCATAAATAGGGAGGAAGCTCAAAACAGAGAGAGATGGAGAAGGCTCATCAATGTCAAACCTCCCTTGGGAGAAACATGACAAAAAAGGAAGAAGAAGAAAGACAAACAATTTCTATCTGTCAAATATTGTTCCAAATCATTCAGAAACATAGAAAACAAATCATGAGAAAGACTATCCCCTTGACGAACACCAGTAAAACTTTTGAAATATTCTGAACAGGCTCCATCTTTCATATATGTTCATGATGACTTTCAGTATTTTTCCGTTTACATTTTGTTTTGCCAGTTTATCCATAAGGCACTATTCCATACAGAATCAAGAGCCTTCTGATAATCAACAAAAAAACAGTATAACAGGGCTTTTTTACTTAGAAGAATATCCAAATGACATTTTAAAATGAAAAAAATTATCTGTAGTAAAGGGATACTTTCTGAAGCCTGCCTGATTTTCCAAAAGTATCTTATTTGTCTCAAAAAATTTTGACAACCTGATGTTTAATACAGAAGTGAAAAGTTTTCCAATACAACTCAACAAAGTTATACCTCTATAATTATCACACTCGTATTTGTCTCCTTTCCCCTTATAAATAAGTTTTATAAGGCCAACCATCCAAACATCTGGTATCTTTCCAGTATCCAAAACTCTAAAAGTAAACAGTTTGCAGTACAACGCTTTAAGCACTGATTTCCTATACTTGACATAATCATAATAAACATTATCTATACCTGCTGCCTTACCACTTTTCATTAAATCAAGGGCAGTTTCCACTTCTTGTTCGGTTATAGATCTGTTAAGATCATCTGAACTGAAATCTAGAAGGTATTCAAATGTACTAGTATCGTCTGTAAATTGAGGACTGACAGGATTTACACCATTTAATGTTTTTTAACCCTCTTGTCCCCGATCCGGCCGCAGCCGACACTAACGGAGGCTGCTGCTAGATTCCAATACGACCGCAGCCGACAGTTGGTGATGCCCACGTGGGCAGTACTTTTCCATCACACACAGATCTCGTGGTTTTCACACTATGTGTCTGAAAATTGGTGGGGCGATGCAGGGAGGGTGTCAGAGGATGCCAGTGATAAATTCAGACCACTAACATGCGTGTAGTGGGGAGGGAAGGAAGAAATAACAGCCAGCGACCTGAACGCTTTTCAATGGTGCAGCGTGGCGAAAAAAAATGGCGTTTTCTTTTGTAGCAGACGATTCATCTGATTAGCGAGACGATAAATTGAATGTTATTGTCTTGGAAGTAGAAACATTTGAACGAGAATTGTTAAGTGAGTCTGATATTAAACGATTACGAGGAAGAGGAGGAAGGAAATGCTGCAGTTAGGGAGAAGAGTGAGCCAGAAAATAACATGCTACAGGGCACATTCCTGACCTGTGCTACGCACACGGACTGTGGAGAAATTTGACCTCCCGGCTGGTCCACATGAAAGCGTGATGCCTTTTGACTGTTTTCTCATTATTACCACACTTTTGCTTTGAAACTGCAATGGCAGAAACGAACAGATATGCTGATAATGAAAATAGCAAGAAGGAAAATAAAACAGGTCTCTGTCTGCCAAGGTTCGACAGGTGAGAGCAATGGGTACACCCCACCCCCCCCCCCCCACACACACATCCATAATTTGTGCTTTTGTGATGTGATGTTACCCTGTGCCACCACTACGACTACTAGCTTGTGACAAAATTGTCTTAGGAGTAAAGTAAGTCAGATGGAGGTAGAAAACCTTCAAAGAATTCAAAATCTACAGGCAGTTTAGCTCTGTAGAATCCAACAACAAGAGGGTTAAAATGTTCAAAAAGAGTAGATAAACTAACTGGATAGTCATCAAAGGAGTGCACTTTCACTTCTTTCCCAAAATCTTTAGTATTGCTTTTTTTTCATTTTCTTTACATGTTGACACCATTTTTTCTTTGCTTTCCGACATACTTTTCTGATGGTATTTTTGTATCCTTTACTGGCTGTTTTCAGGGAAAAACGTGTAACAAACAAGTAGATACGTAGGCAGAAAGGATTAAAATAATATCCACCTTAAGTGTAGCACACTTGTAGTAAGCACTCCTGACATAGGAGGGAGAGAACTCTGAACTCTGAAATGTTTAATGTACTTCGGCCATGGGCCACAATACAAACAACAAAAATAAAGAGGGTGGGTGGTGGGGTGGGGTGACACTCATATCATAGTAACTGTTAACGTGTACAGATACAAACAGTTGTGTACAATAAGTGGATGGATGATGACAATGGTGGATCTGTGGTCTAGAGGTAACGCGCCTGTCTAGAAAGCGAAAAGTCCGGGTCTGAAGTGTGCGGCGGTTCGTACCCCGTTTGGACCGGAAATTTTTCCCCCATCCATTAGACCATGAGTGGTGGTCTGGGCGCTAGTCTTTCGGATGAGACGATAAACCGAGGTCCCGTGTGTTACACGTAATTATTTAGCGCACGTAAAAAAACCCACGGCAACAAGAGAGTTGTCCCTGGCAAAAATTCTTAGAAAAAAGCCACTCTGATAGGGAAACAAATACAGCTGCAGAAAAAAAAAAAAAAAAAGGGTGAAAGGGTGGCGCAGCGCTAAGTGGCGACACGTTCTCCCGCTCTCCCCGGGGAGAGCAGCCCGAATTTCACGGAGAGAAATCTACCGTGACTTAAAGTGGTATGAAATGAAATCTGAGCGCTTTGATTTGTTGCTTTACAAGATTCAGCGCTATATAAATTCCATACATTATTATTATTATTATTATAATAAGCATTATTATCATAATTGAGCCAGTTGTCATCTCCATCATCTCATCATAATGGCTGTTATAATGAAAATAACAAGAGAATTTTATATATATGCATGCACTCGCGCGCACGCGCGCGCGCGCACACACACACACACACACCCCCCCACACACACGCACGAACGCACGCACACACGCATGCGCATTTACACCCACCCACAAACAAACACTCAGACATACACTCGCGCACACACACACGCACGCACACACCCACACATACACACACCCTCACACACACACACGCACACACACACATACACACACTGCACGCACACACATATATAATCTTTGAGCATAGACTCGATACCTTGCTTCGGTTCTCACATGTGAAAACATTGTGCATTTCCTTCATATACCGTGGCCTTAAATGATAACCTTTTTCTTTTCCTTTTCTTTTTTTTAAAACTGTAACGGACATCAAACAATAGGCTTTTAACAAATAAGCATCTTTCAAACAGCAACACACCAAGATATCTTGCCAATATTATAAACAAAACCCATTCATGTTGAAAAGAAATTACAATACAATCAATGCTTTTTTCTTAGGTTAATGAATGGAAAATATACCTGGACAGTTTTATGCATTTCATTATCAGTTGTGACCTGTAGCAATCGGTGGATCGGGGTTCTAAGAAAGTCCTTCAGGAATTTGTCCCATAAATGGGAATATGTAGGGCAAACAAAAAGAAAATGCTGCTCATCTTCCCTTGCTGTCCTGCAAAATGGACAAGCTTTCTTCTGCATTAACCCTTTAGTCCCCGATCCGGCCGCAGCCGACAGTAACGGAGGCTGCCGCTAGATTCCAATCCGACCGCAGCCGACAGTTGGTGCTGCCCACGTGGGTAGTACTTTTCCATCACACACAGACCTCATGGTTTTCACACTGTGTGTCTGAAAATTGGTGGGGCGATGCAGGGAGGGTGTCAGAGGATGCCAGTGATAAATTCAGACCACTAACATGCGTGTAGTGGGGAGGGAAGGAAGAAATAACAGCCAGCGACCTGAACGCTTTTCAATGGTGCAGCGTGGCGAAAAAAAATCCCGTTTTCTTTAGTAGCAGACGATTCATCTGATTAGCGAGACGATAAATGGAATGTTATTGTCTTGGAAGTAGAAACATTTGAACGAGAATTGTTAAGTGAGTCCGATATTAAACGCTTACGAGGAAGAGGAGGAAGGAAATGCTGCAGTTAGGGAGAAGAGTGAGCCTGAAAATAATGGCTACAGGGCACATTCCTGACCTGTGCTACACACACGACTGTGGAGAAATTTGACCTCCTGGCCAGTCCGCGGCATAGACGCCTGAAAACGATGCCTTTTGACTGTTTTCTCATTATTACCACACTATTGCTTTGAAACTGCAATGGCAGAAACGAACAGATATGCCGATAATGAAAATAGCAAGAAGGAAAAGAAAATAGGTCTCCCGTCTGCCAAGGTTCGACAGGTGAGAGCAATGGGTACACCCCCCCCCCCACACACACACACACATCCATAATTTGTGCTTTTTGGGATGTGATGTGACCCTGTGCCACCACTATGACTACTTTAGAGACTACCAACATAAACATTTTGTAGAGTTACAGAAGTTCTGTGTTGTTTCAAATTTGTCACACCTGTGCTGTGACACTGGTGACAGTGTGACAGTCATGTACAATAATACACTTCTGTACATTTAAAACAAACTTTGTGGTAGCACACGCAGATATGAAGTACAGTATAAAGGTCACATGTTGATTGAATATGACTTGTTTTCAAAAGAAAAAATAGTTAACAAAACTTCTGTCTCCTCAAGACATACCATAAAACAACAGGTGCTATGGGGACATTGTGTGACACATCCTTGAAGTACTATTGCACATAACCATTGGTAAACACATCACGGGGTATCACTTCCTTATTCGCCCACTAACATGCTTGAACTATTGTCAAATCCATGCAGAATTGCCGTTTTTATCATTTTATACCATATTTTTACCTGTGATTGGTGACAAGGGTGACAATGACAAGACATCGGTGACCAGACACATAAACTTGTGCCTAATGCAAGTACAAAGACATACCTAGCTTGTGAAAAAATTTCAGCTTGATAACTTGTTATGGGACACACACAAATTTTCTTAGGGGGTAAAGTAAGTCAGATGGAGGTAGAAAACCTTCAAAGAATTCAAAATCTACAGGCAGTTTAGCTCCGTAGAATCCAACAACAAGAGGGTTAAACTACTGAAACGGTGTGCATTTGCATTCAATGGGAGGGCATTAAATCTTAATTGCGATATAGCAACCCTAAAACAATACGTATCAACATTGTAAATATATTTATCTTTTTCGAAGATTATTTTAAAGGACCGATAACATTCATACCTTTCACGATCTCTTATTGTGCCTGTCCATTCTTGAATGAAAAAAGTCAATGAGTCTTTTGTTTAAATAATTTCAAAAACATTTTAACATCACCCCTACCCCCTTGCTGTAACCAAACAAAATTAAATCCTGGTCTCAAAATAAAATTTCTCTTATTTGTGGACACCAGCAATAAATTTTCCATTTCTGTCCATTTCAAACAGCATTTGGGATGCTTTATATGGCAATCTTTCAGTACTCATATAGCATAATTTAAACCCAATATCTTAGAACAGAGACAAAAGAATTCACATATAGAGGTATCGTCCAAATCGCCAAAAACCATTCTATTTGGGGTTTTGACTGGGAAAACCTAGGAACCGTTGCATGCCATCATATGGACTTTTTCTACCTGATCTAATATTGATAGCCCCCATATTTCTGATGAATAGAGCAAGATAGGTGCATTTTTGCATCAAAAATTTTAAAAGAAAGTATTTGCAGTCATTTCTTTATATTTTTGGGAAAAGCTCTGTTTAATTTTTACAACTGCTTTTTTACCCTTAGTTACAAAAGTGCTTATTCCCCCCTTCATACTAATCATTGTTGTAAACTGAAACCCAAAAATAACGTAACTATTGACTACCTCTAGCTTTTTATCATTGAAATACCATTGTTCATGTCAACCTAAATATCCTCCCTTTCTGAATACCACTACTTTTGTTTTGTCAGTGTTTACATTTAGTTTCATTTCATTACAACAATTGTATAATATATTAAGCTGATTTTGCAGACCACCTGCAGTTGTTGACAATAAGACTACATCGTCAGCAAAAAGTAGGATAAACATTCCTTTTTACCTGGCAAAAGTTGGATTACCATGTTTCCCCCTAGCATCTATGTAGTTAGCTAACTGATTTTTATAGACAAGAATAATGTAGGGACAGTACACAACCTTGTCTGACCCCAACTGGCATTCAAGGAATTCTGGCAGTTCAACGATTTACACGCACACATGAAAGCAGCGAAGAGTACATAGATTTTCAAAGATCTAAAAACTTTCCGTTTACACCCTGGTTTTTCTACAAAATTTTGAAGTTTTTCATGATGGACCAGAATCGAATGCTTTTTTGAAATCTACAAAAGCAACGTATAACTTCTTACCTTTCTTTAGCATACATTTTGCACATTTGCATATAAATTATATATTTGATCAATCGTGGAGTAACCCCTACGGAAACCTGCCCGGCTCTCAAAATCATGTCATTATCTTCCAACCAGCTGTATAACCTTGCATTTAACACTGTGGGGTAACACTTTGATATTATACTCAGTAAGATACTCCTCTGTAATTGTCTGTTTTTTTCAGGGTCTCCTTTTTATATATTGGTATGATTATAGCTTTAGACCATTCCGATGATATTCACCTGAGGTAAAGACAGCATTAAAAAGTTTTACCAGGAACCCTAACACACTTTTACCCCCATTTTTTAACATTTCACCTGACACCCTCATCCTCCCACTGCTTTTCTTAACTTGAGTCTTGCAATTGCTGAACTAACCTCTTCTTCAAATATCTCTGTTCAAAAATGATATACATCATTCCCAAAATATCAACATTGATATAGCTTTCAACAGTTTCCCTGGGTTATGGGAAAAAACTTCTTTAAAATAGTTAAACCAATAAACATTGCTAATGTTGTTGTAAATTATTTCCCGATTGCCATAACCCATCCTTTTAACTTCTTTTCCAAAAATGACAAGAATGGTAATGTTTCTGCTAAAAGTTCTGGGTTTTTTTTTCCTGTAGCTTTGTTTTTTTTGCTTTCAATAAATGTTTTATACTCTTTTCTTTTTTCCACGTAAATCAACCTGTCTTCATTTTTTGGTCACTCTAAAGCGATTAATTTTGATCTACTTTTTTTTTTTGCGATTTCACATTCCCCTTTTCGAACCATTCAGACTAGGTCTTGTGCATGGGTTACTTTTCTAGACATGCAAGTGCCTGCCTCTTTTAAGCATTTAACAAAGATTTCCAGAGTAGTTTCTTTTTTTCCAAAGCATTTGTGGCCACTGTAAGTTTTTCTTGAATGTCTTTGCTATTTAGTGTATTTACAAAGTCATTTTTCTTGGCTTCATCCCACACTACTTTCTGGCAGATAGTTTTGGTCGATTTCTGTTGTAGTGTTCTTTCTGTACTGCTGCTATTAGTTTCCATCTCCATACAAAGTGGCAGATGGTCAGATTCTGTTACGTTTTCAACCAGCAAAGATAGAATTCTGACGGAACTCATTAAACCCAGAGATGCAATGAAATAGTCTATCACACTCGAGCCTGAAGGTGCTATAAATGTATAGCTATCATCAAAGCCTGGGTCACAGAGACCATTTAATATGACACGCCGCTCATTCCAATCTCCCCGCCACAGCCATACCTAGATTCGTTATGTCTCCTCCCCAGGGTCGGAAGTCCACAGGGAGCCATCACTATCAGGCCGCCGTAGGGCCACCAGCAAGAAGGGCCCTGCACTGCTGCTGGGTCACTTTGGTGGTGTTCAGTGGTGCCTGTTCTGAGCTAACATAGGCAGGACATCACTTACAAAGCCCCCTACGAATGACAGTATTAGCTCAGTCGTGGGGCCAGACTGAGTGAGTTGCCCACCCGAGGTGGCAACCACCACAATGTCCCTCCAACGGCTGTCCCCCTTGAACCTCCAACCCCAAAGGCTTTAACACAAGCTCACCGATTGACCGATTCTCTTCTTGATTTCTGTGTCACACTCGCCGTCCGGGGTGATAGTACAACCAAGGTATTTAAAGGTGTTTACTTGTCTGATTCTCTCTCCTTTACAGGCTATATTGCATTGTGGTATAACAGCTTTTTTCGAGATCACCATGCATTCTGTCTTCTTTGCACTGAGCTGTAATCCTTTCTTTTCGCTTTCGTCTGTTACTGTTGTTAAAATCTTTTGCAGTTTTTCTTCAGAGTCGGCGATAAGGACTGTGTCATCTGCATATCTCAGGTTGTTGATGTTGTAGCCACCTACACTAATTCCCTCATGATTCTCAATATTTCATAGAATTATTTCACTATATACATTAAATAAATCAGGCGAGAACACGCAGCCCTGCCTCACACCCCTGCAGATTGGTCTATATTGACTGATGTCATTGTCAACTCTAATGGCTGCCTCCTGTTCCCAATATATGTTTCTGAGGACTCGAAGATCTTTCCCGTCGATGTATAGCCCTGCCAGAATATCAAACAAGTCGGAGTGTCGTACTTTGTCCAACGCTTTTGAGTAGTCAATGAAGCAGAGGTACAGGTCTTTCTGGACCTCAATGGATCTTTCCATGAGAGTTTTCAATGCGAAGATTGCATTTCTGGTGCCTTTGTCTGCCATGAATCCAAATTGCGTTTCTGATATTTCTGGGAGTATTTTATTTCTCATTCTCTTCATGAGTATTCGTAAAAGAACTTTGGTGAGGTGACTCATCAGGCTGATTGTACGATGTTGGTCACATTCAGCTGTACCCAGTTTTTTAGGGATCGCAATGTAGATGGACTTCTTCATATCTGTCGGAATCTCTCCTGTGTCATATATATTGTTTAGTAGTTTTGTGACTGCCTTAATTCCCACTTCATCCAGGGCTGTTATCAATTCAGATGGGATATCATCAGGTCCTGGCGCCTTACCACTTTTCATCTTGCTGAGTGCATGTCTCACTTCGTCTTCCATGATTATGTGGCCATCTTCGTTGCTAATAGGAGGAGGTGGACCTCTGTCGTCGTGGTATAACTCTTCGATGTATTCTGACCACCTGTTAAGAATATCTTCTTTTTCCATGAGTATATCTCCATCTCTCAACTTTATACAACCTGTTTTTGCAGATGATTTCTTCCCTGTCACATCTTTTATTTTTTCATGCATAAGTTTGCTATCAAAATTTGCATTCATTTCAATTTCCCTTTCACTGCATATTGATCCATTCTTCCTTGGCTTCATTACATTTTTTCTTAACCAGTTTGTCGAGTTCTTTATACTTCTTTTCATCTACTTTTGCCTTTCTCCTGTTTTCCATTAGGTTTAAAATCTCGGAGCTCATCCACTTCTTATGTTCCTTTCTATTTATGACTGGTATATATTCTCATACGCCCCTACATCAGACTGCACAGATGAAGCCATAGAAGAATTTTATGACCAGCTACAAGAGGTTCTGAATCAAACTCCCAAGAAAGACATCCTCGTTGTGCAAGGTGACTGGAACGCCAAGGTAGGAGAAGATGCATGGAAAGATTGGGAGGGCGTTTGTGGGCCACATTGTAATAACCAATCAAATGAAAGAGGTTTGAGACTCCTGGAGTTTGCCAGTAACAACCACCTCCAGCTAGTGAATACACTTGGCCCACACAAGAAATCCAGAAAATGGACATGGCATAGCCCAAATGGAGAACACCACAACCAAATAGATTACATCATGGTGAAAAGACGGTTTCAGTCTAGCGTTAACATCGCACAGACACAAAGTTTTCCAGGAGCAGACATAGGGAGTGATCATGATCTTGTGATGATGACTTTCCAACTACGTCTAAAGAAAATCCACAAGCGGAACAACATCAGGATCAAATTTGACCTCGAGAAGCTGAAGGACCCAGAGGTAGTAGAAATTTTTCAAGCAAGGATAGGTGGAAAGTTTGCAGCACTCACTGTGATAGACTCAGACATAGATACACTGATGAATAGTTTCAATACAGCAGTGACTGAAACAGCAAGCAAGCTTCTTGGCAAACACCGACCAGTCAAAAAACCAAGGGTCACACCTAACATCCTACAACTATGCGACAAGCGCAGAGAGTTGAAGAAAAAGAAAACTGAAACAAAAGAAAGAGCAGAACAATATAGGGCAGTCAACAAAAGAATCAGGAAGTCCATGACGGAGGCAAAAGAGAAATGGATCGGTGAACAGTGCCAAGACATTGAAGAGAACATCAAGAAAAACAATAACAAGAAAGCATATCAGCTGGTGAAAGACCTGACTAGCACAAAACAGGGAAAAGGTTTAACAATCCAAGACAAAAATGGGAAGTGTCTCACTGACGACCAGGATATTCTGAACAGATGGACAGAATACTGCTCCGACCTGTATAACTATAGAACCGCAGGAGATCCAGAAGTCCTTAATGTGCCCACAAGCAAAGACAGACAGTCACCCTATCCTCCGAGAAGAAGTGGAAACAGCAGTCAGATCGCTGAAAAAGGGAAAGTCAGCAGGGGCTGACAACATTCCAGTTGAGTTGGTTCAAGCTGGAGGGGAAGCCATGATCAGCGCCCTACTAAGAATCTGCAACAAGATCTGGCAGACGGGAAAAATGGCCAACACCATGGACACAGTCACTCATCATCACCCTCCCAAAAAAGGAAATCTACAACAATGCCATAATTACCGCACAATCAGCCTCATATGCCACCCAAGCAAGGTCATGCTGCAGATAATATTGAATAGACTGAAGCCACAAGCAGAGACCATCATTGCTGAGGAACAAGCAGGTTTCAGAGCAGGGGGGCAGCACAACAGAACAGATATTCAACCTCAGAATACTATGTGAGCGGTACCTTCAACATCAACTAGACCTTTACCACGTATTTATCGATTTTAAGAAGGCATTTGACAGGGTGTGGCATGCAGCTTTGTGGGCAACCATGAATTTGTACAGCATCAATGCAAAACCTGATCAGAGTCATCAAACAGCTGTACAGCGAGGCCACCAGTGCAGTGTACTACAACAACAACATTGGACAATGGTTTCGAACAACAGTTGGAGTAAGGCAGGGTCTGTCTACTCTTACCCACTCTTTTCAACATCTTCCTTGAGAGAATCATGGCTGATGCACTGGAACATCATGAAGGATCAGTCAGCATTGGTGCAGAACGATCACAAACCTCCGCTTCGCAGATGACATTGATGGAATAGCAGGATCAGAAAAAGAGCTTGCCAGCCTAACAGAACACTTGAATAAGGCCTCCAAAACATATGGCATGGAAATCAGTGCAGAGAAGACCAAACTGATGACTAATAACACCAACGGCATTAGCACTGATAT
Organism: Rapana venosa; assembly: GCA_028751875.1. Lineage (NCBI taxonomy): Eukaryota > Metazoa > Mollusca > Gastropoda > Neogastropoda > Muricidae > Rapana > Rapana venosa. The sequence goes on from CM054154.1 coordinate 48,273,303, forward strand.
CAGGGTTAATGACCAGAAGCTGGAAACAGTTCAAAGCTTCAAGTACCTGGGAGCCATTGTATCAGACCAGGGATCCAAGCCAGAAGTAGTATGCAGGACTGCACAGACAATAACAGCTTTTTCAAAACTAAAGACCATCTGGAGAGATAAAAAATATCTCACTTATCTCCAAGATCAGACTAATGTGCTCCCTTGTCATATCCATATTTCTGTATGCCTGTGAATCATGGACCCTGACTGCAGATTTGGAGAGAAGAGTACAGGCGGTGGAGATGAGATGCTTTCGGAGACTCCTTGGCATCTCCTACAAAGACCACATAAGCAACGAAAGCGTGCATAACAGAATCCAGCAAACCATTGGACCCTATGAGAACCTTACTTAAATGGTTTGGGCATGTCACAAGATCCAAAGGACTTGCAAAGACAGTTTTACAAGGCACTGTCCAAGGAGGAAGAAGAAGAGGCAGACCAAGGAAGAGCTGGGAGGATAACATCAGCGAATGGACAGGCCTAGAACTCAACAAAACCCTGAGAAAGGCAGAACAGAGAGAGGAATGGAGGGAACTGGTTGTTGAGTCTTTGAGGGTGCCCCCATGGTCGTCAGACTACGGGACAGATAGATAGATAGATAGATAGATAGATAGATAGATAGATAGATAGATAGATAGATAGATAGATATATTCTTTTGCTGCCTCGCTGATGCTATCTTTCATCATCTGCCATTTTTCCTCTGTAGTGGTGAGTTGATCTAGGCCATCAAATTTGTTTCCAACTTTGATCTTGTATTTTTCTTTGATTTCTTCGTCAGTTTGTAGCATGTTCATTTGCAGTTTTGATGTTCTTTTTGCTTTTGACAACTTTTTCAATTTTAGTCGCATTGTCCCGATAACTGGGACATGATCACTTCCACAGTCTGCACCTGGCATGGACTTACAAGATGTTATAGAGTTACGGAAGCGTTCTTGAATCAGGATGTAATCTATTTGATTCCTGGTTCTGTCGCCAGGGCTTTTCCATGTCCAGCATCTTCTTGGATGGTTTTCAAACTATGTGTTCATGACAGCCAGCTTTTGTTCCTTGCACCATTCCGTGAGCCGCTCTCCTCTTTCGTTTCTCACTCCGATTCCAAATGGGCCAACTGTGGTTTCATCTTTCCCTTTTCCTACCTTTGAATTGAGGTCACCCATTATTATTCTGATATCTTGAGACTTCAGTTGCTTCATTGCCTTTTCGATATTTTCATAAAACTCCTCAATTTCTGCGTCATCTTTATCAGCTGTTGGTGCATATACTTGTACTATTCCAATGTCGAAAGGTGTGCCCTTAAGTTTTACTATCAGGACTCTGTCATTTACAGTCCAGAAACCTTTGATGGTCTTTGAGGTTTCTTGATCTAGAATCATGCCAACTCTTTTCTGGTGTTGATCTCCTCCTGAGTAAAGAATAGTGTAGTTGTCGGATGTTATGCAGCATGCTCCTTTCCATCTCACTTCTGAAAGTCTTAGTATATTGAGGTTCATTCTTTCCATTTCTTGTTTGAGATTTTCCAATTTTCCTTTTTGTAGCATAGTCCGTACGTTCCATGTACCCATTCTGAGAGGTTTTCTGATGCAGACAGTCGCTGGATGACGATCGAGGGTTACCTGTCGCACATAATCCACCCTACCGAACGAGGAACTTCCGGATAAACTGGAAGCCCCCTTCACGCTGTTATCTGTATTCTGTTTCTTTCTGGTTACCATGACATTCTTTGCAGAAGTATACCTATAGTAGGCTGCAATTACTTTCTATAGGAGCAGCGCTCGTACTGAACGGATTGTCTTAGCCATTGTACTCATATAGTATCATCTGCCTAACACATTGAAGTGCTGACCAGTTCTCAAAAACTATTCGGCTGCTCAACACATCATCCGTCACCTGCCTTCCATGACTTCACGTAACCCTGATCGGGAGGCTAAGTGGGTACCCGATCTTGCCCAAGGATCTCCCACAGGCTAGCGGAGGGAAGGAGGCACCTTACTTCTCCTGTTGGTGAAATAATTTCACCCCGCCACCCACTCTACGCTTACTATCATAATATATCCCAGTGTCAACCGGGCCCGAGAGATACAGACACCTGCAGTGTTGGTCAGGTAATTTGAGCAACACTCGCGTCCATTAAGTGGATGAAGCTGGACTGTGTGGTCCCAGTCTTCCCACTGAGCCCACAGCACACTCACTCTGGGTAGGAGCCGGCCAGAGTCCGAAAAATCCCTATGACTTATGGGAATCGAACCCGCGACCTTCCAGTCCGTAACCCAAGGCGCTAACCACTGCGCCATGGCGGCTGGTTTTGTAAGAACTACTAATTGTAACATGATGTATGTGTAAGAGTACGATGGATGAATGAAAGCGCTTTGATTTGTTTTTGCAAGATATAGCGCTATATAAATTCCATTTATTCTTATTATTTATTTTATTTTTTTAATTATTATTATTATTATCAAGATCTCTCTGAATGTGGAAATAACAAATTTGATGCCTCTCTCTCATTGTAAATTGCGGGGTGATCTAGATCTACCTCTCTGAATGTGGAAATAAAATTCTCATATCTCTCTCTCTTTCTCTCACACACACAATCTACCACGACGGAGAGGGGGGGGGGGGGGGGGGGGGGGGGGATTTTTATATTGGCTTTCATATCTCTCTCTCCCTCCCTCCTCTCTCTCTCTCTGCCTCAGTGTACTATCTTAGGAAAAGACTTAGATATTGGGTTTCACCTCTCTTCTCATCTAGATCTATTTCTCCAACTTTGGAAATACAAATCTGACTTTGACCTCTCTCTCTCTCCCTCCCCTCTTCTCTCTCTCTCCCCTCTCTCTCTCTCTCCCTCCTATGGAGAACCACAGCCCATCATCGTCCACTTCTGCAGATGGTCAGACAAGATGGCCATATTGGGAGATCGGGAGCTTCGAGATGACCTAAGAGAGAGTGGCATCAAAGTATCCTCTGACCTAACTGTACACCAGCGAGAAACTGTAGACTGGCATTGGGGTCAGGGACAAATTGCCTTCTATCGCCACGACAAGCTGCATGTCAGAGATAAGCAGCCATCTCCAACATTCCATGATGGAAGAAGACACTTCAGCAAACCACCTCATACCCAAGAAAAACACAGGCCCCGAGTCCAAGATGGCAGACAAACCAGAGTCACTGGAAAAACAGATGCAGTTTCTTTGAACAGCGGCCAGTATGAGAAGTGGAAGACACAACAAGGCAGGTTGTACTCGCGCCACCAAGAGGAGTTTAGACATGACAACCATCCCAGGGTCATGTCTGGGGCAATCCCAAAGGAGCGTGTCACCACAGCCACATCAGGGTGTCCAGGCAGTAAACAGAGGTCAGCCTGCTAGCTTCCACTACAGTGGCAGGAGGGACAACGTGCAAAGAGTGCAGAGAAACCCTGCTGACCAAGCAAAGAGAATAGAGGAAGGTGGTACTCCAGTCAGCCCAGGACCATACTCCTACAGTGAAGCAGCAAAGAAAGGAAGAATGACCTAGCCCAGCAAAAGAATTGTCTTTGTGAAAGATGGGAGCAGAAGATCTCCAGTATCTCCAGGTCAAAGCTGCAAATCTGATGTGTGCACCTACAGTCAACAGCAAAACAGGAAGCACAATGCAGACACAGTCTTAGAATGTGATGCCAGTGACCATGAAAGGGACAAGCCTGAGAGAAACAGAAGACCTGGTGGGACACTTCATCTTTCCAGTGATGATGTGCATATGAGAAGACAGAGGACAGGACAAAGGACTGCAGTAGACAAACATGAAGACAGTGACAGGGACAATCCTGATGTAGCAGAGGACAATGAAGAAGACAGTGACAAAGAGGATTCAAATACAGTAGAAGACAACGAAGAAGACACACCTGTTAACTATGAGAACAGTATTGACATGTCTGACAGAGAAGGTGATGATGACACAATCAGCAGGGGAACACGTGAACAGCATAAAGGGACTGATGAGGGGACTGACGAAGACATTATACCTGACAATAACAGAGCAGAGGATGGACTGGAAAAAACAAATCCTTGTAGAGAATCAACTGATGACAAGGTAGTTGACGATTCATGTACCGAAAACCAAACAGAAAGTACAGACATTACTGAACCGAGTGGAGTCCATACTAGTGACCTATACTTAGTGAAGAGCTCATGCCTGGCAGTGATGTACTCATGGGCCTATGCAGCAAGGACTCCACTGACACAAGTAACAAAAACACCAGACCCAAACTAACCAGGAGACAGGAAAGACCATCTAGGTCCACAAAACAGGGTTTACGACCACGACGAGACACAACTCCAAGTGTCCCTAGACAAAGAGGTAGAAAAATACCAGAAAGGTCTAGTAGTCAGTCCAGTATCACTGACTCTTTCAGCAAACAACATGTTCGTTGTAGCTCGAAAGATAAAGACCCAAGCACGCATGTAGTGGCAAAGTATAAAGGGGATGTTGCCTCCAGTGGCACTAAATAGGGATTCGGCCAGGCCACAGCTTGTGACAGTAATCCAGTTAATCACAAGTCTAGCACTCTAAGGATGGCAAACACCCCAAACATAATGTACAAAAGTTGCATATACGTTTTCTCAACTATAATGTGCATGGACTTTTGCCCAAACTGGAAAATAAAGAGTTATAAATTTTCTTCTCGAATATGACATTATTTGTTTAACAGAAACTTTTATTGAGATTGAATTTGAGTCTCCATTTTTCATGATTAATTCTATTTTACATCTAAGCCAAAAAGTTACTCATCAGGGGAATACTTGGTGGGTAATTGTCATGGTTAAAAGAAATTTATTTCATGTGTGAAAAAGTTCAAGTTGAGACAGAAACACTGTGGTATAAAACTACACAAAATTTTACTGGCACCATTATGACACTATGTAATGGTATGTATTTTCCCTCCTTATGATTCTCATTTGGAAAACAACACAAGATATTTGGCTTAGAATTTTTGGAGCAATGTATATTAGATCTCAAAATGCATATGAGACTTGGGGATTACAATAAGGGGCGATTTCAATGCCGACAGCTTGTGTTAATTACAGTTTAGATGATGTTGAAATTTCAGAATCTACCTTTTCCAGTGGAAATTCCAGTTTCACACGTATGCACATAAATGTTTTGGTACAGGATCGAGATCTGTAACATGTTTGACTTGTCATATAAATGGTCCTGGATGAGCGGCGTGGGGAAGGACGGGGGACGTCACAGAGATGAGACAGCCCCCCCTTTTTTAATAGTTTTTACAAGTAAGTAATCACACTCACAATGCCGCACGCACCCACAAATATAGCTGACATTTTGGCAGGGGGGATGATGAGGGGGGGGGGGGGGGGGGGGGGGGGGGGGGGGGGGGGTTGGCTGTTGAGAGAAAGGGCAGAAATGGATGGGAACAAGAGGGAAAGAATATAGATCTGAAATAAATGTGTCTTCGGTCTGGATTTAAAAGTGTCATAAGTAGGTTTTTGGCGAAGGGAGAGAGGGAAGTCATTCCAGATTGATGGACCAGAAACAGAGAAAGAACGATGGCCAATAGTGAATTGGTTGAATTTAGGTATTCTTAATCACATGGTATATGCAGCAGAGCGAGGGGAATGAGAAGGAGTGTACAGGGGGAAAACATTTACAGAGGTAGGAAGGTGCTATTTTTTTGGGGGCATTTTTAAAGAGGGGACAGTCTTATCTTTACTCTCTGTGGCAAGGGAGCCAGTGAAGAATCGCAAGAGAGGGTAAGTGCTCAGATTTTCTTTCTGAGGGCTATCGGGGGGGCAGAGTTTTTTTAATACTTTAAGGGAGGGATTTATGAGCTGGAAAAAGACAAAAGAGAATTTCAAAGTCCAAAAGGAAAGAATGAAGAAGTGACAATTTGGATGTTGCTCGGGACAGTACTTTCGAATTGCACTAAACGCTTTAAATTTATAGTACACGCTGGGAGGGGGGGATGAATTTTTGCATGGAGAGGTTGTTATCAATAATGACTCCTAGATATTTTTCAGCATGGATAGAGGGATGATGCATTGCCGAAACTATTGAAGCTTTGTAATGGAAACAAATTTGTGTTTGGTCCTTTTAAGCATGGCTTCAGTTTTATCTGCATTTAGCTGTAACTTGTTTTGTGTCATCCAATTTTGGATATCTTGAAGGCAGTAGGACATATTAATCAAGAGAGAAGGCAGATTTTCAGGAGTATCGCTGCTAAGAATCTGAGAGAAGGCATAGAAATGATGGTTGATCTGATGACGGTTCATTATGTGTGACAGTGGGGCAGTGTAGAAAGTGAAAAGAACAGGGCCAAGAACTGATCCCTGTGGGACTCCACATTCCAGTTTGGCAGGTGTTGATTGAATCTTGTTTACTGCAACTGTGTGGAATCAGTCTGTAAGGTATGAAATGAACCAGGTGAGAGCTGTGTCTTTAATACCAAACGTTTTTTTGAGTTGGGAGAGAAGAATTGAAAGGTCTATTGTGTTGAAGGCTGCAGATAAGTCGAGAAGAGTGAGAAGGGAGATTTTTCCTGAGTCAGAAGCGTGCAGAAGGGTGTTTAATGTGTGGACTAGGGTGGTTTCAGTGCTGAGGTTGACGCGATAGGCAGACTGAAAAGGGGGAAGGAGATTGTTGGAATGAAGGTGGCTGTTGAGTTGTTTCCGAACAACTTTTTCAAGGAATTTAGAGATAAAAGGTAGGTTGGATACAATTCTATAATTCTTCAGAGTGTTAGGATCGAGGTCGTGCTTTTTTAGTAGAGGTGTAACTACTGCAGTTTTGAGAGCAGTTGGAAAAATTCCTGAAAGAAGTGATGAGTTAACTATTTTTGTGATAGTTGGTATCAGCTGTGGAAGGCACTGAGTGAAAAGAGAAGCAGGTATAGGATCAATCACATGATTTTATTGTCATTTCTTTCAGAATCGTCTTGATTTCTTTCTTGCTTGTAGATGAGAGGTTATAGGCAATAACCCCCCCCCCCCCCCCCTCCAATCATACAATGAGAGAGAGATATAAAATTTGTATTTCTACATTCAGAGAGATCTAGATCTAAAAAAACCCAGGTTAAAGCCAACATTATCAAAGTCTTGTTTTCCCCCAGATCTACAGAGAGAGAGAGAGAGAGAGAGAGAGAGAGAGAGGAGAGAGAGAGAGAGATGAGAGAGAGAAGAGAGAGAGAGAGAGAGAGAGAGAGAGAGGAGAGAGCAAGAGAGAGAGAGCGAGAGAGCGAGAGAGAGAGAGAGAGAGAGAGAGAGAGAGAGAGAGAGAGAGAGAGAGAGCGAGTAGAGGAGAGAGAGAGAGAGAGCAAGAGAGAGAGAGAGAGCGAGAGAGAGAGAGAGCAAGAAGAGAGAGCGAGAGAGAGAGAGCGAGAGAGAGAGAGAGAGAGAGAGAGAGAGAGAGAGAGAGAGAGAGAGAGAGAGGAGAGAGAGAGAGAGAGAGAGAGAGAGAGAAGAGAGGAGAGAGAGCAAGAGAGAGAGAGCGAGAGAGAGAGAGAGAGAGAGAGATGAGAGAGAGAGAGAGAGTCGCCTCTGTTTGAAGATATTCATCTGTACAGCCTCCTGATGAGGTGATTACGGGACGCTCAAAGAACTGTTCTGTAATTAGGGCATCCTCCTTTAGTGAAGGCATTGATCTTTCCATGTTTGATACACAGCCCACAGCCTACTGCATGCCATGATCACTGTTCTCAAGCCAGGGCTACTTGTCTGGCCAGATATACCAGCTCTGAACCTGCTGGCCGCTGGTCTGCTATCTCCTCAATGATCTCTGTCCCAATCACATCACTTGTTTCTGGAGTACAAGGCTTTATGGATTATGATGTAAATGAAGAGGGCAACAGAGCAGGACAAGCCACTTTATTAGGATGATCAATTGTAGGGGCTAGGCCTATTCAGAAAATCTTGCCGTCCCTGGGGTATCAATGTAATGAGCGCGGCATGAACTGTGGTACAGTGGAATTGAAAAGGACGAACTACAGTTTCTGTGATTAGTCAAAAGTGAGGTGCTTAGCCAATCAGAAGCATCGACTGAAAACTTCGGGGGAGGGGGAAGGGGGGGGAGAGGGCGGCGGCGATGGCCTAGTGCTTAGTTTTTTTTAAAGAGATTATACAAACGGAAGTTGCTATTCGCACTGCTTGTACAACTACGCGCTATCCAGGATTTTTTGCATTCATTAGGGCGCACTGACCCCATCATTTTGCAGCAGTTTTGAAAAAAAAAAAAGCGGGAATCCCGCAAGGGTGCACCCTAGAACCAACACTGATGTTACAACCACCAAGAATGGCATGGAATGAATGCGATGTACTAGTTTAATATGACAATTTAACCATCACGGTAGATACGTTCCAACTTCAGGGATGTCTAAACACAACGCCGCCAGTGTGCGTGTATTTTTGGAAACATTTTGTCATTTATTCCTACCGGCACATGATCGCCTACTCTTCCAAAAGGTGAAAAGGGTTTGGGTTCTTTTGTTTTGTCATGCACACAAGATATTCTCAACCAGGTATCCCCCCCCCCCCCCCCCCCCATCCCCATTCCCTTGGCTAGAGATCTGACATTCACCAATGGTGAGCTTTTTGTGTATGCAACCGTCCCCCATCCCCAATTTAGGCAGCCAGATTCCAACTTCAGAGACTGACAGGTGTCTCGAACCTGCACCATTAGATCACAAGCTCAACACCCTAACCACTCGACTATCCTCCCTCCCCCCTTCCGGACAACAAATAATTTCTGATAATAATCCAATTACAATAACTTCAACTTAACCAAAATCAATTGACAGCAACATTGTGTATTTACAAGTTCTATACCATGGAGAAAAAAAAACCCACAAAAAACTTGGTCATGTCATTACAACGTTCTAGAGGTGTAAAAATCTTGCAGTGGAATGCTCGCAGCATAGCCACCAACTTGTTGGGTTTTACACAGTTTTTAACTACTGATAATTATTCAATATTAGCACTTCAATCCCTGAATGTGGATAAAGCAAAAATGCCTAAATTAACAAATTATTATTACCCACCACAGTGTGACTGTGATACAAATTCTAAAGTAAAATCTTCCATATATGTCAGGCAGGGCTTAGAATATGATAAACTTGTGTTTTGTCCTATTATGCAACATACAGCAGATAGATATCATGTAGGGGTGACAGTCAAATTTAACAAAGATGACATATTAAATTTAGTCTCTGTATTTTTACCTCAAGGTCCAAAAAATGACATCACTGACTGGTGAAAAAACACAGACTTCACAAACATAAATGGATTATTCTGGGTGATTTCAATTCTCATGCTCCTTTTTGGGATTCTGGGTGCTCTACTATGGTGGATTCAAAGCTTTACTTATTGAATGATGGTAGAGTAACCAGAATTCCTGATGTTTCTAGTCATAAACCAAGTGCTATTGATTTAACATTAATATCTCCAGGTTTAGCTATCAATTGCAATTGGAATGTTGAAGAGGATTGTTTTGGAAGTGATCATTGCCCTATTACGTTGTCATTTGAGGACCTTGCAACATCAGACCTAACACATATTGAGGATATAATTCCTAAATTTCGATATAAATTGGCTGACTGGAGTTCTTTTCAATCATTCCTTCAGGCTACTGATATTGAAACGATCGAAGAGGATGATGTAGATAAGTTTTATTCCAATTTTGTGGCAAAGCTCATACATGCAGTTTTCTATTCCCAAACACAAAAGCAACAAGAATGGAAAGCATTCGGGCAATAGTTGGTGGACTAAAACATGTGAGGATGCAGTAAACCATAAAAAAGAACGATTCAAAATATGGTTAAAAGATCAATCAGAAGAAAACTTTATTTGTATGAAGTATGCTAAAACTCAATGTAAAAGAATAATTGCTCAGGCAAAAAACAAGCATTGGACAAAATTCTGTATAAATGAAGTATCAGAATCCAAGGACTTACATAAAGTTTGGAAGAAAGTTACTGATATAAAAAATGGATTCCAGCTTCCAACATATCCAATCAAATTTGAAAATAATAGATTTCCAAGCATAATTGAAAAAGCAGAAGCATTTGTTACAATGTTTTCAGATAATAGTTCATCATTAAGAATACAATCAAATATCGAATTAGAAAAAGCAAATAAATCAAACAAATTGTCGTTATAATGCTGTTTTTAAATGCCCCATTCAATATGATGAATTTAGTGAAACTTTAGATTCATTTACACATAACAAGACGGCTGTTCGTATGATGGTATATCTTATCAAAATGCTGGCCCATATGCCTTTAAATGGAAAAGGCTACTCTTTTCATTTTCCCAGAACTGTTGGATAAATGGCACTCTTCCTAAAATCTGAAGGCAGTCGATGTAGTCCCAATCCTAAGAAAGGTAAACTGCAGTCATTGATAGATAGCTACAGGCCAATTGCTCTATTCTCATGTGGGTAAAGTAATGGAAAAAATTATACATAAGCGTTTATTTCATTTTTGTGAAAAGAATAATGTGATCCCAACAAATCAGGCTGGTTTTCGAAAGGGAAGATGTACTTCTGACCACTTAGTTAAACTAACACATCAAATTAAAAAGCAATTTTCCAAACGAAAAAGTGTGTTAGCCACATTTTTTGATGTGAAGAAAGCCTATGATAGAGTTTGTCATGATCAATTGCTACATAAATTAAAATACATTGGTATTAATGGCATATTATATAAATACCTGCACAATTTCTTGTCAGATAGATCAATTTGCACTAAATTAGGTTCAGTGTTGAGTATCTTTGAAAGCTATCGACTTGGGTATACCACAGGGATCAGTACTTGCCCCTATCTTGTTTTCTATTCTTGTACATGATCTCCCTAGCTCTTTGTCATATAATACTCAAGTTGTTCAGTATGCAGATGATATTGCTATTTGGATAAATGCGTCAGTTAGGAAAAACACGAAAAAGAAAGTGATCAATTATGTTGAAAAAATATATCAGGAAGTTATAGATAAATTCTGTAGTTATATGAAAGAAAATAGATTAGAATTATCAGCAGAAAAAAACGTGTCTTGTGCTTTTTAATACGATGACAAATCATTAAAATTACCATCCTGAAATTAGAAGGACGGTGATTCAATACAAACAAGATGTCAAATTCTTAGGTGTATTTTTAATAGAAAGTTGAACTGGAAGATGCACATCAACCAAATGATAATGAAGCTAAGAATAACTTCATTAATTTTCTAAAGATAATAGTTCTCAGGCATGGAGTCAAGACACTACAACTCTGATACATCTGGCTACGTCTTTGATACGTTCAAAATTAATATAGGGACAAGAAGTTTTTTTTCTGCTGAGATTATCTCCTTAAAAAATTACAAGTTTAGACGTAAAGCAGTAAAGATAGCTCTTGGTGTTCCGGCTCATGCAAATACAGCTAATACTTATAAAGAAACTCACTTACTATCTCTTTCTGATCAGCGAAAACTGGCAGTATCAAAATACGTGGTTCGTAGTCTCTCTATTCCAAATTCAGTAAAAGAGGAAATATTTATGATTCAAGACACTGATTTTCCTAAACGAGCACGCAATATTTCATTTCTTCAGCCAATTAAAAATTATACAGATACATTTATGAAAAAACAACAACATCAATACATCAAGAGTTCCAATTTTACCGGTTGTTCCTCAGTTTTTTCCTTGGGAACATACATTTCAGCTAAATTTGACATCGACTACACGGAAATAAAGAAAAATGAAGATCAAAATCTTCTCACCGTTGATGTACAAAGTCACTTAGAAAGTAATTATTCTAATCACTTAAAAGTGTATACTGACGGATCTGTATTAGAAACAGGCAAAAGTGGTGCTGCATATGTGATTTCGACTTTAAAAGTTCAAAAATCTTTTCATTTAGGACAACATTTTTCTATTTTTACTTCTGAATTATTTGCAATTCTTATAGCTTTGAATTTTTTGTCTGATACTGCTGTTGATGTTTGCCAAATTCTGTTTTGCGTTGACTCAAAGGCAGTGTTAATGGCATTAAAGACATGGCATGGTAAACTAAGGAATGATATTGTATTTGAGATAAAATTCTTGATACATTCTACTGCAAGCAGAGGCATCAGCATAACTTTTTGCTGGATCCCCTCTCATTGTGGAATTTATTCGAATGAGCTGGTTGATTCTTTGGCAAAACAAGGTGCCTCTGCATACAGTACTGAAGTGTTTGCTTCTAATCTTGCATTGTCGTCTTATGAAATTCATTTTTAAGTTAATGAAATGCATACATTCAAAGATTATAGAAAAACATTGTCAGCAGTTTCCTTGCCACAGAAATTGGAAAATTTTAATACATAAACTGAGATTAAATGCATGGAATACTAAAAATTCAAAAATGTAACATGTTCTAATCCACTTTCAGTCCACCATTTGTTGTTTGATTGCCCAATTCTTCTTGACATGTATAAAAGGAGAGGTTTAGATATCCATAGGAAATATGCCACTAGTCAAGAAGTTTTATATGACTCTCAGCAATTCATAATGTCAGTTGCTGAAGTCATATATTCTTCACCTGTAAGACCTTTACTGTAATTAATTATATATATATATATGTGTGTGTGGGTGCGTGTAGGGGAGAGAAAGAGAGAGAGATGCGGTGTGTAATAATAGGTACTTTGGTATGAATGCGGGTATGTCTAAATCACCATGTAGTGAATAGACATTAAACAAAACAAAACAAACAAAACTTCAAAGCTGGGAGACTCTCCACATAAACAAAAGATGCCAACTAGCTAATCATAATCATACATGTCCACACAAACACACAACTCACACACACAGACAGAAAGCAGGCAGACAGACGACACTGACCAGGAAGACGTCCAGCTGGCTCTCCCGGATGACCTCCTTGGACAGGGGCCAGCACAGGAGCTTCATGGCCGCTGTCATCTCCTCCGTCACCCCCTCCGTTTCCACCACCTCCAGCACCTCAGTAAACCTGTCAGCAGACAGTCAGGGCGAGGGTTCAGATTCGAGATATTTCTCGCTTACTCTCTGTTTAGCCGTTGCAAAGGGAACAGGGTTCCAATCCAATCTTGTTGCTTATATAGCCCCTCTGACCACAGAACAGGGTAGTAGTAGGTAGTAGTATGTTCTTTCGAGCCAGAAGGCCCATAGAGCCGGAGCTTATCCCGGTTTCTGTAGCGTTAAGCGAACTGATGGTTTTTCACCACCCCTGTGACAGGACGCTAGTCTGTCGCCAGATACTTCCCCAGCAGAGCTGGTACCCACTTGTACACCTGGGTGAGTGAGGAAAATAGGAGTAAAGTGTCTTTCCCCAAGGACACAACCCCAGCCGACGGGGATCGAACCCGCGACCTCTGGATCACGAGCTGACCGCCAAACTACTCGCCCCACGGGCCTCCCACAGAACGGGGTAGGGGGGCCCAAAAAAAACATAAAAACCAATATCAAAAAGCTTTGGCAACAAACTATCGGGGACGGGATTTCCGTAGCCCACAACATGCAACCCCTTTTTAAAGCCCCTCAACTTTGCACCCCAAAAACCCAGAGAAAAAACCCACAAAAAAACCAGGGAACGTGTTTTGTAAACCCTTCTCCCCCTCCAACACACACGCACACACCCCACACTCCTTCTCTCTCGGGCATTCCCATTATCCCTTAAAATTTAAAGAACATAAACAATTTAAAAAAAAAAAACAATGCATCGACAGGGCTTTCCCTTTTACACGCACGCAAGAAAACACACACAATATAATGCTAAATTTTTTAAAACCCCCCCATTCAATATGTTAAATTTTAGTAAAATTTTTAGATACTTTTACACATAACAAGACGCTTTTTTCGTACTGAGGGTTTATCTTACAAATGCTGGCCCATACCTTTTAAAATGGAAAAGGCTACTCTTTCTTTTTTTCAAAAACTTTTGGATAAAGGCACTCTTCCTAAAATCGGGAACGGGTCATTATATCCCAACCTAAAAAAAAGGTCCCCTGGGGTCACCCATAGACACTACGGGCCCCCAATTTATCTTACTTCTCATGTGGGTAAAGTAACAAAAAAAAATTACACATAAGCGAATTTTTTTTTTTTTGGGTAAAAAGAAAAAGGGTGACCCAAACAAATCAGGCTGATTTTCAAAAAGGAAGATTACTTCTGCCCCAATTAGTTAAACAAAACACATCAAATTAAAAGCAATTTCCAAAAGAAAAAGTGTGTTTGGGCCACATTTTTTAAATGTGAAGAAACCCTTTTAAGATTTTGTCAGACAAATTGCTAAAAAAATTAAATAAAATTGGGTTTTAAAATGGCATATTATAAAAATCCCCCTGCACAATTTCTTGTCAAAATAGATTGTTTTTCACAAAAATTAGGTTCAGGTACTCATCTTTGAAACTATCGACGGGGGAAACCCCACAGGGATCAAAATTGCCCCAAACTTGTTTTCTATTCTTGTACAGGGATCTCCCTAGTCTTGTAAAACTAATACCACGTTTTTTCATATAAAATTTTGTTTATTGCTATTTGGATAAATACTTGGGAAAAACACGAAAAAGAAGTCATAAAATTATTTTTAAAAAATATACCCGGGGAAGATTAGAAAAATTCTGTATTTTATATGAAAGAAAATAGATTAAAATTTGGGTACCCCGGTGGAGAAAAAGTACACTTAGATTGAAACAGCGAAACCAATATTAGTTTTTGTGATCAAAATAAAATTCCTTTTCTCAACCCCTATGAAAAACGCCCATTTTAGCCTACATATATTTGAAATTTTTAATATTTAGTATATTATCAAAATATTTTTTTTTTTTCCAATTTTTTTGGAAACTAATTATTAAATTATTTTTGGGTATTTTATCTTTAGTTTATGTTTTTTTAATGTTGTCTACATAAAAAGCCTTAACGTTCTTTAGTCATTTTAATTGTAAAAGGCCCGATTTTTCTCCCCTTAAAAGGAGCGTTGGTCCCGATAGGAAAAAATCAAAAATTAACTTATTTAATCATATTTTTTTTGCTCAAATTTATGGAAAATGAATTTTTTGAAATACTGATCCCTTGGGCTCTAATTTATTTTAACCACAATGAATTCTCTGTTTTTTTTTGAAAACAATTTTTCCCCTATTTTCATCATATAGGTATAGGGACAATGTACCCAAATATTAAAGGGGTAAAAAGCCTTTCCCAATTTTTTTTTAAGGAATCTTTTTAAAAAATTTATAAATTTTTGTGTGATTTTAGGAACAGGGGGGAATCAAATCTATCTAGATCAAAAAACCTCATATTTAATATAATAGATTGTAAGGCATAAGGTGTACAAATGTGGAGTCCCTAAAAGGGTTTCTTTAAAAGCCGTCTTTGGGTTTTTATACAAAATTTGAAAAGTCCCAAAATAAAAATTTTTTCCAAAAGCCGACCCTAAAAATATTAATTAAGGTAATTTTTTTTTGGGGTTTTTTTTAAAGAATGAATGAAGAATTTGGGAAAATGTTTAGTTAAAAAGGTTTTCTTCTCTTTAAGGGGCCCGGGCCCGGTCCGCAAACGACGATCATGGGCCCCCATTTTTTTTCCCCGTTCTCCCGGGCCCCCCTTTAGACTCATTGTTGGTGCCCCTTTATTCGTTGCGAATTTTTAAGCGTCTGTAATTTTTTTGGGGTTGTCCCTTTCCCCCCCTCTTGTTTCCCCCAATTTTTTCCACTCCAAAACAGTTTCCTAGTCCGTCCCCTGATTATATGGCCGAAAAATTTGAGCTGTCTTTTTTCTGATGGGTTGAGAAGGGATCTCTTGTATCCAGGGCCTTTTTCCCTTTCTTCTGCATTTTGTTTTTCTTTTTGTCCCTGAACTTTCCCTGATTTTTTTCGGGTGAACCACATCTCCACGCTTCAGTTTTTTGTTCTGTGTCCTTGGGTAGGGCCCGCACTCACATCTGTACAAAGAATGGGCCATACGTAGCTCTCACAACATGTAATCCTTTCTTTTCGCTTTCGTCTGTTATTTGTAAAATTTTTTTGCGTTTTTTTCAGAGTCGGGATAAGGACTGGTCATCTGCAAAACTCATGTTTTTGATGTTGTGGCCACACACAAATTTCCCTCAAATTCTATATTCGTAAATTAATTTCACTATATCATTAAAAAAATCAGGTGAGAACACGCAGCCCTGCCTCACACCCCTGCAGAGGGGTCTATTTGACTGATTCATTGCAACTCAATGGCTGCCTCCTGATCCCAATATTGTTTCTGAGGACTCGAAGATTTTTCCCTCGATTTTTAAACCCCTCCCCGAATACAAACAGGTGGGAGGTCGTACTTTGTCGAACATTTTTGAGTATCAATGAAGCAGAGGTAAGGTCTTTCTGGACCCGATGGACTTTCCAGCGAGTTTTAAATGCGAAGATTGCATTTTGGGTCCCTTTTGTCCCCATAAACCCAAAATTTGGTTTCTGAATTTCTGGGAATTTTTTTTTCCATTCCTTCATGAGTTTTCGTAGAAGAACTTTGGGGTGAGGTGACTCATCAGGCTGATTTATGATGTTGGCACATTCAGCTGACCCAGTTTCTTGGGGACGCAATGAGATGGACCTCTTAAAATCTGTCGAATCTCTCCTTTCATATATATTGTTTAGTAGTTTTGTGACTCCCTTTAATTCCCACTTCATCCGGGGGCTGTTATCAATTCAGAGGGGATATCATCGGGTCGGGCCCCCTTACCACTTTTCATCTTGTGAGTGCATGTCTCACTTCGTCTTCATGATTATTGGCCTCTTCGTTGCATAGGAGAGGTGGACCTTGTCGTCGTGGTATAACTCTTCGTGTATTCTGCCCACCTTTTAAGAAATTTCTTTTTCCATGAGTATTTTTCCATCCTCGACTTTTACAACCTTTTTTTTGCAGTGATTTTTCCCGCAATCTTTTATTTTTCATGCATATTTTTGCTATAAAAATTTGCATTCGTTTCAATTTCCTTGCACTGCATATTGATCCATTTTTCCTTGCTTCATTCACTTTTCAAAACCATTTGTCGAGTTCTTTATATTCTTTTCATCTACTTTTGCCTTTCCCCCTGTTTTCCATTGGGTTTAAAATCTGGGAGCTCACCCACTTCTTATGTTCCTTTCTATTTTTACGGGGATAATTCTTTTGCTGCCTCCTGATGCTATCTTTCATCATCTGCCATTTTTTCCTCTGTAGTGGTGAGTTGATCTAGGCCCTCGAATTTGTTTCCCAAATTTGATCTTGATTTTTCTTTGATTTCTTGTAGTTTGTAGCATGTTTATTTGCTTTTTGGGGTTCTTTTTTTCTTTTTTACAAAATTTTCAATTTTTTGTCACATTGTCCCGATAACTGGGCAGTCACTTCCCATCTGCACCTGGGGATGGCTTTCAAAAGTTTAGGTTTTCGGAACGTTTTTGAAACAGGGGAACATTTTATTCCTGGTTTGTCGCCAGGGGGTTTTTTAGTCCAGCATCTTTTTGGATGGTTTTAAACCCTGTTTCATGACAGCCAGCTTTTTTTCCTTGCACCTTCCGTGAGCCGCTCTCCTCTTTTTTTCTCACTCCTATTCCAAAGGGGCCCAAATGGGGTTTTATCTTTCCCCCTTTTTACCCTTTTAATTAGGAACCATTATTTTTCTGATTCTTGAGATTCACTGCTTCTTGCCTTTTTTATATTTTTTAAAACTCCTCTTTTTTGCGTCATTTTTAAACTGTTGGTGCATTAAATTGACTATTTCCAATGTCGAAAGGGTACCCTTTAAATTTTACTATCGGATCGTCTTTTTCAGTCCAAAACCCTTTTATGGGCTTTGAGGTTTCTTGCAGAATCATGCCAACTCCTTTCTGGTGTTGATCTCCCCCTGAAAAAGAATGGTGTGTTTTCGGATTTATGCACCTGCCCCTTTTCCCTCTCACTTCTGAAAGTCTGTTTTTGAGGTTCTCTTTTATTTCCGTTTTAGATTTTTCCCAATTTTCCCTTTTTTTAGCATAGTCCGTATTCCATGTACCCCTTCTGAATTTTTTTGATGCAGAAAGTCGCTGGATGACATCGGGGTTACCGTCGCACATAACCACCCTACCAGCGAGGGAAATTCCGATAAAAATGGAAGCCCCCTTCACGCTGTTATCGATCTTTTTTTCTGGTTTTCCCTGAATCTTTGCAGAAGTATACCTATCACTCTCTCACTCATCCCATGTCTCAAAGGCTAGGGGGGACATGAGAGAAGACGCACAAAGATCTTTTTCCATTTTTCACGCCCCTTGTGGCTTATTTGCAGGGGGTTGGGGGGTCCATTCTTTGATGTTGTCAAACCCTGATTTCTTTTGGCGGCCCTCTTCCTTTTCCTTCGACGTTCCCTTTCAAGATGGGTTTTTGCTCAGGTGTTGTGTCTGTGGTGTGACCAAACCACACAGTTTTCTTCTTTTTTGGTGGGGCAAGGTTCTTGGGGGCCCCCACCTTTTTGATTTCTTCTTTCCTATTGTTGGTTTGTGTTCTTTTTTTGATATTTTTAGGATCTTTTGTGGCACTTGTTCTCGAATCTTTGGGTTTCCTCTCACCTGCTGACGATCCCTGATTCACAGCCAAAAGGAGGGTGATATCCAGGGTTTGTAAGGTGGTATTTGGTGCAGAAGTATTTGTTGCTTCTGGTGATCCCCTTGATCTGGCTAAGCAGAGTTTCTGTTTCAATGCAGTTTTTACTTCATTGTTTGATGTCCACTTTTGTTAATGGACCCAAGTATTTGAATTGGCTCCCTCTTCCAGTATTTCCCATTCATCTTTATTTCCATGCGTCTTCTTTTGCTGTTTACCATATCTTTGATTTTCTGTACTGACCTCCATGCCGATGCCCTCGTCGATCTGATAGACTATCTTTGGGGGTTTTGAGTTCTTGTTTGCTGCCGCCCCGAGGCAATGTTCTGCAAACTAGGTTTTCAAAGGGGCTTCCACCAATGGGGTGGGAAGTGTGGGGTTTTTTCAGGTCTCGTCAGAGTTTTCGAGGAGAGGTTTAAAAGTACAGGTGAGAAAGGCAACCCCTGACCCCCCCCGTGTTTTGAGAACTCGCCCTGTGATTTTCAAAAAAATCACTTCTTCTTCTCGTACAGTGCCTTGATGACTTCAAGGGGCATTGTCAATGTTGAAGTGCCTGATCTTGCCAGGGCCGTCTGCCATACCCGTCAAAGGCCTTTTGAAGTCTAAAATTGTGAACAATTTTTTGGGGTTTGGGAGAGTTTCTCTATAAATTTCTCAGATTAAAAATTTTGTTCCATTGTGCTGCGTTTTGGTCTAAACTGGCTTGTTCTTGCCGGGATTTTTTCCCCTTTGGTTTTTCAGTCTGTGAGACTACCCCACATATCTGCTAGAGGCTTAGGACTGATTTTTCTGGTTCGGGCTTGCTTGGGGTTTTCCCTTTATTTGGGGGGGTTTACAAGAACTGTGTCATTCTTCGGCCATTTTTGGTGTCGTAAAGTAAATCAAGCAAAGCAAAAAACACTTAATCATCCCATGAAGGGCAATTACAATCATAGTACCAAAGTAGCTCAATTACTTTCTATAGGACAGGGCCGTAATGAGGGACTGTCTTAGCCATTTTACTCATATAGTATCATTGCCAACACATTGAGGGCGACCAGTTCTCAAAAGCTATTCCCTGCTCAACACATCAAAACGCACCTGCCTTCCATGACTTCCTAACCCTGATCGGGGGCTAAGGGGTACCCGATCTTGCCCCAAACTCCCACAGCTAGCGGGGGAAGGAGCACCTTCTTTTCCTGTTGGTGAAATAATTTCACCCCCCCACCCGCTTTGTTGGGTAATTTGTGTTTAGAGAATTATATTTTTTATCAACAAACACTTTAAGAAGCTTTTCTTGGGTGCAGCAGACCAAAACTGTTTTTTCGCACCATGGGTTTAATTTTGAATATCTCCTCTCATGGGGATTTTTGGTTGATAAAATTATATTAACAAACGTGGGGCATATCCTTCTTTTTTCTAGCATAAAGTATTAGTTTTGTTTAATTTTAATTTTTATTTCCGAAAGTTATAGTGGCAGCTGTTAAAAGGTATTAGTGGGAGTTTTACCCCAAAAATTTTTGCACCAAAATGATTTTTGTGCAAAAGCTAACATTTTAATGCTTTACTTTCTAGTTTTTTTTTGATATATAATATCTCGGGTCGGTAAAGACTCCCTCTGCACTGGAAACCAGAAACCCATACCACCTGCCACATGGGGGGGAAAAACCCAAAATAAAAAAAAATCCGACCTGGAGGGAGGGGGCCCCGCCATTTTGTTTTCCCCAAGATACACCCATGACAAAGACACCAGAATTTCCATACCCGGTGGGCGCCCAGTTCCCAAAGGGACCGCGCCTTCTGTTCCACAGGACAGGGTCGAAATATGCCTACGTCCCTAGTCTGACACCGTGGGGGCACCCTCAAACACTCACAACCATTCCCCTCCATTTTTTCTCTCTGTTCTGCCTTTCTCGGGGTTTTGTTGAGTTTTTGGCCTGTCCTTCACTGATTTTATCCCCCCACCCTTTTCCCTTTGGGTCGCCTCTTCTTCTTCCCCTTTGGACAGTGCCTTGAAAAACTGTCTTTGTAATTCCTTGGGATTTTGTGACAGCCCTACCCCTTAAGTTTCGCTTTTCACGATCGTTAGAAGGTTCTCATGGGGTCCAAGGTTTGCGGGATCTTTTATGCACGCTTTCGTTGCTTTGTGTCTTTGTGGGAGATCCAAGGAGTCCCGAAAGCATCTCATCTCCACTCCTGATCTTCTCTCCAAATCTGCGTCGGGGTCCATGTTTCCAGGCATACAAAATATGGATATACAAGGGACGTTTATCTGATTTTGGAGAAAATAATATTCTTCTCTCCAATGTTTTTAGTTTTGACAAAGCGTTTTCGGCATTCCTGCATTACTTTTCGTTTGGATCCCGGGTCGGATACAAGGGCCCCCAGTACTTGAAGCTTAACTTTTTTCCAGCTTCTGGTCATTAACCCGATATCAGGCTAATGCCTTTGGGTGTTTTATCATCAGTTTGGTCTTCTCTGCACTGATTTCCATGCCGTTTTTTTGGAGGCCTTACCAAGTGTTCGTTAGGCTGGAAAGCTCTTTTTCTGATCCTGCTTTTCCCCATCAATGTCACGGAAGGGGAGGTTTGTGACGTTCTGCCACCAATGCGACGTCCTTCATGAGTTCCATCATCAGCCAGATTCTCTAAAGGGGAAAAAAAGTTGAAAAGAGTGGGTGAAGTAACAGCCCCCTTACTCCAACTGTTTTTCAAAAACCATTGCCCAAATGTTGTTTGTTGTAGTACACTGCACGGTGGGCCCCGCGACGCTGTTTGTACTCTATCAGGGTTTCATTTAGCGTACAAATTCAGGTTTCCCACAAAGCTGCATGCCACCCCGTCAAAAAGCCTTCTTAAAATCGATAAATACTGGGATAGGGGTTTGATTTAAGGGACCGCACAATATATTCATTAATACTGTTCGTTGTGCTGCGCCCTGCTCTGAAAACCTCTTGTTCCCAGCAAGATGGCTCTGCTTTTGGGTTCAGTCTATTTAATAATATCGCACATACCTTGCTTGGGGGAAAGTATGCTACATGAAAAAACACAAAATCCCGTGCCAGAAAAAACACCATCATTGGCACTGGAATGTACGACACTAAGCTGCGGGGAAAGAGGGAAGAAATGACACATAATGTTTAAATCAAAGGCACATCCTTTTGGGGTCTGCAAATAAGTTTAAAAACGGGGAGAAACACGACCCAGGGAAACCCCAAATTATACTACATGGAAAACAGGATAAACAGAACACGGGGAGGGTTTTCCCCCGTTCACAAAGACACCGGAACACCGTCATGAATGTCACCTGTGTCCCAGACTTATTTTTCCATCCGCCGAGAGCAACCCCCTTTAACATAACTGTAGGCAGCATACCCTCTACATCAGACGCACAGATGAAGCCAAGAAAATTTTTTATACCAGCTAAAAGGGGTTCTGAATCAAACTCCCAAAGAAAACACCTCTTGTGCAAGGTGACTGAACCCAAGGTGGGAGAAGATGCATGGAAAGATTGGGAGGGGTTTGGGGGCCAATTGTAATAACCAATCAAATGAAAGAGGTTTGAGTTTCCTGGGTTTGCCATAACAACCACCTCCAGCTAGTGAATACATTTGGCCCACACAAAAAAACCCAAAAAAAGGACATGGCAACCCCAAATGGAAACACCACAACCAAAAGATTACATCATTGAAAAGACGGTTTCAGTCTAGCGTTAACACGCACAGACACGAAGTTTTCCAGGACAACTAGGGATGATCATGACTTGTGATGATGACTTTCCGACTATGTCTAAAGAAAATCCACAAGCGGAACAACATCAGGATCAAATATGACCTCGAGAAGCTGAAGGACCCCGAGGTATAGAAATTTTTCAAGCAAGGATAGTGGAAAGTTTTGCAGCACTCACTGTGATAGACTCAGACATAGATACACTGACGAATAGTTTCAATACAGCAGTGACTGAAACAGCAAACGAGCTTCTTGGCAAACACCGACCAGTCAAAAAACCATGGGTCACACCTAACATCCTACAACTATGCGACAAGCGCAGAGAGTTGAAGAAAAAGAAAACTGAAACAAAAGAAAGAGCAGAACAATATAGGGCAGTCAACAAAAGAATCAGGAAGTCCATGACGGAGGCAAAAGAGAAATGGATCGGTGAACAGTGCCAAGACATTGAAGAGAACATCAAGAAAAACAATAGCAAGAAAGCATATCAGCTGGTGAAAGACCTGACTAGCACAAAACAGGGAAAAGGTTTAACAATCCAAGACAAAAATGGGAAGTGTCTCACTGATGACCAGGATATTCTGAACAGATGGTCAGAATACTGCTCCGACCTGTATAACTATAGAACCGCAGGAGATCCAGATGTCCTTAATGTACCAGCAAGCAAAGACAGACAGTCACCCTATCCTCCGAGAAGAAGTGGAAACAGCAGTCAGATCGCTGAAAAAGGGGAAGTCAGCAGGGGCCGACAACATTCCAGCTGAGTTGGTCCAAGCTGGAGGGGAAGCCATGATCAGTGCCCTACTAAGAATCTGCAACAAGATCTGGCAGACAGGAAAATGGCCAACACCATGGACACAGTCACTCATCATCACCCTCCCAAGAAAGGAAATCTACAACAATGCCATAATTACCGCACAATCAGCCTCATATGCCACCTCAAGCAAGGTCATGCTGCAGATAATATTGAATAGACTGAAGCCACAAGCAGAGACCATCATTGCTGAGGAACAAGCAGGTTTCAGAGCAGGGCGCAGCACAACAGAACAGATATTCAACCTCAGAATACTATGTGAGCGGTACCTTCAACATCAACAAGACCTTTACCACGTCTTTATCGATTTTAAGAAGGCATTTGACAGGGTGTGGCATGCAGCTTTGTGGGCAACCATGAATTTGTACAGCATCAATGCAAACCTGATCAGAGTCATCAAACAGCTGTACAGCGAGGCCACCAGTGCAGTGTACTACAACAACAACATTGAGCAATGGTTTCGAACAACATTTTGAGAAAGGCAGGGCGTCTACTCTCACCCCCCTTTCAACATTTTCCCTTGAGAGAATCTGGCTATGCCTGGAACACATAAGGATCATCAGCTTTGGGGCGAACGATCACAAACCTCCCTTCGCAATGACTTTGGGGAATAGCGGGACAGAAAAAAAGTTCCCAGCCTAACAAACCCTGAATAAGGCCCCAAAACATACGGAAAGGAAATCATGCAGAGAAGAAAAAACGATGACTAAAAACCCAACGGCTAGCACTGATATCGGGGTTTAAATGCCAGAAGCGGGAAACATTTTAAAAGCTCAAGTCCCGGAGCCATTGTATCAGCCGGGATCCAAGCCGAATAGAATCAGGCTGCACAGACAAAAACGCTTTGTCAAAATAAAACCATCGGGAGAGAAAAAAATATCTCACTTATCTCCAAGATAAACCCTAATCCCCCCTTGTCATATCCATATTTCGATGCCGGAATCAGGGACCCTGACTGCAGTTGGAAGAAGGTAAGGCGGGGGAGTGAGATGTTTTCGGAGATTTTTTTGGCATCCCTACAAGACCACATAAGCAACGAAAGCGTGCAAACAAACCCACAAACCTTGGCCCCTATGAAAACCCTTTTAAAAACGATCGTGAAAAAGCGTAAATTTAAATGGAAAGGGGGCATTCACAAGACCAAAAGGACTTAAAAAGACATTTTAAAAGGCACTGCCAAGGAGGAAGAAGAAGAGGCAGCCCAAGGAAGAGCGGGGAGGATAACACACAAAGGGGACAAGCCTAGAACTCAAAAAAACCCCTGAGAAAAGGGAGAACAGAGAGAGGAATGGAGGGAAGGGGTTTTTGAGTGTTTGAGGGTGCCCCCCCGGCTCAGACTACGGACAGTAGATAATAGAATAAAGCAGTTTCGTTACATGGACAGCAAAACCAACTGAAGCTCATGAAAAACACAAAATCTCCTTCACCTTGGGCCAAATCGGCTGAAAGCTCAAGTGGGTGGTCGTCTTTGCATTCGGTGGCGGGTATAATAATGGGTGGTTAGGTGGCTAGAGAGAGACCCCCACCCACACAGCAGTAGATGTACTGGATGGCTGAAAAAAGAAAGGGGAAACCCAAAAGGCGTCTTTGCCTGAGTCTTCTTTTTCCGGTTGTTGACACACATTTTGCCATGAATTGCTATTTTGAGAATTGTGTGTGTTCCACTCTTTCCCTACCCTCCTCTATCCTTGCCTCTCGGGGATGGTCACAGAATTATCGAGAAAAAGTTCTTTTACTTTTAAATTTAAAAGTGACAACCCCTTAAAATTACCAACCTGAAAAAGAAGGAACGTGCTTCAAAACAAACAAGTTCAAATTCCTAGGGTATTTTTAAAAAAGAAAATTGAAAATGGAAGATGCACATCAAACCCAAAAGTAACTGAAAAAAGAATAGACTTATTAATTTTCTAAAGAAATAGTTCTCAGGCATGGAGTCAAACACTACAACTTGATACATCGGCTACTCTTTTATACTTCAAAATTTAAAATAGGGGCAAGAAGTTTACTTTTCTCTGCAGATTATCTCCTTAAAAAATTACAAAGTCAGACTAAAGCGTAAAGAAACTCTTTTTGGGGTTCCGGCTCATGCAAACACAGCTAAAAATTTAAAAAGCTCATTACATTCTTTTTGACATGAAAACTGGGAGTATCAAAAAAAAGTGGTTATAGTCCTCATTCCAAATTCGTAAAAGAGGAAAATATTATGAATCAGACACTGATTTTCCTAAACAGCACGCATGTTTCATTTTTGCAGCCAATTAAAAATATAAACAATTTTTTAAAAGAAATACTCAATATATCAACAATCCAATTTTAACCCCGGTTTTTCCTCAGTTTCCTC
>CM054154.1:48299262-48387834 GCA_028751875.1 Rapana venosa
TTGTTGTACACACATGTTGCCATGAATTGCTATTGCTGAGAATTGTGTGTGTTCCACTCTTTCCCTACCCTGCCTCTATCCTTGCCTCTCGGCATGGTCACAGAATTATCGGCAGAAAAAACGTGTCTTGTACTTTTTAATAACAGTGACAACCCATTAAAATTACCAATCCTGAAATTAGAAGGAACGGTGCTTCAATACAAACAAGATGTCAAATTCTTAGGTGTATTTTTAACTAGAAAGTTGAACTGGAAGATGCACATCAACCAAATGATAACTGAAGCTAAGAATAGACTTCATTAATTTTCTAAAGATAATAAGTTCTCAGGCATGGAGTCAAGACACTACAACTCTGATACATCTGGCTACGTCTTTGATACGTTCAAAATTAATATAGGGACAAGAAGTTTACTTTTCTGCTGCAGATTATCTCCTTAAAAAATTACAAAGTCTAGACAGTAAAGCAGTAAAGATAGCTCTTGGTGTTCCGGCTCATGCAAACACAGCTAATACTTATAAAGAAGCTCACTTACTATCTCTTTCTGATCAGTGAAAACTGGCAGTATCAAAATATGTGGTTCATAGTCTCTCTATTCCAAATTCAGTAAAAGAGGAAATATTTATGAATCAAGACACTGATTTTCCTAAACGAGCACGCAATGTTTCATTTCTGCAGCCAATTAAAAATTATACAGACACATTTATAAAAGAACATGACATCAATATATCAACAATTCCAATTTTACCGGTTGTTCCTCAGTTTCCTCCTTGGGAACATATTTCAGTTAAATTTGACATCGACTACACAGAAATAAAGAAAAATGAAGATCAAATTCTCACCGTTGATGTACAAAGTCACTTAGAAAGTAATTATTCTAATCACTTTAAAGTGTATTTTGATGGATTTGTATTAGAAACAGGCAAAAGTGGTGCTGCATATGTGATTTCGACTTTAAAAGTTCAAAAATCTTTTCATTTAGGACAACATTTTTCTATTTTTACTTCTGAATTATTTGCAATTCTTATAGCTTTGAATTTTTTGTCTGATACTGCTGTTGATGTTTTCCAAATTCTGTTTTGTGTTGACTCAAAAGCAGTGTTAATGGCATTAAAGACATGGCATGGTAAAATAAGGAATGATATTGTATTTGAGATAAAATTCCTGATACATTCTATTTGCAAGCAGAGGCATCAGCATAACTTTTTGCTGGATCCCCTCTCACTGTGGAATTTATTCGAATGAGCTGGTTGATTCTTTGGCAAAACAAGGTGCCTCTGCATACAGTACTGAAGTGTTTGCTTCTAATCTTGCATTGTCGTCTTATGAAATTCATTCTAAGTTAATGAAATGCATACATTCAAAGATTATTTTAAAACCATTATCAGCAGTTTCCTTGCCCACGGAAATTAGAAATTCTAATACATAAACTGAGATTAAATGCATGGAATACTAAATATTCAAAAAATGTAACATGTTGTTGTTCTATTCCCCTTATCAATCCATCATTTGTTGTTTGATTGCCCAATTCTTTTTGACATGTATAAAAGAAGAGGTTTAGATATTCATAAGAAATATGCAACTAGTCAAGAAGTTTTATATGACTGTCAGCAATTCATAATGTCAGTTGCTGAAGTCATATATTCTTCACCTGTAAGACCATTACTGTAATAAGTTATATACATATATATATATATATATATATATATATATATATTATATATATATATATATATATACATACATACATACATATATATAATATATATATATATATATATATATATATATATATATATATATATGTATACACATGTGTGTGTGTGAATGCGTGTAAGGGAGAGAGAGAGAGAGAGAGAGAGAGAGAGAGAGAGAGAGAGAGAGAGAGAGAGAGAGAGAGAGAGAGAGAGAGAGAGAGAGAGATGGGGTGTGTAATAATAGGTACTTTGGTATGAATGCGGGTAGGTCTAAATCATCATGTAGTGAATAGACATTAAACAAAACAAAAACAAAACACATACCGACATACATTAAACAAATTGTTGCTGTCTGAGCATTCAACAAAGAAGAAAAAGATTTCTGTACAAAAACAACCCCCCCCCCCCAAAAAAAAAAAATTCACATTCTAGTAAAATGTAACAAATGAACAACAAAACCACATTTCTACCAATAACTGACAAGTGGCCACTAAAGGACAATGTCAGAAAAACCCATAATGGTGAAGTGTCTTTGGGGAGTTCAGTACTGCTCCCCACACGTCATTGTCACTGGGTGCAGCGGCTAACACCGAACTCAGAGATGCCAACAGGTGATACCCAAGGAAACACAGCCTTGCACAATGCCCCAGTGTGCGCCACTTCATTATCACGCGGTAATGCACACTTACACCTTCTGCAAGGGAGGTAATTCAGACCCCCCCCCCCCCCCCCCCCCCAATCACATTTTCATGCATCCACAATCCCTTTTCCTCTCTTTTTTCCCCCCACATTATTTCACTTGGCAAACATTTCAACTTTGTTCACAGACAATTTATCAAGGGAGAAGACAAAAGAGAAAGGGTAAGTTGCAAATTTATCTCTGAAACAACTGCATTAGGTCAAACAAACAAAAATTTTTTTAACCCACCCAAAAAAAGTTTAATTTTGACAATGGATCAATCACCAATCTTTAGATTAAAAATTTAATAAAATTAACAGGTATAAAACTTACAGAAAACACATTAGGTAGGACTAAGTTATGTTCTGTTGGTATGGCAACAACGACTCTCTCTTACCTGTACATGGCCACAAAGGCGCGGCAGAGGCCGTAGAGAACCAGAGGACAGGTGAGGTGAAGCTTTTCCCCACGCATGGCTTGAAACATCTGCAGTCCCTCCTGGATCATTGTCTGCAGCACACAACACCCTGGCTCGCTTATTTCATTTGTCTGCCTGTAAGTGCAATTATGCGTATGCACATGTGTGTGTGTGCATGCATGTGTGTGTTTTCATTTTAACATCTTTCCACTAAAAAGTTTTATTAGACAGGTAATTGCGAGTGCTTGGAAGAAATGGAAAGAATTGGCAAGACTGCTCGGAAATCAGAAAATCCCACTGGAGAGACGCTGCCTGATATATAAGGCCTGCATCAGGCCTGTTCTCCTGTATGGTTCGGAGACGTAGGTTTTCACAAAAACCGTTAACCACTACTTCTCAATGCCTCCGTTTAGTTCCCCAGTCAAAGTTCATGACCTGCAGCTGGCAGCGCGTGGATATAAATAAACAGGGCAAAAGGAAAGGCGGCACTAGCCGCTTGCCGCTGTAGCCGTGTTCAGCCGTAAACTACCCTTGTGTCTTTCACACATCCTCTTGTACAGTGAATTGTCCAATAAAGACAAGCAAAGCATTCTTTAAATGAGCTTTAAAAAAGCTTTCTATTGACTCCAAACTCCATGTACTTTCTTTCATACTGGTTGATGTGACAGCAGTTCAAACAGACATGAAGATAAAGAGGAGAGGTGCAGCAGAAACACAATCACAAAAAACAGACATTTCTAACTCTCTCTCTAAAAAAGCAGCCGTTTATATTACATAAACAATGAACATAGAGAAAACATTGAACATGTCTGCATGCAGACTAACCTTTTGAGGGGGCTGCGACATTGAACCTGTTGGCAGAAGGAGGCCATAAGTAAACACACCTTAGCGGGCTACCTCTCGTGCAGCGTGAGAGGCAGGGTGATGGAGAGTGTGGGGAGAGAGTCTGGGGCAGTCATTAGTGTCAGCTATCCGACTTCTCTATAAACACTCCTGCTGGTCAGGCGTTACAGCACGTACACAGTCTACTGTTTCATCAGCTTTTAGCGGTATCCTTGCTACAGCTGAAGGTTTGTTCATGAACCAATTCCAGTACAGCTCATAATTATAGCCCCGAGAACACAGTTGAAAACAGATGTCTTGTCAGTATCCTACACTGTCATCAGACAAAGATACCTCACAAATGGCTCAGGTTTTTATTTCACTGATGTTTCTGATACTATACAAAAAGCATTTTATGATCCTGTTAAGAAATTGTTGTGATCATATCAGCTCTGTGTTTTGTAAAAAAAATAATAAAAAAATTGCACACAGGCCTACCTTTGACATCAAAGCAAGACCCAAAAAAAGCAGAAAGAAAAAACACACACACACAAAACGGCTGACAAAATTTACAAAACTTCATATACATGGGAACTAGATTTTAAAAAAGCACATGAGTGCTTAGTCCATTATCCTCGAAATAAAAGAATAAGCAAAATAAATAAACACACACACATGAGCGCACGTGCACAAACACACATACAAGCAGACACTCACAAAATGGCATAAATACATGCACGCATACCCTATACTCACACATACGCGCACGCACACACACTCATACGCGCACGTGTGTGCACACCACACACATGTAACTACAAGAAGATGCGCACGGCACACATGTGCTTGAGAAAACTAACAACTTGAAACTGACACACAGCCAGGAAGCACCTGGCACATGTAGGTGCTGTGGCCGATCACACACACACACACATGCATACACAGGCACATACGCATACACGCACGCACACACACCACGCACAAACGGCACGCACACACACCACGCACAAACGCACACGCGCACGCCCATGCACACACACACATCCCCGCACACACACTAACACACACACAATAACACACACTCACAGAAAATGCACTGATGCATGAATATATATATATATATATATATATATATATATATATATTATATATATAATATATATATATATATATATATATATATACACACACATACATACATACACAGTTTGCTGACGCTCAGACAAGTACTGATACAAAGTCATCATCATCATCATCATCATCAATGCCTTTGTGCTTGACACGAAGGGCAGCAACAAATGTTCTCCACTCCTGTCTGTCCTGGGCCAGCTTCTGAATGGTTCCCCAGGTATGTTGGAAGGTCTTCAGCTCTGCTTCGACAGTCCGACGCCAAGTGTTCTTGGGTCGTCCTCGTTTGCGTTTTCCCTCTGGTGTCCAGTGGAGGGCTGTTCGGGCAATGTTTCCCTGTTCCCGACGGCAGATATGCCCTATCCATCCCCATCGCCTATGCATGATGATGTTGTCCATGCTTTCTTGGTTGCAACGGGCAAAAAGTTCTTGGTTGGAGATGGTCTCAGGCCAGAAGATGCGCAAGATTCTTCTGAGATTCTTCGTGTGGAATGTGGATAGTTTGTCGAGGTCACTCTCAGTCATCCTCCAGCACTCTGAGCCGTACAAAAGGGTGAAAGTACACAGCTCTGGTATAGTCTTAGTTTGGTCCTGGTGCTGTACTGGGACAATTTCCACACATTGTTCAGATTTCTGTAAGCATTTCTTGCTTTGCTAATCCGGATCTTGATGTCGCTGCCTGCTCCGCCGTCATGCCTAACAGTGCTCCCGAGGTACGTGAACTCTTCAGTTGCTGGTAAATCTTCTCCATTCACTGTGACCGGTGAGGGGTTCTGAACGTTCAGTGTCATCACCTCTGTCTTCTTCTGACTGATTTTCAGGCCTACTTGCTGTGCGAAAGTGCTGAGACGGGATGTCTTCTCTTGAATGTGATGGTGGGTATGTGAGAGCAGTGCCAGATCGTCGGCAAAATCTAGGTCTTCAAGCGTTGAGAAGGGGGTCCATCTGATGCCCCGTGACTGGTCAGCTGTTGTTTGTCTCATCACCCAATCAATTGTCAGGTTGAAGAGTAGTACTGACATAGGGCAGCCTTGTCTGACGCCGGTTTGTACACTGAAACTGGTTTTGCTGTTTCCTACTCTGCACGTGAAGTTGTTGTAGAAGCTCTTAATGACTTAGATAATCTCCTGTGGAATTCCATATGCTCGGAGTATGCGCCATACACTTTCTCGATGAATGCTGTCAAAGGCTTTTTCAAAATCTACGAAGTTGATATACAGCTGTCTCTGCCATTCCGTGCACTGTTCGATGATGTTGCGCAGGGTGAAGATCTGGTCTATGTATCTTCTTCCTGGTCTAAAACCTGCCTGTTCCTTTCTGAGTTGTTGGTCCACTGCCTCTGAGATTCGTCCGATGATGATCTTTGCCAGAATCTTGCTGGGAACAGATAGCAGAGTGATTCCTCTCCAGTTGTTACAATTGTTCAGGGCTCCTTTCTTTGGGATCTTCACGATGACTCCTTCTGTCCAATCTGCTGGTAGCTGTTTCTCCTCCCATATAGCTGCAAAGAGTGGCTGTAGAACTTTAGATGCAAATTCTGGATCTGCCTTGAAAAGTTCTGCGTTGAGGTTGTCCTGGCCAGGGGCTTTTCCATTCTTGAGAGAGCTGATTGCTGCTATAATCTCTTTCTTCTTTGGTGGTGTGCTGTTCACATTGAGATCAGCATCAGGATCTTGTACATCTGCCTCTTCAGTTGGTGGTGGTCTGTTGAGAACTTCGCTGAAATGTTCTGCCCATCTTGCATCTTGTTCTGCTTCTGTGGTAAGTATTTGGCCTTGTTTATCTAGGATTGGTGTTTCAGTATTGCCCCGGTACTTGCCACTGACAGTCTTGGTGATCTTATACACCTGTCCTTGCTCTCCCTTTGCGGCGGCCTCCTCTGCTTGTCTTGCAATATCATCCATGTAGGTACGCTTGTCTGTTCTTGTCATTCTCTTCACAGTTTGGTTTGCTTCTCTGTACTGTTGTTTGTACCTCTCTCTCATCCACTCTGACTTTGTCTCTAAGATTTTCTTCTTCAGTTCTCTCCTGTTCTCAATGGCTTGCCAGGTGTCTGCTGTAATCCACCTTTTTCTCTTCCTCTGTCTCTGTCCTAAGCACGTTTCACTGGCTTGTGTTAGGCTGTCCTGACTTGTTTCCACATGGTGTTTATATTAGTCGTGTCCAGAGGTGTGTAGTTTTCAGTATCCACCAGTGCTTGGAACTTGTTTTTCAGCGGGAGGGTAAAAAGCACTCTTTATTTTGTTTTTGCGCAGCTTTTCCAAAATCAAAATTTTGTTGTCTTGGGTTTCCCAGATCCATTTTTCTCACTTCACTTTTAGGGTTGCAGTGACAAGGGGGTGATCACTGCCAACAGGGCTCCTCTCCTTACTTTTACATCTGGGAACGATCTCCTCCATGTCCCATTGATCATCAGGTGGTCGATCTGGTTTTTGTCTCTTCCATTGAAAAGAAGTATAAAGAACTCGACAAACTGGTTAAGAAAAAATGTACTGAAGCCAAGGAAGAATGGATCAACATGCAGTGCAAGGAAATTGAAATGAATGCAAATTTTGATGGAAAACTTATGCATGAAAAAATAAAAGATGTGACAGGGAAGAAATCATCTGCAAAAACGGGTTGTAAAAAAGTCGAGAGATGGAGATATACTCATGGAAAAAAGAAGATATTCTTAACAGGTGGTCAGAATACATCGAAGAGTTATACCACGACGACAGGGGCCACCTCCTCATATTAGCAATGAAGATGGCCACATAATCATGAAGACGAAGTGAGACATGCACTCAGCAAGATGAAAAGTGGTAAGGCGCCAGGACCTGATATACCCATCTGAATTGATAACAGCCCTGGATGAAGTGGGAATTAAGGCAGTCACAAAACACTAAACAATATATATACACAGGAAGATCCGACAGATATGAAGAGGTCCATCTACATTGCGATCCCTAAGAAACGGTACAGCTGAATGTGACCAACATCATACAATCAGCCCGATGAGTCACCTCACCAAAGTCTTCTACGAATACTCCGAAGGAATGAGAAATAAAATACCCCAGAAATATCAGAAACGCAATTTGGGTTCATGCAGACAAAGGCACCAGAAATGCAATCTTCGCATTGAAAACTCGCATGGAAAGATCCATCGAGGTCCAGAAAGACCTGTACCTCTGCTTCATTGACTACTCAAAAATGTTCGACAAAGTACGACGCTCCGACCTGTTTGATATTCTGGCAGGGCTATACATCGACGGGAAAGATCTTCGAGTCCTCAGAAACATATACTGGGAACAGGAGGCAGCCATTAGAGTTGACAATGACATCAGTCAATATAGACCAATCTGCAGGGGTGTGAGGCAGGGCTGCGTGTTCTCACCTGATTTATTTAATGTATATAGTGAAATAATTCTACGAAATATTGAGAATTATGAGGGGAATTAGTGTAGGTGGCCACAACATCAACAACATGAGATATGCAGATGACACAGTCCTTATCGCCGACTCTGAAGAAAAACTGCAAAAGATTTTAACAACAGTAACAGACGAAAGCGAAAAGAAAGGATTACAGCTCAATGCAAAGAAGACAGAATGCATGGTGATCTCGAAAAAAGCTGTTATACCACAATGCAACATAGCCTGTAAAGGAGAGAGAATCAGACAAGTAGTAGTAAAAAGTATGTTCTTTCGAGCCAGAAGGCCCATAGAGCCGGAGCTTATCCCGGTTTTTGTAGCGTTAAGGGAACTGATGGTTTTTCACCACCCCTGTGACAGGACGCTAGTCTGTCGCCAGATACTTCCCCAGCAGAGCTGGTACCCACTTGTACACCTGGGTGGAGTGAGGAAAATAGGAGTTAAGTGTCTTTCCCAAGGACACAACACCGAGCCGAGCGGGGATCGAACCCACGACCTCTGGATCACGAGTTGACCGCCTAAACCACTCGACCACGGTGCCTCCAATCAGACAAGTAAACACCTTTAAATACCTTGGTTGTACTATCACCCCGGACGGCAAGTGTGACACAGAAATCAAGAAGAGAATCGGTCAATCTAAGGCAACTTTTAACAACATGAAATGCATTTTTACCAACAGTAAGATAAGCCTCAAGACAAAGATCCATGTTTTGAGAGCCTACGTATGGTCCATTCTTCTGTACGGATGTGAGTGCTGGACCCTAGCCAAGGACACAGAACAGCGACTAGAAGCAGTGGAAATGTGGTTCATCCGGAGAATCATGAAAATCTCATGGACAAAAAGAAAAACTAATGCAGAAGTAATGGAAATGGCTGGGTACAAGAGATCCCTTCTCAACACCATCAGAGCTCAAATTTTTCGGCCATATAATCAGGGCTGACGGACTAGAGAAACTGTTATGGAGTGGCAAAATCTGTGGAAACAAGATTGTTAGCCCTGTGTCTAACCCCCTACCTGGGGGAAGGGTTCCACCTTAGTCGCCTTTTACGACATGCCTGGTTGGAGGGCAGAGATCCTATTCTTGCGATGCTCGCTTTGCAAGCATACCCCGGGAGTCCCGCGGGGGACTGATACAAAGTAAGTGAACTTAAAAAACTTCAACAAAGCACAAGCAAACACAGTAGCACTCAAACAAATAAACAAACTGTTGACAAACTACACCATCAAGTAGAAGTTTCACACAATACAAACAGCACATACAAAAGAGAACAGTCTGGTTAAAAGAAAAATCCACAGAATTCCTCACAGATAGAGATGCTTTGCCAATATGTCAATAAAATATTACAGAGAAAACACATAGATCTAAAACACTGTAACAACTATTTAACTAATCAAAGTAACTTTAACTTTAAACTGGGTGCAACTCAAAAGTCCGTAATGACTGAGAACATAAAAATCTTCAGCAGCGGAAAAAGACTTGAAATGTGATATAAGTCTGTTGAGTTCTCCCAGGTGCAGATAAGGCATGGAAGTGCCAGTTAGTAGTACACAGACCAGTCATTCTCTCTATCTGTCCCGTAGTCTGACGACCGTGGGGGCACCCTCAAACACTCAACCAGTTCCCTCCATTCCTCTCTCTGTTCTGCCTTTCTCAGGGTTTTGTTGAGTTCTAGGCCTGTCCATTCGCTGATGTTATACTCCCAGCTCTTCCTTGGTCTGCCTCTTCTTCTTCCTCCTTGGACAGTGCCTTGTAAAACTGTCTTTGCAAGTCCTTTGGATCTTGTGACATGCCCATACCATTTAAGTTTATGCTTTTTCACGATCGTTCGAAGGTTCTCATAGGGTCCAATGGTTTGCTGGATTCTGTTATGCACGCTTTCGTTGCTTATGTGGTCTTTGTAGGAGATGCCAAGGAGTCTCCGAAAGCATCTCATCTCCACCGCCTGTACTCTTCTCTCCAAATCTGCAGTCAGGGTCCATGATTCACAGGCATACAGAAATATGGTTATGACAAGGGAGTGCATTAGTCTGATCTTGGAGATAAGTGAGATATTTTTATCTCTTCAGATGGTGTTTAGTTTTGACAAAGCTGTTATTGTCTGTGCAGTCCTGCATACTACTTCTGGCTTGGATCCCTGGTCGGATACAATGGCTCCCAGGTACTTGAAGCTTTGAACTGTTTCCAGCTTCTGGTCATTAACCCTGATATCAGTGCTAATGCCGTTGGTGTTATTAGTCATCAGTTTGGTCTTCTCTGCACTGATTCCATGCCGTATGTTTTGGAGGCCTTATTCAAGTGTTCTGTTAGGCTGGCAAGCTCTTTTTCTGATCCTGCTATTCCATCAATGTCATCTGCGAAGCGGAGGTTTGTGATCATTCTGCCACCAATGCTGACTGATCCTTCATGATGTTCCAGTGCATCAGCCATGATTCTCTCAAGGAAGATGTTGAAAAGAGTGGGCGAGAGTAGACAGTCCTGCCTTACTCCAACTGTTGTTCAAAACCATTGTCCAATGTTGTTGTTGTAGTACACTGCACTGGTGGCCTCGCTGTACAGCTGTTTGATGACTCTGATCAGGTTTGCATTGATGCTGTACAAATTCATGGTTGCCCACAAAGCTGCATGCCACACCCTGTCAAATGCCTTCTTAAAATCGATAAAGACGTGGTAAAGGTCTTGTTGATGTTGAAGGTACCGCTCACATAGTATTCTGAGGTTGAATATCTGTTCTGTTGTGCTGCGCCCTGCTCTGAAACCTGCTTGTTCCTCAGCAATGATGGTCTCTGCTTGTGGCTTCAGTCTATTCAATATTATCTGCAGCATGACCTTGCTTGGGTGGCATATGAGGCTGATTGTGCGGTAATTATGGCATTGTTGTAGACTTCCTTTCTTGGGGAGGGTGATGATGAGTGACTGTGTCCATGGTGTTGGCCATTTTCCTGCCTGCCAGATCTTGTTGCAGATTCTTAGTAGGGCGCTGATCATGGCTTCCCCTCCAGCTTGAACCAACTCAGCTGGAATGTTGTCAGCCCCTGCTGACTTCCCCTTTTTCAGCGATCTGACTGCTGTTTCCACTTCTTCTCGGAGGATAGGGTGACTGTGTCTTTGCTTACGGGTACATTAAGGACTTCTGGATCTCCTGCGGTTCTATAGTTATACAGGTCGGAGCAGTATTCTGTCCATCTGTTCAGAATATCCTGGTCGTCAGTGAGACACTTCCCATTTTTGTCTTGGATTGTTAAACCTTTTCCCTGTTTTGTGCTAGTCAGGTCTTTCACCAGCTGATATGCTTTCTTGCTATTGTTTTTCTTGATGTTCTCTTCAATGTCTTGGCACTGTTCACCGATCCATTTCTCTTTTGCCTCCGTCATGGACTTCCTGATTCTTTTGTTAACTGCCCCATATTGTTCTGCTCTTTCTTTTGTTTCATTTTTCTTTTTCTTCAACTCTCTAAACGCTTGTCGCATAGTTGTAGGATGTTAGGTGTGACCCATGGTTTTTTGACTGGTCGGTGTTTGCCAAGAAGCTCGCTTGCTGTTTTCAGTCACTGCTGTATTGAAACTATTCATCAGTGTATCTATGTCTGAGTCTATCACAGTGAGTGCTGCAAACTTTCCACCTATCCTTGCTTGAAAAATTTCTAATACCTCTGGGTCCTTCAGCTTCTCGAGGTCAAATTGATCCTGATGTTGTTCCGCTTGTGGATTTTCTTTAGACGTAGTTGGAAAGTCATCATCACAAGATCATGATCACTCCCTATGTCTGCTCCTGGAAAACTTCGTGTCTGTGCGTTTGTTTAACGCTAGACTGAAACCGTCTTTTCACCATGATGTAATCTATTTGGTTGTGGTGTTCTCCATTTGGGCTATGCCATGTCCATTTTCTGGATTTCTTGTGTGGGCCAAGTGTATTCACTAGCTGGAGGTGGTTGTTACTGGCAAACTCCAGGAGTCTCAAGCCTCTTTCAATTTGATTGGTTATTACAATGTGGCCCACAAACGCCCTCCCAATCTTTCCATGCATCTTCTCCTACCTTGGCGTTCCAGTCACCTTGCACGACGAGAATGTCTTTCTTGGGAGTTTGATTCAGAACCTCTTGTAGCTGGTCATAAAATTCTTCTGTGGCTTCATCTGTGCAGTCTGATGTAGGGGCGTATGCCTGTACTACAGTTATGTTAAATAATAATAATAATAATATATGGAATTTATATAGCGCTGAATCTTGTAAAAAAACAAAACAAATCGAAGCGCTTGCACTCAATCATTTACAGGCATGCAACTCTCCTTAAACATAATGAACAACAGATTTCAAAAACCATGCGCGCACACGTATGCACGCATGCACGCACACACACGCACATACACACACACTCGGAACAACACTTGGAAGGTGAAAGATGCTGTTGAAAATTAGAGACAGATATTTGGGGGGAAAGTCTCAGGTAGGAAATAAGTGTGTTTTGAGGCTGATTTGAAGTATCAAGTGAAGGCTTTTGGCGAAGTGAAAGAGGGAGGTCATTCCAGGTGGAATGGACCAGAAAACAGAGAAGGAGCGACGGCCAACAGTGGTTTGTTTGAATCTGGGTGTTCGAAAGCACAAGTATCTGCTGCTGAACGAAGGGAACGGGAATGAGTGTACAGATGAAGACAGTTACAGAGATAAGAGGGTGCAGATATGTGGAGACATTTGAAACAGAGGGTATTGATTTTATACTCCAGTCTTTTGAGACAGGCAGCCAGTGAAGAGATCGCAGAAGAGGAGTGATGTGTTCAGATTTTTTCTTTCTTAGGACCAGTTGAGCTGCAGAGTTTTGTATGCGTTGAAGAGAGTGGATAGATGATGCTGGTAGGCCAGCCAAAAGAGAATTACAGTAGTCTAAACGTGAAAAGAAGAGAAAATGTGACAAGCTTGGAAGTTGCATCATGGACAGATACTTGCGAATCGCGCTTATGCGCCGTAATTGATAGTAGCAAGACTGGCAGGTCTGGGTGATGAATTTTTTCATAGAGAGTGTGTTGTCAAGAACTACTCCTAAATACTTCACAGATTGGACAAAGGAACTGACATATTGCCGAATTCTATTGAAGTTTTTGCGATAGAGGAAAGTTTATGTTGGGTACCTATGACATGGCTTTGGTTTTATCGGCATTAAGTTGTAACTTGTTCTGAGTCATCCAGTTCTGAATGTCTTAAAGGGCAGTAGGACATATTTGTCAGGAGGGAAGGGCAAGTTTTCAACAGTATCACTGCACTGAAGCTGAGTATCATCGGCATAGAAATGATGATCAATATGGTGGTTGTTTATTATATGTGAGAGTGGAGCAGTGTAGAGAGTAAAGAGAACAGGGCCCAGGACTGATCCCTGGGGGACTCCACATTCCATTTTGACAGGTTTTGATTGAATTTTGTTTACAATAACTTTCTGAACCTGTCTGTGAGGTATGAAGTAAATCAGGTGAGGCTGTGCCGTTAATACCAAATGTATATTGGAGCGAGAAAGAAAATTGAGTGATCTATGGTATCAAAGCTGCAGATAAGTCAAGAAGAGTGAGGAGGGAGATTTTTCCTGCATCAGAAGCAAGTAGAAAGGTATCTAAAAGTGTGGACTAGGGTGGTTTCGGTGCTATGGTTGGGGCGATAGGCAGATTGAAAAGTGGAAGGAGATCATTGGAATGAAGGTGACTGTTGAGCTGTTTTGAGAACGACTTTTTCTAGTACTTTAGAGACAAAGGGTAAGTTTGAGACAGGCCTATAATTCTTCAGAATGTTGGGATCGAGGTCGTGCTTTTTCAGTAGAGGTGTGACTAATGCTGTTTTTAAAGAGCTGATGGAAAATTTTCCTGACACAAGAGATGAGTTTTTCTATTTTAGTGATAGTAGGCACAAGTTGTGGAAGGCATTGTGAGAAAACAGGAGCAGGTATGGGATCAAGGTCGCATGATTTTATAGTCATTTCCTTCAGAATTGTCATGATCTCCTTTTCACTTGTGGGATGGAAGGAAAAAAGAGGAGTGCCAGTGAACTGGGGATCAGGAGGCGCAGGCTGGAATTGAGTCTGATCCAGTCTGGAGCGTATGTTTCGAACTTTGTCTGAAAAGAAGGCAGAAAATATGGATGGAAGTTCAGACAGGCTGTGGGTGTTAGGCAGAGGAGTTGTTTTTGCAGATCCAAGGAGATTTGAGGTGAGGGAAAAAAGGGATTTT
Organism: Rapana venosa; assembly: GCA_028751875.1. Taxonomy (NCBI): domain Eukaryota; kingdom Metazoa; phylum Mollusca; class Gastropoda; order Neogastropoda; family Muricidae; genus Rapana; species Rapana venosa. Next base: position 48,313,619 of record CM054154.1, read on the forward strand.
ATGGATGTAGCACAGAGAACTTGGGAAGAGTAGTAGTCTGTCTTTGCTGAATGAATTAAGAGTTTGACTTTGTTTATTTGTTTTCGGAAAAACTGTTTGTTAATTTCGGTTTTTGACTTCCGCCACTGCCGTTCTAGTTGCCGGCGTTTGCGCTTCGCTATCAAGATGTCTTGGGTATACCATGGCGCACAGGGTCTGTCAGGGATGAGATGGTCAGTAGGAGGTGCATGCTCATCAAGCAGTTGGCGGAGAATAGTGTTATAGTGATCAGAGAGGTCAGTGTGGTCAGAGGTTTGTGAAAAACGTTTGGAAGCTTGTGAAGAGAAGGTATGAATGTCTAAGGCCTTAAGATTGCGACGAGTAACATATTTCTTCTTTCTGACAGGTTTTGTGATGTTAAGATGGAAAAGAATGGCGGAATGATCAGAATGCAGTTCGTTGGTGACAGAAACAGATGTGACAAGATTAATGAAGCATTAGTAATCACCAGTCTAAAATATGACCAGATCTGTGCGTTGCTTCGTTTACCAGTTAGAGAGAGAATGGTTGGACAGAGAAAGAGAAAGACGTTTGACATCTGGAGAAGACTGGTTGTCGAAATGGAAGTTGAAGTCACCAAGAATTATAAGTTTAGTGGGAGAGAGGCTGTAGTGGTCGAGGAGTGACTGGAATTCTTGACGAAAAAGAGAAGATGTTAGGTTGTTTTTACGGCTGGGAGGTGGACGGTAAAGGCAGCAGATAGTAATAGAGTGGCCAGGTAGGTTGAGACTGATTTCGCAAACTTCAAAAGATTCATGAGAGATTGAAGGTTGTGACTGAAAGAGACGGTTCCAATGTGTCTTTGAGAATGATGGCAATCCCACCTCCTCGAGAGAGTCGGGGGAAAGAAATCGTTTTATATCCAGGAGGAGTCAGCTGTTTTATTTTTGGTTCATGGCCATGTGGTTTAAGCCAAGTTTCGGTGAGGAAGGTTAAGTCAATGTTTTTTTCAGAGATGAAATCAGAGATGTAGTCGGCTTTTCCATTTGGACAGACAGACTGACATTGAACAAACAAACTTGAAGGAGATCTGAAGGAGGTGGAGAGGTTGAAGATGAAAGTGGTGAGTTTGGACAAGCATCAGAGGAAGAGGACGAAGGCGATGGTGGAGATGGGAGGGGGTTGCTCTCAGGCGGATGGTAATAAGTCTGCTGGACACAGGCTGACAGCTCATGACGGTGTTCACGGTGTCTTTGTGAACGAGAAACCCCACGCCGTGTTCATGTTTATCCTGTTTTCCACTGTAGTATAATTTGTGGTCTTCCTGGGTCGTTGTTTCTCCCATGTTTTTTCACCTTACTTCACAGAGCCCAAGGATGTGCCATTGATATCTGGACATCTCATGTGTCACTAAAGTCATTAAAGGGATCCAAACTGGAATACAGACTTCTGTAGGGGTACACAGGGTATGACTGGTGAAGGTGGGATCTGTGTGGACGAAATGGTTTTAGGGGAGATTTGCACAGGAGATGACGAACGTGCCTCCCTATGTTGCCAGCAAGGATGCTCGATTGATCCTTTTGCACTAGGATGAGTGCTGTCTCTAAGGTGGTAAAGCTGCAAGTTGGTGTTGCGAACAAAAGTGATGTTGTCTACTTCGTATAGTTCGGAAGTGACCATTGCATTGAATAGCTGAATATGTGTGTGTGTGTGTGTATGCGCGCTGTGTGCATGGGTGTGTGTGCATGCATGCATGTGTTTCACCCTTTTACCTTGAGTTGGCTCTGAGACACCGCAGCGATCCCAAATGCATAGCGTACCACCACCATGCCGTCCGAGTCCATGAAGGCTTTCTGAAACACCCACGCCACACCATGTCACACATGTATATCCCGTAGTCACAAACACAATAACCCAGTGCTTAACACCATTCGACTTCAGTCCTGGGAAACCACAAAGTCTTGGGTTCCAATCTTGGCAGCAGTGTTAGGTGAATCAAGGGTAAGGATTTTTACCATCTCCCTTCCAAGTGCAGACCTGACAGTGCCTTATTAATTCCCTTCATGTATACATACACATGCAAATGAAATATGCACCGGTAATTCATGATAGCATCTGGGGGGTTATGGAAATGCAACAATGTTCAGCACACACCCTGTACAACAAAAATGAACTACTCTGACGTCGTAACGTGGTTGCAGAGACCAGCAGGCAGGCCCTACACTACGCACCCCACACAGTAAGGGAACGCTGAGAAGACATACAGAAACACACCCTTACGCCGTTGTTGTCAGTGCATGTGGTACTACAGTCTCCTGCACAGCCACAGCACATTTCTCTGTGAGAAATTCATGCTGCTTTTCTCACTAACAACACACCCCATACTGCAACACCACCCCTTTACCTCTTCCCCTCCCCCCCCCTCCCCCCAATCTGTGTACTTGTTCCGCAATGAGAGTGGCCCCTCTCTAACAAATATTGCCAGGGACAACTCGCTTGTTGCAGAGGATCCTTTACAATGCATGCACGTGTACACAGAATTTCAGTTTACAGTGTCGCCCAAAAACATAAAACCCAGACCACTAGTCTTGTCTAGCAAATAGGGAAAAGTACAGCTTTAGTTGGAATCAAACCCACAGCCTCTCACTTTCTAGAGGAGAGCATAACCACTGAACCACAGATCTTTACAGCAGAAACAACATGTGAAATAATTAACTTCAAAGGCTTTAGAAGTGAGGGATATTCTTAAGCCTGAACTCATTCTAGACAAAATGTCAAAATAACCGATAACAAAATTAATCTGCAATGCACACACACACAGTGACACACACATTCTCTATTACCCTGTGGGGACAGAATAGCCTAGTGGTTAGACCATTGCTATTTTCCTTTGGAGTTAACATCAGTGCAGAATCCACTCTCCCTAAAAGTCCTTTGGATGAGACTATAAACCAAGCTCCCGTGTGCGAACGCACGCAGGACATCTTGCGCACGCGTTAAATCCTGTTCTGCTTTTTGTAAGAGTAGGCCATTGTGTGCCGGTGGGAACAGATGACAGAATTGACAAAACTGCAAACACACGGGGACTAGATGTAAAAAGGCACAAAAGTGCTTATTCCATTATCCTCAATAAAAAATAATTAAAATAAATTAAATAAAATAAAAAACATGAGAATTCTATCAACAGCCTTGGTTGGTTTTTTCCCATTTCAATAAGACAGAGAATGAGAGACAGAGACACAGAAAAAAAGAGTAACAGACACAGAGACCCAAAGTTTGTCACTAACCAGAGAGAGAGAGAGAGAGAGAAAGAGAGAGAGAGAGAGATAGAGAGTTCTCTAAGCAAGAGGCTTTAGAGACAGACAGACACACACACACACAGAAAAGAGACAGACAGACAGAGACATAGAGAGAAACAAAGAGAGAGACAGACGACAGAGACAGACAGCTAGACAGAGACAACAGACCTGATTACACATGTACACAGACAAGACAAGGCAAGACAGACACACACAGAGAGCTAGAGCTAGGCTAGCCTAGCCCCACAAAGCTGAGACTGACCACAGACTCCTCCCATTTCCACTGCTTGATGGCGGCCTCGTACTTGCCGGCCGCCCTGACCATGTTGTCCAGCTGCAAGGCCTCCAGCCCCTCCCTCAGGTTCACCTGGAACTTCTCCACCTCACTCCGCTCCTTCGGCTGGGGCGCCAGTGTGGCCGGCTGCTGCGGCTGCTGATTCTTTGGTTGTTGCTGCTGCTGATTCTGATGATGCTGAAGACAAAAGAAGATAGCGAGCGTCATTTCGCATGTTATTCTTTTTTAAACCTGTCAGTTCAAGGGGTATTTTTCCACCTGGGAGTTAACATCAGTGCTGAGTCCACTCCCCTAAAACTCTATTGGAAGAAACTATAAACCAAGACCCTGTGTATGTGTGTACATGTTTGTGTGTGTGAACGCAGCACACACAATATCTTGGGCACACATCAAAACCCATTGCGCCTTTTGGAAGAGTAGGCCCTTTGTGGGTCCTGTGGGAACAGATGACAGAATCTACAAAATCACGTGCACATGGGGACAGGATGTTAAAAAAAAAAACCACCTAAAAAAGCACATTGTGTGCTTATTCCATTATCCTCAAAACAAAATAAAATTTATTTCTTTTATTTTATTTTAAAATTTTTTATATAATCTTTCATCATCCATGAAGTGTTGGTGTGTACAGCTCATTCTCATTTCCTGTCAATTCTCCAGAAGATGCAAGAAAATAATGCCTACTGACCTCATGTATGGCTGGTGTGGGTGTGTGTTTGAAGGTGGGGGGGGGGGGGGGGGGGGGGGGGTTTAACCAGTGTTATCAATTGCAATATTTTCAATAACTTCTGTTGCCTCCCAAATATAACAACACTATACAAAAGCATTGATTTCATTGTTTTAAAAAAAAGCAAAAAACGGCAACATCGAATGATTGACAGTTGGTTGGGCCGGCTTGTCACATTAAAGGTCAAAATGCACTACCAATGGGGTCGTTTAAAAAAAAGAAGAAACACTAAAAGAGAAGGCTTGAAAAGGGAAAAAATTTATTGTGGAAACTTTTGGATCGGTGGTCTAGAGGTAACACGCCTGTCTAGAATGCGAAAAGTCCGGGTCGAGTGTGTGCGGTGGTTCATATCCCGTTTGGGCCCGAAATTTTCCCCCATCCATTAGACCATGAGTGGTGGTCTGGGCGCTAGTCTTTCGGATGAGAGGATAAACCGAGGTCCCGTGTGTTTCACAAAATTTTCAGCGCACATAAAAGAACCCACAGCAACAAGAGAGTTGTCCCTGGCAAAATTCTTAGAAAAAAGCCACTCTGATAGGGAAACAAATACAGTTGTAGACCAAAAGAAAAAAAAGGGTGGCGCTGCTCTTGTGGCGACGAGCTCTTCCCCGGGGAGAGCAGCCCGAATTTCATGCAGAGAAATCTCATGACTTAAAGTGGTATAAAATTAAAAAAAAATTTAAAAAAATGGTTTACAGTGTATACATGACATGACAACTGACATACAAACAGAGCTTCACTAGCGGCATGTCGAAGTGTCCACTAGTCACACATCTACTATGTACAAATCTAGATAAAAAATAAACAAAAATCTAAAAAGGGAATTTTTTTTTTTAAATAACAAAAAAGAGAGAAAGAATTAAAAATAAATGTAACCCAGGCTCTTGATCCTTTCACTGGGTACATAAAGAGATTCGGGTTCAGATTCTTTCTTACAAAAGAAAAAGGACAAAATATGAAATGGCCCTTGACCAGATTTATTGATGTTAATTTCTTAGAAAACCTAATGGTGGTACAACAAAAGACAATGTCCCAAATCAAACTACTCAAATCACAACAGCATTCTAGGTTTCATGGTGTTTCCTGCTCTCTGCACACATTTCCAAATACGAACTATTTGTAAGTATTACAAAATAAAAGAACTCGCTTATAGTGAAATATTTCCCAACTTTAACCAACACACAATCAAACATACACAACAATACCAATGTGAAGTGGATTAAAACACCTGCTGTGGATAGCACAGCCCAATACTTATTCAATGATGGCTATTTAAGCCATTCTCAAAAACTTCTGTTTGGCAACATGAACCTTTGTTCATTAGTGGCTAGACAGAGGAACTTTACTCCCAGAGTGTGACTGTTCCCATTGTATGTATGTCAATCCCATGCACAATTTACCCAACAGTTATGGTGAGTAGCATAAACTACTTCTGTGTTCTGTTTTGTACAACTGAATAACTCTGCACCTTGCACATATCTGCACTGCCTTGTTATTACTACAACCTGCCTGCCACAGCACTTCCAAACATCTTTGCTTCCTTGTTCAAATAGAGGAGTAAAAACATACAGAATGTTTCTCCTTTGGAAACCCACCTGTCCTTCACTAGAACTCGTGTTTCCTTAATCCATACTTCACACACAAAATATAACAACATATACATCAATATGATCTGTGGTCATTGCTCCAATAAATCACTATTCACTCATAAGACAAACCAACACTAAAAGGCACAAAACTAAAATTAACAATCAGTTCTATCAGCTATCACCACATGTGTAATAATGGGTGCTGCCATCTTTGATAATCTCTGACCTTCATGTCAGATAAACTCACCACTTTTAACATTACAAGCCACTAACCCAACACACAGTCTGTCCTTCGAACGAGACTATTAACCAAGGCCCCGTGTGCGAACGCATGCAGAACATCTTGCACACACATTAAATCCTGTTCCGCTTTTGAGAAAGAGTAGGCCATTGTGGGCCGGTGGGAACACATGACAAAATTTACAAAACTGCATACACACGGGGACTGGATGTAAAAAAAGCACATAAGTGCTTATTCCATTATCCTCGATATAAAAGAATAAATTAAAATTAAAATTTAATTAATTAAATTATTTCTTTACAATGTAAAAGGATGTTCTTTTGATCAACAACATGAAATTCATAGCTAGGGAAATACTAAAAAACATCAATGCATTTCTAATAATGACATTTTACTTTGACCTTGATAACTTCAGAAACATCTCAAAACCATGTTCCTCCCAAATGCTAATATTTCTCTCAAAAATATTATAGTAGCACATGTCAACATAATATAACCTCAATTAATCAAAGCACCATCAATAAGAATTGACACCTACCTAACAAAGAACATGATCATAGCCCCAAACATTTGGGTGGACAACACATGCTGCCTCTAAGCCAATTATGAAGCCTGTCTTAGCTGGCGACTGTCAACTCTCTCATGATCAGCTGGGAACTGCCAGGTGTCACAAGTTCACAGGAAGTCTCAGGAAATTGTTGAGATTCCTACACCTTCTTCCTTTACTATTAAAACTTTTCTAAACTTTTATGAATTTTAATACAAACCAAAAATACTTTTTAAACTATTCAAAATACCAGTAAAAAAAACCCTAACATTCCATCTTTTTGGTTAACTTAGAACATATTTAAAGTTTTTGGTACTATTTTCTTTTGTTGTACACTTCATGGAGTGTGTACTTTGGTCACAGGTGTCCCTTTTTTGATGGTTACCCCCTAAAAAATGTTCCCCTTTCCTAGACAAATTTTTTGGTGGGTTACACAAAGTAAAATCTAAACAAAAAGTTTGTTAAATAACAAGAGAGAAAGAAATGAAAAAAAATGTAGGAGTATGGGTTGGTGGTCTAGCAGTAACACTACAGTAACACATCCATTCACAAAATGACAAGTTGTGGGTTTGATCCCTTTCTGAATCGAAACATTTCCCCCCATCCAATTTTCTTTGAGTGGTGGTCTGGGTACCACTTTTCTTTCAGAAGAGACCAAAAAAACAAGTTCTGGAGAGGAACACATTCCCCCCCCCCCCCCCCCCCCCCCCTCTGTGACAGAGAAACATACACACATGTACATACAGTTACAATATACAGAGAGGAATCTTTTTTTTCAAATGGGTGGGATTGCTGTAGTCTAGTTATGGCAACGCGCTCTTCCCTGGGACAGTAGCCTGAATTCCACACAGATAAATCTGCCGTGACTGAACGTGGTATACAATACAATGGTATACAAGATTACCATACAATACAATACAAGACAATCGGCAGGCATGAGAAACCTAACACTGAAAATTCTAAGCGATGGCTAGCCTCCAAACAAGCGAGTTCCAAGACAAAGTAAACAACTGTTTGAATCAGAAATGCCAATCCTGATGACAATATGCACAGTGTCTAGCAGAGCTGATTTTGCAGTTGACTTTTGTTGGTATCTATGCTTGCTTTTCAACTCTTTTTGACACTAATGACAGTCTTTGGAAGTTGTGCCATAGCTACAGTTACACAGTAGTCCTGATGTCACAAAGCGACAGGTTATACTCGAAAGCTCAGATACAGTGCTCAACATTTTAAACATCAGTATCACATTTCTTTGCAACTTAAGATTTTTGTTTGTTTGGGTTGTTTATTGTATTTTAATTATTTATCTGCTAGAGATCTGAGTTTCACCAATGGTCAGATTTTGTGTATGAGACTGTTTTATCCATCATTAAGGTAGCCACATTCCTATTTCAGGGGGAAAAATAAACTGTAAACTGATTATACCTTGTTTTATCGATTAAATGCATAGTTGAATTGCTAAAACAATGGCCAAGATAACAAGTCACTGTGTGGCTACAATGTACACCTAAGTGAAACTCTAGTGCGTTAACAATAACTATAATGTGGGTTGTGATTAAATGTCACAGACACAGACACAGACACTCAAACACACTCATACACAAAACACACCTGTTGGATTAGATGCCATATCCAATGATATGCTTAAACATTTACCAGAAACATTCATTTTTCTATTACATAAACTGAAAGCAGTCTATCATTGTTCCCATTCATAAGCAAGGAAAGCCCAAAAATGACAAAACTAGTTACAGACCCATAGAACTGACTTCTAACACAGGTAAGCTAATGGAGTGAATCATTCTAACAAGGATTGTGTATTATTGTCAGAAAAATAAGGTAGTTCAAATCAATCAAGCAGGCTTTCAAAAAGGCAGATCTGCAATTGATAATCTAGTTAAACTAATAACACAAGTCAAACAACAGTTTGCAAGAAGAAAAAATTTACTAGCAATATTTTTGATGTCAGAAAAGCCTATGACCAAGTCTGGCATGCTAAATTACTGCATAAATTGAAAACTACTGGATATCTGGGCATGTTTATTATTATATCAAAAGGTTTTTTTATGTAACAGAAGTATACAAGTGAGAGTGGGCAATAAATATTCACACTCTAGGTCACTCCATATGGGTTTACCACAGGGTTCTGTTATAGCCCCTTTTCTGTTAATATACTGTTATATGATCTACCCACAAAAGTGTCTAAAGATATCCTAGTGCAATATGCTGATATATGTATGTGGATGAATGTCACTATGAAGCGCAGTACAACAAAGAGGGTGATTCATTATACCAGAAAGATCTATCAAAAAGAGTCAGATAATTTATATAAATATATTTTTTGAAAATGGTCTGACATTTTCAATAGAAAAAACGCACATTATGCTTTTTAACAATGACAGTGATCCAGATACACTACCTCAGTTTAGCATTGGAGGGGAGCTAATTCAGTACACAAATACTGTCAAATTTTTAGACATTTTACTTACATCAAAATTGACTTGGAATGCTCATATTGGATACATTTTAAACGAAAGCAAGAAAATGTATTAATTTCCTTAACATGGTTACCTGACAGTCTTGGGGACAAGATATGGTCACTCTGAAATGCTTAGCTATGTCACTTGTATGGTCCAAGCTGTGTTATAGACAAGAAGTCTTTTTTAGTGCTCCTAATTATTTACTGAAAAAACTCCAAAGTGTAGACTGTAAAGCACATAAACTTGCACTTGGGGTACCATTCCACACATCCACCATAGGAACTTATAAGGAAATTGGGGAACTTCCCCTAGCTGAATACCGACAACATTCATGTGCCAGATATGTGTTACGCAGCACAACAAATGAAAGCTTTGTTTCCAGTGAAATAGAAGTCGAATCAAAAACAAATTATCCTAAAAGGGCTAGACATATTTCGTGTTTAACGTCTATTGGTACTTATGTATCAGACCTTTTTCAAAAGTCTGAACTTAATCTTTATGAATTAGAAATGCAGAAAGAAGCTTTGCCATGCGGCTATGCCCTTTGTGGGAAATAAATAAAGCATATTTTGATATAGAATGTACTAATGAAGATGTTGAGGGGTGAACGAAGGTTCATGGGGATAGGGGATGTTAGGACACTGGCACTCCACACTCAGGAATAATGTGAGGCCAAGCAGGGGTGTTATGGTAACACTTTTATTTTTATCTACCAAACAACACACACCTGAAACAAAGATAAAATTCAGGTAACTACTTTATACACATTTAACCAGGTACATGAAAGGCACACAACAGCAAATAGTAACATTGTCGTCTAGCCGAATGTAAGAAAACCGAATTCCTTTCATCACTCATACCAAAATACCAAGTTAATCCTAGGGAACCAATAGAGAGTATACAGTTGTAAATCAGACAACCAAAGACTACAAAATAACTAGGAAAATCCTTTCCTCAATACTCTCAACTGACATTATCCTAATAATGTCAACAGATCTTAGTCTATACTAAGATCTTTCACAACATTGGCCCCTATCATACCCCATGGATATTGTAGAGAGAGAGAGAGGAAGAGAAGAGAGAGAGAGAGAGAGAGAGAGGAGAGAGGAGAGAGGTGAGAGAGAGAGAGAGAGAGAAGAGAGAGAGAGAGAGGAGAGAGAGAGAGAGAGAGAACTCTGAACAGTTTTAATATGTACATTGGCCTTAGGCCACAATACACGGAGTTTGGGGGAAAGAGGAAAACCAATATATTGGTATGCAAACTGTGATCAAACATGGAAACCAACAACCGATCCTTTGAGGCTCATATCTCGAACAAGGTTAGCATGTGATACACATTCATGTCATACTGAATCAATATTTTAGACAGTAGACATAAAAATCGGTATGAATCAAAATGCAACATTACAATTCAGGATCTGTATTATACATGTAAATAAAAAGCTTTAACACACCCATTATTAAGTGATATTTTGACACAGCAATTTCTTCCTTCTATTAATGGAATGAAAAATATATCTGGATAGATAATGACTACGTTATCTATTTGATGTTATAAGTAAAACTGACAATGGTATATTAATACATTTGGCCAAAAAATTATCCCTTAGATCTGAGTACACTGGACATTCAAACAAAAATGGGCTTTGTTTTCAAGTTTGGTTTTACAAAATGGACAGAACTTTTCTTGATCATTAATACCGTATCTATGAACATTATTCATAAGAGGCAAAACATTTAATCTAACCTGTGTAATAGCAACTCGAAAACAATAAGTATCTATAAAGTCAATGTATTTCTCTTTTCCAAAGATAGTTTTGAATGATCTATAATTTTCATACCTCTCTTTATCTCTTATGGTTCCATGCCACTCTTGAATGAACATGTCTAATAATCTTTGCTTAAATACATGTAAAAAAGCCTTTTCATCACCAACACCTTGTTGTAACCATACAATATTAAATCCTGTTTCGCACAAAATTTCTCTTATTTTTGATACCCAGCATTCTTTTCCATTTTTATCTAGTTCCAATAGCATTTGGTAGGCACTGTATGGCAATCTGTTTGGACTCATTTGTAGTAACTTAAACCTGTATTTGATAAATTAGTATAAGAATTAATTATAAAGAGGATACCTACCCAATTCACCATACACCATTTTATTGGGTGTTCTTATTGAAACTCCTAAAAACCTCTTACTTGCTGACATGTGAACTTTTTCAATATGGTCCACTCTACTTAAACCCCATATTTCTGAAGCATATAACAAAATAGGCTGAACTTAAACATCAAAAACCTTAAAAACGTGCTTGCATTCATTTCTTTATACCTATTAAATGCTTTGTTTAACTGGATGACCGCTTTTTTTACCTTTAATTACTAGTTTCTCAGTGCCAAACTTTGTACTAATCTTTGTTGTAAAAGTGAAACCTAAATAGCAATATTGATTAACTATGTCCAGCTTAACACCCTTATAAAACCATTTTTCATGTTTTGCTAAAAATCCCCCTTTTCTAAATACCATGACCTTAGTTTTATCAATATTAACATTTAACCACTTAGTCACTGTTTCCCAAAGTCCAACCCCTCGTCCACGTCGTGGGAAACAGAAACAGGTCAAGCTGGCTAACGGGGCTCTGGTGAAGCTGTGACTGGCCTAGCAAGCCGACAGTGGATTTCTCAACAGCTAAGAAAACTGAAAAGAGATACAAACGGACGGATACCAACGGCAAACGACCTCGCAATGGAAACGGACATCGAGATAGGAACAGTGACTACATTGGAACATGGCACATCTGCGGCCTAACAAACAAGGAACCAAAAATTGGGGGAATTCATGACCAAAAGAAGATCTCCATCATGGGCATTTCAGACACTAGGAAGAAAGGAGAAGGAACGAAAGAAATCCATTAAAAACTTTGTTCTCATCTGGAGTGGAGTCAGGAAAGACCAGAAAAGCAACATATGGTGTGGGATTCATCCTACACCCAGACTAGCAAAGAATCTCATGAGCGCAGAACACATATTAGAAAGACTGATTAAACTTGGTGTACGAAAGCCCAACAAAATCGTCTACTATATCCAAGCATATGCACTTTGTAACGATTTCGTACTCAGAAGAGGAGAAAGACTCATTCTATCAAGAGCTCCCCGACCTCATAAACGCACCCCTGACAAAGAGGACCTGTATGTCATGGGTGATTTCAACAGCAGAGTTGGTGAGAGAAGAAACCGTGGACAAAACATCTTGGACCCCACAGTGACCACAGAACACTTGCAATTACAACGGGAACCACGTGCTGGAACTATGTGCAGGCATGATTGATCATCCCCAAACACCTTTTTCCAACACCGAGCCTCCCAAATTTACACCTGGTACAAGTGGAACGACCTCAACATCTCGTCTCAAATCGACTTTATACTTGCAAGATCTAGAACACGTTACCCCATCAAAGACTCAAAAGCCATCCCCAATGCCAACTTGACACTGCCCAAGGCCTGTCATTCTATCCCAGTATCAGAAGAAGAAAATAACAACTGCTAGAAAGAACCAGCCTGAAAAGATCAACCTCCTCAAACTGGAAGAGAAAGAAGTGAAGAACAGATCCATAGTGCTATCAAGGTGAAACTTGACTCCATTGATACAACACTTCTAAAACATGGAGCAAGTCGGGGGCACCTTCAAGCAGCTCTCTTGAACCCCTTAAGGGAAGTTTGCGGGACAAAGAATTTGTGGAGGTAAAACAGGAAAGCTACAGCTTGGTGGAACCAGAGGTGAAGGAAAAGCCATCAAAAATAAAAAGCACTATATAAAGCTTGGGTCAAGACCAAGACAGAAGAGGACTACGTCAAGTACAAAATCGCAAGAAGACATAGTAAAGTGTTGTGAAAGCCTCCAAAGAAAAATCTTGGGCGACTTATGGAGAGAAGTTAAGTGAAATTTGCAAGAACCCCCAAGAGAATTTTTCAAAAGTGTGAAGTGATGAGGTAAGAGATGAGCCATTCAATCCAACAACAGTAGTAAATGATGCAAATGGAGGGCACTGCACAAAGAAGAGGAAATTCTGAAAACGATGGAAAGATTTTTTAAAGATCTTTTAAACCCATCTGGAGCACAGCCCAGCTCTCAGTTCTCACCACGCTAAAAAGACCAGTTAGAGCCCCAAATCCTTGAAGCTGAAACAAGAAAAGCAATTAAGACCAGCCAAAGGGAAAAGGGCAGGCGATGACGGCATAAACTGAAGCAACCCTTTGCATGGAAGAAAGGGGAGTTAAGTGGCTCACCATCATCTTCCAGAAAGCATGGGAAGAGAGGAAAGTACCAATGGACGGGCCCAAAATGCAATAGTGGTGCCAATTTGGAAGAAGAAGGGCAGCAAGAGAGACTGCAGCACCTCAGAGGCATTTCACTTCTCAGCCATTGTGGGGAAAAATTGTATGAAAAGATTCTGGAACAGCGCACAAGAGCCAAAGCAAAAACACTACTGAGCAACGCCCAGTTTGGCTTTCAGAAAGGAAGGGGGTGCCCCAGATGCCATTTTCGCACTCCGACAGCTTTGTGAAAGAGCCATCGAATACAACCAAGACCTGCATACAGTATTGGGTTTGATCAGAGAAGCTTTGACCAAGTCAACAGAGACAAGCTCTGGAAGACCCTGGAGCAGTAGACGTGAAGGGGCAGTTGCTTGATAACATCAGAGCAATCTATGCCAACAGTATGAGCGCAGTCCGAACGCCAGTGGAACTTACGACTGGTTCCGGTTACTTTCAGGGGGTCAGGCAAGGCTGCGTACTCTCTCCCCTTCTTTTCGTGATCTACATGGACCAGATTACAAAGGAAGCCAACCCAGATCTGAGGCCCTGAACGAACTATTTTTTGCTGACGCCCAGTCCTTGATGAATCCGAACAAAGCAGCTCTTCAAGAACACCACAGACCAACTCAACACAGCTGCGAGAGGTATGACATGAAGTCAGTATCACCAAACAGAAGTTTGTGTGTCAGCAGAAATCAGGAAAGCGGGAAAATTTCAACATCAACGGAAACCAGTTGAAACGGGACCAAGGAATTTAAATACCTTGGCAGCCTCTTCACTGAAGATGGAAATTGGACAGGAGATAGAAACAAGATGCCAGGAAAGCAAACGCAGTCAGTTACCAAACTCGCCCCCCTTCTAAAACATTCCAGACCCCAATGAGCACCAAGGCAAAATCATTCAACACCATCTTTGTTCCAACACTCACATACCAGTGTCAGACATGGGCCCTAAAAAAAGCCTTAGAGAGAAAATTGGTCACATGTGAAATGCGCTGCCTGAGAAAAAGCTGTCAACAAGACCAGAGCGACAAGATCAAGAATGAGGTGATCAGAGACATGGTCGGACTAACACCAATTCTCCACCATATCGAACAACAAGGATCAGGTGGTTTGATCACCTCACTAGAATGCCGCCCAACCAACCAGCCCTACGGGCATACACCACCAAATACAATGGTGGAAACCCAGAGGTAACCAAGGAGACGATGGAGCGACTCCGTGGCGGGAACCCTGCGAGCCCATGACCTGTCACTACATCAAGCCTCCCGCCTTGCTGCAGACAGACGTCTGTGTCTCCCCGCGACGCCAAAAGGCACCAGCGGCAGATGAACGAAAAGAAGAAGAAGAACATTTAACTGCATGTTATCACAATAAGTATGCAGAATATTCAGTTGCTGCTGTAATCCAAATGGTCGCTGAAAGTAAAGCTACATTGTCTGCAAACAGTAATATAAATAGTTAAAAAATATCAGGCAGTATTTGGATTCCATGCCTGCCCTTATCTTTTAACATGATTAGCCAACTGGTTGATGAACATTGTAAACAATGTAGGGCTTAGTACACAGCTTGTCTTACTCCTATTGGGCACTCAAAAAACTCTGACAATTCATCTTAACTCTGATACATGACACCAACGACATATTACATAGTGTTTAATTAGCAAAGAAACTTACCCTTTTTCCTTGGTTTGCATTCAATCAAGAAGTTTTTCATGCCTGACTGAATCGAAGGCTTTCTTGAAGTTACAAAAGAAACAAAAAGCTTTTGGCCTTTTTTTGACATACATTTTTCGACTACTCTAGGGGTTTAAAAATCTGATCGACGGTTAGAGTATTTTTTTCGAAAACCTGCCTGATTTTCACAAATGAAATCATTATTTTCTAACCATTCATACAGTCTTGAGTTAAGTATGGATGTATAACACTTTGATAGATGCTTAGCAGGAGGAAACGCCCCTGTATTGTCTGCATTATCTAAATCTTTCTTTTTAAATTGGTATTATCCGCCTTTGACCAAAATGAGGATAAATACCCTTGCTGAATATAGTATTGAAAAGCTTGATAAGAAAGTTATTACCTCACTGCCACATTTTTAACATTTCAGCCATAATTCCATCAATTCCACTGGCTTTTCCACCTTTAATTTATTTACAGCTCTACTTTACTTCTTCAGATATCTCTTTGTTGAGTTCATGTTAAACTCTCTTCAGACAAATTAACATCTATATTTGCATGCTGTTAAAAGGGGAAGTTTCTTTAAACTTTGAAACACACTTTTAAAAGGGATTTACCCAGTCTGAAGTTTTTATATTATTTTTAGGTTTCTCTTTATCATTACAGCCCATGCTTCTAAGTTCTTTCCAGAAAAGTGCTGAGTTAGAAATATTGGTAGTGAGAGACTCTTCTTTTAGCTTTCTGAATGCTTGTCTTTTGTATTTTAATAACTTTTTATACTTTTTTAGTGCTGTGACATACACAAGTCTGTTATCATCATTTTTATTTTTCTAAAAATATTCAAAGCTTTTCTAGTTTCCTTTTTTACTTGATAACACTCAGAATCAAACCATTCTGACTGCTTTCTCTTTTTTCATGACAGTTTTCACTAACATGCATTGGCTGGATTCCTTTTAAACACTGGACAAAAAGATCTAACCCTTACCTACATCACTGTCGAGTAAATCTATAGCCATTTTAATATTTTCTTGAATTATGTTACTACTTAGTGATCTAATGAAGTCCTCTTTCTTATCCTCTTTCCAGACAAGTTTTTCTGTATCAATATTTGTTTCTTTGCTCTCTTCTTTATTATTATCTTCAATTATGTCATCATTCCTGTTAATCGTCATAACAATTGGTAAGTGATCAGACTCAGTCACGTTTTTTTTATATCAATGGCAACAATATTTACAGTTAAAAATAACTTGCAAGAAAGAACAAAATAATCAACAGTACTGGCTCCTGAAGATGAGATATATGTAAAACCATCATCAAATGTCGATTGACACAGACCATTCGTATCATACAAACGAAAAATGTAACATATTTCAAGAGTTGTTGCCAAATACGTTTGTATTGTTATCTTGAGAATTCCCCAAAAAATCATCAGTGGTAGAGTCTGTTACATCAAAATCAAAATTATCATCACAAAATGAATAGTTACCATTCGAAGTTGTAGCATTGAAATTCCCATTAACATAAGGTAAAAATCGTCATTTGGGGTCCTGCAGGTCTAGTATACATTGTTCCAAAATTTCCATCCATATACATTTTGCGAAGTGTCCAGAACATGGAAACTGAGGTGGAATATAGTACATATTACCCGTTTATGTTTGTCAGTTGAAAACATATCTTTGTAAATCTTATTAACAATTGTATTATCATATTCATGTTAATCTTTTCAACAAAAACTGCTATTTTCTTTCTAATATGACAATCCCCCTCCAGAATATCTTCCTTGGTGGGACAATTTTTTAGCTTTTGAAGTAATTATAACAAAATCAGAGAAAAGTGATGAATCAAAAGTTGTCTGCAAACAAAAGTTTCTGTTAGGCAAATAAAATCATGCATCAAGAGAAATCTATGAAATCCCTGTTCTCTAGTTTCTGGAGCAAACCATTACATTGTAATTAAGAAAACAAAGCTGTGTGATATTTACATTATGTACAACATTAACTAGAGTCGTGACAGCTTTTGGCTTTCTTTGGGGTTTTCAAACATTGCCTGAGAGGGACTTTGAATACCCCTAGCTTTGGTTACACTTATTGTGGCCCGGCAAGTCTCCTATTTGCTGGAGCCAGGTGCTCCTTTAGAATGAGATTTCCCTTTCTCACCATCCTTTCACTCCCTTTGGAGTGGTCATCCCCTGACACTGTTGGAAGAGTCTAGGATGCTGGACTGGCTGACAGATCTACGTGAGACCCCCCGCGAGCTTTGTTGTGTGCCTGTTTGTTTCTGAGAGGCAGCACGCCTAGGTGGCCTGGCTTGCCTTCCTGATGCTGAAGAACAGGCATCGCGAGTTTTACCCTGCTTTGCCTCGCTTTTCTTTTCTACAATTATTTTTTGTGTTTTGGGTATATGGCTGCTGGCAACAGTGTCTGACTGTTCAGCTACTGCTTCCTTTTCTGGTGCATTCCTATCCTTTGTCACTGTTTCATTGGTCTTATTATGAGTGGATGCACACACTTCATTCATACTGAGATTTGCAGACTCAGCTTGTATGTCAAAATCAGTGTCAGTCACTTCTGGTATTTCTTCATGATTTTGGTCAAAGTCGGTATCATCCACATTTTCTACCAAGTCCTTTGTCAGTTCTGGCATTGCTAATTCGTCATCGTCAGTAGTTCATTTTTTATTTTTATTATCATTGTCAATGGTACTGTCATTGTCTTGAAACAAACATTGTTCTGCTTTACTTGTCCTTCATTGCTGACCCGGTCCTCTCTGGGTTTGTGTCCTGCACAAGAGAAGTGCTAGTGTTGTGAACCACAGTGGATTGGTTCTGTTCTCTAAGCACAGACTGTTCTCTTTGTCTTCTGTATTGTTTTCTGTCCCTCTGTTCCTTTGGTCTTTGTAAAAACCAGCTTCTGCTGTCTGAGATGGATGGTTTTCTCACAGCCCCATGTAAGTGAAGTTACCAGGGGCAATCGGCTTCCACTTGGTATCTCGCTTGGAGTGATTTGCCTTCCAGATTAGGAGTCTCTGGATCTGTCTCTGATCTGGTTCTTTAGTCCCATAATTCAGTTGAATGGATCATTGATGAAGGTCGTTTGTTCCTCCCTTTGTGGGTGTGGTGCCCTGGGTTGGTTGGCAGAAGACCTTGAATAATACTGCTTGCCTGGCCGTTGTTTTCCTTGGTAGTCTGTTGAAGTGTCCTGCTTTCCCGTCTGCCATTTCTGCCGTGATGGTGATGGGGCCGGGGGCCTCAGTGTCCAGCACAGATTCTGTATCGCCCTGCCTTCTGCTTCGTTGATCAGGAAGCCATGACTTTGTGTGTGTGCTTGTCTTTCCTTCACCTGTAATTTTTTCCCTTGAAAATGTAGGCTATCTTTCCCTGGTACGGTTAAAAGTCAACCCAAATTTTTTTTGGCGTGAGTAAGGTCAGCGGCAACACTGACCCCATTCCATCTGAGGTAGTCTCTGAGATGAGAATCCCCCAGAACAGCCATTTTGTAGGCCCAGCGACTGAACTGGACCAAACTGGCCGAGGACTGCTTCCCTGGGCTCGAGGTTTCCCCAAAACGAAAGGCCTGACGATGTCTTCCTGGTGCCAGCTGGTCGAAGAATCAAAAGAATTCGGAGGTTTTGTGATGATCTCCGTACTTGGACCTTGTCTTCCTGAAAAGTCTTCTTCAACATTAAAGAATATCACGTTGCAGGATTTTGCATTTTTGTTCAAGCTGTTCAAGTTCTTTTCAAGTCGGTCAAGTCTGTTGGAAATCGTTTTGCTATCTTCCTTCAGATCTCAATGTCTTGTCTGTTTTCTTCCACCACCCCGTTTCATCTCATCATCTCATTTAAAACTTGTGCCATGTTGTTGTCTAGCTTTCCAAATCTTTCATCTATGACAGTTTTGATATGGGTTTGACTGACGTGAAGTTCTTGCTGAAATTTTAGCAAAAACGCCAGTCAAAAATTGCATGATATTGAAGTGGGGATGTGACATGTCCTGTTGTGACATTTTCCAAAGTGTGTTTGGGCGTTCTTGCTCAAGGGAAAACAATCTCACTGCCTTCCAGTGCCATTAAATTGTCAGTGTTTATTTGAGTTCAGTCCCTTGGCCACAGGGCTCAAGGTACACATGCACCAAACTACTGTTTACATACACCTCTGCCCTGCCTGTCAGAACTTCACAGCACGTGCAGCACACGATACGAGAAAGAAGAGGCAAGGAGAAGGGTGAATTATATTTAGAAATCACGGCAACAGTCTGTTTCTATATTTTGCCAGTAATATTTTATGTACTAATTACTAACCGTATACTGGTTAATTTGCAGAAATGTTGACATACAACGATGGAGACGTTGATGATCAGTTCATATGCCAAAAATCACCACTAATATGCACTGTAGACATGGGCAGTTCCATGAAAAGGGCCCGGCGTAACAACACACGTCTAGCTTGAGAAAATTCACAGAGAGACCGAGAGAGAGAGAAGAGAGAGATTTAGAGAGAGAGGAAAAGAGGAGAGAGAGGGGGATGGGAGAGAGAGTGAGAGTTTTGACCAATTTATTGTCATTGCCCATGTGGCCTATTGACAAGGGTGGTTATAACACGACTTCTTTTGTAAATACAAATAAATACAGAAAAATCAATTTAGCATTTAACGTAATGAAAACCAAAAAAAAACAAACCCAAAAGAGCTCTCTATAAACGGATCCGATTTTAAGCTCTGACATGAACTCAGTTTCAAATGAACACAAAGTAATAGCAATGATGAACAACAGGAACCAATAAGCAATAACTAAAATAATAAAAAGAACATTATAGAATGCTATATTAGACCATCCAATGAAATTGTATGTGAAATTTTCAATAAATATTCTTGCTGGAGATGTTTCTTTAGGTGTGTCACAAATGCTGGAGTTTACATAATATAATTTTACTTTAGTTTAGTCACAAATGTTAAACTAATCGGAACTTAGCTGTAATTGTCATAATTTCAGTGCTTCAGCAATAAACTTTGCAACCAATTTAGAGAGAGAAAGAGAGAGAGCAAGTAGGCACAATCAAATGTCCAAAACCAAATACAAATTAACCACTTTTGACACAAATGACTAACCATACACCAAGTCACACCTACATGTCAGACTGCCTACTTTAGAATGGCAATTACCACAGGGGCCTAGCTAGGCCCAGTCCAGTACTGCATTCAAGTCTAACCTTCAAGTCTTCAACTCTTTTTAGTTTTAGCAGTTGACTCATCTCAATTCAACTTTGCCATAGTAATCTATCCCAAAAGCTCTGTTACCAAATCCACATTATTTTGATTAGTGCAATTCACAAACTTCATCTCAACATGATACACACATTTAAATGATGATTCTTACTCATCAAATCCACTTCTCACATGAAAATCCATTTATAGAATTAAATCTAAGATCACAATAAATAATAAGTCTCACGACTTTAGCCAACATTCATGTACACATTGTTTCACTGTACCAGTCACAATATTCAATCCATAACTAAAATTTAGCTAGTACACACAAAAAGATTTACTTATAAAATCAGCTTTTTCCTTGATGAATCTCTTTAAGCAACAACTTGTACCAAAAAGATAAATTCTCACTTACAGCTCAAGCAGGAGAAGAAAACTGCTGTTTCCTTCTAAGTCATTCTGTCAGGTTTTACTGCACACAGCCTAACTCAAGAAGAAAGTTGCCCCAGACAGCCAGCAAGAGAAAGACTTTAAAATGCCATGTACACCCTGTTATGTTGGTTCAGTTGCAGGACCAACTGACCAATGAATACATCTGGAAACTGAGAGGAACAAATCCTATCCACACATCAAATCAGCTGACAAATTTAAATCAACCAATGTAGTCTCTACATGACAAATCTGCTGGTTCACTAGAGGAGAGGAGGGGGGTAATAGAGAGGGGAAGGGGGATGCTATTCAACAAGAAAGAGGCCCCACAAGCCTGTTGAATAAGACTAGCTGTAGCAAGCTCTGAAGTGTTTACCACATCACTGTTCCACTGGACACTCTAGACTACAAGGACTCAGGCCATGAATAGAGAGGCTCCAATGTAGCTGACAAAGGAACTGTTAAAGACAAAGGCTGAGCCACCAGCTCTAATAGGACCATAGGCCTACATTGAGAACACTTAGCTACAACCATGGCAAGGAGTTGCTCACAGAGATATGCTGGACACTTAAGCTAAAAGGAGGTGTGACAGTACACAGGCCTCAATGAAATGCTAGGTCTCCCAGCCCACAACCATGGGTATACAAACAGATGAGAGGTTTGTTTGTCCAAACAGCACAATGTAACTTAGAGGTTGACAAAGAAACCTAACTCTGTCTTTTAGAATTGCTGAACTAAGCAAATCATGAAGTCTAACCTGAAGTCTAACCAAGTTGAACAATTCTTTCTAGAAGGGGGGGGGGGGGGGGGGGGGGGGGGGGTAGAAGGGAAGGAAAAAGAGGTTTAGTTCAAACATTATAGTGTGAAAACCAAAAATCATGGTTGCAGATATCCAACCACATATTGAAAATAAGTATACCGACAACTTAAAAGTATACAGATGGATCAGTTTTAGAAAATAATGAAGCTGGTTCATACCAGCTCTAAAAACAAGAAATCATACTATCTTGGTAAACATCATTCAATAGTTACAGCTGAACTTATTGCAATTCTTATGGCTCTTAACTATATTCTTGATTTTGTATTTCCCATCACTCCTATCTTACTTTGTGTAGACTCTAAGTCGGTACTGTATGCTATTAAATCCCCAAATTCCAAGAAAGTATCCAGAATCATTTTTGAAATTAAATATGTCATACACCTTTTAAGTTTAAGAGGTATTCCTGTCTCCTTTTGTTGGGTACCTTCACACGTTGGAGTTTTTCCAAATGAGTGGGCTGACAGAGCTGCAAAAGGGGGGCAAGACATGATATGGAATCAATAGAACTGCATGTTCCCTTATCTCTACAGGAGGGATACCGTTTATTAGAACAAACATCGTGGAGTAAGTGGAGACAATCAGATCAACTCAAGGAACGATCTTTAAAGGGTTGCCAGACTAATGGCCTTATTTCATGTTATCCTTCTCAAACACATTTAAGTATCGCAACTACGAGAAGAGTTAATACACTATATTTTAGAATAAAATTAAATGCATTTATAACAACATTTTGTAAAAATGTCAGGTGCCTCTGTGGGGAACATATTTCCAACACTCACATCATATTTGAGTGTCCAATTGTAAAACCTTTTTTACCCACATTTTGTGAGCAGTCTGTGGAAACTGTTTTTAAAAATCCAAAATTAACCTTTGCCATTGTTAAATGTCTATTGCACAGCCCAGTAGAGTATTTGCTTCGTTACTTTATAGTTGTTTCATGTTAGCAATTTGTTGAATTTATGTTTTTACTCATGTTGAAGATTTTCCCCTCTTTTAATTGCATGAAAATACCAACACACTTGTTACCTAATGTCTTTTCTCTGTCCATTCCCTTCTCTGTTTTAACTTCCACTATAATTTCCACATCCCTCGTCTAATATCACTAACAGTGAACAGACGTTAAATTGAAGGCAACCACACACACACTGGTCAATAGACCAACCTAAACATTCATCAGTTGGTATCATCAATTATTGTATCATGTCAACGAGTTAAATTTATGAAAATTTAATCAATATAACTTGTTGACATGATAACAATTTAACTATCTTAGGTATCTTGTTTGGTTTGATTCTCTCACTCATTCACACACACACACATGTATTCATACACACACATGCATACATACACACACATGTATACATACACACACACACCACCTGAATGTCCATCAATAAAAAAAATTTTTATTATGTAACTCATTGGTCAACATGATAACAATCAGACTATCCTTGTTTAGTTTGATTCTCTGAGTATCTCTCTCTCTCTCTATCTCTCTCACACACACACACACACTCACACATACACTCACACACACTAACACACACACTCACACACACTCTCTCACACACACACACACACTCACACACACACACACCTACCTTTCATTTCATTAACAGCCATAACTCAAAATAAACTTTTTGGAAAATGCCTTATCAAGTTTCACACACACACACATGTATCACACACACAAGCTTCAATTCAAATGTTTAGGGATCAACATGGTCAGTGAAGCAACATTAAATTAACACACACACACATACACACAGTGAGTGAGTCACACACACACACACGCATGCTTCATTTATTTATTATTCATTTCCTTTCGGTATCAACCTGGACAGAGTTCTAAGCAACACTGATGCCTGCTGAATTTCCTGGTTAGAGTCAAGGCAGTGTTTAAATTATGCCAACGCTTAACTAAGTACTGACACTGTGACCTGTAGCGCATTTAGTTCCCTGGTAGTGGAAGGGGCGAGGAAAGAAGACAAGAAACCAGAAAAGCATGTCCTAAGTACTGTGAAATGCTTTTTTAGCATTCACAAACCTTTCAATGGAAATCAAACATTTTGAAGAAGAGGGTTTAGACACATTCATCTGAATGAACAGGCTTATTACTTGTGCAGGGTCTAAAAAAACCCCACCTCCACACCAGAAGAGGTGATCACAGCACTGGGGGAGAAGAAACCTGCGATGGTGGTGGGAATCAGGGGCACAGAGAGAGAAGGGGAAAATGATATGACAACCGAACACGCACACACACATATGCAGAAACACACAAAGAACCACAGCACACACAAACACAGAGAGAGAGAGAGAGAGAGAGAGAGAGAGAGAGAGAGAGAGAGAGAGAGAGAGAGAGAGAGAGAGAGAGAGAGAGAGAGAGTGAGTCTAGTCAAACTAAAGAGTGTTTACTAAACAGTGTTTTCCAACAATTGCTATCATACCAATACTGTTGAGGAGAATAAAAAGTTATTGCTTCTAAGTACACTGGGAAAGATCACTATTTATCTTCAACAGTTTGTTTTTAGTATAATCTTTCAGAATACAGAAACATAAACAACAAAAGAATAAACTAAAAAGATGTTCTCTTTTGACTTGTGTACATGTGTGTGCACACAGACATATGTATACATGTATACCACACACATGGATGTGTGCATATTCACATAAACATACAAACAAGAGTTCAGTTAAGAAATGTAACAAAAACTTTCATGATTTTAATTTAAACCACTTGACATTCACTTAAAACAGCAATTTCAGGATTTCTCTTTTGAAAAATGATATATATATTGAAAAAACAAACGGATGTCTCTCATATGTGTATACACACACAGAGACACAAACACATACAAACCTGCACACACACAAAGGCACATATGCGCACACGCACACATAAAAACAACCACCACAAGATTCTATTAATTAAAATTACAATACTATCCACTAACTTCAACAACATTTATCATAATGATAAGCTTGTTATACAACATACACTATGTGCCTTCCAGCAAATTCCATATATATCATATACTTTCACTTATTATTTCAAAATTGTTATGAAACCTCTCTCTCACATGCACATGTGCGCGCTCGCACACACACATACACAAACACACTCTCTCTCTCTTTCTCTCTCAGTACCTCATGGTCATAAAACCTCATGTTTACTCAAGTGAAGCTCTCTAGAGTCAGTCTGTCTGTCTGTCTGTCTCTCTCTCAAGTCTCTCCACCACACAACTACACACAACTTCTGTGAGCCTGACAAGACTTCCACTGCCTCAATCCTCACTCTATTGACCATACACACACTAATAGTAGCACACAGTATATAGTACAGTAAGTGTGTCAAGGTCTCAACTGTCCCAATCCACACTCAATAGCAGTAAGCTTGGCAAGATTTCAAAATGGTCAATCCACCCAGCTAAACAATACTGTCAACAATACTGTTGGGCATTCAACAGCAAGCAGTGGAGAGTCTACTCAGTGGAGAGTCACACAACCCAGTCTGGTCTGGTCTATTAGTGGCTAGTTTCAGTTTCCACCCTCCTAGGAAAGACTTTGAATCAGAACAGGAATTATCACATCTCCTTCTCTGTTTCTGGTCCATCCACCTGGAATGACCTCCCTTTTTCACTTCGTCAAAAGCCTTCACTTGATTCCTTCAAATCCAGCCTCAAAACACACTTATTTCCTACCTGAGACTTTCCCCCCACATATCTGTCCCTAATTTTCAACAGCATCTTTCACCGTCTAAGTGTTGTTCCGTGTGTGTGTGTGTGTGTGTGTGTGTGCGTGCGTGTGCGTGCGTAGTGCGCGCGCATGGATTTCTCATTGTGTTTAAGGAGAGTTGCATGCCTGTAAATGATTGAGTGCAAGCGCTTCGATTTGTTTGTTTTTTACAAGATTCAGCGCTATATAAATTCCATATATTATTATTATTATTATTATCTATTTATAGATGTGACACAGCCACTCAGTCAGCAGCCAAGATAAAGTAGGTCAGCTGACTGTTGTGTTACAAGGAACAACAAAAGTGTAAGAGGAGGATGGGGTGGGGGCTCTGCTCTGTTAACAATGTTTGTAGAGGTTACTTGTTTTCCAAAAAAAAGTTGGGGAGGGAAAGGAAAGGGGTTCATGTGGCACATAATGTTTGATTTTAAAATAAACCTTACACATTTATGGGCGGTCAGGAGAGAAAAGTTATCCAGTGTTCTTTTTCCATGATCATGGTATACCACAGCCTGGTGATATAAACCCTGAGGCAAACAGGAAAACTGCTTGAAAACCTCAAAAACAAGGTGTTTCGTTCTTTCAACAGACCATACTTCGAACAGAGAGCAGCTTCTACATCTTTACTCGATGCTATCTCAATGGCAACTGGCAATACAAGTGATGCATACATCATACTACTATTAACCTATGTATACTAGTGATGAACCTATTAACATACCTCATACTACTATTAACAGATGTATACTAGTGATGCACCTATTAACATACGTCATACTACTATGAACAGATGTATACTAGTGATGCACCTATTAACATACCTCATACTACTGTTAACATATGTATACTAGTGATGCACCTATTAACATACCTCATACTACTATTAACATATGTATACTAGTGATGCACCTATTAACATACCTCATACTACTATTAACCTATGTATACTAGTGATGCACCTATTAACATACGTCATACTACTATTAACCTATGTATACTAGTGATGCACCTATTAACATACCTCATACTACTATTAACCTATGTATACTAGTGATGCACCTATTAACATACCTCATACTACTATTAACATATGTATACTAGTGATGCACCTATTAACATACCTCATACTACTATTAACATATGTATACTAGTGATGCACCTATTAACATACCTCATACTACTATTAACATATGTATACTAGTGATGCACCTATTAAC
The DNA here is from genome assembly GCA_028751875.1 of Rapana venosa. Lineage (NCBI taxonomy): Eukaryota > Metazoa > Mollusca > Gastropoda > Neogastropoda > Muricidae > Rapana > Rapana venosa. The sequence continues at coordinate 48,340,166 of CM054154.1, forward strand.
ATACGTCATACTACTATTAACCTATGTATACTAGTGATGCACCTATTAACATACGTCATACTACTATTAACAGATGTATACTAGTGATGCACCTATTAACATACGTCATACTACTATTAACATATGTATACTAGTGATGCACCTATTAACATACCTCATACTACTATGAACCTATGTATACTAGTGATGCACCTATTAACATACCTCATACTACTATTAACATATGTATACTAGTGATGCACCTATTAACATACCTCATACTACTATTAACAGATGTATACTAGTGATGCACCTATTAACATACGTCATACTACTATTAACATATGTATACTAGTGATGCACCTATTAACATACCTCATACTACTATTAACCTATGTATACTAGTGATGCACCTATTAACATACCTCATACTACTATTAACCTATGTATACTAGTGATGCACCTATTAACATACGTCATACTACTATTAACATATGTATACTAGTGATGCACCTATTAACATACCTCATACTACTATTAACCTATGTATACTAGTGATGCACCTATTAACATACCTCATACTACTATTAACCTATGTATACTAGTGATGCACCTATTAACATACGTCATACTACTATTAACAGATGTATACTAGTGATGCACCTATTAACATACGTCATACTACTATTAACCTATGTATACTAGTGATGCACCTATTAACATACGTCATACTACTATGAACATATGTATACTAGTGATGCACCTATTAACATACGTCATACTACTATTAACAGATGTATACTAGTGATGCACCTATTAACATACCTCATACTACTATTAACATATGTATACTAGTGATGCACCTATTAACATACGTCATACTACTATTAACATATGTATACTAGTGATGCACCTATTAACATACGTCATACTACTATTAACAGATGTATACTAGTGATGCACCAATTAACATACGTCATACTACTATTAACAGATGTATACTAGTGATGAACCTATTAACATACGTCATACTACTATTAACATATGTATACTAGTGATGCACCTATTAACATACGTCATACTACTATTAACAGATGTATACTAGTGATGCACCTATTAACATACGTCATACTACTATTAACAGATGTATACTAGTGATGCACCTATTAACATACGTCATACTACTATTAACAGATGTATACTAGTGATGCACCTATTAACATACGTCATACTACTATTAACAGATGTATACTAATGATGCACCTATTAACATACCTCATACTACTATTAACAGATGTATACTAGTGATGCACCTATTAACATACCTCATACTACTATTAACCTATGTATACTAGTGATGCACCTATTAACATACGTCATACTACTATTAACCTATGTATACTAGTGATGCACCTATTAACATACGTCATACTACTATTCACATATGTATACTAGTGATGCACCTATTAACATACCTCATACTACTATTCACATATGTATACTAGTGATGCACCTATTAACATACCTCATACTACTATTCACATATGTATACTAGTGATGCACCTATTAACATACCTCATACTACTATTAACATATGTATACTAGTGATGCACCTATTAACATACGTCATACTACTATTAACCTATGTATACTAGTGATGCACCTATTAACATACGTCATACTACTATTAACGTATGTATACTAGTGATGCACCTATTAACATACGTCATACTACTATTAACAGATGTATACTAGTGATGCACCTATTAACATACGTCATACTACTATTAACATATGTATACTAGTGATGCACCTATTAACATACGTCATACTACTATTAACAGATGTATACTCGTGATGCACCTATTAACATACCTCATACTACTATTAACAGATGTATACTCGTGATGCACCTATTAACATACCTCATACTACTATTAACAGATGTATACTAGTGATGCACCTATTAACATACCTCATACTACTATTAACAGATGTATACTAGTGATGCACCTATTAACATACCTCATACTACTATTAACAGATGTATACCAGTGATGCACCTATTAACATACCTCATACTACTATTAACAGATGTATACTAGTGATGCACCTATTAACATACGTCATACTACTATGAACATATGTATACTAGTGATGCACCTATTAACATACCTCATACTACTATTAACATATGTATACTAGTGATGCACCTATTAACATACCTCATACTACTATTAACATATGTATACTAGTGATGCACCTATTAACATACCTCATACTACTATTAACCTATGTATACTAGTGATGCACCTATAACATACCTCATACTACTATGAACCTATGTATACTAGTGATGCACCTATTAACATACCTCATACTACTCTTAACAGATGTAGACTAGTGATGCACCTATTAACATACCTCATACTACTATTAACAGATGTAGACTAGTGATGCACCGATTAACATACGTCATACTACTATTAACAGATGTATACTAGTGATGCACCTATTAACATACGTCATACTACTATTAACATATGTATACTAGTGATGCACCTATTAACATACGTCATACTACTATTAACATATGTATACTAGTGATGCACCTATTAACATACGTCATACTACTATTAACATATGTATACTAGTGATGCACCTATTAACAGACGTCATACTACTATGAACATATGTATACTAGTGATGCACCTATTAACATACGTCATACTACTATTAACATATGTATACTAGTGATGCACCTATTAACATACCTCATACTACTATTAACATATGTATACTAGTGATGCACCTATTAATATACCTCATACTACTATTAACCTATGTATACTAGTGATGCACCTATAACATACCTCATACTACTATTAACAGATGTATACTAGTGATGCACCTATTAACATACCTCATACTACTATTAACAGATGTATACTAGTGATGCACCTATTAACATACCTCATACTACTATTAACCTATGTATACTAGTGATGCACCTATTAACATACCTCATACTACTATTAACAGATGTATACTAGTGATGCACCTATTAACATACGTCATACTACTATTAACAGATGTATACTAGTGATGCACCTATTAACATACGTCATACTACTATTAAAGGGATGTATACTAGTGATGCACCTATTAACATACGCATACTACTATTAACAGATGTATACTAGTGATGCACCTATTAACATACGCCATACTACTATTAACCTATGTATACTAGTGATGCACCTATTAACATACGTCATACTACTATTAACCTATGTATACTAGTGATGCACCTATTAACATACGTCATACTACTATTAACCTATGTATACTAGTGATGCACCTATTAACATACGTCATACTACTATGAACAGATGTATACTAGTGATGCACCTATTAACATACGTCATACTACTATGAACAGATGTATACTAGTGATGCACCTATTAACATACGTCATACTACTATGAACAGATGTATACTAGTGATGCACCTATTAACATACGTCATACTACTATTAACCTATTTTTACTAGTGATGCACCTATTAACATACGTCATACTACTATTAACCGATGTATACTAGTGATGCACCTATTAACATACCTCATACTACTATTAACAGATGTATACTAGTGATGCACCTATTAACATACCTCATACTACTATTAACAGATGTATACTAGTGATGCACCTATTAACATACCTCATACTACTATTAACAGATGTATACTAGTGATGCACCTATTAACATACCTCATACTACTATTAACAGATGTTATACTTATGATGCACCTATTAACATACGTCACACTACTATTAACAGATGTATACTAGTGATGCACCGATATAACATTACGTCATACTACTATTAACAGATTATACTAGTGATGCACCTATTAACATACCTCATACTACTATTAACCTATGTATACTAGTGATGCACCTATTAACATACCTCATACTACTATTAACATATGTATACTAGTGATGCACCTATTATACATACCTCATACTACTATTAACATATGTATACTAGTAGATGCACCTATTACATATACCTCATACTCTATGAACTATGTGTATACTAGTGATGCACCTATTAACATACCTCATACTACTATGAACATATGTATACTAGTGATGCACCTATTAACATACCTCATACTACTATTAACCTATGTATACTAGTGATGCACCTATAACATACCTCATACTACTATTAACATATGTATACTAGTGATGCACCTATTAACATACCTCATACTACTATTAACATATGTATACTAGTGATGCACCTATTAACATACCTCATACTACTATTAACAGATGTATACTAGTGATGCACCTATTAACATACGTCATACTACCATTAACCTATGTATACTAGTGATGCACCTATTAACATACGTCATACTACCATTAACCTATGTATACTAGTGATGCACCTATTAACATACGTCATACTACCATGAACCTATGTATACTAGTGATGCACCTATTAACATACGTCATACTACTATGAACCTATGTATACTAGTGATGCACCTATTAACATACCTCATACTACTATGAACATATGTATACTAGTGATGCACCTATTAACATACCTCATACTACTATGAACATATGTATACTAGTGATGCACCTATTAACATACCTCATACTACTATGAACATATGTATACTAGTGATGCACCTATTAACATACCTCAAACTACTATTAACCTATGTATACTAGTGATGCACCTATTAACATACCTCATACTACTATTAACATATGTATACTAGTGATGCACCTATTAACATACCTCATACTACTATTAACATATGTATACTAGTGATGCACCTATTAACATACTCATACTACTATTAACATATGTATACTAGTGATGCACCTATTAACATACCTCATACTACTATTAACATATGTATACTAGTGATGCACCTATTAACATACCTCAAACTACTATTAACAGATCTATACTAGTGATGCACCTATTAACATACGTCATACTACTATTAACAGATGTATACTAGTGATGCACCTATTAACATACCTCATACTACTATTAACAGATGTATACTAGTGATGCACCTATTAACATACCTCATACTACTATGAACCTATGTATACTAGTGATGCACCTATTAACATACTCATACTACTATTAACATATGTATACTAGTGATGCACCTATTAACATACCTCATACTACTATTAACAGATGTATACTAGTGATGCACCTATTAACATACGTCATACTACTATTAACCGATGTATACTAGTGATGCACCTATTAACATACGTCATACTACTATGAACCTATGTATACTAGTGATGCACCTATTAACATACCTCATACTACTATGAACCTATGTATACTAGTGATGCACCTATTAACATACGTCATACTACTATTAACAGATGTATACTAGTGATGCACCTATTAACATACCTCATACTACTATTAACATATGTATACTAGTGATGCACTATTAACATACGTCATACTACTAACAAATTTTACTATGATAAATTAACTACTAAAACTACTTACAATTTTTACTAGTGATGCATATTAAATCGTCATTTACATCAATTTTAAAAAGGTGATTTACAAATCAAATTTTTACAATTTCTATGGCACCTTTAACACGCATATACAGGCCAAAGGAGCCATAATAGTCAATACTAAACTGTATAACAGGTGATTTTAAAGAAATACATACAAGATCGTGGACCATTAAAATCGTTATAAAATTAAAACGATAGGTCACAAACTTCGTTAAAACTTTCATTTTAACAGGGAGCCCCTTAAATTCATACACATAAAGGGGATCTATGATTCAACCCAATTTAACATTGTAAAACTTAAAAAACCCCCTTTTTGGTGAAATAAACAATATTAAATGAACGATTTCAAATTTACAAATTAAAAGTTTATTTAAAAAAGAGGGATACTTTGGGCAATTAACATATATATATAAACAATGATAAATATTTAAAACCTTTTTACTAGTAACACTTATAAAAGAATTTTATAGATTTTTTAAAAATGTCTTTTATGGACAGTTAATTTTATCACTTTAAAATATACATATGAACAAATAAAAGTCCCCCTTTAAAATTTTTACTTTAATCAATTTTAAAAATATCACCTATTAACTAGTATACCTTTGACGGTTTTTTAGGGACACCCAAACCCATATCAAAAAGATTAACGTTGCACCTTTAAACTCCAAAAACTACTTAAAAGGTAAGGGAAAAAACCCTCCTTTTTAAGATTAAAGGTTTCACCTTTAATACTCCAAAAAAATTAAAATTCCTTTAACATTTCAATTTTAAAGATTAACTAGTGATCACTATTAACATAGCATACTCTATGAACAAGTAACGTGGCCCTTTAAAAAAAATAACTACATAACAATTAAGTGATGCCCCAAATTTAAAATGCAAACACATAAATTTTATTGAATTTAAAAAACCTATACTTAAAAAAATGTTCAATTCCCCCTAAATTAAATTAAAAAAATATTTGGGCCCAAAAAACTCCTTTTTCTTTAACTGTATATGAGCCCTTTAAAAAACCTACTACATTAAAAGGGTATTTGGGGTACCATTTTTAATACTTTATATATAACAATTTTACTAGGGGGCACCCCATTAACATAGAACATAAAAATTTTTTTCCCCATTTCAATATACCCTTTTGAAAAAAAGAAACAAATTTCCCCAAATCTATATTTTAAAAATTTAAATTTATTTAACAACGTCAATAATAAAATTTTATGGATGCACCTTTTAAAATACGTTTAACTAAAAGAATAAATTTTTAGCCCTATTTAAAATATAACTTTTAAAAATTATCTGTGATGCACCTTTAAAACCTTTAATACTTAAAAGTGTTATATTGGAAACCATTAACATACTCATACTATTAAAAGGATACTTTAAATGGCCCTTTAACTAAATCATCACTATAAAAATTTTAAAATGAGCCCTATTTTCTACCATACTCTATAACCAGTATACTATATGCACCCATTACCCATCTAGAACTTTTAAATTTTGGACCAAATTAACTATATTTGAATATAGTGTACCCTTAAAATACCCTACTAATTAAAGATGAATAGTTGGCCCAAAAACCATATTAAAATGTATAATGTGCCCCAAAAATCCCAAAACTTAACCTTAAAAAAGGGGTTTACCATTAACCCCTCTACTAATTAATTTAATTAATGCACCTTAAAAACTTAATTCCATAAACTAGTGATGCCCTTAAATACGTCTAACGGAACCATGTAAATGGTTCACCATTAACAACGTTAATACTTGAACCTATGTAAACTAGTGAGCACCTTAAAACCTCACCCGGGGCCTTTTAAACAAGCAGATTAACAAAATCACTTTTCATTAAACTATAAACCATTAAAAAAGTATAATTAACCTATTAAAAAATCACCTTAACTGTTAAAACCATTAACCTATTTAAAATATTTTCCCATCTTTGTAAACCCAGTAACCCTATATTATACAAAAACTATACTTTAAATATAAAAATCCAGGTAACAAGATATATGTGAAACCCCTTAAAATTATACTTTTTAAGTTTTAAATTTATTTAAACCTTTTAAAAAAAACGCCCAAACATACTTAAAAGGTTAAACTTGAAAAAGGGTCCCGAATTAACAAGTAACTAGTGAAACCTTTAAAATCCCAAAAACATTCCTTTTAAAGTGAAAATGAAACTTATCACCATTAAAAAGTATACTTTGGGGCAAATTAAAATAATCACCATTAACAAGTATTTCTGGGAAACCCATTTAAATACAATCACATTTAACATAAAAACATGTGACCTTTAAACATACCCAAACTACGCAATAATTACTATGAATTAAAAATTTCCCATTTAAAACTTAAATGGAACCTAAAATAAATTAACATTTAAAAATTTAAAAGAACCATTAAACTTTTTAAACCATTAACATATTTTCATGTTAAACCCTTTAACTATATCACCATTAAAAATATCTAGTTAAATTTAAATGTTCACCATTAAAAGTTATATTTTTAAAAAAAAAAAAACCAAATTTAAACCCCTTTACCCAAAAAATTTTTAATTAAAACCCATTAAAAAAGCCAAAAAGTTACATGTTAAAACCTTTAAACTTGGGGCCTTCATAATCCGAATCCCTTTTTAAAAAATTTTCTATTGACCATTAACTACGTTCACTTAATTATTAAACTATGAAAAAAATAAAAAACCCTTTAACTTAATTCCCAATAAACCTTTTCAAAACAAAACCCAAAAAATAAAATTACTTAAATATCTTGAACCCTATAAAAATTTTACTAATTTCCCTTAAATTTATTATACACTTTTAAAACCTTTTAAATTTAAAAGAACCCATACAACTATAAAAACTATTAAAAAGTATCTATATCCTAAACAAAACCCAACTATATAACCTTTAATAGGATTTTAAAAAAACTACCCACCAAAATATATAACCCATTTTCCCTTTTTTTAACAATATCCTTAAAGATGAATATTTAAAACCTTTTAAAACCCCCCCTACCCCTTTTTTTAAATATTTTTTTAAATTACCCCAAAATTAACATATTAAATATATTAACATTATATTAAAACTTTTAAAAAATAATTATTAATAAATAATTAAAATTTTAAGTTTAATTTCCATTTAAACTCCCTTTAGGGAAAAAATAAAAAACCAAAATTAAAAACATTATCATCTAAATCCTTAAACTGTCGGTCCCTTCAAAACGCGTATGTCTTTCCCCATTAATAATTTTTCCCAACCCTTAACGTAAACCACTATTCATTATGTTAGTAAGTAAAGTAAGTCTTCAATTTTAACGTCTTTCCACTTAAAGTGATACCAGACGATCCTTAAATAGGAGACTATGTGAGATAGAGAAAGAGAAAGAGAGAGAGAGAGAGAGAGAGAGAGAGAGAGAGAGAGAGAGAGAGAGAGAGAGAGAGAGAGAGATCTACTCTTTGTGTGTGAGTGTGTGTGGGCGACCCTGCATGCATGCGCGCTCGTGTGTGTAATAAATAGTAATAACAAAGGAAATAGTATTCTTAACATGAACAAATCAAGAACAGAATTTTTTTTTTTAATTGAAATTAAAAAATAACTACAATAAATGCCCTATAAGACTTAACAATAAACCCTTAGCAATATCAATTGTTAACTTAACATTGTTCAAAATTTCTTCAATGGAATTCTCAGAAAAGGCAGGGAGATGAGGTTTTAACTTCTCACATTCAAGTATGATATGAGTATTTGAAATATATTATGTTGTTGTTGTTGTCTTCAATTTAACGTCTGTTCACTCTAAGTGATATTAGACGAGGGAAATAGAAAGTGTAATGGAAGTTAAAGAAGGGAGAGGAAGGAGTGGAAGGAGAAAAGGTTAAGAAATAGCATCAGTGTTGGTATGTTTGTGTGAGAAAAAAATAAATAAGGATAACACTTTTAAACAGGAGCAAAATATAAACTCAACAATGTGGAAACATGAAATAACAATAATGTAACTACAATAAATATTCAAGTGGACTATGCAATAAACATCTGGCAATGGCAAAGGCTAGCTTTGAATTTTCAAATACATTTTCCAGAGACTGTTCAGAAAATGTAGGTAAAAAAGGTTTTACAATAGGGCACTCAAATATGATATGAGTATTGGAAATATGATCCCCACAAAGACATCTGACATGTTTACAAAATTTTGTAAGGAATGCATTTAACTTCATTCTAAAATATAATGAACTAACCCTTCTCACGGATATAAAACGCGAGTCTGTTTGAGAAGGAGCCATATAACAAGAAATATGGGCAGTGGTCAGAGAACTTTTAAAATATCGTTCCTTGAATTGATCAGATTCTTTAAACTTACCCCATGAAGTTTGTTCTAATATTTGGTATCCCTCCTGTATAGATAAGGGAACGTCCAGTTCTATCGATTCCATATCATGTCTTGCCCCCTTTTTTGCAGCTCTGTCAGCCCACTCATTTGAAAAAATTCCAACATGAGAAGGCACCCAACAAAAAGAAACAGGAATACCTTTTAAACTTAGGAGGTGTATGACATATTTAATTTCAAAAATAATTCTGGAGACCTTGAAGTTTGGGGATTTTATAGCATACAATACTGACTTGGAGTCAACACAAAGCAAGATATGAAAGAAGGAAAATGGAAAATCAAGAATATAATTAAGAGCCATAAGAATTGCAATAAGTTCAGCTGTAAATATTGAACGATGTTTACCAAGATAGTACGATTTCTCAATTTTAAGTGCTGGTATGACAAATGCTGAGCCTGTGTCATGATTTTCTAAAACAGATCCATCTGTATAAACTTTTAAGCAGTCAGCATACTTATTTTCAATATGCGACTGAACATCTGCAACCATGATGTTTTGATTTTCATTCTTTTTTTCATTAATATATTCTATATCAAAACAGGCTTTATCCATCTCACATGAAGGACATGGTAAAGCTTTTTTGTGTGTTTCTAAGTCATATTGATTAAGTTTAGATTTTTGAAAGAGATCTGATACATAAGTGCCAATAGGCATTAAACATGAAATTTGTTTATCCCTTTTTGGAAAATTCGTTTCTGCTTTAACTTGTAATTCACTACAGACAAAATTTTCGTCATTCGTGCTCCGTAAAACATATTTGGCGCAAGAAAGTTGTCGGTATTCAGCTAGGGGAAGTTCCCCAATTTCCTTATAAGTTCCTATGGTGGATATATTATGTCCATTCCTTTGGTTGCTTATTCTTAATCAAATTACAGTTCAGGATTCTTTCTTTTTAAAAAATATTTCATGTCGGATAGCACTATTTGCATTTTTGTTGGTTTGTTTGTTTTACAACACAGAGGAGGTTCATTTTGCTTCATATCTCAGGAAATCTGGCTTCTTGCTTTCTCTGCCCGACCTTGTTGGGTAAGGGGTAACTGGTTTGGTGGGTTGTTTGGTTGGAGTCTTGGCGAGTTGTTCTGGCTCCTTAGCGGCGACTGTCTCTGACTGGTCGGCGGCTGCAGCTTGGCCTGGAAGGTGGTATTGGAATGGTTGTTCTGAAGTACTGGCATCTGTCTGCTCTGCCCGTGAACTCCTGCTGCCCCCTTCATCCTTCTTTCTCTTCTTTCTGTTGTCGGATTCAGCTTGTCTCCCACCGTTGTGTTCAGGATGCCGCGCTCCTGCTTTCAGTGCCTCTTGTGATGGCTTGCTGTTTGCCTGCTGCGTTTCCGCCATCTTCTGCTGCTGGTTCCTTGGGATGACTTGCTGTTGCTGTTTGAAAATCTGTCTTTCCAGCTCGTCGGTGTTAACTGTACGCGGTAGCTCCATTTCTGGGGTGTCCCGTAGCTGTCGACGGTTCCTTCTGTACTGACGTCCATCCTCTGTACGGATATTGTACGACCTGATGTTCACTTTGCGGTCTACTTTGGCGCTGATCCACTTCTTAGATCCTGGAGGCTGAAACTTCACTATCTGTCCCGGAATCAGTTCAGTCAGTTCCACTGCACTTTTGTTGTAGTAGTAGTGTGCCTGTTTGAGCTTTCGTTTTGCAAGCTCTTTCTCGACTGGTACGACCGCAGGTTTGAGTAGTTTCTTTGAAGTTGGCACCAGAGTTCTTGTTCTTCTACTAAAAAGTCGTTGAGCTGGCGAACTGTTCACAATCTCTGTAGGGATATTTCGTAATTCCAGTAGAGCCAGAAAAGGATCTTGATGACTGTGTTCCGCCTTCTTCCTGCACATCTTCGCTGCTTTCACAGCGCTGTCAGCTTTCCCGTTAGACTGAGGGTAATGAGGGCAGCTTGTGACATGGTCTAACTCATATGTTTGCAGAACTTTTCAAACTGGGTGGATGTAAATTGAGTTCCACAGTCTGTTGTCAGTCGTTCTGGGATTCCATGTCTTGCAATGTGTCTCTTCAAACAGGTGATAACTTCCTTAGATTCTCTTGTTTGCAGACGATCAAGCTCGAAGAAATCTGAGTAGTGATCTACCGTAACCAGGTACTTGTGACCGTTGTGTTAAAAAATGTCAAGGCGATGTGTAGCCAGGGTAGCTGAGGGATCTCTGTGCTTATGAGGGGTTCTTTTTGCTGTGCATGTTGGAATGTGCTGCAGGCTTTGCACTGTTTGACAAAGTCTTCGATGTCAGAGTTCACCCTGGGCCAGAAGACAACCTCTCGCGCTCTTCTAATGCAGCTCTGGATTCCTGAGTGGCTTGCATGGAGTTTTTCCAGGATATCGGCTCTTTCTGCTTCAGGAACCACCACTCTATGCCTTTTGAAGACAAGACCATTCTGTACAGAAAGTTCTTCTCTGAAAGGGAAATAGTCTTGCAGCTGTTGTGGAAGTTGCTGTTTTTGTTCTGGCCAGCCATGTAGGATGACAGCTTTGAGATGTCTCATGGTTGCATCTTCTTCGGATGCTTGCTGCAGACTTATGAGTCTCTCTTGGCTGATGGCCAGTTCTTGACATGGATATGTGTTCTTCAGTTCTGTGTAAAATATTGCTTCTTTGTGTGTGATTAGCTGTTCTGCTTTCCCACTAACTGCTCTGCTGAGGGTGTCAGCCAGGTACATCTCAGCTCCACGTTTGTACACTACAGTGTACCTGAACTTCTGAGTTCCAAGTAGCATCCGCTGGATTCTCTTTGGTGCTGAGAGTAGGCTCTTCTTGTGTATTGTTTCCAGTGGTTTGTGGTCAGTTTCCACCAGGATGTCTCTTCCATAGACATATCTCTCAAACCTTTCCAGGCCGAAGAGTATTGCCAACATCTCCTTCTCTATCTGTGCATAGCGCTTCTCTGTTTCAGTCAGTGCTCTTGATGCGTACTGGACAGGTTGACCATCCTGCATGAGGCATGCTCCTAGCCCATGCTGTGATGCATCACACTGAAGTGTGGTCGTGCACTTTCCCGAAGAGTCAAAGTAGCGAAGTACAGGTGGCCCGGAGAGAATGTTCTTCACTTTGCTCAGAGCTGTTCCATGTACATCCTTATCCCACCTGAAGTGGACGTTCTTCTTCACCAGTTCTCTGAGTGGTGCTGCTGCTTCTGACAGGTTTGGCGCGAACCTCTGAAGGTAGCCAACAACACCAAGTAGTCTTGTACTGCTGCTTTGTCTTCTGGGACTGACAGTTGTTGAACTGCATCCAGTTTCTTTGGATCGGCTTTCAAACCTTCTCTTGAAAAGATGTGTCCAAGGTATGAGATTTCTTTTTGCTTCAGCTCGATCTTTTCCTTGTTGAGCTTCAGTCCAGTGTCTCGGCATCGTTGTAGTAGCAGTTTCAGGTTGGCATCATGGTCTGTTCCTCCTGCTTCATCTGTTGCACCTTGGCCAAAGATAAAGATGTCATCATGGACAGCCACCACACCTGGCAGTCCTGCCAGAGCTGAGTCCATCCTTCTCTGGAATTCCTCTGGGGCTGGTGAAATTCCAAAAGGCATTCTTTTCCATCGGTACTTGCCGAAAGGTGTTTGGAACGTTGTTAGGTTGCTACTTTGCTCGTCTATTTCAATATGCCAAAACCCGTTTCTAGCATCCAGGTGCGTGAAGTACTTTGCATCTTGAAGCAGTGGCAGTACATCATCAATAGTTGGTATGGGATACTCATTTCTCATCAGAGCCTTGTTCAGCGGCTTAGGATCAATACAGAGTCTGATATTCCCATTGCTTTTTGTTGCTACGACGAGACTACTGATCCACTCAGTAGGGGTATCTACCTTGGTGACAACGTTCAGTTTTTCTAGTCGTTTCAGTTCATTCTTCACTTTCTCCTTTACTGCTATTGGCCATTTTCTGCACGGCATCTTCACTGGTGCAATACTGGGATCTGTTTCAAGGTGGAGTTTTCCCTCCAGCTTTCCTTCTCCTTCAAAGACATCTTTGTACGTTTTCAGCATGCCCTCAGTGCTCGTCTCCTGATCTCCCTGGACTTTCTGGTCTGCTGTTATTGTTGCGATGTTATCTTCGTTGATAGTGAGCAGCTGCATGCCCTGAGCGGCTTTCAGTCCTAGTACTGGTTTGCAGTCGGTTTCCGTCACCACAAAGTCGACCTTGTATTTCTTTCCTTTCTTCGGGTTCTTCACTCGCAGTGCTTTCTCCCCCACAGATTTCATTTCCGTTCCGTTGAACATCACCAGTCTTTTCTTTGTGTCACTCAGGTCAGAACATCTTACATCTCCAGTAATTTCTCTATACAGGCTCTCAGACATAACGTTTGTTGTTGCTCCTGTGTCAAGAAGAAATCTTACTTGCCTTTCATTGATCAGCATTCTTGCCCGTATATTTCTATCATTTTTCTTTGTTTTGTCATCAATCTTGAGAATCTCATCTTCACTTTCCGTTTCTGTCTCTTCTCCTTCGAACTGTCTTATTCTTGTCTTTTTCTGGAAATGCCTGGGTGTTTTGCAGCACAAAGCGAAGTGGTTATTTGCTCCACAGGCTTTGCATTTCTTTCCAAAAGCTGGACATTTTTCTTTTGCTCTTGGGTGCTTTCCACCGCAATATCTACATTTCATTCCTGTTTCTTGTCTGTTTCCTTTCAAAGAAGATTCTGCTGATTTCTTTTCTCAACAAGCTTGGATTTCTTGTGCATCATGTGTCTTCCTCCTCATCATCTGCATGGTTTGGTGCCGACTTGTTTCATATGCTCTGCACCTGTCAATGCATCCTGTTATGTTTTGAGACCAGATCTTCTGAGGAATTCAGCAGTTGCCTGCAGGTCATCCACCGTGCGTACAGTTTCTGCTCCAGAGGCGTGGGCTCAGGCCACACTTCCAGCCTTAGCATCTGGAGAGTCCTGCAGTCTTGTAGGATGTGGGCCGTATCCTGTTCTTCTTCTCCACAGGGGCAGATGGTGTAATTTTCAATTTTCTGTGGAGGTGTTTATTCAGCCTGTTGTGCCCTGTGCATAGTCTGAAAATGACCACCTGTGCTTGTCATGAAAGCTGGTGATAAGGCTCAGTATTGGAACTACTCTTGTTTCAGTCTACGTAAACGATTTACCCTGCTTTATTAAATGCAGCTGTGAAATGTTTTCAGGAGGCACTGTGGTCGAGTGGTTTAGGCGGTCGACTCGTGATCCAGAGGTCGTGGGTTCGATCCCCGCTCGGCTCGGTGTTGTGTCCTTGGGAAAGACGCTTTACTCCTATTTTCCTCACTCCACCCAGGTGTACAAATGGGTACCAGCTCTGCTGGGGAAGTATCTGGCGACAGACTAGCGTCCTGTCACAGGGGTGGTGAAAAACCATCAGTTCGCTTAATGCTACAGAAACCGGGATAAGCTCCAGCTCTATGGTCCTTCTGGATCGAAAGAACATACTTTACTTTTTTTGTGAAATGTTTGCTGAGGATACCACTCTCTTTTGTAGTGATTCAGACTCCTGCAGGTTAACTCGAAAACTTCAATATAGTATTGACCGATTCATTATTTGGACTCAATTAAACTATATGTCCTTAAATGTACAAAAAACAAAGTGTATGTACGTATCAGCAAGACAGAAAAGGCAAAAAATGAATGATAGGTTTCAACCTCTGTTATTGGATAATGGAATAGTTGAAGTTGACTCTCATAAAATATTAGGTGTTACCATTGACAAAAATATGACTTGGACTGTTCACATAATGTCAATAGATAAACACCTAGCTCACAGGCTACTTCAATTATCCAAAGTAAAACACTCTCTAAACAATAATTCTCGAAAACTAATTTTTTGCGGTCATATTTTACGGGATAGCTCAGTGGTCGGAGCACTCGCTTTCCCCCAGCCAAGTTAAGCAGCGTCGAGCGTGGTTACCAGTTGGATGGGTGACCGTTTGCGCGCCTTGGCTTCAGTACAGTTCCCCCAGTTCACCCAGCTGTAAATGGGTACCTGCCCTCTTTAGGGTCAGGGAAGGTAAAGCAGCGAGGGAGAGGAGATGGGCGCCGCCCTCAAAATGCTGGCCCTAGAGAAGTGAGGTCTCTGACGCCTCGCTCCCCTACGACCTTATAGGTTATGGGACTCCTTTACCTTTACCTTCCTTTACCTTATATTTTACAAATCATTGACTATACATAAACTATTTGGGATACCTGCAGTGGAACGAACTTGAAATTCATTAATAGTTTATATAAAAGAGCAGTAACACTTGTATTGTTAATAACAAGCACCCTGACAATTGAGGATTATAAGCAAACAAATGTCCTGACATTTCGAAACCAACTTTTATTCAATAAAGCTGTGTTTATGCAAAAAGTTGTTAATCAAAATGCACCTCCGAAGATTACCAAAGCTTTCAAAAGTAACCAACATAGACACAACCATTTGCTAACATTTCCAAGACCCAGAAATAACCTATATAAATCGAGCCTCTTGTATTCAGGCAGTAACCTATGGAATAAACTCCCCAAAAATTTGAAATGTATTAAAAGCAAAGATCAGTATAAAACACATCTAAAAAGATATTTCCTGAATAAAAGTTCAGAACACGACTTGTAAACTTAAGAGAGTGATTAAGGTGTCACTGACGTTATTCTTGTCATTAAAATCTATTATGACCCAAGTTTATATATTCATATAGAGTACAAGTGTAAGTATT
This sequence comes from Rapana venosa, assembly GCA_028751875.1. Classification (NCBI taxonomy): domain Eukaryota; kingdom Metazoa; phylum Mollusca; class Gastropoda; order Neogastropoda; family Muricidae; genus Rapana; species Rapana venosa. The sequence continues at coordinate 48,356,793 of CM054154.1, forward strand.
GATCTAAATATGGGTTGATATATCGACCCCAACACACTTTGGATCTGGTGTGTGTGTGTGTGCGTGTGTGTGTGTGTGTGTGTGTGTGTGTGCACACGTGTGTGAGTGCGTGTGTTGTGTAATTGGTTCGGTTTTGGGTATTTACTTTCTTGTTGTTTGGGGCTTTTTTCGTTTTTGTGTTACACAAAATAATGCTGATTTATTTTATTTTGTCGCTGTTTATTTTCTGTTTCATTTTATTAGATGACCTAAATTGTTATTGCTGATGTTAGAATTGCTGGGCGGGTTTATATTGCCTGAATTTATTCTTTGACGGAAGGATTAACGTAGTTCTGCCTTAAATCAAAAAGCACATGTACATGCATGTTTATGACCAAGAGAGAGTGAGGGAATGGATGTCTTTAATTTGCTTTTTTGCTCTGAATCCAATGTCTGTTTGTTATTTCTTGTTTTCCTTTATATATGAGTTTATGTGGTGAAGGGGATATGGGTGAGGGTGTGTACGTGTATGTAAGTGTTTAAATGATTTAAAAGGAAACTATACATCAGTTTCCTCTGTTTGTATCCATTTGGTTGTTGTTATTGTTGGTGGGGGTGGGGGTGGAGTTCTGGTTTATTTTGCTTTTTGTTTATTTGTTTCTTAGTTTGGGTTTTCCTTTGCTCTAGGGTGGTTTTCTTGGGAGGGGATGGGGGTATTTTGGGCTCTTTTTTTTCGTCTTTTGTTAGTTCTATATTGTTTTTTATTTGTTTTGGCTGTTATTTTTGCTTTATGTTTGTTATTGTCGCTGTTGTTGTTGTGTACGTATTGGTGGTCTAGAGGTAACGCGCCTGTCTAGAAAGCGAAAAGTCCGGGTCTGAAGTGTGCGGCGGTTCGTACCCCGTTTGGACCGGAAATTTTTCCCCCATCCATTAGACCATGAGTGGTGGTCTGGGCGCTAGTCTTTCGGATGAGACGATAAACCGAGGTCCCGTGTGTTACACGTAATTATTTAGCGCACGTAAAAAAACCCACGGCAACAAGAGAGTTGTCCCTGGCAAAATTCTTAGAAAAAAGCCACTCTGATAGGGAAACAAATACAGCTGCAGAAAAAAAAAAAAAAAAAAGGGTGAAAGGGTGAAAGGGTGGCGCAGCGCTAAGTGGCGACGCTTCTCCCGCTCTCCCCGGGGAGAGCAGCCCGAATTTCACGGAGAGAAATCTGCCATGACTTAAAGTGGTATGAAATAAAATCTGAGCGCTTTGATTTGTTGCTTTACAAGATTCAGCGCTATATAAATTCCATACATTATTATTATTATCATTATTTTGTTTATTTGCTTGTTGTGGTTGTTCTATCTTTTTTGCTTTGTTTGTTCAGTTGTTTGTATGGTTGAAGGTTTTTGTGTGTATGTTATTATTTTAAAAAAAATTCTTTTATATTGAGGATAATGAAATAAGCACTGGTGTGCTTTTTTGCATCCAGTGTATATGCAGTTTTGTAAATTTTGTCATCTGTTGTCCATTGCCATGTGTGTGTGTGTGTGTGGGGAGGGGGGTGGGGGGTGGGGGGTGGGGGGGGTGGAGCAGTTGGTGTGTCTTTTATATTGTTTTGTCTTCTTTGTTTGTTTTGGTTGGTTTTTCTTTGTTGCTTGTTTGTATTATGGTTGATATATTTTCAGAGATTTGTCATTATATAAATTGTATGGTTTAATATTGTGTAGGTATTTTTTTGTTTTGTTTTTAATTCCATGTATGCATATATCATTGTCTTCTCTTATTTGATTTGTATGGTTTATCACTGATTAGGTTTTTTATTCTATGTCTACATATATATTATCTTTTTTTCTCTCTTTTTTTCTTTAGATAGATGGCTTGATGAAAAAAGGAAATGCTCTGCTTATTCAATGTACCATTTGAAAATAAAAGTTTGACTTTGACTTTGACTTTGACTCTCTCTGTATTGGGGATAGTGGCAGGATAATATTTTGCTCTTTCAGTTTTCCACTTAAAACGGTAATAAATTGAGCACCATGCCTGTTGTTGGACTGCCAACAGCTTTGGAAGTCACCATAGGTGCCCTGCTGCAAGACCATCACCTCACGTCATGGAAAATCTGTGGAGAAGGCGACAACACAACGGTTGTACTTCGGCTGAAGACTGACTCTGAACACCAAGCAAACATGGCGAGTCAGCAAAACACTTCCACCTGCCAGCGATTCCGTAGAAAACCTCCCAGTCATTCAACAGAGATAGAAGGCGGCTAGAAGAAAGAAGACAGGCAGAGGAGAGGAGACAGAGGGAGGAGAACAGAAAGGCAGAGGGGAGGAGACAGACAGCAACAAGGCAAGAAGAAAATCAGGCAAGTGAAGTTTTCGCCTCAGAAAATACACACGGTTTGTTTATGCCTACGCCTCCCTTAACCAGCGCTGTCTCACATGTCAACACGCCCCTGTCTCCAAACAACACACCGCTGCACGTGCTGTCTTCTGCACGTGAATTCCACCCTACGCCACGTGAAGCTACCGTGCTTGAAGCAGACCAAGCTCCTGATCATCAGCAGTGTGACATGGGCCTGGCAGACGATGTGTCTACTACTTCATCCAAGACTACCGGGACAACGATGGTGACAGCATTCTAGGGAAAGCTGAGGAGACTGGCTGCAGTGTGGAGCTGATCAGAGACTACGTGGCTGAGTTAACAGACAGGTTCCTGCAGAGAAGACTCAGAAACACCTCTAGAAACCGTGATTTTAGCCACGTGCTTGTTTCTGAGGACAAACCAGACGTTTTTATTTGTGAAAGTGATGACGTGGTGTTTGAGTTTAAGTGGACAGAAGATTCCAGTGAACAAGCTGATTTCTTCTGGTTTGTGAAAAGAGACACCAAGCACATGTCTGAGGAGGAGCGGACCATCACCTCCAGGCTGCAGCTGTGGACACCTGCTGATCGCAAGTGATTCAAAGAGAGGATTGATGCTGGACTGGACATGCTAAAAGTGATCATGGACGCTGTCAGATTCTTCCTGGGATAACTGATTGTGATTATGATAGGCTTTTGAATGTGTGTGTGTACCTGTGTGTGTGTGCGTGCGTGTGTGTGCGTGTGTGTCTGTTTGCGTGTGTGTCTCTGTGTGTGCATGCACGCACGTGTGTGTGTGTGTGTGTGTGTGTGTGTGTGTGTGTGTGTGTGTGTGTGCGCGCGCGTGTGTGTGTGATCGTGCGCATGCATAGTGTGCACAAGCGCGCAGGTGTGCGAGTGCATGTGTGTGAGAGAGAGCGAGTGAAAGAGAGAAAGAGAGAGAGAGGGTGGAGAGAGAGAGAGGGAGAGAGAGAGGGGGAGAGAGAGGGGGAGAGAGAGAGCAAGCGAGCAGAACGTGCCCGAACAGCTACGTATGCACACCATGCCATGTGTTTGTAAAAGGAAACAGAGCGAGCCAGTGAGCCTACCTACCTGACTGAAGACATTGGGTGACATGGAAACCTTGTCACAAATCAAATCATGTCAATGACTGTTACAGCAAATGTGTATATGTTGATGCCTTTTCAAATGGGGCTATTGCCTTTCTTGAATAAAATATCGTTATCTCTCTGTATTGTAGCCTAAGGCCAATGTGCAATAAGATCATTCTCTCCCTCTCTCTCTCTTATTGATTTGCTTATAGTTATAGTGTATCCTGATGAAGGACGTATTCATACTTTATATTATAATATTATTTTGGACTTGTTGACTGTACTTGAGTTCTAGAGAATGTCCTATTTCAATATCTTATTGTTACGTGAACTATGTGTACTATTTTACAATGTGAAGATGTTCACTTTTATGACTTTATAAGTTTGGCTTTTTGGGGTTCTTCTCTCCTTTTCTTCTCTTTTTTAATTTGTTTTTCTTCTTTCTTTCTTTCCTTGTTTTTGGCTTTTGGTGGGGGGTTTTTGGTTGTTTTTTTCTTTTATTTGATTCTGTGGTGTGGTGTTTTTGGGTTGTTGTTTTTTTGTTGTTGTTTTTGGGGGGTGGTGGTGTTTGGGGTTTTTTCTTTTATTTGTTTGTTTGCTTGTTTAAAAAAAAAGTTTGTTTCCCCTTTGTTTCTACTGTGTGAGAGTATGAGTATTGGGTTTATTATCAAGAGGCATCCCTACGGGCGGGGAATGGATATAAAAAAAGCACATGAGTGCTTATTCATTATCCTCGTAATAAAAGGGTTTGTCATTGTCTCTCTCTCTCTCACTCTCAAGTTTTACTGAAATCTTCATTATTGTGTACTTGTGAGAGAGTTTATGAAGTGTTTTTTGTTATAGGCTATTAATACATTTTAAGGAGAGGTGGTACCTTTGTAAACCTGGCAGTAGCATCCCTCGGGATGGACGGGAGCACTGGTCCTCACTTGGCACTCAACTCTCACGTCTGGGTCCGGGTCCTTAACCCACCCACACCCCGGTAACCGCTTCTACTGGCGGGCAAAACGTTGTGAGGGGCTGGTGCATTCTTACTCACCAGTAGGAGTCTTGGAGAGGAGATGGGCGCCACCAAGCTTCCTCAAGCCCACTGCAAGGACATGATGAGACAAACAAAACAGAAAAAAACATGCCGGATCAGTCGAGGCCCGGATCAACAACGACCGCGCTACCCACTGCAAGCCTCCAGGGTGGGAGTGACAAATGATGGAATGATCTCCCTCTCTCTCTCCGCCAAAAGCCTTCTTATGACACTTTTAAATCCAGTCTCAAGACATATTTATTTCAAACCTAAGATTTTCCTCTCCTGCTTCATCTCATAGTTTTTTCCTGCCTTCAACAGCCAAGATTCTATTGCCCTGCCAGGGTGTGTAACTTCTGTGTGTGTGTGTGTGTGTGTGTGTGTGCGTGCGTGCGTGCATGCTTGCGTTCACATTTGGACTTGATGGAACTATTACTTGCTACTGGTTGTATGACTGTGTAAGAATGAGTTGAGTGCAAGCGCTTTGATTTGTCTCTGCAAGATATATCGCTATATAATTTTTTTATTAGTAGTAGTAGTAGTAGTAGTAAGTGCGCTACTGGAGAAGAACCAACTCTAAAGCTTCCAAATAAAAGAGTAACCATAGGAACATGGAATGTAAGGACTCTATACCAAACAGGAAGAGTACAGGAACTCACACATGAACTAAAAAGATATAAATGGGACATCCTATGGCTTGCGGAAGTCAGATGGACTGGCTTCGGAGAAACAACCACGCAAGACGGCCACAAGATATGGTACAGTGGAGAAGAGAAACTACATCAACACGGAGTAGGCTTCATTGTCAGGAAAGAGATTGTGTCAAGCATCGTCAGCTGCACACCAGTATCCAGCAGACTCATCTCAATCACGAGTTTCTGCAAAACCCCAGAATCTCACCATCATCCAAGTGTATGCTCCAACATCTGACTACGATGATGACCAGATAGAAGAATTCTATGAACAACTTGAAAACATCATCTCCAAAACGCCCAAAAAAGACATTCTTATTGTGGAAGGTGACTGGAATGCTAAGGTGGGACCTGATGCCTATGACACCTGGGCAGGAACCACAGGACGCTTTGGACTAGGAGAAACAAATGAAAGAGGACAGCGGCTGCTGGAATTCGCAAAGAAGCACAAACTAACTCTGGCAAACACACTCCCACCCATCACAAGCCATCTAGAACATCACTGGCACTCACCAAATGGTCTGATTCACAATAAAAATTGACTACACTCTGTCCCCCCCAAAGATCAAATCCAGCAAAAAAAAGGGCAAACACAAGAACATTCCCAGGAGCTGACATTGGCAGTGACCACGACCTTGTACTTACCACCTTTCAAGCTGAAACTGAAAGCAAACTACAGCCAAAAACCCACGCATAAGATTTGATCTGGAAAAACTCAAAGACCCAACAGTGGTTGAGATCTTCCACACTGCTTCTCATTCCCTCCGTTTAGTTTCCCAGCCAAAGTTCATGACTGGCAGCTGGCAGGGCGTGGATATAAATAAACAGGGCAAAAGGAAAGGCAGCACTAGCCGCTTTCAGCTGTAGCCGTGTTCAGCCCGTAAACTACCCTTTTGTCTTTCACACATCCTCTTGCCCCGTGAATTGTTTAAAAACGACAAGCAAAGCACTCTTTAAAATGAGCTTTAAACGAGCTTTCTTTTGACTCCAAACTCCATGTACTTTCTTTCATACTGGTTGATGTGACAGCATTCAAACTGACATGAAGATAAACAGGAGAGGTGCAGGGAAAAAACACAATCACAAAAATCAGACATTTCTAACTCTCTCTCTAAAAAAGGGATATACTTATATATATAAACAAGAACATAGAGAAAACATTGAATATGTCTGCATGCAGATAACTTTTTGGGGGCTGTGGAATTAACCTGTTGGGAAACGAGGCATGAAATAAACACAAACCGTAGCCCCTACCGGGTACCGCGCGCGGCCAGCGCCCTGAGAGGCAGGTGATGAGATGTGGGGAGAGAGTCGGGGCCATCATTAGTGTCAGCTATATGACTTCTCTATAAACACTCTGCTGGGCAGGCGTTAGCCTACAGCAGTACACAGTCTACTGTTTCATCAGCTTTAGCGGTATCCTTCTACAGCTGAAAGGTTTTTTCAAAGAAAACCCAATTCAGTACAGCTCATAATTACCCCGAGACCACAGTAAGAAAACAGATTCAGTATCCTTATACTGTCATCAAACCAAGATACCTCAAAATGGCTCAGGTTTTTATTTCCACTGATGTTTTGATACTATTTAAAAGCATTTTTGATCCTGTTAAGAATTTTGTGATCAAATGTTTATTACTTATCAGTCCCCTGTGTGTAAAAAAAACACAAATTGCACACAGGGACACTTTGACATCAAAGCAACCCCCAAAAAAAAAAGCGGAAGGGAAAACACACACCACAAAACGGGTGACAAAATTTACAAAAAAAAAATGCATATACACGGAACTAGATTTTTTAAAAAAAGCACATGAGTGGTTATTCCAATATCCTTGAAATAAAAGGGAAAAAGCAAAATAATAAAAACACAATGAGCGCACGTGCACACACACAAACTACACACAACACAAGCAGACAAACATACACACACACACCAAAATAGATAAATCAATGTTTTCGCATACCCTATACTACACAAACGCGCGCAACAACAATCATACACGCGCGGTGTGCACCACACACACACATGAAACTACAAGAGATCGCACGCACACATTTTGGCCTTGAGATAACTAACAACTTTAAACTGACACACAGCCAGGAACCCACCTGGCAAAAGTGGGTTTGCTGGGGCCGATCACACAAAAACACACACACACACACACACCCGTTCACCATGCATACGGGGGGCAAACGCATACAGGGCACCCCACACAGGGTTTTGCTTTAACCACACCACGCGAAAACCCGAAACACGTTGCGCCCACGCACCCCACGCCCCACTTACACCCCCGCACACACACCCCACACAAAATTAACACACACACACACGATTGAAAGCAGGGAGGGCACACACACACACACCCCAAAACAAACGCACGCATTTCACACAAATAAAATCTCTCCCCCCCCTTCTCTCTCTCTCTCTTTTTTCAGTTTTCCTTTTAGGGTTGTCTGAAACTTATTACTTACTTACCACCAAAACACACACACACACCCCACACACACAACCCACAACAAAAACCCCCAACACCACAAAAAAAAAAACAAACACCCCCCCCCTTTGGTTTCTTGGCAAACACCGTTTTTGGGAAAAAAAAATTGTTTAAAATTATTTTAACCTAATTAGCTGTAAAACCCTTTCACCAAAAACAAGTAAAAAAGCAGGTTTTAAAAGTTTTTTCACTAAAGTAGGGAGTACTGTAAAAATCAAGTGGGACATCCAGCAGCGATGAAAATAACCCTTTTCCAAATAGAAATTCCCCCAAAGTCCCCAAATAGACAGCAAAGGGGGGAAAGTGTGCGGGCACCGCGAGACGCTGGATTTGGGCCCCCTGACCGCGCGGTGCCTAGTTTACAGCCAAAAGGGGAATTTTTTTACGGAGTGAGAGTGCCACCCGCCAACTAAAGAGTGGGGTTTTTTCCCTGTTTTGAGCCCCTTTGCCCCACCGCCAACATTTGGAGGAAAGTTGCCGCACTAAACAGCCATCGAAAATGATGTGGACCACTAGCCAAAAAACATAAAAGGGAAGTGCTAATGACAGAAAGCAGAAGAAACATTAGGAAAAGCAAACAAAGAAAAAACCCCCTGGCGGGACAAATGGGGGTTCTTGCCCCTCTGCGAAAAAAAGAAGAGAGTTTTAAGAAAAAAAAGTTCAAAAGTCAAGAAGTCAAGAAGCCAACAACAAATACAGTATTAGCCAAGGAATGAGGAAAAAATGAAAGAAGCCCAAAGAACGTGGTAGAAGAACAAAACCACAGCATCGAAGGGGGTAAAGGCAAGGGGAAAAAGCAAAAAAAAGCTTCCGGGAAATCTTTAAAACACTAACTAAAACCACACAGCCCAAACCTCGGTTTTTGAAGAAAGAAGGAAAACTTTTAACGGAAAGCAATTCCTTCCCCCCAACCTGGACGGAAAACTGGTGAGGGATTTTAAACTACCCACAAACCCCCGATACCAACATTTGTTTCTGGGCAAAAAACCCCTGAACAGCAAGTAAAGGGGGCCCCCCAATACTAAGGGTGAAGTAGTAAAACCGCTATTAAAAAAATTGAAGAAGGGGAAAATTCCCCCGGAAAACCCATAACAAACCCGCGGGAAATCAAAAAAAATGGAGGGAAATGAAAACCGCCAAAAGGGGATTCACAGGGAAATTTTTTCAGAAAAAATTTACGACACCAAAAAATGGCCAGAAGGAAAAGGAACAGCTCTTTTAATACCCCCACCAAAAAGGAAAAAACCTCAAGCAATTCCCAAAAAACTACAGAACCAAACAGTCTCTAAGCCAAACCAGCAAGATCATTTCTGGGGTAGTCCCAAAAGACCCGAAAAAAACCCAAACAAAAAAACTCCTGGCAAAGAAAAAACCGGGTTTAGACCAAAAAGCAAAACACAATGGAACAAAATTTTTAACTGAGAATTCTGTAGAGAAACCTCCCCCAACACCAAAAAAAACTTGTATCCCCAAATTTTATAGACTTTTAAAAAGGCCTTTTACAGGGTTTTGGCATGAGGCCTCTGGCAAATACCCCGGGGACTTCAAAAATTGGGCAACTGCCTCATTTAAGTCATCAAGGCCAAATGTACAAAATGCAAGAAGGCAGTTTTTTATGAACAATTTTACATGGCGAGTTCTTCAAGACCATGGTTGGGGGGCCGTCAGGGCGCCTTTTTTCCCCCTCACTTTTTAACCTCTTCCCGAAAACATCATGACAGAGACACTGCAAAAAACCCCCACACTTTCCCTCTCCATTGGTTTGGAAAGACCCCTTTTGCAACCTCGATTTGCGGAAAGACATTGGGCCTCATGGGCGAAACTGCAAAACCTCACAGATAGGGCTACAATCGAGCGAGCGCATACGGGTTTGGGGGTCGTACAAAAGAAATTTTAAAGATCATGGTAACAGGGAAGTAATGACCCGCCGGGAAAAAAAGAGAAAGGAGAATACTGGAAGAGGTGAGCCAAGTCAAAAACTTAGGGTCCATCCTAACAAAAAATGGCACATTTAAAAAATGAAGTGGGAAAACTCGCATTGAACGCAACATTGCTCTAGCCCGACTGGGAGGACCCTCAGAAGCAACAACACGCTTCTCACCAAATATCACCTTTTCCCAAAACCCCCGTGATACATTTCCCATTTTGGCTTGAATCATGAACCCCTGTCCCGCGAGGGTTTGGAGGAGAACCCAAAACATTCGAGAACAAGTGCCAAGAAAAACTTTCCCCAAAAATACCTACAAAGAACACAAGGGCCCAACAACAAAGTGAAAGAAGAAATTTAAAAAAACGTGTGGGCCCCCAAGAACCTCTGCTCCCAGCAAAAAGAGGAAAAACTGATGGTTTGGGTTTGGGCACACCACAAGACACCCAAAACCCTTTTTAAAAACCACTTGCAAGGAAAGTCGAAGGCAAGGAAGAAGAAAAAGGGTGCAAAAAAAATTTAGGGGGGCAACATCAAAAGGGCGGGAAACCCCCCAAACCCCCGCAACCCCTTTTCCCCAAATAAAAAGCAACCCCCCCTCAACTGCAGGAAACACACACACACACACGCATACTCACACCCATGTGTGCACACGGGTGCACAGACACACACACATGTACATGCATTCTCTTTCATTCTTTATATTCATGAGCTCGCGCTCTCTCTCTCTCTCTCTCTCTCTCTCACATACACACACTCTGAAATAAAAGCATTAACAAGAGGTTGGCAAATTTATTCGTATAAGGCTTTTAGAATTAGAAATACTGTTTGTAGTTGAGGTGTCACTCTTCTGCTTCCAAAGTTCCCTTATGTTTTGGAATGTTGATATATACACAGCACCCCTTCATGAGGGGCCAAGGCTTATAATGAATAAACTTTTGCATTCACACTCTTTCTCTCTCTCTCTCACTCTCACACACACACTCACTCAATCTCAATCTCTCTCATATATATATATATATATATATATATATATATATATATATGCGCGTGTGTTTGTGTGTGTTGGAATATATCTGAGAGATCAAGTATAATATAATAAATGGAATTTATATAGCGCTGTACCTTGCACAGACAAATGAAAGCGCTTGCACTCAACTCATTCTTACACAGTCATGCAACCAATAGCAAGTAATAGTTCTAATAAGTCCAAATGCACGCTCACACACACACACACACATACACAAAGGTTATAATGATAATAATAAATGGAATTTGTATAGCGCTATGTCTTGCAAAAACAAATCAAAGCGCTTGCATTCATCCTACTCTCACACATGCAACAAGTTACAATTAATAGTTTTTACAAATTGAAATGTAAACACACATGCGCACACACTCACGCACGCACACACACACGCACGCACACACACGCACGCGCACACACACGCACGCGCACACACACACACACACACACACACAGAGGTTGTGTACATTGGCAGGGTGGTGGGGGTTACGGCTGTTGAGGGCAAGGACAGAAATGAGATGAAACAAGAGGGGAGAGTCTTAGATTTGAAATAAATGTGTTTTGAGGCTGGATTTAAAAGTGTCAAAAGTAGGCTTTATACACTTTGGCAGGGTGATGGGATTTTTGGCTGTTGAAAAGCAGGGATAGCTATGAAATGAAACAGGAGAGGAAAATCTTAGGTTTGAAACAAATATGTCTTGAGGCCGGATTTAAAAGTATCACAAGAAGGCTTTTGGCGAAGAGAGATAGGGAGGTCATTCCAGATCGATGGACCAGAAACAGAGAAAGAGCGACGGCCAACAGTGGACTGGCTGAATCTAGGTATTCGTAAGCACAAGGAATCTGCAGTAGAGCGAAGGGAACGAGAAAGGAGTGTACAGGTGAAGACATTCACAGAGGTAGGAAGGTGCCGTTTTGTAGAGACATTTGTAACAGAGTATATGATCTTTATATATTAATATATATATATATATATATATATATATATAAAATCAGTACTCTCTATCTATCTATATATATATAGAGAGAGAGATCTTATATAATATATATAATATAATATATATATATATATATATATCCAAACACACACACATACCACACTCAATCTCTCTCTCATATATATATATATATTCCAACACACACAAACACATGCCCACACATACACACAACTACCACCACCAGCAAGGAGGCACCGTGGTCGAGTGGTTTAGGCGGTCAACTCGTGATCCAGAGGTCGCGGGTTCGATCCCCGCTCGGCTCGGTGTTGTGTCCTTGGGAAAGACACTTTACTCCTATTTTCCTCACTCCACCCAGGTGTACAAGTGGGTACCAGCTCTGCTGGGGAAGTATCTGGCGACAGACTAGCGTCCTGTCACAGGGGTGGTGAAAAACCATCAGTTCGCTTAACGCTACAGAAACCGGGATAAGCTCCGGCTCTATGGGCCTTCTGGCTCGAAAGAACATACTTTTTTTTTACCACCACCAGCACTAACAACAAAAACAACACCAAAAATACAAAACAATAACAACACAATAGCAACACCACCACAACAACACAAAATGACACCATCTATAATATAATATCACTGACAGTGAAAAGACGTTAAATCGAAAAAGAAAGAACAAAATGACAACACAACACCACACAACCAAACAGTGACTACTCACGCAGGAAGCTGCACGCCCTGAGCGACTGCCACTCCGGCTTTTCCCGGTCTTCTCCTCAGAGGCTGTGGTGGTTTGAGGAGACCTGTTCACACAGCCACCACCCAACCCAATACACTGGTCAGCTGAACACAGTTGGACGTTCCACCCTGGGCATCGGTCACCCACAATAAGCATGCACTCTGAGAGCGATACTGTTTTAGACAAGACAAGACGATCAACTCAGGGCCCCTGTGTGCGACAAGTTATTCAGTGCAGATATAAAAGAATATGCAGCAACAGGAAAGGAAACATTACGCAACAAAGAGATTCGGATTCGGATTATTTATTCATGTTTAGGCCACCGCCCTTCATAAAGGGGTTGGTGAAAGAAAATAAGTACAATAACACTCGATAAAAGAACATAACCAAAAAACAATGCATCAGTCATAGTTAACAACATGTTGAACAGCAATCATCTATGACGTTGCAGTATCTCGAAGCTTAAATGCTCTATGCAGAAAAAGAGAAAAATTCCACACATCACAGTATGCCTTGTAGATGCCATCAGCAAACATAGCCTGAACATACATGGTTGTTGATAATATTTCACTGGGATAAACCGCTGTCTTAAGTCTATTTAAGGCAGGCAACATAAAACAAAATGTACTTCATCGTCTTTCTCCCATCCACATAAAGGACAAATTAACTTAGTGTGATCATATGGCTTATACCTATTGTGATGGGTTGCCAGATTTGACATGCCCATTCTAAATCTTGTCACTATAATTTTCATGTATCTCTCCATGCTAGAGGTTAAATGCGGCTTCATTTCATGATTACTACAAAAAGTCCTATACAGATTAAATCTTTTGCTATTCTGCTTGTCAGGTCAGAGACTCCCTCTGCTACTGGTAACCATGTAACCCAGTACCACCTGCCACATGTGGGGAGTAAACCCAATCAAAAAATCTGACCTGGAGAGGGATGGGCTCCGCCAGGTTTGATTTGCCCAAGATACACCCATGACAAAGACAGCCAGAATCTCCATACCGGATCGGTCGTCGCCCGGGTTACCAAGGACCGCGCCTTCTGTTGCTCATCAGGACAGAGGTCGAAAGTATGCTACTGATGTAAAACACAGCAAAATCCGTGCCAGAAACAACACCATCATTGGCACATGGAATGTACGGACACTAAGAGCTGCAGACAAAGTGGAAGAACTGACACATGAGATGTCCAGATATCAATGGCACATCCTTGGGCTCTGCGAAGTAAGGTGGAAAAACATGGGAGAAACAACGACCCAGGAAGACCACAAATTATACTACAGTGGAAAACAGGATAAACATGAACACGGTGTGGGGTTTCTCATTCACAAAGACACCGTGAACACCGTCATGAGCTGTCAGCCTGTGTCCAGCAGACTTATTACCATCCGCCTGAGAGCAACCCCCTTTAACATAACTGTAGTATAGGCATTCTGTTGGCCACTGTTTTGTCTCCCAAATCTTCTGACAGATAGCTGTAACATGTGTGATGACTGTTTCGCCACCATGCTTGAGCAGCTCTGCTGGTATGTTGTCTGCTCCTGGGGACTTTCCTACTGGTAAACTGCGGATGGCTTCTTCCACTTCTTCCCTCAGTATAGGTAATGGCGAGGGTGCTCTTGATGCTGCTGCTTTCTTCCTTTATTATGCTCTTGTCAGGTTGTATTGGGTAGTTGTACAGTTCTTGACAATATTCAGACCACCTGTTCAATGCAGCTGAGCTTTCTGTGAGGAGGTTTCCGGAGCTGTCTTCAATGACTGATGATTTGGTTTGAAGTGGTTTTGTGAGTTTCTTCAGGGTGTCGTATGCCTTTTTACTGTTGCCCACTTTCATGCTTTTTCGATCTCATCACATTGATCACTGATCCACTTCTCTCTGGCCTTTAACATTGACTTCTTCACAAGACTGTTGGCCTCCCGGTATTCTTTAGGGTTGGAAGACCTGGTTGGTTTCAGTGCTCTTCTTGTATCGCAGAGGTCCAAGATGTCATTGGTAGTCCATGGCTGGTGTTTATTCCTCTGACAACCGAGTACCTCCTCTGCTGTTTCTCGGACTGCCTCATTAAAGTTGTTGGTGAGGTCATTGATGTCATTGTCCAGGAGGGTTAATGCTGCAAAACGTCCGCCAAGCTTAGCTTGGAAGATCTCCACGACATCTGGATCTTTCAGTTTGTCCACGTCAAATTTGATACGTGGGTTTGCAGGCCGTTTGTTTTTCTTCAGTTTCATTTTGAATACCAGCAGCACAAGGTCGTGGTCACTGCCTATGTCAGCTCCAGGGTAGGTTCTTGTTCTGGCTCTGTTGATGCTGGATTTGAAGCGCCGTGGTGTTAAGATAAAATCTATTTGGTTATGGATCTTGCCGTTTGGCGCATGCCAGGTTGTCCTCCTTGACTGCTTGTGGGGATAGAGGGTATTGGCAATGGTAAGTCTGTGGGTGCAGGCAAACTCCAGCAGACGTAGTCCCCTGTTGTTGGTCTCTCCAGTTCCAAACTGACCAACTGTTCCGGCCCATTGGTTGTAAGAGTCAGGACCAACTTTGGCGTTAAAATCCCCTTGGATGATGATGATGTCCTTCTTGGGTATTTTCATAATGGTCTCTTCAAGATCTTCATAAAATTCTTCTACTTCTTCATCTGCATGGTCAGATGATGGTGCATAGATTTGTATGATGGTGATGTTCTTGGGCTTGGCCGACACCCGGATGCTGATAATCCTGCTGGAAGCCGGTGTACAGCTGATAATGCACCCCACTACTTCCTATCTGACAATAAATGCCACTCCATGTTGGTGATGTTTCTCTTGGCCACTGTACCAGATCTTGTTGACTTCTTCAGTCAATGTCTCACCAAATCCTGTCCATCTCACTTCTCCTAGTCCAATAATGTCCCATTTATAGCGGCTAAGCTCATACTCTAGTTCTTTGATTTTTCCGCACTGGTAAGTGTACGGACGTTCCATGTACCAATGGTGATTTGTTCTCTAGGGAGCTTAAGTAATGTTTTAACTCCAGTAGCTGACTTGTCACTTCCACCCTGGTGTTGATCAATGGAAAGCGCGGTCGTTGGTAACCCGGGCCTCGACCCATCCGGTATCATTTTGGCTTTGCATTTGTCTTTCATGTTTTTTCTGTGGGCTTAGGATATTCCTTGGTGGCGCCAATCTCCTCTCAAGTCTCCATATGTTTGGGGTTTTTTCTATTGGGGTTTCCTCCCCCACATGCGACAGGTTGTACTGGGTTACATGGATACCAGTAGCAGTAACAGAATGGACACAATCACTCATCATACCCCTGCCCAAGAAGGGGAATTTACGCCAATGCCAAAACTATAGAACAATCAGCCTCATCAGCCACGCCAGCAAGATCATGCTCAAAGTTATTTTGAATCGACTAAAGAAGGAGGCAGAAGAACACCTTGCAGAGGAACAAGCTGGGTTCAGGGCAGGCAGGAGCACAATCGAACAGATTTTTAACTGCCACATCCTGATGGAAAAACATCTTCAACATCAGAGAGACCTGTTCCACAACTTCATCGACTTCAAGAAGGCTTTCGACAGAGTATGGCACGAAGGCCTGTGGCAGGTCCTCAGAATGTTTGGCATTGAAGAAGGACTAGTGCAAACCATTCAAGCACTTATACAACACCACAAGCAGTGCAGTCCTTCTGAACAATCAGGTCGGAGGGCTACTTTAAAACCACAGTTGGGTCCGACAAAGATGCCTGTTATCTCCAGTCCTGTTTAATCTGTTCTTGGAAAACATTATGAGAGAGACCCTCCATGACTTCCACTCTACCATCTCCATTGGTGGTAGACCCCTCAACAACTTGCGGTTTGCCGATGACATTGACCTCATGGGCGGAAGTAACACAGAGCTGCAAGATCTTATGACCAGACTTGAGAACAGAGCTGGAGCATATGGGATGGAGGTGAGCTCGGAGAAAAGTAAAGTACTTGTGAACAGCACCAGCAACGCCACTGCTAAAATTTACATGAACGGCCAACAACTGGAGGAGGTAGACGCTTTTAAATACCTTGGCGACACCCCAAAAAAGGACGGGCGATCGACGACAGAAATCAAAGTCAGAATAGCCATGGCAACTTTCTTCCATGACAAAACTCACCACCATATGGAAAAGTAAAGAGATCAGTTTCCCAATCAAACTAAAGCTCTACAAAGCCCTAATTCAGACGATCCTGCTGTACGGAAGTGAAACCTGGACATTGACTGCTGAAACAGAAAAAGCGAATCCATCATTCGAAACAAAATGCCATAGAAAACTACTGGGTATATCCTGGAGGGAACGAAAGACCAATGAATTTGTCAAGAGTCAAATAACACGGCTGGCAGGTCCACAGGAACCCCTTCTCACCATCGCCCAAGAAGAAAAAGCTGACATGGTTCGGCCACTCCCCCGCCACAACACTCTGCCAAAAACAGTACTGCAGGGAACACTCAAGGTGGCAGAAGGAGGGGAAGACAGAACAAGTCATGGATGGACAACATCAGAGAATGGACCAGGATGAATGACTTGGCACTACTGTGCAGAGCCGAGGACCGAGATGGATGGAGGAGGCTTACCACGGCATCGTCTTTCGTGTCTCCCCCACGACTGCCAAGGTCACGGGTCTGATGATGATGATGAGTACAGGCATATGCCCCTACATCAGACTGCACAGATGAAGCCATAGAAGAATTTTATGACCAGCTACAAGAGGTTCTGAATCAAACTCCCAAGAAAGACATCCTTGTTGTACACTCCATCCCGTTCCCTTCGTTCAGCCGCAGATACTTTGTGCTTTCAAACACCCAGATTCAAACAAACCACTGTTGGCCGTCGCTCCTTCTCTGTTTCTGGTCCATCCACCTGGAATGACCTCCCTCTTTCACTTCGCCAAAAGCCTTCACTTGATACCTTCAAATCCAGCCTCAAAACACACTTATTTCCTATCTGAGACTTTCCCCCCACATATCTGTCCCTAATTTTCAACAGCATCTTTCACCTTCTAAGTGTTGTTCCGTGTGTGTGTGTGTGTGTGTGTGTGCGTGCGTGTGTGTGTGCGTGCGTGGTACGTGCGCGCGCATGGATTTGAAATCTGTTGTTCATTATGTTTAAGGAAAGTTGCATGCCTGTAAATGATTGAGTGCAAGCACTTCATTTTGTTTGTTATTTACAAGATTCAGCGCTATATAAATTCCATATATTATTATTATTAACGCCAAGGTAGGAGAAGATGCATGGAAAGATTGGGAGGGCGTTTGTGGGCCACATTGCAATAACCAATCAAATGAAAGAGGCTTGCGACTCCTGGAGTTTGCCAGTAACAACCACCTCCAGCTAGTGAATACACTTGGCCCACACAAGAAATCTAGAAAATGGACATGGCATAGCCCAAATGGAGAACACCACAACCAAATAGATTACATCATGGTGAAAAGACGGTTTCAGTCTAGCGTTAACATCGCACAGACACGAAGTTTTCCAGGAGCAGATATAGGGAGTGATCATGATCTTGTGATGATGACTTTCCGACTACGTCTAAAGAAAATCCACAAGCGGAACAACATCAGGATCAAATTTGACCTCGAGAAGCTGAAGGACCCAGAGGTAGTAGAAATTTTTCAAGCAAGGATAGGTGGAAAGTTTGCAGCACTCACTGTGATAGACTCAGACATACATACACTGACGAATAGTTTCAATACAGCAGTGACTGAAACAGCAAGCGAGCTTCTTGGCAAACACCGACCAGTCAAAAAACCATGGGTCACACCTAACATCCTACAACTATGCGACAAGCGTAGAGAGTTGAAGAAATAGAAAAATGAAACAAAAGAAAGAACAGAACAATATAGGGCAGTCAACAAAAGAATCAGGAAGTCCATGACGGAGGCAAAAGAGAAATGGATCGTGAACAGTGCCAAGACATTGAAGAGAAACATCAAGAAAAACAATAGCAAGAAAGCATATCAGCTGGTGAAAGACCTGACTAGCACAAAACAGGGAAAAGGTTTAACAATCCAAGACAAAAATGGGAAGTGTCTCACTGACGACCAGGATATTCTGAACAGATGGTCAGAATACTGCTCCGACCTGTATAACTATAGAACCGCAGGAGATCCAGAAGTCCTTAATGTACCCGAAAGCAAAGACACAGACAGTCACCCTATCCTCCGAGATGAAGTGGAAACAGCAGTCAGATCACTGAAAAAGGGGAAGTCAGCAGGGGCTGACAACATTCCAGCTGAGTTTGTTCAAGCTGGAGGGGAAGCCATGATCAGCGCCCTACTAAGAATCTGCAACAAGATCTGGCAGACAGGAAAATGGCCAACACCATGGACACAGTCACTCATCATCACCCTCCCCAAGAAAGGAAATCTACAACAATGCCATAATTACCGCACAATCAGCCTCATATGCCACCCAAGCAAGGTCATGTTGCAGATAATATTGAATAGACTGAAGCCACAAGCAGAGACCATCATTGCTGAGGAACAAGCAGGTTTCAGAGCAGGGCGCAGCACAACAGAACAGATATTCAACCTCAGAATACTATGTGAGCGGTACCTTCAACATCAACAAGACCTTTACCAGTATTTTATCGATTTTAAGAAGGCATTTTGACAGGGTGTGGCATGCAGCTTTGTGGGCAACCATGAATTTGTACAGCATCAATGCAAACCTGATCAGAGTCATCAAACAGCTGTACAGCGAGGCCACCAGTGCAGTGTACTACAACAACATTGGAGAATGGTTTCGAACAACAGTTGGAGTAGGCAGGCTGTCTACTTTCACCCACTCTTTTCAACATCTTCCTTGAGAGAATCATGGCTGATGCACTGGAACATCATGAAGGATCAGTCAGCATTGGTGGCAGAACGATCACAAACCTCCGCTTCGCAGATGACATTGATGGAATAGCAGGATCAGAAAAAGAGCTTGCCAGCCTAACAGAACACCTGAATAAGGCCTCCAAAACATACGGCATGGAAATCAGTGCAGAGAAGACCAAACTGATGACTAATAACACCAACGGCATTAGCACTGATATCAGGGTTAATGACCAGAAGCTGGAAACAGTTCAAAGCTTCAAGTACCTGGAAGCCATTGTAGTCTGTGAACTCAACCTCAACCTATCTGGACATTCTATTACATTTTGCTGCCTTTACCGTCCACCTCCCAGCCGTAAAAACAATTTAATATCTTCAGTTTTCCATCAAGAGTTTCAGTTGCTTCTTGATCACTACAGCCTCTCTCCTAAGAAGCTTATCATTCTTGGCGACTTTAACTTCCATTTCGATAACCAGTCTTCTCCTGATGTCAAGCGCCTTTCTCTTTCTTGTTAAAACCACCCCTTTTCCCCCAGTGGTGAATGAACCAACTCAAGACAGGTCATACCTTAGATGGCTCAACCGAGTTTCCCAAAAGATCTCGTCACTCTGATCTGTCACTAATGAACGGTTTCTGTATTCTCCCATTCTTTTTTTTCTCAACTTTGGGAAAGGCCCTTCAAAAAAAAAGCGGTCACCCGTCGAATCTAAGGCCATTGACATTCAACCCTTCTCTTCAAAAGCGCTAAAACGCCTATCACAAACCCCTGATCAGTGACCCTTTGAACATAAACACTGTTTTTTACCCAACTGCTTGTGAGCATGAACCTCCCATGACCATCTCCTGCCGTGGCCCGCACCCCATGGTCCCATGACATCTGGTGCAAAAACGCAAACGCCCACAACTTTAGCGGGAGTGGCGAAAACAACAATGAAAAAAACAAACCCTTGCGGGAAAAAAAAAAAAACAAAATCAAACCCTGATCTTCTGCAAAGACAAACTTACTTGCTCAATTCTTGATGCCCCCGTCCATGAATCTCTTTTTCCCTACATCAACCCTTGGATTGCAAAGGCAAAACCCAAAGCCTACTGTTTACAGACCCCTGAACTTCCTGATTTCTCTTCTTTTTCTCTTTAAAATCCGAACTTCGTCCGTTGGATCAGACTTCTTTCTGCCTATGCCCCCTGATCCCAAATTTTCTGGTTCCTTCTTTCTTTATCAACAAGCGAGAAAGAAAACAAACGATTCTGAAAGAAAGACAAAAAAATCAGTGTTTGTCCTTACCTGCTTCTCTTTTTTTCAGTGCCTTCCAAGCTTTCCCAATCACAAAAATGGTTAATCACATTCTTTCAGGAATTTGTTCCCAAATGCTTCAAAATGAATAGTTCCCTCTACTAAACAGGCCGATCGATATAACATTTGAAGAAATTTTTAAAACCGTATAACTAGTTCACTCTAGGTCCTTGAAAAAAATTGTTCTGAAACAACGAACAACCATCTTTATCAAATAGTTCCTTTCCCCCTTTTTGTCTCCTATATCGCGCAACCCCGCACCCAAAACCCTTGTCCCCCCTTAAAGCGCTTTACATTCTAAAGGAAAAAATTCCCCTTTTCACTTCTTTACTTTCTGTGCCTTTGAATATGACCCTCAATTTTTCTCTCCCGTTCAAAAAAAAAATTCGGGATTAAAGGCCAGCCCTACCTGGTTTAGTTCATACCCTTTCAGGGACCCAAATTCCCCATGTTGCGTAAACAAAATTCAATCAAACCTACCAAAATGGATGTGGTGTCCCACAGGGAATCAGTTCTCGGCCCTTTTCCTTTTCATCTCCTACACTGCCCTCTTTCACATATAAATAAATCGTCATCAGATTACCATCACTTTTATGCTGATGACTCTCAGGTTCTTAGCAGTGATACGCCTCGAAAATCTGCCTTTCTCTTGATTAATATGTCCTATGCCTTCAAGATATCCAAAATTGGATTGATTACAGAACAAGCTACAGTTAAATGAGATAAAACCGAAGCCATGTTGTAGGACCAAACACAAAACTCTCTTCTTACACAGCTTCAATAGAATTCGGCATACATCTGTCCTCTAGCCACTGCTGTGAAATATCTAGGGGTCATTATCGACAACTACACTCTCCATGCAAAAGTTCATCACCCAAAACTTGTCCAGTCGTTGCACTATCAATATGGGTGCATCAGTGCAGTTCCGAAAGTAACCTGTCCATGATGCAACATCAAAACTAGTCATGTCCTCATTCTTTCACAACTGGATTATTGCAATTCTCTTCTGACCGGTCTCCCAGCTTCATCTATCACCTCCCTTCAACGTATTACAAAATTGCAGCTCGCTAGTCCTCAGAAAGAAAAATCTGAGCACATTACTCCTCTCTTGCTATTTCTCCTCTGGTTGCCTGTGCCACAGAGAGTAAACTATAAGATCAGTACCCTCTGTTACAAATGCCTCCACATAAACTGCACCCTTCCTACCGCTGTGAATGTCTTCACCGGTACACTCCTTCTCGTTCCCTCGCTCTGCTCGCAGATACCTTGTGCTTAAGAACACTAGATTCACCAATCTTCCGTTGGCCATCGCTCTTTCTCTGTTTCTGGTCATCGATCTGGAATGACCTCCCTCTCTACCTCCGCCATAGCCTTTTATGAATGCTTTTAAATCCGGCTAAGACTCTTTTTTTCAAACCTAGATTCTCCTCTCTTGTTCCTTCTCATTTGTGTCCCTGCCCTCAACAGACAACCCCCCACCACCCTGCCGAAGTGTATAACCTTTATGTGTGTGCGTGTGAATGTATACATTTGAATTTGTAAAAACTATTGATTGTAACTGGCTGCATGTGAATGAGTGGGATGAACGAAAGCGCTATGATTTGTTTGTTTTTTTCCAAGATATGGCGCTATATAAATTTCATGTATTATTATTATTATTAGCAGACCAGGGATCCAAGCCAGAAGTAGTATGCAGGACTGCACAGACAATAACAGCTTTGTCAAAACTAAACACCATCTGGAGAGATAAAAAATATCTCACTTATCTCCAAGATCAGACTAATGTGCTCCCTTGTCATAACCATATTTCTGTATGCCTGTGAATCATGGACCCTGACTGCAGATTTGGAGAGAAGAGTACAGGCGGTGGAGATGAGATGCTTTCGGAGACTCCTTGGCATCTCCTACAAAGACCACATAAGCAACGAAATGGTGCATAACAGAATCCTGCAAACCATTGGACCCCTATGAGAACTTCTAACGATCGTGAAAAAGCTGTAAAAACTTAAATGGTATGGGCATGTCACAAGCTCTAAGGACTTGCAAGACAATTTTACAGGCACTTGTCCAAAGACGGAAGAAGAAGAGGCCAGACCAAGGAAAAGCTGGGAGGAATAAAATTAGCGAAATGGACAGGCTAGAAATCAACAAAACCCTGAGGAAAAGGCAGTACAGAGAGAGGAATGGAGGGAACTGGTTGTTGAGTCTTTGAGGGTGCCCCCACGGTCGTCGGGCTATGGGAACAGATAGGAAGCGATTCTGAATATGATCATTCCATTTTCTGTCATCTTTACAATCTATCTTAAACGCGACGAAAAGTTTTTATGAATACATCTGTATTTCCAATGCCTGTTTACCATAAATCAACAAAGCCATATTCACATAGACAAAATGCGCACATCAGTTACCCAGTTTATTTTACCCCTAAACATCTAATTCACTCAACATTTTGTAGGCTTTTAAAAGGTATTCGAAACTGTCTTTCATCTGCAGTATATATATTACTCCAGTAAGTATGCATTGGACTGCAGAATTAATACATAAGGAAATCTTAACCTGTTTCACCAAACACCTGTCATTTGGTGTACGCCTTTCTACAGCTAAAAACTTTTTCCAGGCAACAATTGAAACAGATTCACAGCATAGTGCTGCTTTGTTTAACCCACACGCTAAGAGCCCATACTGTACAACGGCTGGACTCCTGAATCAAATATTTTAAGAAATAATTTCAAGGTAACGAATTGTTTAATGTTGATAATCTTTTCATTTTACATAACAGTGAGTTTTTGCCATGCTGCGTGATCTTTACATACAGGTCACAAAACTCAGTCGAGTATGTAAAAAAAAATCCTAGATACTTGTGTGCATTACTTCCGGCATTATTTTCCCTATCGATAAGTCCATCTTTCTCTTGTCCTAAAGTTATCCCCCACTTTCTAAATTTCATAATATATATTACTTTTCTTCAGTTTACTTTTAAACTGCAGTGAGGTGAGCAGCATTGTTTGCAAGTTGTTAAGTTGTGTTTGAAACCAATTATTGTCGCTGATAATAAAAAATAATGTCGTCCTCTTGCTAATAGAAGGATAAACCATTCAAACACATCAAAGAAAAGGACACACCATGTGTTCATTTTGTTATAACATTTACAGCCTGTTCATTAATAAAAAGCGAAAAAAAAAAAAAAAAAAAAAAAAATGAAGATGGGACTGACACATCACCTTGTTTTCACTCCTGCTGTGCATTTAAACATATCTGTCAGTGCAGGCTCCACACACTTACCTTACATTTCATTTCATACATACTCTGAATACATGTATACCAATTTCCCTTTCACCCATTTTTAAAGTAAGATAGCCATAGTTTTTTAAGGGTTTCTGTTTATCGAGTCAAAGGCCTTCTCAAAGTCAATGAAGGCAACATACCATTTACGATTAGATAGAAATTGTTTCTGAACTAAGCTAGCAAGGCAAATTGTGATCTTTTGTTGAGTATTCCTTTTTTAAATCCTGCTGATGGTCCCCAGTGATATTATTTTCCTGCACCCATCCTGTATCTATGATTAATTATAGTACTAAAACAATTATGCTTAACATTATGAGAGAAATGCCCTGTAAATTATTGGGGTCATTAATATTTACCTTTTTTAATAACAATGGTAATAAGACAAATGACTGTCCTGTTTCTGGGACAGATTCCATTATCAAACAAAGCATTAAACAACTTTTTTTTAAAAACTGTATGACCTGTTCATTTGATTTCTTGTACATTTCACTAATTATGCCATCAGGGCCAGGAGCCTTACTGTTTTTAAGCTTTCTGAATGCAAACAATACTTCTTCCCTAGAAATTGGACGGTTCATATAACAGTCATCATCAGCATGAAAAAGGTCATCTGTCCTATCCTTGTTAACTACTTCTTTTTCTAGCAGTGCTTTAAAATGTTTCTTTTTAAATGACTCTTTTGATAGTATTCCAAAACTCTTTTTGATTCTGAATAGAATTTACAAGTTTTTCTAAGAAAGTGACATTGAATTTTTTCTCTTTACTTTTCACTAACTGTTTATATTCACGACGAGCTCTTGTATACTGACCCCTATCATGGTCAACTAAAGTACGTCGATATTTTCTCAGCAGTCTCCTCACTTTTCTTCTATTTATAACACATTAATAATCAAACCAAGTATCAGGTCGTTTATCAGTATTCAGATATACACACTTTTTCATGCACACAGCACTCATTCATACATTCATTAAATATATCAAGTGCAGCATTTATATCGGTATCAATCATATTCCTTGCGTTCTGAAACACACAGCTGGCAGGTTTCAGACACACTGTAATACAGGTCATTAGAAAAGATGAAATAGTCATTAGTACTGTTTCCCGACTCTGAAATGTATGTGTAATGACCATTTTGGTCACCTCTACATACACCATTCAGGATACATAAACTTAAAGTCGTACACATATCTAATAACATTTTTCCATAATTATTCAACGTTATTTATTTATTTATTTATTCATTTATACCACTCTAAGTCACGGCAGATTTCTCTGCATGAAATTCAGGCTGCTCTCCCTGGGGAGAGCGCGTCGCCACAAGAGCAGCGCCACCCTTTTTTTTTCCTGTCTGCAACAGTATTTGATTCCCTATCAGAGTGGCTTTTTTCTACAGAATTTTGCCAGGGACAACTCTCTTGTTTACATGCACTGAATAATTATGTGTAACACATGAAACTTGGTTTCATTGTCTATCAAAAGCTAGCGCCAGACCACCACTCATGATCTATGGGGGGGGAAAACCAGTTTTGTGTCCAAACGGGATACAAACCACCGCACACTTCCGACCTGGACTTTTTGCTTTCTAGACAGGCGCGTTACCTCTAGACCACCGATCCACTTACTATCTTGTGCACAACGAACAGAACAAAGAGACTGATTTTTATGTAAAGCATCTAAAGAAGAATCTTGTGAGTAATCTTGAGCAACATATGACGTTCTACTGTTTAAATCTCCGCTCAGAATAACATAATCATCATGTTTGAGTAAACTACGTTAATAAATCCTCCTAATAAATGTATACCAATATCAAGGTCAAAGTAGAGCAAGAATGGAGAGCCCTCAGGAGGAAATATGCACAGACATACAAAACATTTCTTTTCAAGTTTCCATAACAAGGTTTGTGTCAATAATAAACATACAAATACCACTAAAAAGACACTTCGATCATTTGCACAAAGGGTAGAAAATCATTTTTAATCAGACAGGACAAGACACCTGAACGTCTTCCCTGCATAGTAAATTTAATAGCAGGTTTACAGAAAACTTTGTAACAGGTAAACAAATTGTGTCACAATATTTCCATAAATGTTTCGGATTAAACTACAAAGTCAAAATTACACACATATGAAAACAAAGATCTGATCTTTGAATTAAAACCATTCACCTTCCATGACAAAAAAGAAAAAGTGTCGTTTATTTACAAAAACGAACGTATTAATTACACACGAGCAATTTCCCTTAATTAGTGACTCATCAAAACAACCTTTTGCGCAACGGAATTGTTTTTTCTTTTCCCCCTGCCATCCCAACACCGTCCTGTCACTGACTGCACATGCGCTGTCATTGTTGACAGTTTTGGCAGTCTGCCGGTGTCGAAAACTCTTTGCCCCTCCCAAAACACATCACTGGGCTGGCCAACTCGTTATTCGGTCTCTGTCAGTTGGTCTAGGTACAGTCGCTGTCCGTCAACTAGGTGGTCAAATACCATGGCACATCTCTGGCCCTTGCTCCTAGCATCTTTAATAAAGGGAGTCAGCGTACGCGTTCAGAGAAGTCTTCACCTATAAACATGTCACTGCCCTTTAACTTTCTTCTAGCTTTCAGGATTTTGACTTTGTCTTTATAAGAGGAACATCTTGCGATAATGGGTGCGTCAGGTTTTCCACCCAGACGATGACCCTGTCGATTTCAACAGGCGAGAACATGTTCAGTTTGCTGTCAAATGTTCTTGTATCTTGCCCTCACAGTCCTCATTTCTCTCGTTCTCTCGTTCTTTTAATACCATGAAAAATCACATTATTTCTTTTGGACCTCTGTTTTCAAGTCATCACTTTCTTTTCTAATGTGCCACTTTTTTCAGTTAGGTCAGTTGGTGGTCTCGTTCAGGTCTCGGTTTTCTGCGTTGTAAGTCCAATCACCTCCTCCCTCAGGCCCCTTAATCCCCCTTAAGGTCTGTATAGGCTCAGTGAGGCCATTCAAACTTTTTGATCCACTTTTTCAAAACGAGATTATGTCACTCTGGAAACTCTGCAAATTGGCCAAGATTTCCGTCATTGCGGCAGCGTTTCCTGGGAAGAAGGATAGAGGAGGAGTCGCCTGTCCACTGTCATGGGTAGCAGCCATTCGGTTCTGAGCTGAGCCCGTCCACTGCTGGTCAGCCGTTTGTCTGCCTCATGGACTCTGCTTACTTCGCAGGTGCAGGACCGGGATTCTGGTCCACGTCGCCGCCCGCAAAAGTAGGCCCGCCCCAAAACCCATCAGAGTCAGGTAGCAAACAAAGGTAACACCGGCATCGCGTTTGTGCGCGGTTGTCAGTATGGCGACACGCATGGCGATTTTTCTTACTGGACTCTTTGGCCTAAAGACCAAGAATACTGTCATGAAGCGCCACACTGTGTCTGAAGATAGCGGTTCCTGAAGGCATGGTGCTTTAACTGTCCGGCAAAGTCACAGTCAAAGTACTGCCACAGGCCCACAGTGTACCAAGCAAATACCTGCAGCCGCAATTTTCGTGCGTCTTGCAGGTGCAAAGCTTGTGTTCCCCCCCAACAGAGAAAGAGAGAGAGAGGAAAAGAGAGAGAGAGAATAATGTATGCTCATCATTTCATGTCCATCACAATAAAGCAGTAGCAAACAAAGATTCCATATTCGGGCGGGTGTTTGGTGGGGGGGATACTCCAAGACTGCACACAGGATAGGCTGGGGTTAGAGTGATGCGCATTGTGCTCGTGATCTGCTCGACCCAGGAGTGCGAATCTTGTTGAAGAGGGAATTTCCTCTGGAGTTAAACATCAGTGCCACTCCATTTCCCTAAAAGTCTTTTGGATGAGACTACAACACGAGGTCCCTTGAGTGAAAACATACAGAACATCTTGCACACATAATAAAACCTGTTCTGCTTTTTGGAAGAGTAGGCCATTGTGTGTAGGTGGGAACGGATGACAAAATTTACAAATATGCATATACACAGGGACTGAATGTAAAAAAGCACATGAGTGCTTATTCCATTATCCTCAAAATAAAAGAATAAAATAAAATAAAATAAATAAATGAAATCACATCATAGTTGCTGACAGGAAAAACCTGAAAATTTGATCTTAAAAAAAAAGAAAAAAAGAATACACAGCAATAAGAGAGTAGTTGTCCCTGGCAAAATTCTGCAGGAAAAAAAGCTGCGCTCAAAACAAAACAACTAGACGGGGAAAAAAACTGACCCCCCTACCCCCCCCCCCACTTCCCAAAATAGGGAGACACTGTTCATGATTATAGTGACACATCTCCTTGCTAAACAACACTCGAATTTCATGCAAAGAAATCTGCTATGACTCAAAGTAAAAAAAGTATGTTCTTTCGAGCCAGAAGGCTCATAGAGCCGGAGCTTATTCCGGTTTCTGTAGCGTTAAGCGAACTGATGGTTTTTCACCACCCCTGTGACAGGAACGCTAGTCTGTCGCCAGATACTTCCCCAGCAGAGCTGGTACCCACTTGTACACCTGGGTGGAGTGAGGAAAATAGGAGTAAAGTGTTTTCCCAAGAACACAACACCGAGCCGAGCGGGGTTCGAACCCGCGACCTCTGGATCACGAGTTGACCGCCTAAACCACTCGACCACGGTGCCTCCAGATGACTCAAAGTGGTATACAATTTTTGTTTCATTCCTCAGTTAAAGCAATGGTGACATTTGTGTGTATGTGACCAACATCCACCCCCTGCCCCACCCCCCATAACAACGAAGGTAGCTACACTCTGACTTTGGGGATACAGTTGGGAATTTAACATACCAATTTCCCCTGTGGGAATTGTGGAAGTAGAGCTGAAGTTGTTTGAAGTAACTTAAGAACAATGATATATGGTCCTGAATGAAATAGGGGGAAGGGAAGGAAGGTTATTCAGTACCCCCCCCCCCCACCCCCCTTTTTTTTTTTTTCTCTTTTTGAATACAGAAAAGAAAAACTGGCAGGGTGGTGAGAAAAATGGTCTGACTCGGTGCAGGCGTATGGGGGTGTGTCTCTAGTGTTTACCTTTACCAATTCACATTTCTTACAGAGAAAACTCTCTGTTAAGTATTTCACAGAGTGCTCTGTACAGTTACTATACTGTTTCACAAGAGCATTATATTTGGCCAAAGTATTTATATGATGTCCATCTTTGGTTTCTGCACCCCAAGATGTGTTTCACTACCTACATGTGTTGTGCTGGCTGTCCCCTCTTTGTCACAAATACAGGTTACATTGCAGTGACATCATGCTTGTTAGTATTCAACTACCTCTAACATGCACATATACCTATGTGAGTTAAAAAAATTAATAAGTGGGTTCTGCCTGAATGTGTTCCTCCATCGCATCCACCGTCATGGTAATCCAATCGAACATTCACACTTGTCACAAAAATACTGTCACCAAGTGTACATTTTCTGAGTGGAAAGTATTCAAACATACTGAAAACAATGTTGACTAATGCATATATACATTATTTACAAATATATGCTCACGCCTACTATTTACAAAAACACTTGTGTGTCCTTCACCAATAGCCAGTTACATGGCTGTCACAATGCAGGTGTCACAGCCCAGTGTCGCGTCCAGGTGTGTTGGCATGTTTCTCAGGTGAAAATACTGATTAATTTTGAGAAATCCAGTTTTCGTCATAATATTACTGATGGGTGACTCAGAAAATCTCAAATCAGTAGAGATGAAGCCTTGGCAAATGCTTGATCCCCATCATGATCAAAACTGACAGGTAAGCCCTAATTTCCTCAGGTGTTGTTTCTGTCCATAATGGATCTATGACTAAGCCTTTCACAGCGATCTTTTGCCTGGCATAATTGTTAGTTTCATCTGCTACAATTTGGAAAAAATGTTGGGGCACAAACAAAACAAAGTAATCTAAGGGCTTGGCATTCAGTGGAGAGTTTGTGCCGGCCCAGCCCAACAGTTGAAGTTTGCACTGAGCAAGGCACTTGTGCGCCGCGCCATGTCGTCTGCTATGAAGCCAACGGAATGTTTCCTCAGCATCACTTTCCGACTCACTCCCTTCTCCATTTCATCTCTTTCTTCTACATCTACTTCAACATCGGATTCAACATTTTATTCTCTTTTGAACTGTTCCCTTTGAGCCAAAATAGCTTTAATTTCTACATCAGTATATTCCTCCCAAAATCGTATGCCAATCTTTGCTCCCATTTTAGCTACAAGAAAGCGTGGGAAAGACAAAGCCAGTCATGGCCAATTTCTTGTGAACGGAGGCTGTTTTAGAAACTGAATTTGGTCCCCCATTCCTTCCTTAGTTTATGCTGACCTCAGTGGAATGTTCATTCATAGTGTGCGTGTACTAGGTAGAGCTTAGTGCATGAGGGAAATTCCCCACTAGGCTGAAATGACGTCCGGCGGGCTGCGGTGGGTATAAATAGATGTGGGCGAGCGGGCTGCGGCCGGTAAAAATGGGATAGGGTTAACAAACAAAATACGAACAGAATGCATAATATTATGTGCAATCACCTGTGTGTGCCATTTGGATAATTCAGTGTCAGAGTCAACACAAACTGCTTTACAATGTATGGCATATGCCTATGAATTAAAAGTTGCCTCGATGTGCTACTCACGGCTGCTCAAAACAGGAAAAACCCGACTCTTTAGCTGGCGGCTGGAACTTTCACTCCGTAACCTAAATTCCATCTGGCTGCTATCTAGGCACCGCGCGGTCAGGGGTCCAAGTCCAGCGTCTCGCCGTGCCAGCACACATTCCTTCTTTGCTGTCTATTAGCGACTGGGCGAATTTCTATTTGAAAGGCTTATTTATCATTCGCTGCTGGATTTCCTACTTGATTTTTACAGTACTCATACTTTAGTGAACAAAACTTTAATACCTGCTTTACTTGTTTGTGGTGACGGTTGTACCGCTTCTTTGGTTAACTATTTTAAAAAATTTTTTTTTACAAAAAAGTGCTCCCAGAAACGAAGGGCTGAGTGTCGGCTTTTCCTGATTTTCAGAGCAAGAGGCAAAGCACTCTATCTGTGAGGAAAATTTTGTGGATTTCTATCGTGGGAATTCTGGGGGATTTTTCTTTTAATCAGACTGTTCTCTTTTGCATGTGGTGTTTGTATTGTGTGAACCTCTGCTTGAGGTGCAGTTTGTTAATAGTTTGTTTTATTGTGTGAGTGCAACTGTGTTTGCTTGTGCTTTGTTGGTTTTTTTAAGTTCACTTAGTTCATATCAGTACTTCTCTGAGCA
Organism: Rapana venosa; assembly: GCA_028751875.1. Classification (NCBI taxonomy): domain Eukaryota; kingdom Metazoa; phylum Mollusca; class Gastropoda; order Neogastropoda; family Muricidae; genus Rapana; species Rapana venosa. The sequence continues at coordinate 48,387,711 of CM054154.1, forward strand.
TCAACATGAGGTAAATTTCAAGCGTAGTGCATGTGTGGTTTGGTGTTTTCGTCGCACCCCATCAGCGGCATGTACGTGCACAGGTGCATGCGTGCGCCGTTTGTGTTGTGCTGGGGTTTTGTTT
>CM054154.1:48388334-48473374 GCA_028751875.1 Rapana venosa
GTTTGTCGTCTGGAGAAAAAAGGTCCCATTTGGCCCTCTTCATTTGTTGGTAAATCTTCTCCATTCACTTGACCGGTTGAGGGTCTAAAGGGTCAGTGTCATCCCGGGTCTTCTTCGACTGAATTTCAGGCCTACTTGCTGTGCGAATGTGCTGAGACAGGATGTTTCTCTTGAATGTGATGTGGGTATGTGAGAGCATGCCAATTTCAGCAAAATCTAGGTTCTTCAGCGTTTGAGAAGGGCCTTTTGTTGCCTGTGATTTCAGCTTGTTGTCTGTTCATACCAATCAATTGCAGGTTGGAAGGGAAAAGACTGACCATGGGGAAGCCTTGTCTGAGCCGGTTTGTACACTGAAACTGGTTTTGCTTGTTCCTCTCTGCACGTTAAGTTGTTGAAAAGAAGTCTTATACTTGGGTAAACTCTTGGAAAAGTGCTCGGAGTTGGGATACACCGGTGTGAAGGGGTTTTCAAAATTAACCGGTTGGGTTTTTGACTGCTTAAAGCCACATTCCGTTGGATTTAAATTTTGGGTGGGGGGGTGGGGGGGGGGGGGGGGGGGGGGGGGGGGGGGGGGGGGGGGGGGGGGGGGGGGGGGGAGAAAAATTGGAAAGGGAATTTGGGGGTGGGGGGGGGGGGGGGGGGGGGGGGGGGGGGGGGGGGGTGGGGGGGGGGGGGGGGGGGGGGGGGAGGTTTGGTGGGTGGGGAGGATAGGGAAGAGAAAAAGAATCTTTTGTTTGTTGTGAGTGTGTGTTTTTGCCATCTTCTGGTGATTTTCCTGCCCTGCTGTTGCCCGTGCTGTTCATTCCATTCCTCCCTACCCCAGCCATCCCTAGGTTTGTCATGTTGCATCCTCAGGTCAGAAGTGGACAAGGAACTCGTTGAACGTTGTCAGGCTGCTGTGGGGCCACCAACCAGGAGAGCCCTGCACTGCTGCAGGGTCACTTCAGTGGTGTTCAGTAGTGCCTGTTTTGAGTCTACATATATGCAGGACACTGCCCGCTGAGCCTCCCCCCCCCCCCCCCCTACTGATAAGGATAACTGCTAAGCCTGGGAGCCAGACTTAGTGAGACACCCACCTGGGGTGGTGACCACGACCAGTACCCCTGAATCTCCGGCCTTAGGAGGCTTTGACTTAAGACTCATCACAGGCAGAGAAGTGGATCCAAACATGGGGGAAAACCAAAACTGAGGACACCATGAGACCACAGCAATAGGGCCGGGCCAACCGAATGAGAAACAAATGTCATTTTATTGCATGATGATGGTGATGATGATGTCATATTGCTGCTCTGTAAGTGCATTTGCTCTGAGGTTACTTCACAGGGCTGTACTCTACACTTCCTATCATAATGTAGGTACTGGCAGCCAAAATTAGATTATTTCTTTTAGTATTTAAAACCTATATCATCATAAAGATAATGATCAAACTTAAAAAAACAAAACAAAAATGAAGTCTCTATCTTTCATACTTTCAGAGATATGGCTGTTTAAAAATGGGGTACGCTGATGCCCGTAACAATTTCTAAAATCGTCCAAGTTTGAACCTCAATAAAATTGTACTAAACATACATACCCAGTTGAAAATGAGTACTTTAAATCTTTATAACATATATTCTTAAGATAAATAAGTTCCATGACACAAATGTATTTGGTTCATATGTACTAGGGTGTCAAACTTTGGAAAAAAACACAACTTAACACTTGTCAAATCTGTGAGATGTGCTAACTTTGAAGCACAAGAGCACAGTGAAAAAGACAAGCAGAAAGCTTCGTTCAGTTTAGACAGCTTATACTAGTTATATTAATCACACTTATTTTTTTCTGAGTGAAATGGGAGAAATTCCATGTTAAAAACCTGGAGGTTATGCAATTTGCACGGCGGAAAAAAGGGAGAATACTGACCTGCCATATGAAAAACGACCATAACTTTGAAACTATTCAATGAATTGTCTTTAAATTTTGTATGTAGTATTAATACATTGTTTTCTACACAATGAAGAGTGTTTCTTTGCTATCTTTACTAACTTTTTTTTTGTTTTTTATTCTAAAACAAGAACTTTCAGGGATGAGTTGACCCAGTTGTCCAAACAGAAATGGACATTCTTCCTAAACTAACTGGCAGAGTTCAAGGAATTTTTGCCACAATCTTTTTTACACTGTTCTCTATCAAATTATATTACATATTCCTGACAACCATTTCCAACTTAAAAAACAAAAAGGTACTGACATCCTTTTGAGATGCTTGACACATTTTTCCCCCGACTTTGCTGAACTTGATTCAGATTTTGGTTCAGGATGTTATTTTTTCAGTTAAGCATTCACTGTTTCAATTGTCAAGCTCTGGTTTTATTCTGCATCTCCTGAAATTAAAAATCTGTATGAACTACAGCACAGTGGGTTGTTTGTTTTTGTCAATTTCCTCTGTAATATTAGCTTTTGGTCTCTTCCAGCTGTCTTTTGCGAGGCGCAGCTGTTCCCCTCAGCTTGTGTTTGCTTTCATTCTATTCTTCCTCTATAGAAAAAAGACTGAGGATTTTGCACAGTCGGCACACTGAAATTGGGGGGGGGCAGTGCTAGATAAAAATGGCTCCATATTCTGCTGTTCATTTTGCCATTTGATGCTTTGCATGAGTGACTGATGACTACAGGAAGACAGTTTTCTTTCTCAAAAGAAAAAAAAGTTAACAAATTGATACTCTTTGCATACTACTCTTATTCTTGCATGAATTTGCCCATGTTGTATTTAAAAAAATGTTATTTAGCATTTTTACACATAATTTGAATTTAATTTCACTGTCTCAGTGTCTGCATTTCTTCATCAATCACTATGTGATATCATGACAATAATGTGTATGTGTGTGTGTGGGTGGGGGGTGGTAGTGGTGGTGGTGGTGTGGTGGTGGTGGTGGTTTTGTGTGTGTGTGTGAAGTGCTGGTTTGTATGCTCTGTGCATACATGTGAGACAGAGAGAGATGCTTTTTTTTTTTTTTTTAAACGTTTTAGCGATTTATTGTCATTGCCCAACTTGGCCTTTAGACAATGGAGGTAACACAAATATCTATTTTCAAAAATTGCACATAAAAGGTGAGAAAATTGATACGTTTTATGAACAGAAAAGATACGCCCATTCGTAAAAACTAAAAAAACTAATCAGTATTGGCGTTAATCCATTTACAAATCAAAACACCAAACACACCCCAAACTGGTTCAGATTTGACCATCCTTAAAAATTTTCATGTCACAACACTTCCCAAACCCTCCTAAAAAAATTGATGGTAAATTTGCCTTCATCTTGATACATAAAAATTTTTTGTTCTGCATATTAATACAGTTGGTACTGACTTGGCTTTGTCTTATTTTCTGTGCTTTTGCAATATACTTCGCTACAGATTTGATAACATGTTCATTATCAGATGACAGGATTGAAACAATATAAGGACTTACTGCTGTGTGTAAACTTAAGAAATCATGTTTATTACATATAGCCTCAAATATTTTACATTGAAATAAAAAGTGGATCTCATCATCAACACTGTGACCACACAGTGGACAAGGTAATAGCGTGGATGTCTCAGGATGGAACCATCTCTTGTTTGCATCAAAACCCAGTGTTCTTAGCCTGAATCTTGCATAAATAAGTCTGTACCATTTATCGTTAATTATTTAAAGATATTTTTCTGTCTGGAATACACATTTAAAGACCTCAGTGGTTATGACGTTGTACAAGAACTTCAGATCAAAAGTGAAAACTATAATCGGGACGTCAGAAAGCTTTGAGATAAAAGTAGGAGTGCACCAAGGATCCGCATTGAACTCTCTGCTCTTTATCCTCATGATGAATGAAATATCCAAGGAAGTGGAGAGGCCAAAAGAAATGTGGGAACTGCTGTATGCTGATGACTTAGTACTGCAGGGTTCGTACAAATCTTAAAAAGCCCTAAAAGGCCCTGATTTTTGAAGATCCAAAATAAGGCCCCTAAAAAGCCCTAAAAATGAGACCTATGGCCCTGGAGGCCCTTAAAAGCCCTAAAAATTGGAACCATGATGAGAGTTTCTGATGAAATGTAGATTAAACAAATACACAAAATAAAAACTTATGAGAAATGAAAAAAGCAAGAAGGTGCCCAAAAGATCGTATTATCACCAATAGAGCCTTCGTCTGCTGTTAAAAGTTGGCGCCACCTATTTTGCCAAGGGAGGTAATTTGCCTCCATTGGAAGCGCATATTCGCTTGTTTTCATCAGTTATTTCTTACATGCCGAAAAACTACCTACCCCTATGGTATGTCCGTAATTTGTTTGAAAAATTATGTTTAAACTATGAAACTGCAATCATGATCAAAATAATACCAGTTTCTTTTTAAACTGCGCTACAGTCCTTCTTTCAAGATTTTCAATTTTAGCACAGCTCCCACTGTGAATAGCAAGGCCTACTTTTTCTCCTCGTGCGCAGTTTACAAAATGGCAGTCAGTGATACAGTCGTGTAGGGCAGAATGGGAATACAATAAAACCTGTAGCCAGATCTATTCTTTATTTGAGGAGATTTTCCCACAGATTTCCTTCAGAATGCAACAGAAACGATTCCAATTCATAAGGCAAGTCAAAAATGCCTGAATATTTACAAATGTACAGGAAAAATACAAATGTTTGAATATTTTCCACCGCTCAATGTGGTTGATTTAGTTGACTTTAAAATTCGCTTATTCAGTTATTGGCCGACTTGATCTGAAGATTCTTGCTTTAAAAAAAAAAACACAAAACTTTTGGGGAGAGGGTGTTGGCATCCTTTTCAAGCCAGTGTTGGCCTTCCTCTCTGTCTGCATTGACCAAACGGGACTTGTACATGTATTCATAGTGAAGAGAACTTGCATCCAGCAGTCTCTCTCTCTGTGTCTTTCTCAGTTTTGTCTCTGTCTTTTATGCATGCATGCGTGTGCATGCACGCACGTGCGTGTGTGGGTGTGAATTCCTGCATGTACGCATGTGTGAGATTAAATAAAGGAGCAGAAATTTTGGAAGAGGCAACTGACTGTGTGAGGGTATTGTTATTACCAAATTTTTAGTTACCGGTCAACCATCTGCATCTTTGGTAAAGCAAGGAGACTAGTTCACATCAGATGAAGTTTGAGGGATAGTGTCTTTTAATTTTACTTTGCTAGCTGTTTGTGAAAAAACATCTTGGAATCAAGACAAATTAAATTTCAGTTTTCACTTTACTTTGTATTTTAAGACCATGGACACTTCCCTCACACCATGGATGTTTACTGTGTGAGGATTTTAATTCATTGTAATTTGTGTATCTATGAGTGAAAGACAAATTTTAATTTTAGAACTTCACTTGAATTTGTGTCAATAATCAATATCCATCATGCAGTTGTAGACGAGAAGACTTTGCTTACATGAATTTGAGATTGGTTTATCAAAGTAAATGTGTACAAAGGTTGATAACATACACTTTTATACCCTGCGGATAGGCCCTAAATTTGGAAATAATGGCCCCTAAAAAGCCCTAAAAAGGCCCTAAATTTTTTCCCACCAAGTCTGTATGAACCCTGTACTGGTAGCTGAGAACAGTGATGATGCTACTCAAAGATTTGGCAATTGGAAACAGAGATTAGAATGCAGAGGAATGAAGGTAAATGTTGACAAGACCAAAGCAATGACAGTTGGAAAAGACCACAGAACACATAGAGAGCAAGGCAAATACCTGTGTGGTGTCTGCCACAAAGGTGTAGGGAACAATTTGATCAAATGCTTCAAATGTCAATATTGGTGTCACAAAAGATGCTCAAAGCTCAAAAGTCTGAAGAAGGTGGACAGAGTATTTGTCTGCCCCAGTTGTATGAATAAAAAGGGTGAAGACAATACCAATGCAGGAAAGGAGCTAGATTTGGAACAAGGGAAGATAGAAATGGTAGACGAATTCTGCTACCTGGGAGAGATGATGAGCTGCGAAGCAAAATCTGAGTTAGCTGTCAGAACCAGGATTGCGAGTGCTTGAAAGAAATGGAAAGAATTGGCAAGTCTGCTTGGAAATCAGAAAATCCCACTGGAGGTGCTGTCTGATATTTAAGGCCTGCATCAGACCTGTACTCCTGTATGGCTCGGAGACGTGGGTTTTCACCAAAACCGTCAAATGTTTATTGAAGAGCTGTGAAAACCGAATGCTATGCTACATGACAAAGATCAAATTGGAAGACAGGATCACGAATGAAGAACTATGGAAAATGTGCAAAGTTGATGATCTGAAGTCTGTAGCTAGTAGCAATAGGTTTGGGCGCATTCAACGGAAAGCAGACCACCACATCATAAAAAGAGCAATGAACTTTGTAGTGGATGGAAAGAGACCAAAGGGAAGACCTAGCAAGACCTGGGCTGCCTGTTTTGCAGATGATCTCAGAGAAAGGGGCATAAATAAGGAGGAAGCTCAAAACAGAGAGAGATGGAGAAGGCTCATCAATGTCAAACCTTCCCTGGGAGAAACATGACAAAAAAGGAAGAAGAAGAAGAAGAATACACATTTAAACGAAAAGAACCAGCTATATTTACTTTTATTCTCCATGTCTGAGTGCCAGTTTTGTTTGAAAGAACAAATGAGTCTGTCTTTGAGTTCAGAAAGAAACTGGCGCTCATTTCCTACTTCCTGAGACATCCATACTATCCCAAAACCATGTTCTGACAAAACTTTTTTTATTTGGTATACCCAGTTCTCTTTACCCAAGTCCATCTGTATAATTATCATGTCATAAGAGTGTGTACATAAACATATTTGTGGAAGTTTCAAGAGTTTTAACCAATATTTAATACACTTTACATAAGTTATTATATATAAAGGACATCTTCCAGTCTCCCCATACAGTACAGTATTGGATGAATGGATTGGCACATTCAAAAAACGTTTTATGGCAAATGTATGGACTTTTTCCATTTGTGGATTTACATATTATCCCCATGTTTCAGAAGCATACATTAACAAAGGTTCTATTTGGGTGTCAAATAGTTTCCCGAATAGAGAACAATCTATGGAATTGAGTTTTCGTAATGTTTTAAGTATTTCTATCACACCTTTTTTCCCCTTCCTACAAGATTCTTGCCAAGTGGAACTGAGACTAAGCCTTGTTGAAAATATCATCCCTAGATATTTGTAAGTATTAACTATTTTGACTTCATCGTTTCCATAAAACCATTTTTCATGTACTGATAAGTGCCCACCCATTCTGCAAACAAGTATATTTGTTTTATCCATATATACTGTTAGATCAAAACCATCTGCTTCCTCCTTTAAGACATTTAACTGATTTTGTAACCCTATGAAAGTTTCGGACAAAAGAATGATATCACCAGCAAAAAGTAACAAAAACACCTTGATTGCTCCACCCTGTTTACCTTTTCTTGACAGATTGATAGCTAGTTCATTTATAAAGAAAGAGAACATTTGTGGGCTTAAAATAATCCCAGCTTCACTCCCTTGGGGCATTCAGAGATATCAGAATAGTCATTTCCAGCACACACACACACTAAAACTAAAGTATAGACAGCTCTAAGGGCCAAATATCATTGTCCATTTACTCCAGTTTTGTGTAGTACATTCCAAAGTATATTTCCATTTACAGAATCAAAGGCCTTTCTAAAGTTTACAAAGGCAGCATATAGGGGTTTTTTTTTTTATTATTGGGAAGCAAATGTTTTTGCACAAGAGAGTATAGAGTAAACTTATGATCAACAGTGCTGTACTTTGCCCTGAAAAATGCTTGCTCTTCCATTATTTTTTTCTTTGTCTTCTGCCCATTTCCCGCTCGGCTCGGTGTTGTGTCCTTGGGAAAGACACTTTACTCCTTTTTTCCTCACTCCACCCAGGTGTACAAGTGGGTACCAGCTCTGCTGGGGAAGTATCTGGCGACAGACTAGCGTCCTGTCACAGGGGTGGTGAAAAACCATCAGTTCGCTTAACGCTACAGAAACCGGGATAAGCTCCGGCTCTATGGGCCTTCTGGCTCGAAAGAACATACTTTTTTTTTTCTTTTCTGCCCATTTAGTTAGTCTTTTATTCAGAATATAAGTATAGAGCTTGCTTAATACACTAGTGAGAGCTATTCCGCGATAGTTGTCAGCATTATTTATGTCTCCTTTTTTATGAATTGGTATTATTATAGATTTGGCCCATTCTAAAGGAAAAGCACCCCTTTCAAAAAGGTGATTAAACAACTGAAGAGGAAAGTAATGACAGTCTGTTTGCATGTTAAGCATTTCTCCAACTATTGGCAGGACCAGCACTTTTTCCTGTTTTTAAATGCCTTATGCCATCAAAAATCTCATTCTCTGTTTTAGAATGTTGAATAATGGTTCAAACTGCTCATTTTCTTCTTGTAATGTATCTACACTCTCTTGCGCTCCTGTATTACCAAATTCATTAAAAACCTCAAAGAAATGGTCATGCCATTGTTCAATAGTTATATCATTATGTACCAGAGACTTACGGTTAACTGATCTTACAACAAACCAAAACGTTTTGGAGTCATTAAAGGAATCTCTAAGCTTCTTTAATCTCTTTTCAGAAAATTCTCTTTCTTTCGTTTTCTTAAATTGATGTATTCTTTTCTTGCATCAGTGCACATTTTTCTTTTTTCTGTTTTATCCTCATTTGTTTTACAACGTGGGAATCTCCACATAACGCCTTAACAAAGAGATCTAAACTGCCATTCATATCAAAGTCTAATAGTTTGGAAGCTGTTTGTATGGTTTCTTGGAATTCAGCACTATCAAGCTCTTGTTTGTATATTTCTGCAAACTCCGCTGACCAAATAATTTTTTCTGCACTCTTTTGTTCTCTAGTTTCATTTCTAATACAATCACTATCTACTGTCCACGTTATTTCAACTGGGAGGGGCCATGATTCAATACACTCTGCAATGTACAAATCAAAACTTGATAATACATGACTAGGTACAAGAAACTAATCAATAACATTGCATCCATTGGGGGACACAAATGTATAATCCCCTTGATTATCTCCCTTATAACAACCATTCAAAATACTCATATCGAACATAAAGCATAAATCGATCAAGGACCTGCCAAAATTATTTATCATATCATCCTTTGAGGAACGCACATGAAGCTCATCATCCATACTAGCATGCTCAAGGTCAAGTCAAGTCAAGTCAAAAACACTTTAATCATCCCATGAAGGGCAATTACAATACTGACAGGCACATTGATACCTATAATTATCTCACAAGACACAAGAAAAACACATTTCAGATTGTTATAAGCATTCCAAGATAGCTTAAAAAAAATTATCATACACAAACCCAGATGCGCGCGCACACACGCACCGCGTACACACACACACACACACACTGCAGAAATACAATATTGTAAATACCATTGATTGGAAAAGAAATAACAATTTTTTTGTGCATGCACGCACATGCGCATTCACACACACGCGCAAAACCCATACATACACACCCAATATAGAACACATTTTTATCACACATACATACACACACACACGTGCACCCGCGCACCATAATGACCATTATCTAGTAAAGACATAAACACACACACACAATCTAGAAATCATTCTTGAAAGCCAAAAGCAAGACACAGGAGTACTTATTTTCATTACCAAACACACACACGCACCCACGCACTTGACAATCAGGGAGGATATCAGAGAATGTAAAACTGTTTTGAATTTAAAATTCAAATGACTACTGGAACAAAGGAATTTTTTTTTCTATTTGTTTTACTGTTGGAGCACCGAAAGCGGTGCACTGAAGGCAATAACTGAAATTCTGAAGACATAGCATGGGATGGATCAGCCAAGATGACAGTCACTTTGCGCACAAGCTGCTGATTGCAGTACGGCTTGAGATCTCTTTGTTTTTCTCCAATTATTTTAGAGCAGATTCTAACAATTCTCCGAAGCCTATTCTTGTTTTTAACACTAAGGTTGTTGTACCAACAGATGAAAGTAAAACTTAGAACACTCTCTATGTAGGACTTGTAGAACAAAGAAAGAATCTTTTTGTCAACAAAAAATGAGTTAAGCTTCCTCAGAAAATACATACGTTGTTGTCCCTTTTTGACAATAGTGTCAGTGTTAGCATCCCAGTTTAGTTTGTCATCAAAAATAGTTCCCAGATACTTGTACTTCGAAACATTTTCAACTTCTTGACTATGGATGATAACATGCTCAGAAGTGTGACCCGATCTTCTGAAATCGATAGGAACTTTTTTTAGAAACATTAGCTCCAATATGCCTCATCACACCAATTGACGAAATCAGGAGGGTGGACCTGGTTTGGAAATATCCAGATAAGAGAGACAAAAAGGGCACTGTCATCGGCAAATTTTACAAGAAAGGAATTTTCATAGCTGCTTCTGCAATCATCTGTGTATAAATGTACAAAGTGGCGAGAGAACGCATCCCTGTGGAAACCCGTACAGGAAAATTTAAAACCCGATGAAGATATCTTATTTGGCAAAACCCGCTGGGGTCTGTTATTTTAAAAATTCAATCAGCCAACGAACAAGTTGATAGTCAACATCAAACTTGAAAGTATTTTGTGAACAAAACATGAGGCTGCATTGTATTTGAAAGCTGAACTAAAGTCAGAAAACAATATTCTGGCATGAGAGTCAGGTGGTTTCTAAGGGGTTGTACAACTTGTTCAAAATGAACAGTTTGGCATCTTCGACACCTCGTCCTGTCCTGTAGGGAAACTGTATGGGTCAAGGTCTTTCTCTGTAGCGGAAAGAATGAGAGATTTTACGATCTTTTCTAATGTTTTTATCACAAGTGATGTTAGGGCTACAGGTCTGGGAAAACGTTGGGCTGAAAGGATTTGGTTTCTTTGGAAGAGGTATTACATTGGAAGTCTTCCAATAACTGGTATCTGGCTATTGTCCAGTGAGGGTTTGGAACAGGTGCTGAAAGAGGCTGGCAAATTTTAGTAAAACGCAGAACTTAAGGGTTCTGCCCACATATCCATCTGTCCTGGGATTTGTTGATATTTATTTCCTTGAAGTTTTACAAATACTGTTTCATCAACAATAACGCTATTCTCAAAGGGGAGAGATTGCTTCAGGCCATTTATTTCATCCAAAAAAATCATGCTTGTCGAAGTGAGTAAAAAATGCATTTAAATGGTCTGGTAGTTGTTGTCATAGACCCCCTGGAGACTAATCTTCGACCTATGTTTGGGGGAGCTACCAGTTTACTGCGACATTTTTTTTATTCCCTCCAGCAGCACGAAATGTTCCCTGCAAATTGTCTTCTATCTTATTTTTATAGTCACGTCTAGCTTGTGCAACGCAGCTTTAACTTCTTTATTCACTTGTTTTTTTTTGTTGTTCTGTTCCTGTGTAAAATACTACTTTCTTTTTGTTTAGTACACTTTTAGGTCCCCTTTTTAACCCAAGGTTTATTATTGGGGTAAATAGTTATCACCTTTGTTGGAATAACACTACTGACACAAAATAAAATATAGGAAGAAACAACATCAGTTAACTCATTCAAATCAGAGCACACATTGTAAAACATATCCCAGTCATTGCAATCAAAGCAGCCTTGCAGACTAGCTATGCTATCGGCAGTCCCTTTTGTTGTTTTCCTGACCATGGGCTGAAGGCGCTGATACACTGACTGGTACATGTGTGCTAGAAGAATACAGTTATGGTCGGATGAATCCAGGGGAGGCAACGGTAGTGGGTTTATATGCACCTGCTACAGTCCCATAGCACAAGTCCACGGTCTTATTTCTGCGTGTGGGGCAGGTCACATACTGTTCATAATTCTTCAGCGTTTTACTGAGTGAACTGTTATTAAAATCACCCAGGATGAATTTAGGAGCATCAGGGGATATGGAATCTAACTTATGCTGGTGATTCAAAATATGTTCGGATGCTCTGGTCACATTGGCTTTGGGATGAATGTAGACCAGGGTAAAAAACAGTTGTGGGAATTCCCGCGGTAGGTAGTACAGTCGGAGTGATATGGACAGCAGTTCTATGTCCTCCACACACAAAGAGGCCCGAATGGTCACGTCCTTACACCATTTCTTGTTGACATAGAAGCAGACGCCCCTGCCCTGTTCTTTACCTGTGGCACGTTTGTCTCTGTCCAGACAATAGGGTGTCCAAAGCTATTTATAGACAGCTCCCTGCTGGGTACACTGTCTGTCAGCCAGGTTTCTGTCAAAGCGAGTAGGCCAGGGTTCTTGAACTCATGCATATAATTAACAATTGCCTGTAGTTCGTCTGTCTTTGTCGAAGGGATTGGACGTTGGTCAGGATGACTGTTGGTAGCAGGTTTTCTGATGATTTGAATTTTTTAGTCTTTGTCTCACGCCACCTTTTTATCCTCTTTTTCTTTTTTTAATGTTCTTCCAAGTCCTGTCGGTATTGGTGGCAGTTGTCATCCAAATAATTAGACATAACTTCAAGGTCAGGTTGTTGATGACTTGTTCTGGCATTTAAATCTCATACAATCATAAAATGAAAATCGTCTTTTTGAAAATATTGTGACAACGCTAACACTTCCTCAAGTAATACAATACCATCTTTAATTATTTTTTCATTATAAATAGGACCACCTTCTGGTACAATGTAACATGCTATAAGGATGATATCTTTATCTAAACTGAAAATACATCTATTTATTCTAATAGCAATAGTGTTGTCACATTCTATTTTGATATCTTCTACATAATTTTCCAAGGACTTTCTCACTAACAAAAGCACTCCTCCAGAATTCTTTCCATGATGCGAAAGTTTTTGAGCAGGAACATAAAACTTTAGATAATCAAAAAAAACACCAATGTAGTTAAAATTACAATCAAGGAAGGTCTCTGTGAGACAAACACAATCAAAATTATTTACATAGTTCAAAAATGAGACATCCTTAAATATATTATACAAGTTTTCAACCTTACAATTTAAAAATGTCCATTCACTTGGATGACCGGGCCTGTCCTAGCCTTTCTTAAGTTGCTAGGCCGCTGACTCCTGCGACTGTCTTTGCTGTCACTGGCTGCTTTGCCGCGAGCAGACGACTTGCGCGGCGGGTTACACAGGAAATCCCGCATCCCTGTCTGCTGGTAGGACAGAGGCCCGTCACGTGCTGCACGCCCCTCACTGGCAGTAGGACACGCCACGTCACAGCGAGGGGAATCCCCACCAACCGTCGCTGAGCTGTGACGTTCATCTCGTGGAGTCGCCCCCATGGTTGTTACGGTAACGACCGCCGCACTGCCTCCAGTGACGTCACCCCTGTGCTGGCTCCATGTTGCCCGTGCCACAGAGAGGGAGAGGAGGAAGGAGAAGGGGGCCTGCCGTTCCTGTTCTTCTGTCGGCTGCCAGGTGTGGTGCCACCCTCTGACGTCACGCCCCCTCTGCCGGTGAGGAAAGGGGAATCCCCATGCTGACTGGACTGTGAGGGGGGTGGGGGGGGGGGGGGGGGGGACAGGGGTGGAGGACTACTGCGCACCCCCACTCTCCACCACCTCTGCGTAGGATCGGGGGTCTGGGCCCCATCACCATCTTCCCTCTGTGGAAGTAGGCTCTCCTGCCCTCCCTGCGTGCTGCAGCCACCATCTGCGCCTGGGCCCTGGTCAGGTCGTTGGCCACCCTGACACCGCTGTCCTGCAGCTTCTGCCTCAGGTCTTTGCCGGCAAGAATGTTCATTTTGTCGCGCCACCTGCTGAACTTGGCGATCATAGGCCTGGGCTGTCCATCTCGTGCCTGTCCTGTTCGGTGTGCCAGTGCTGTGTCGTCCAGTGCCCAAGACCTCGTGTTATCCACACTATTTAACAGATTGATGACTGACTGGGCACATATTTCGTGGTATTCTGTCGCAGTCATCATCATCAGTCCCATGACCTTGACGGTCGTGGAGGAGACACGAAAGACGATGCTGTGGTAAGCCTCCTCCATCCATCTCGGTCCTCGGTCTGCGCAGTAGTGCCGAGTCATTCATCCTGGTCCATTCTCTGATGTTGTCCATCCATGACTTGTTCTGTCTTCCCCTCTTTCTGCCACCTTCGAGTGTTCCCTGCAGTACTGTTTTTGGCAGAGTGTTGTGGCGGGTGAGTGCCGAACATGTCCTTTTTCTTTGACGATGGTGAGAAGGGTTCTGTGGAAACTGCAGCTTGTTATTTGACTCTTGACAAATTCATGGTCTTTCGTTCTCTCCGGGATATGCCAGCAGTTTTCTATGCATTTGTTTTAATGCGGGATTTGCTTTGCTTTTTTCAGCAGTCACTGTCCCGGTTCACTTCCGTACAGCAGGATAGTTTAATTAGGCTTTGTAGTTTTAGTTTGATTGGAAACTGATCTCTTTACTTTTCCATTTTGGTGGTGAGTTTTGTCATGGAAGATGTTGCCATGCTATCTGATTTTGGGATTTCGTCGTCGATCGCCCGTCCTTTGGGGAGGTAGCACAAGGTATTTAAAAGCGTCTACCTCCTCCAGTTGTTGGCCGTTCTGTAAATTTTAGCAGTGGCGTTGCTCGTGCTGTACAATACTTACTTTTCTCCAGCTCACTCCCCCATATGCTCCAGCCGTTCTCAGCTGGTCGTAGATCTTGCAGCTCTGGTGTACTTCGCCATGGGGTTTAAATTTGTCATCGGCAACCCGCAAGTTGTTGAGGTCTGCCGCCAATGAGAGGGTTTAGATGGAAGTCATGAGGGTCCTCTCATAATGTTTTCCAAACGATTAAACAGGACTGGAGTAAACAGCATCCTGGGTCCCCAACTGTGGTTTTGAAGTAGTCCGACCTGATTGTTCAGAAGGACTGCACTGCTTCGGGTTGTATAGTGCTTGAATGGTTCCCACTAGCCCCTTTTCAATGCCAACATTCTGAGGACCTGCCACAGGCTTCGTGCCATACTTGTCGAAATGCCTTCTTGAAGTCGATGAGTTGTGGAACAGGTCTCTCTATGGTTGATGTGTTTTTCCCATCAGATTGGCATTAAAAATCGTTCGATTGTGCTCCTGCCTCCCTGAACCCACTTTTTCCCTTTCTGCAAGGTGTTCCTTCGTGCCTCCTTTTTGAGTTGGATTAAAATAATTTTGAGCTGATCTGTGGCGTGCTGATGGAGGCGATTGTTCTTTTGTTTTGGCCCATTGGCGTAAATTCCCTTCTTGGGCAGGGTATGTGATGTTGTGTCATTCTGTTGCCACTGTTTTTTTCCCCCAAATCTTCTGCAGATAGCTGTAACATTGTGATAACTGTTTTGCCACCATGCTTGAGCAGCTCTGCGGTATGTTTCTGCTCCTGGGGACTATTCCTCTGGTAAACTGGGATGGCTTTTCCACTTCTTTCCCTCATATAGATGATGGCCAGGACTTGGTTGCTGATTCCTCTTCTATTATCTCTTTCATTTGATTGGGTAATTGCATAGTTCTTGACAACTCAGCCACCTGTTCAATGCAATGAGCTTTCTGTGAGGGGTTTCCGGAGCTGTCTTGAATGACTGATGATTTGGTTTAAAGTGGTTTTGAGTTTTTCAGGGTTCGTATGCCTTTTTATGTTGCCCACTTTCAGCTTTTTTCAATCTCATCACATTGATCACTGACCCATTCTCTCTGCCTTAACTTGACTTCTTCACAAGATTGTTGGCCTCCGGTATCTTAGGTTGGAAACCTGGTTTTTTCATGCTCTTTTTGTATCCCCAGAGGTCCAAATCTTTGGAGTCCATGGCTGGGTTATTCCTCTGCAAACGATTTACCCCTCTGCTGTTTCTCGGACTCCCTCATTAAAGTTGTTGGGGGGTTTCATGAGTCTTTTCGGAGGTTATTGCCGCAAAACGCCGCCAATTTCTTGAAGATCTCCTTGACATTTGGACTTTCTTTGTCCACGTCAAATTGATACGTGGTTTGCAGCTGTTTATTTTCTTCGCTTCATTTTTATACCCCACAAGTCGTGACCTGTCATTCAGCTCCAGGTATTCCTTGTTCTGGCTCTGTTATGCGATTGAAGCGCCGTGTTTTAAGATGAAATCTATTTGGTTAGGATCTTGCCGTTGGCGCATGCCAGTTGTCCTCCTTGATTCTTTGGGGATAGGTATCAATGGTAATTTCTGTGGTCGGGCAAACTCCAGCAGACGTAGTCCCTGTCCTTGGTCCCCGTTCCAAACTGACCAACTGTTCGCCCATTGTGTAAGAGCAGGACCTACTTTGGCGTTAAAACCCCCCTTGGATGATGATGATTCCTTCTTGGGTATTTTCATAATGGTCTCTTCAAGATCTTCATAAAATTCTTCTACTTCTTTATCTGCATGGTCAGATGATGGTGCTTTAGTTTTGGGATGATGGTGATGTTCTTGGGCTTGGCCGACACCCGGATGCTGATAATCCTGCTGGAAGCCGGTTGTACAGCTGATAATGCACCCCACTACTTCCTTTCTGACAATAAATGCCACCCATGTTGGTGATGTTTCTCTTGGCCACTTACCAGATCTTGTTGCCTTCTTCAGTCAATGTCTCACCAAATCTTGTCCATCCCCACTTCTCCCCTTAGTCCAATAATGTTCCCATTTATAGCGGCTAAGCTCATACTCTAGTTCTTTGATTTTTCCGCAGGGGTAGAGTGTACGGACATTCCATGTTCCAATGGTGATCTGTTCTCTAGGGAGCTTAAGTAATGTTTTAACTCCAGTAGCTGACTTGTCATTTCCCACCCTGGTGTTGATCAATGGAAAAGCGGGGCCCGTTGGTAACCCGGGCCTCGCCCAAATCCGGTATCATATTGGCTTTGGTTTGTCTTTCATGTTTTTTCTGTGGGCTTAGGATATTCCTTGGTGGCGCCAGTCTCCTCTCCAGGTCTCCATATGTTTTGGGTTTTTTTCTATTGGGGTTTCCTCCCCCACATGCGACAGGTTGTACTCGGTTACATGGATACCAGTAGCAGTAACAGAGAACTTCTCTGACTGACCTGACACTGACCTGTCGCAGTACGTTGTGGTATACCAAAAAGCCGTAAATTGTCTCTTCGAGAGAAATTTTCTAGTCTGTCTGTGTCTGTGTTTAGTTGTTCCACTTCTGTCTTCAGGCCTTGGATGGTGTCGGACAGTTGCTGGACCTCCTCTTTGTCTTCTTTCCTTTTTTCAAACAGATGGTGAATGTCTTCTGTCTTGTCTGTCACCGTTCCCGCCAGCTTCCTGTGATCTTTTTCTAGTCTGTCACATCTCAGATTGATTTCCTTACACTGTTCTTTCACTTGCGTCAGTTCGTTCTTTATTTCGCCTAGGTCGTTCCTGATTACTTCGGTTTGTTCTGAAAACTATTGTATGGTTTTCATTATTGAATTCATTATTTCACTAGCATCGCTTGTAGCATTCATCACTGTTTCAGTTCTGTCTTTTGCGTCTGGCTGTCCATCAGCATTGGGCCCTGGATTTGTTTCCATGTCACCACTAAGCAACAGCCTCGTAGGGAGAAGGAAGGCAGCGTGCTGCACACAGAGTGCCATCACCAGCACCGGCACGTGCACCACTGGCTGACAGGCTGGCCTGCTGTCACTGTCACACACCTCTGTCATATCCACCACACTGTCCCCTTTTGGATTGTTTTTGACTCCAGCCAAACACACTCAGATGACATCAGTTTGTTCACATTCCACCAGAGACAGTTCATCAGGGAAATAAGCACGGCACAACAAACATAGCTCCTAACGACATCAGCTGATGTGACCGTGTCATTGCTCACCTAGGCCAAGTCAGGGGACATTTTTTCACATAGCCTGGTGACAAACCTTGACATTTTCCGCCAAACACCCCTATTGCAGCCCTCCATGTCGCCAAATCTACCATTTTCAGATAGTTTCACGTAGTCAAGTCTGTTAACTGAATTTCAATGCACATAGTAGTTTGCTGCAGTTCTTTGAAATGTTATGCACAAAATTTGACAGCACATTTCACGGCAACTGCCACTCTGAAGCCATGATTTCTCACCCCACCAAGAGGAGAGAGAGAGAGAGAGAGAGAGAGAGAACTCTGAACTCTGAAAGATTTAATGTACATGGCCTTGGACCACATACATTTGTTGGGCTTGGGGATGGAACAATGGGTTCATTCATATCATTGGCAAAGCAATTGCAAAAAACAAGTAATGATTTGTGACTGATTAAAGGGAAAAACACAAACATATACATAACCAAATCATGCAGAAAGATTATGTCAAAAACAATTTATACTGAATAAGAAGAAAAAAACCCCATTTATTCTATTTCATGGTTATAAAACCTTAAATCAACCATAATCCAATCATAGAAAGAAGATGTTTGTCTAAGAAAAATCATTGATATGATATATCAAATCGTAGCAGTTATCAAAAAGCATTTGACCCAACATTGTTTCCTTTTGTTAATAGAATGAAAATGTATCTAGACAAACTATGTTTGTACTCATCATTCTTACTTTGAACATATCTGCAATGGTACATTGTTTACATTTGCTAAAAACTTTTCTTTAAGTTTGAGTACATGTAACATTCAAATAAAAAGAGGTTTCATTTTCAATTTTCGTTTTAAAAAATGGACAAAATTTATCTGGGATATTATCACTATTGTTGTTGTCACATTTTGTTAAGAGGTAAAACTTTAAAATTTTGGGCTTGAGTAATTGCTACACGAAAGCAGTAGACACTATAGAGTTTAAATACTGCTCTTTTACAAAAATACTTTTAAACGATCTATACCCTCATACCTACTTTATCTCGTCCAGTCCCCATCCCATTCTTGAATAAACATATCCACTAATCTTTGTTTAAACATACCTAAGAAAACTTTTACACCCCCGACACTTTGCTGCATCCAAACAATGTTAAACCCTTTGTTTTCACTTAAAATTTTCTTATTTTTGAAATCCAACAATATTTAACCACTGCTGTCTAGCTCTAACTGCATGCAGTAAGCTTGATATGGTATTCTACTTTGATCCATTTGCAATAGTTTGAACCAATACTGATGGTGCTTGTACAGGAGTTGACATAAAGTGGATATCTACCTAAATCGCCATAAACCTCTTATTTGGGTGTTTCTTACAGGTACTCCTAAAAATCTTTTGATGCCATCAAATGAATTTTCTCAATATGCTCTAGTCTGTTTTTTTTCCCCATATTTCCGATGAATACAACAATATTGGCGAATCTTAGTGTCGAAAATCTTGAAAAAAGTACTAAAAGTTCATTTCTTTTACCTATGAAAAACTTTGTTCAACTGAACTACTGGCTTCTTTCCTTTAGTGACTAAATGTTCTTGTACCCAAAATTACAGCTAATCTTTGTTGTAAAACTAAAACCTAGATAGCAATACTGATTCCCAACTTCTAACCGAAAACCATTGTAATACCATTGTTCCTGTTTTGAAAAAAATCCCCCTCTCCAAATACCATTACTTTAGTTTTATTGATATTAACATTTACTGAAGATCATTATAGCAGTCTTTCAAAATGTTTAATTGATGTTGCAAACCCCCCGGGGTTGTTGAAAATAGGGCAACATCATCTGCAAACAGCAGTATAAAAATATCCATAATATTTGGTAATAGCTGTACTCCATTTTGCCTTTTTCGTTCACATCATTTGCTAGCTGGTTAATGAATATTGAAAACAGTGTAGGACTTACAACACAACCTTGTCCTGACTCCTAATGGACATTCAAAAAACTCTGATAATTGGTATCTATTCGTATTCATGAAAGTAATGACTTGTACCATAGCTGATAATGAAACAAAGAATTTTCCTTTTACCCCCTGGCTTTTGATACAATTCAAAAGTTTTTTCATGTATAACCGAAGTCAAAGGCTTTTTGAAGTCCACAAAAGCAACATACAGTTTTTTGCCTTCTTGGACATGTACTTTTGGACAATTGAATATAGATTAAAATCTTGATCTACTGTAGAATACCCTTTTCTAATCCTGCTTGGTTTTCACAGATCATGTGATTACTTTCTAGCCATGAATATAATCTAGTGTTTAATATAGAAGTATAGCATTTAGATAAGATGCTCAGTAATGAGACACCTCTATAGTTATCTACAAGCTCCGGATCCCCTTTCTTATATATTGGAATAATAATGGCTCTGGACCAAAGCAGTGGATATACACCTTTATTGAAGAAGCATTAAAAAGTTTTTTAAAAATAAACTGTTTGACTTCACTTCTTCCATTTCTTAGCATTTCTGCAGTGATTCCATCAATTCCACATCCTTGGGCCCGACTTCATTTTTAAATTACTGCATTCATTTCTTTTTCTGTGATCCCTCCATTTATTCATGGTCATTTTCTTCTAACATATTTTCTTCTGTGTGCATGCAGTTATTAGATACAGCTTCATTGCTTTGAAAAATCCCTTGAAATAGTTAAACCCCCTCTGTAGATTTTATGCTGTTTGTCATTCTATTTTTATTTAACATCCCCTACTTCGAAGCTCTTTCCAGAACAGAGCTGAATTTGAACTATTGTTTGCCAAGAGATTCTACCTTTTTCTTCTATATGTTTGGCGTTTGGTCTTTAATAAATGTCTATATTTTTCGTGCTGTAACATAGATTTGTCTGTCGTTTTCATCTTTTTTTTCCTAAATAAATTCAAGGCTCTTCTGGGCTCTTTTTTAGCCCGGCAAAAACTCATCATCGAACCACCTTGACAGTTTATTCTGCAGGTATGACGTCTAGTGACATACACCTACTAGCCCTCATTCAGACATTGTGTAAATTTCTCCAGAGCATCATCTATGTCACTGTCAAGTAGGTTTAGTGCACTTACAATTCTATTCTGCTGGTGTGGCTATTAAGTGATTCAACAATTCTTCTTTTTATCATGTTTCCAGACAATTTTTTCAACAACACATTTTCTTTTTTGTCTGATTGTGCAACATTTTTGTTGGTACATCTGGTTTCAAGGTCAATCCTCATAACAACAAGTAATGATCTGATTCTGTAGTACTTTTTATGTCTACAGCTACAATATCAACACATGCATTACAATTCACAAGACATGATATAATAGTCAACTATGCTGGCTCCTGAGGATGAAATAAATGTGTACCCATCATCAAAAACCATGTTGACAGACCATTTAAAATTAAGCAATTAAACATATTACAGATTTCAAGCAGCTGATTGCCAAACACATTTGTTTGTTTGTCTTGTGAATTTCTAGAATACTCATTTGCAACATCTACTGTATTTAACTCCCAATCAAATTCATCATCAGAAAAAGAAATGTTTTCACATGCTGTTCTTGCATTTAAATCACCAGTTAACCTCTTAACTGCCCGGTGCAAGTGCACCCTATATGCCGGGGAATAAAATTCTTATGTACCACTGCTATGTTCATATCCCTCTTACTCAGAAACTACTACATGAATATTCCTGATAGTCTACCCAATGACAGTATATATATCGTAGACTACTTCGAGGCAAGCTCAAATTAGTTAGCATGATATTTCACTGCGAAAATATATTTAAAATGTAAAAAAATCGACCATAAATACGATTTCTTCATCACCACTATCATTCTGAGTACCCCCCATCACAATAATGTCAAACATATGTCTAGGCCAAATCCCATTCATTGTTTTTAAATACACGATCTCCTGAATCATACGCGATCGTTTTTATCACTGTTAGGTAAATCAGAGTTTTATTGCCACTTTTACAGCTGTGTAAAATTATTTATGCCTTCAACAAGAAATGTCAGCAATTTGAACAAGAACTTCCCAAGCAGTCAGCATAAAAACACAAATATGAGCGAAAAAACGATTGTTTTGAAACGGTTTTTGCAGTCATGTTGCCAAGAACAGGGGAAATGACCTCCATTAATTTTGGAGTTGTTTCCCTTTAACTGTATCACGGAAGCAGCTTGTTTACTTCGGTTCGACACCCCGGAAATTTTCCGGGTTGTTGGCGTATTTTGGGTGCACGTTGCCCGGAGATTTCGGGGTAAGGCAGTCTAGGTTAATAGACATAAAAATCATTTATCGATTCCTGCAAGTCCAATATCACTGTTCTAGCTTTCATGCCATAAACCCTTTTGGTGATGATTCCAAAATTAGATTTATTGGGGTTATACGTAAAATTAGCAGTACATCTTATTAGTTTGTAACAGATCCTTTGAATGTTAAGCACAACCATTTTTATTATATATACACAACCTTTTCCATGTACAGGCATACTTTTTCTTCACATCACTATCGCTCCTCCAGAATATCGCCTGATGCGACAGTTTTTTTTGCCTTTGATGTAATACAAAAAATCACTGAATTGTGTGATTCAATCAAAACTACAAAGGTTTCTTTAAACATGTAAAATCATAGACAAAATGAAATTAACAAAATCATTATTTTCAACTTTTGTAATACCATTTAAAATTATAGTTAGAAAATTAATTTTTTTTTATCTACATATTTAAAACATTGTTGTTTCTCTTTGGGTTTATTAAAAGAGCAGAAAATAGGGTTCACATATATAGATTAGGTAATCTTCCTGTGCCGGCAAAGTCCTATTTTTTAGGCAGAGGCCAAAATTAGCAGGCTTTCTTTCTCACGCGAGGCCATTCGTCTCTTGGGATTTCCCCCACTGAAACTCTTCCTGAGAGAGTTTCCAGGATGCTGGATTGGCTAACTGACCTGCGTGTCTTACCCGCGTGCTTGAGCTTCTGTTTGCTTTGAGAGCACACGCCTTTGGCGGCCTGGGCTGCCTCCCTGCTCCTGATTTCTGGGCATTACAACAGCTGACCCGACCGCCTGCCCTGCTCTTTACCCCCACTTCCGGGGAGTCGGCGTTTTTACTTCTGGGTGTCTGACTGTTTATAGACTGCCTTACCACCTTTTCCTCTAACCGTTCTTTAATTGTGAGACCTCACTGTCACCATGTTTTTCTGGGCTCTTCATACTGTTGTTTTGGTCTACAGTGTCAGTCGGTCTGTCAAAGTTGCCATCAGTCAGTTCTTGAGTCTCATTAACCTTTGTTAAGTCTTGTTCACTGTCTGTAGTGTTCAGTCCATGTTCATGACTGTCAAGACCATGTTGATGGAAGGTTTCCCTGTCACACCTCAATTTTACTTCAGTTTCATCATCTGTAGTTTTGTCGTCATCTTTCTGTGCTTCATTCCTGGGTGATGTAGAAAAACTATTGTCCTTTCTCTACCATGTTTTTCCTCATTTTTTACCACTTTCACACCGTTTTGTACTTTTCTTTGAGTCATTGTGACTGTTATAAGACCCCAACAGCCTCACACACTGTATGTATGCCAGGTTTTTTGCATTTTTGTTGCTTCGATCTTGATGACTAGGGTCCTGCTCTCAGAATACTGTGCTAGTCTATCAGCCGTTGCTCTGGTCTCTTGTAACACTGGTCTTAAAAAACACAAACCGTTTTTGCTCAGGTGATGGAAATCATTTTCCTCCTCATTGTATGATTGAGGGGCTGGAACAACTGGTCTCCTGTCAGATTTATCATGGAACATTCTTTGCTGATTCCTGGTATGAACAGAGTCCCTGGAATTGGTGATCTTGTGTACTCTGTATTGCTCCTTGAAAAAAGTATTTCCACGTTTCCTTTGGAAAGGCCTGCCCAAGTATGGTTGCCACTGACGTCTGACACTTGGTGGAGGAAAATTCAAGCTCGTCATCCTTTGGTTGAAGTGGAGAGACCTGGAGGTCTGGCTGGGTGGCTCCCGTTAGTGCTTCCCCGTTGACGGGTTTTTTGAACCAGCCTCTGTCACGTCCTCTCTGTCTGGTGTGTTTTAGATGTGGCCAGTCTTCTGTTTCCTGAGTGGACCCTTTCGTATTTCGTTTCTCTTCAGGAACCTTGGTCTTGACTCCCGTCTGTCCCTGACCTGCAATCTGCCATTGTAAAAGTAGGCGACTTTGCCCCGACTGCGCTAGAAGTCATTTAGCTCCTTTTTCCGTGAGGTGAGGTCAGATGCTACACTAATGCCATTTTGTCTGAGGTCATCTCTGAGATAGGAATCTCCAGCACAGCCATTTTGTCAGACCATCGGTGAACTGCACCAGGATTGGTCGAGGGTCTCTTCCTTGTTGCCGAGGGTTTTCCCCAGTCGGAATGCTTTGACAATGTCGTCTTGATGCCAGTAAGTTTTGGATTGTAGGAATTCAGAAGGTCTACAATGGCTTGTGTTGTAGAAGCCCTGTCCTGTATCGATGTTCTTCTATGTTGAGAGCACTACATTGCACGCTTTTGCATCCTGTTCAACCCCTTCCAAAATTTCTTTCTAGTTTGTCCAGTCTGTCCATTATCGTGCGCCTGTCTTCCAAAGAGTCTTCAAAATTCTCTCTGTTTTCTTCAACCACTTCTTTTAATTCACTCATGCCCTTGCAAGTGAGAAATGCTATTGTCTAACCTCTGGAATTTTTCTTCAATAGTCGATTTAATGCTGGCAGCATGCTGTGCAGCTCTTGCTGTAGTGAGCAAATCGCCCCGTCCATGAATTGCAACATGTTTAAGTGAGGTGAGAAAAACTTTCTTGTGACATCTTTAAGGTGCCGTGCCTGTGTGTTACCAGTAAACAAACAAGGCAATGTCACTGTCACGATATTGCACGTTTAAAAATCAGTTCTAAGAACAAGGTAGATAAAATTTTCGTGGCAAAACTCGCACAGACAGTTTGGAATCTACACAGTGAATGACGGGGTGTGTGTAAGGGGCACACTTTCAAAATACACCCCACGTCATCCCACCAATTGTAGTCCAGGTAAGCCAACAGGATGAATTCTGTTTACAAATATTACACAAATTGTTTCTATATTTTTTCAACAATATTGAAAAATTTTTTTAATTACTGACCAATTACTTATTTTCATCATTGTCCAGTCACTTCAAACGCTGGAGTCACCAACTGTCCACATGTGTGCAAAAAATCACAACCCGATACATCCTGTAAACTTGCAAAATTCACAAAACACTGGAGAGCATAACACACGTTTCCTGCCTGTACCTGCACCCTGAGCAACCCTGAGAGGAGAGAGAGAGAGAGAGAAGAGAGAGAAGAGAGAGAGAGAGAGAGAGAGTATATTCAGTTTGTATGAGATTGAGAGAAAGACTAGATTAAGTTGGGTATGGTGCTATGTTTTGAGTTAACACTTGCCAGACATTACTGTCTATAGGTAGCGGCAGCCAAAATTTTATGCATTTGTGTACATAAAAATGGTATTTTTGAAAAGAACTTTTTAAAACAAACACAACAAAAAAAGAGTTATGTCTCTATATCTATCTTTTCAAAAGTTATGGGTGTCTAAAGATGGCGGTACATTTTTCGGCCATTTTAACTGTATGGAAGCCTCATTTGGAAAGGACCTATTGTGGAAAGCACTACAATCACACCCATACAAATTTCCATATACAATGTCTATAATACTAATAATACCTACAAAAATTATCAGCTCTCTATCTTGAAGGGGAAAAAAGATATACTATGTTAAAATTGCCTTATCGTGGGATTGGCAGTTTACTCAAATTGCACGATAAGCCATGTTTGAGGTCCAACAGGTTGGATAAGATAGCATCTTATGGCTACTTTTTTTTACATTACTTACAAGATATGCATATATAGATTATGTCCAATTTGTTCTAGGGCTATACTAGATCAAATATTTCAAATATTGGGGTCTAATTTTGCCAAAACCCCTAAAATACCCTGCGACAGACCAAAAATACAATACATGGTAGATTTTCATTAATAACTTTTGAACCTGTATAGATATTGACTTGGAATTTGGTGGGGTAAAATATGGTTGTATATGCTGTGGAAAAATGCATTTATTGATTTTTTTTCATCAATTACATAATGTGTTTTCAGATTCAAAATGGCCACCAAATGGCTAAATATGTGTTGAACATTTAAGAGAAATGTTGTGAAACATTAGTTTTTGTGAAAACATGCTTAGAAAAGGAACAAAAGTCATTTAAACTCATATTTTAATGATAAATCAGATGATTAATCCCTATTTTAATGAGTAATCACTTTGCATGCATTTCATATGTTGTGATATATCATTCTGAGAACCAGCTTCACTAATGCCCAATTACAGGTGGTAAAGGAGAGGGACAGGTTCATGCCAGGACTGGGGCAGCTCAGTGCTCCCTCACTAAACTTGTGAACCTCTGATGTCAGAGAGCTAGGCTGGTGTAAATTTGATGCTACAGTGCTAGAGGACACTGAGGATGCAGAAGCGCAAGAAGCCAGATCACTTGAATCAGCTAAAGCCACTCAACCTGCTTATGATGAAACACTCATTTGAAGGAGAAAAAACCCACAAAAGCAAACATTTATTCCAGTCTTTTAAAAAAAATTTCTTGCCAGCCTAACAGAACACTTGAATAAGGCCTCCAAAACATACAGCATGGAAATCAGTGCAGAGAAGACCAAACTGATGACTAATAACACCAACGGCATTAGCACTGATATAAGGGTTAATGACCAGAAGCTGGAAACAGTTCAAAGCTTCAAGTACCTGGGAGCCATTGTATCAGACCAGGGATCCAAGCCAGAAGTAGTATGCAGGACTGCACAGACAATAACAGCACTGTCAAAACTAAACACCATCTGGAGAGATAAAAATATCTCACTTATCTCCAAGATCAGACTAATGTGCTCCTTGTCATATCCATATTTCTGTATGCCTGTGAATCATGGACCCTGACAGCAGATTTGGAGAGAAGTAGTACAGGCGTGGAGATGAGATGCTTTCGGAGACTCCTTGGCATCTCCTACAAAGACCACATAAGCAATGAAAGCGTGCATAACAGAATCCAGCAAACCATTGGACCCTATATGAGAACCTTCTAATGATCGTGAAAAAGCGTAAGCTTAATGGTATGGGCATGTCACAAGATCCAGAGGACTTGCAAAGACAGTTTTACAAGGCACTGTCCAAGGAGGAAGAAGAAGAGGCAGACCAAGGAAGAGCTGGGAAGATAACATCAGCGAATGGACAGGCCTAGAACTCAACAAAACCCTGAGAAAGGCAGAACAGAGAGAGGAATGGAGGGAACTGGTTGTTGAGTCTTTGAGGGTGCCCCCACGGTCGTCAGACTACGGGACAGATAGATAGATAGATAGATAGGCAGTTGAAGCCAGCTTTGATGTTTTATTTGTAATTTTTTCCCACTGTTGTGTACAAGGCTGTCTCTTCCACAGAATTTCCTGTCAATTGCTCCCACCACTGGTACATATCATTATGTGTTTTCCTATGCCTGTTTTCAAAAGCAATAACTGCTTTCAAAAGTCCACATGAAGGGGATGCATAAGTCTCCAGATGATGTCCATGTTGGCTGGTTACAACATTTTCACTCAAAAATCCTTAAATGGACACAGCTGTCCTTTATGAACCGGCTTGGACAAAAATGTCTTCCTATTGATGTATCCTGTAGTACATTTTCTTCAACTTAACCTCTTCACTGCCCAGTGCAAGTGCACCCTATATGCCGGGGAATAAAATTCTTATGTACCACTGCTATGTTCATATCCCTCTTACTCAGAAACTACTACATGAATATTCCTGATAGTCTACCCAATGACAGTATATATATCGTAGATTACTTTGAGGCAAGCTCAAATTAGTTAGCATGATATTTTACTGCGAAAATATATTTAAAATGTAAAAAATCGACCATAAATACGATTTCTTCATCACCACTGTCATTCTGAGTACCCCCGATCTCATTAATGTCAAACATAAGTCTAGGCCAAATCTCTTTTTTTTTTTTTAATGCACGATCAGCTGAATCATACACGATCGCTTTCATCACTGTTAGGTAAATCTACAGTTTTATTTTCCACTTTTACAGCTGTGTAAAGTTATTTATGCCTTCGACAAGAAGTGTCCGCAATTTTGAACAAGAACTTCCCAAGCAGTCATGCACAAAAACACAAAATACGAGCGAATAAACGATAATTTTTTCCACGGTTTTTGCAGCTCGATGTTGCCAAGCAACAGGAGAGTGACCTCCATTAATTTTGGAGTTCTTTCTCTTTAACTGTAGTCAAGGAAGCAGAAATTTTCCGGGTTGTTGGCGTATAGGGTGCACGTTTAGCCCCGGAAATATTCCGGGGTAAGGCAGTCTAGTGGTTAAAGACATTGCAACCCTGGAAGCTCAGCATCCAAATGAGTTGACAGAGACATATGGCTGTTTCATCAAATGTCTTCCCACCTTCTTGCTTTAGTACCAATAACTGAATCAGCAGATGCTTGCAAATCTCTGCAACACACCTTTGGATGACAACTGTTTAGAATTGCCAGAAAAGTGGATTTCTGCTTGTTTAGTTGATTTCCATTTCTATGTCAGCATTTAAAGAAATAATAAGAAATGAAAAACTAAAAAGTTTATAGAAATTGTTATGCATAGACAAAGAAAATAAGAAGGGGGACGCACCATGACACACATAAGAAATCCAACAAAGTCTTCATTCCATTGGTGCTAGAACTGCTGGTAATGACTGCAGTACAAATGTGTCACTGATTGATAAAGGTTGAAATAAAGAATTATTTACCTGAAGTACATCTGTGTTAACTTCTTTTATTATAACACACACACACACACACACACACACACACACACACACACACACACACACACACACACACACACACACACACACACATATATATATATATATTTTTTTTTTTTTTCAGAAGTCATTTTCTTAAATTTACTAGGGATTTATCAGAAGTATAGTGTTATATATATGTATGTAAGTGTGTGTATGTGTGTATATATATATATATATATGATTTTGTTCACAGGTCTGTCATTGCTTCTTGGCAATTATTTGTTTGGGGGATTGTGGGGGGAGATGGGGGTGGGGATGTTGGAGAGGGGGGAGGGGAGAAATATCCAGGGAAACCATGACAAGATCTCAGAAGATGGCTCATGTTTCACGTGTGGGGTAGGTGATGATTTTGAACAACTACTCAGTAATCCACTAGTTTAAAAGATGGTTTTATCATTAGGTTATCCATTCAGCCTGAGGAATCTTCAGAGGAAGCTGAAAATTTGCTGAAAAAATAAAAGGAGAAATGAAGCTGAACACAGTTGTGTTTTTATTTACATTTTAATATATATATATATATATATATATATAATATATATATATATATATATATATATATATATATATATATATATAATGTGTGTGTTATTATCATGATTATGCTAGTACTGAAAGCCAATCAATCCCAAAATAATGGAAAAGGGAGATGAATGTGGAAAAAAGGAATGCTAGGTTGATAGACACTGTACTAATATATATTGTGTGTGGTAAAAATAATACAAAAGATAATATAAGCTCACTATTGAGTATATTGTAATTGCCCTTCATGGGAGGATTCAAGTGTTTTTGACTTTACTGTGCTGACATGTAACTCAGCCTTTAAAAGTTGCAGGAGAAGAAATTCATCGATATCACATTAATTTATGGAAAGATTGCGTAACTCAAAATCCCAAGGCACAACTAAACAAAGAAAATAAACTAAACTCCACTTTCAATTCACCAAAAATGATACTAAAGTGTGAATTGGTCAGAACAAAAACGGGGACGATGTTTGCTTCACAAAATCACTGAGTCACAGCAATCTCGGAATCTTCTCTTGGTTAGGCTGGTCATTCAGCAAAACGTTAAATACGATCGCTATTTCACCATATAACCTTACCAAAAAAAACCACCATTGTATAGAGATACGTTCAAACTATCTTATTTTGCAATCATCGTAAATTTGTGAAGTAATTTCGTGGAAATAACTGACCAAATCGGGCATGCTTTCTTCTTTCCGGTTCGCACATGTCGGAAGATCGACAACGATTGTAATAGTCCTTTTCTAAGTCTTCATTTTCAACGATCGCACGAATTATTATGCAATCCACGTGATCTTTGTTTAAATAAACTGTTATATCAATGATCTATATTGAAAGGTTTATGAAATTTACCCTGTAAATCAAAAAAAAAAATGTCAATGCTTGACTAGATCGGTTCGCGATGTCTGTTCATCCTTACCCTTGCGTTAACTAACTTTCTGTGATTTGAACACTTCGCTTTTATTGGTTTGCGGGTGAACGACAGTCCATGAATACATTAACCCGTTCCCAAATTAGTACAAATAGGTCGTCTAGTTTTATTTTCACCTTGAGTATTGGCTATTTTAAGCTACAGGTTCTTCGGAGTTTGCCATTGGAGATCGTGTACCGCAAAAATTCTGTTTTTTCGCGAAAATTAGCCAGATATGAAAAAACTTTCACCCATCTTGGTATTAATAATAATAATAAATGGAACTTATATAGCGCTATATCTTTCAAAGAAAATCAAAGCGCTTGCATTCTACAATGAAATCTGAACACAATGATACCAAATATAGTGACAAAAGTTGTCCGTCGCGAATACGCATCGGATTCAAAGTGGTCATGTCTCTTTGAAGATTTGTCCATGTGCGCGAAAATGGCGGCCGCGCAGCGTTTTTTAGCGGAACGCACACCTCATTCACACGCTTTGCGTATTGATGATACACAAGCCACAGATATAAAAATGCACTCAATGAAAAGAAGAAAGACTGAACTTTTATACAATGTTTTTTCATCAGTAAAACAGAAGCGGAGTAATAAGAAAGTGAAAAGACCGAAAATTTGCCACTTTTCAGCAGTGATGTCAGTTTTCGCTGGGGGCTGCCGCTACCTAATGTCTACAAAGCCTGAGTGATGTATACTAGATCTACAACATGTGATCATTAATTACTTTGTTGTGAAAAAACAAAGATGAGGTGACATATTCATGATAATATGAAAATTGTTCTATGTTATCTCGACAATTTAGTCACTGTGATAAACATTTATCAAGTGAATGTTTACTTGGCTGTAAAGTGTACACTGTACCTGTGTTGGCCAAACTGATCTAAGCTTCTTTTTTTTTAAATGTAATGAAGTTACAAGAAAATTCACACACTAACAGTAACACAATTGGAAAAGATAACTGAATGCAAATCACAGCTTTAAAAAAAAGGCTTTAAAAAAACCTGTCAGAAGCTCATGCCAGTAAAACAAAAAGAAAACTGACAGAGGATGGAAATTCAACTTCCGCAGCTTGAATCACTTTTCACTGTTTCTTTTTATTTCTTTTTTAACTTGGAATTTTTATTTACTAGAGTACTAACAAGAAGAAGAAAAAGAAGAAGAAAAAGACCCAGTAAAATCACAAAGAACGTCTCTACTGATTCAATGAATTTCTTGGAGGTAACACCTGTAGGAAGATTAAACAAAAAACCCAAACCCTTTCATTATTTACCATCTATTTTTAAAAAAATAATAAAAAAGAGGCTGAGAAAGTAGTTGAAAAGTTTATTTTGCTACTTTGAAGCAACATGTAATGAAAACTACAATGTGTTGTCTCAACAACTGCTATAAGTCAGCTTTCAATCTGTGCTGTTGACGGGCATACATGTGCGTGCGGGACCAACTTCCGTTTGGTGAACTCTCTCTCAACGATGTTTTTATTAGCAATTTTCTGTTAAATCACAGAATTAATCCAATAACTAGCTCTCAAATTGCTAAATCAATTTCTATCAGTTTCCCAGTAAAAAAAATAAAAAAATAAAAAAGATCGCTTCAAACTAAAAAGGTGTACCAGTCGAACTTGACCAGATCATGCTTAACATGAGCGAGTGTCATACGAACAAAATTAATAATAATTTTCCGAATATTAAGCAAAATGAATTTAAGGATTCGTTTAATGCAGGCTTAATTTGATATTTAACGCGTTAACTTGCCAAGTTTGTCCTGCAATTCCATGGCGTTTAACGTATTTGACTCGGGCTTCGCTTCTTTCACTATGTTCCGCCATTTTTGTTTTTCTCACATGGTGCAAACAAGAACTGCAAAACCTCACAGATAGTCTATCAGATCGAGCGAGTGCATATGGCATGGAGGTCAGTACAGAGAAATCAAAGGTCATGGTCAACAGTGCTAGTAATGACAGCACGGAAATAAAGATGAATGGAGAAATACTAAAAGAGGTGAGCCAATTCAAATACTTAGGCTCCATCCTTACAAAAGATGGCACATCAAACAATGAAGTGAAAGCTCGCATTGCAACAGCAACATCTGCTCTAGCCAGACTCGAGAGGATCATCAGAAGCAACATCAGCTTCTGCACCAAATATCACCTCTACAAATCCCTCGTGATATCTATCCTCCTATATGGCTGTGAATCATGGACACTGTCAGCAGAGCTAGAGAGGAGAATCCAAGCATTCGAGAACAAGTGCCACAGAAGACTCCTCAAAATATCATACAAAGAACTCAAGACCAACAACTATGTGAAAGAAGAAATCAGAAAGCGTGTGGGCCCCAAGAACCTCTGCTCTCCACCATAAAGAGGAGAAAACTGATGTGGTTTGGTCACACCACAAGACACAACACCTTAGCAAAAACCATCTTGCAGGGAGTGGTTGAAGGCAAGAGAAGAAGAGGCCGCCAAAAGAAATCATGGGTTGACAACATCAAAGACTGGACCGCCCAACCCCTGCAACACCTTCTACTAGCCACACAGGATCGTGAAGCATGGGAAAAGATCTCTGTTGCGTCTTCTCTCATGTCCCCCCTACGTCCTTTGGGACATGGGACTGAGTGAGTGAGTGAAACATGGCTAGATGATACCTTCACTTTGATAGGCTGTCGGTGGAACTCTACTTAACCAATTATAGAGCTTGATACACCATTTGGATTTACCAAATTTCAATCGCATCGTTAGGCCTAGGCCTAATGTCTATGTTTACTTCGCCGGATGTTTCGTATTGTGGACCATAAGTGGACTAACCTCAACTTGCGCTTTTAACATATGATTTTAATTGATTTAAGCTTTTCAGATCTACTAAAAAAATTATACCGAATTAAAGCTGGAAATGTGCTCTTCTATTCTGACCTATTTTTAAGTTGAAGCAGTGCAATGAGCACATCGTACATAGTGATTTTTCTATCCATACCGATTCACTCGCTTGGCTAATGGCGGCTAGCAGTACGTCGGCAGTGAAACGCCCTCGAATTTTGTGAAAGAGTGGGGTATTTGTAACGTTTTGATGTCACACCATGACATACAAACACAAACGAACAACTCAGAGCACATCAGTAAACATCAATGTTTAATTTTTCATAATTTTTATGCCAATTATTTAGACAGTTCCCAAGATCTGGCCTGTCAAAAACAAGCATTTTCCCCCCTCAGCACTACTTTCCTCCTGCAGGCTGAAAGAAGGGCTGCCGGTACCTACATAATGTGTCCTGGCATCAGCTGGACCTGAGAGATACAGACACCTGCTGTGTTGGTCAGGTAGTTTGAGCAATACTCTAAAAACCTCGTCCGTAAAGTGGGTGAAGCCCGACTGTGGTCCTATTCTTGCCTTTGAGCCTGTAGCAAACGCAGTGTGGGCAGTGGCTGACTTCAGGGATGGTGTCTAACCATGACACCTGTGTGCATGCATTTAAAAAAAAAGGTCACCCGTTCCTGCCACCAGGAAATGGCGTACTCTTTCAAATGGCAAAATGGGCTTTTTTAATGTGTGCGCAAGATGTTCTACTTGTATTTGGACATGGGGCCTCTGTTTATAGTCGCATCCGAAGGACTAGAATAGATTTTAACATGCATGTGAGTTTGTCTGTACGTGTGTGTCCATTTGGGCGCAGGACCTCTGGGAAGGAGCCTGGATGCTGTGGCTGTCAGCCATGTGGGCGTCTCTGACTCAGCGGGGCTCTGGTTGTGAGCAGTTGTTGTTGTCAGTAGGGGCTGAGGAGGTGGTGTCCTGGGTCTGTCTGTGTGTTGGCTCAGAGCAGGCGCCACTGAACACAATGACCCGCCAGCAGTTCAGAACTCTGCCTGACATTGATGGTGGAAAGCCCCCCCCCCCTCCCCTTGCATTTCTTGCCTAGAAGTCTTAAGGTTTTACCAGTGGTGAGATTTTGCTTATGCAACTGATTACCGACCTTTAATTAATGTAGTCACATTCTGACATCAGGGATGATGTCTAAACACAATGCAAGTGTACATATAGTCCTATATACATTTTTTTTTCTTTTTTCAAAATATTGTCTTCTGTTCCTGCTGGCACACATTGGCCTACCCATCTGAAAGGTGGAACAGGTTTTAACATGTACACAAGATATTCTCTGTGTGTGTTTGTACGCAGGACCTCGGTTTATAGTCTCACCCAAAGGACTTCCAGGGTAGTGGAGTCGGTACTGTTGTTTAACTCCAGGGGAAAAATCCCTTGACGGGTGGTGGTTGGAACCCACACTGTCAGGTTGCCAACTGATCTGCTGTGACCACTGGACTGTCCTGCCTCCCTGCTAGCATTCAGTTAAGAGCTCCCTGTGGACTTATGATTGTAGCCTGAGGATTGGGTGTGTTTGTCTCAGGATCAGGACCCTGGACGCTATGAGTGAAGGATACTCCAGGGCGGTAACCGTGTTCACCAACATTTTCAACGAGCACGGGGCTGTCTTTTTCCCGGTAAGTTTTTCTTCAACTTTTCTGCCTTCTGTCCGATCTCTCTGAAAATATTCAGCTTTACTTCTTGTGGGTCCAGCAGGGGTGTGTGTGTGTGTGCATGCATGCAGGCAGGAAATGCAAGTGAAAAATATTGTGGAGTGTGTGTGTATGAGTGAATGAATGAGTGAATGAGAGTACGCATAGAGCTCCAGTGGATCCCCTCCCACTGCGGCATTAAAGGAAATGAACAAGCAGACAAGATGGCCAAAATAGGGGCAAGAGAGGAGCAAGAGAACAATCCTGTCAACCTAATGGAGATGAAAACCATCATCAAATCTCTCTTCAGATCACCACTCAAACCAGACCCTTATCACCAGCTTTCACGACAAGCACATGTTTGGGCATTTTCAGACTACGAACAGGGCACAACAGGGTGAATAAACACCTCCACAGAAAATTTTAAAATTACACCATCTGCTATGTGCCCCTGTGGAGAAGAAGAACAGGATACGGCCCACATCCTACAAGACTGCAGGACTCTCCAGACGCTAAGGCTGGAAGTGTGGCCTGAGCCCACGCCTCTGGAGCAGAAACTGTACGGTGGATGACCTGCAGGCAACTGCTGAATTCCTCAGAAGATCTGGTCTCTCAATATAACCCAGGCAACGCAAAGAAGAAGAAGTGAATGAGAGAGAAAGAGAAAGAAAGAGAGAGCCTGTGTTTTTAAAAGGAAGTTATATTGACTGTTCATTATAAAACTACAAAAGACACTGTTATTTCTATTTACTTTTAATAAGAATGTTTGTTTTGTTTTTTTCAGGAACACAAAGATCAACTGAAACAGATGGTGCAGCTGATTTTTGAGATCGAAGACAGATTTTTAGGACCTGGCAAACCTGGCAAAATTTGTGTGAAGGAGGCGGTTCAAATGGCCTTGGCTTACCCATTCTTCCAAAAGCAGCCGTAAGTTGTTGTTTTTTCTTCTCTTTATTGACACCAAATCATGCAAGTAATCAGAGAGAAGGAAGGTGGCAGGATGGTGTAGATGTTCACCTGCCTAGCAAGTAAACCCTGAGGTTCTGGGATTGATTCCCAGCCTATTCCCTTTCTTTCCAGTTTGACAGGAAAATCAAACGGAATATCAAGTCTTTCAGAAGACTCGAAACCAGTTGAACCCGTGTGCTTGCGGAATTGTGTGTATCAAAAGAACCCACGATTGTTGAAAACTAGCAAGAGCAGGGAGGTACCTCAGAACTGTCCTGGCAAAACTGGTAGGTTTATTTTCCATCTCTATCCCTGAAGTCGGAATGCGGCTACCTTAATGGTTGGGGGGGGGGGGGGGGGGAAACAGTCACATATGCAAAATATCACCATTGGTGAACCTCGGAGCTCCTGCTGAGGAACCAAACAAAAAAATTGCTTAAATAATGGAATAATGAAGGTACTTTGTCATTTGATGTGTGTGTGTGTTTTCCCACAGGTGTTGACTGTTTTTTGTGTATATTTGACGGGAGTTGTATGTGTTGACTTTGAGCTTGGGTGAATGTTGATGCAAGTTTGGGATGGACACTGTAGCCAAGTGGTTAAAACTGTGTGACTTCAATCTCATGGGTCTGTGAAGTCTGGGTCTGAACGTTGGCAGTGGCTTCTGGTGAATTAAGGGTGGGGAGTTTTACAACCTCCCTGTTCAACTGTAAGTGCGGACCTAGCCGTGTCTCAATTCTCTTTGTCTATAGACACATGCAGAAGATCAAATATGCATGTTAAAGATCATGTACTTCATGTCAGTGTTCTGTAGGTTATGGAAACAGGAGAATATCCAGCATGCAACCTGCACAATGAAATGAACTGCTCTGAAGTCAGATTGTCAGCTGAGGCCAGTGGACAGACCTCCTGTAAAGTTACATGCGTTGAAAGGGGTAGGTTTGGGGGTGATGGGATGTTGGGACTCAGGCACTCCACAACTCAAAGGAATGTGATTGAGGCCACGCAGGGATGTTATCTTCTTCTTCCTTTTTTGTCATGATTCTCCCAGGAGAGGTTTGACATTGATGAGCCTTCTCCATCTCTCTCTGTTTTGAGCTTCCTCCTTAATTGTGCCCCTTTCTCTAAGATCATCTGCAATACAAGGCAGCCCGGTTCTTGCTAGGTCTTTTTCCCTTTGGTCTCTTTCCATCGACTACGAAGTTCATTCTCTTTTATGATGTGTGGTCTGCTTTCCGTTGAACGTGCCCAAACCACGCAGTCTATTGCTACAAGCTACAGACCTTCAGATCATCAACTTTGTACATTTTTCCCATAGTTCTTCAATCCGTGATCCTTGTCTTCCCCATTTGATTCTATGTCATGTAGCGTAGCATTCGGTTTTCACAGCTCTTCAACAAACGTTCGACGTTTTTGTGAAAAACCATGTCTCCGAACCATACAGAGAACAGTTCTGAATGCAGGCCATATCATATCAGGCAAGCGTCTCCCAGTGGGATTTACCTGATTTCCGAGCAACTTGCCATTCTTTCCATTTCTTTCCAGCACTGGCAATCCTGGTTCTGCAAAGCTAACTCAGATTTTTGCTTCACAGCTCATCATCTCTCCCAGGGTAGCAAATTCGTCTACCACTTTCCATCTTCCCTTGTTTTCAAATTTCTAGCTACTTCTTTCCTGCATCGTATTGTCTTCAACCCTTCTTATTTCACTAACAACTGGGGCCAGACAAATACTCTGTCCTTCTCAGACTTTTGAGCTTTGAGCATTTTTTGTGACTCCAATATTGACAGTTTGAGCATTTGATCGAATTTGTTTCCCTACTCCTTTGTGGAGACAAACCACACGGGTATTTGCCTTGCTCTTCTATTGTCTAGGTGATTGAGCCAACTGTCCCAATGCTTTGGTCCTGTCAACATTTACCTTCATTCCTCTGCCTTCTAATCTCTGTTTCCATTGCCAAATCTTTGAGTAGCGTCATCACTGTTCTCAGCTACCAGTACTAAGTCATCAGCATACAGCAGTTCCCAGATCTCTTCTGGCCTCTCCACCTCCTTGGATATTTCATTCATCACGAGGATAAAGAGCAGAGGGCTCAATGCGGATCCTTGGTGCACTCCTACTTTTATCTCAAAGCTTTTCTCTTTTTCATAGTTCGAATTGCTCTTCTGATTTCAACTTCAGTCACTTCTTGTACAGGTCCTTCAACTTTCTCCACTTCCTCGATTGCATGAGGATTCTCAATATTTAGCAGATCATGAGTAATCCTTCCATCTCTGCAGATATTTTGCTTCATCAGTCATGATATTTCCAGACTATTTTTACAAATTTTGCTACATTTGATGTCTTTCTGTTCATGTCCTCATCGCCGTGCAATCGAAACATCTTATGCTGACCTTCAGTTGTATTAAGTCCAACACACCATTCGTTCCACGCTTTTCTTTAGCTGGGCTACAGCTTTTGTGGCTTCTTTTGATTTCGCACCCCCTAACGACCTTATAGATATGGACTCCTGTTACTTCCTTTTACCTGTATATCTCTCTGTCCTCAAACATCTTTGTTTGCTTGCCACTTCCTTATAATGCTTTCTTTCTCTTTTGGATTGCTTCTTTCACTGCACGCACCATCACCATGTTTTCTCTCTGTCGATGTCCTTCTTCCTTGGTTCGCTCCACAACGTTTTCTTTTGCTGCTTCCATGGGAATTCTTTCAATGGTTTCCATTCATGGTCTTGTCCCACCGCTTTTTCTCTCACTATCTGCTCATATTCCAAGTCTATGTTCTTGTTCTTTCAGCCACCAAATTTTTCAGGTTTCTTCTCGATTGCTATCTTTCTTGGTCTAATCAAATCTTTTAATTTGTGCGCACAAACAATCTATGCTGTGAGAGGCATTCTTCCCCTGGAATAAAACTGTAGCAGTTGTCGTCCATTGCAGCATCTCTCCCATGAAGAAAGAAGTCCCATCTGATGAGTTTCCGCATCACCACTTTTGAAGGTGCTATAGTGCTCCTTGTTTTTTCTTGAAGAACACATTCAAAATTTCGTAAGCTATTCTGTGGCATATCTGAAGAATTGTTTTCCCCCCCCCTTCTATGATTTCGATCTCCAAAAGTTGTACCTGCCCATAACATCTTCATATCCAGTTTTCTGTCCTTAGCCACCGTGTCCATTCAAATCTGCTGCTACAAACGACAGTGTCTTTTCCTGGTATTTCAGCCAGTTTCTCACCTAGTTTTCCCAGAAGTCAGCTTTCTCTTCTTCGGGTCTACCCACCTGGCGGCGCAAAAGCAGCGATCACATGCAGGATCTTTTTTTCCACAAACTAATTTCATGTTCATTGAGCTACCAAACCGCGCCATCTTTCTATTTCGACAGACATTTCAAGCCAGTTTTTCATGGACAGTAGGGCCGACTCCGTGTTCGTTCTCTTTTCCTCCACTCCACCAAAGCTTGTACCAGGGGGTCTCACCAACTCCTAACATTCGACATCCTCTCCTTTGTATCGGACCTCCTGTAGAAGTGACCCAACATTTGCTGATCCAATTTTTATCTTTGGTTTGTAAAAGCCGGAGATTCTTCGCCCTACCCCTGCCCATTTAACCTCTTGTGTTGGATTCTACAAGCTAAACTGACTGAAATTTGAATTCCTTTGAAGGTTTTCTACCTCCACTGACTTACTTTACCACCTAAGACAATTGTGTGTGTGCATGAAAGTATCAAGCTGAAATTTTGATCACAAGCTAGGTATGTCTTTGTACTTGCATTTAGGGCGCAAGTTTATGTGTCTGGTCACCAGATGTCTTGTCACTTGTCACCTTATTTGTCAAACCATCACAGGTGAAAGTATGGGTATATATGATAAAAACAGCCAAATCCTGCATAGAATTTGACAATAAGTTTCAAGCATATTTAGTGTTCGAATAAGGAAGTGATACCCAGCTGATGTGTTTACCAATAGTTATTGCAATAGTACTTCCAAGGATGTGTCCACACAATGTCCCCCTAGCACCTGTTGTTTTATGGTAAGTCTCGAGGAGACAGAAGTTATGTTTAACTATTTTTCTTTTGAAAACAAGTCATAAATCCATCGACCAATGGTGACCTTTATTACTGCAGTTTCATATCTGCCGGTGCACCACTTGTATGTTAAGGTACAGAAAAAGTGTATTATTGTACATGACTGTCACACTGTCACCATTGTCAACAGCACAGGTGTGACAAATTCGAAAACACCAGAATTACTGTAACTCTATCAAAATTTTAATGTTGGTAGTCTCTAAAGTAGTCGTAGTGGTGGCACAGGGTCCACATCAATCACAAAAAGCACAATTATGGATGTTGAGTGTTGGGGGTGTACCCATTGCCTCTCACCTGTCGAACCTGGCAGACCGGAGACCTATTTTATGGTTTACCTGTCTTTTGCTATTTTCATTATCGCATATCTGATCCTTTCTGCCATTGCAGTTTCAAAGCAAAAGTGTGGTAATATGAGAAAACAGTCAAAAGGCATCACGCTTTCAGGCGTCTATGGCCGCGGACCGGCTGGGAGGTCCAAATTTCTCCACAAGTCGTGTGTGTACACAGGTAGGATGTGCCCTAGCACGTTATTTTCTGGCTCACTCTTCTCCCAAACTGCAGCATTTCTTTCCTACCTCTTCCTCTAATCGTTTAATATCAGACGTCACTTAACAATTCTCATTCAAATGTTTCTACTTCCAAGACAATAACATTCATTAAATCGTCCTCGCTATATCAGATGAATAGTGTGCTACTAAAGAAAACGCCATTTTTTTTCCTACGCCACGCTGCCACCATATGAAAAGCTTCCCGGTCGCTTGGCTTTTATTTTCTTCCTTCCTCTCCCCACTAACAACGCTGCTAGTGGTCTAAATTTTATCACTGGCATCCTCTGACAAAACCCCTCCTGCATGCCTCCACCCAATTTTCAGACACATAGTGGAAAACCCACGAGGGTTCTGTGTGTGATGGAAAAGTAATGCCCACGTGGGCAATGCACCAACTGTTCGGCTGCGGTCCGAATTGATCTAGCGCAGCCTCCGAACTGTCGCTGGGCCGGATCGGGGACATGAGGGTTAAGAGCTGCCCGGGTACCTTGCCTGGGGGCATTTTTTAGAATTGACTCATCATCCTTTTTTATTTGAGTAGGATTTCATGGCCGGATGGCCTTACCTGACACCAAAACTCCATAGTATCCACAATGAGACGTTACACTTTGGGTATTAAAACTCAAACCACAAGGCAGTGGAGTGAACAGTTTATTATTTAAAAGGGGCGCCATGGGGGGGGGGAAACACTTGCCCTTCGCCATGACCCCTTTGTTCTGCAAAAGAAGGCCTCACCACCCCCCACGAGCAGGTTAATAGATGACTTGTTTCCAGGATTAGGGGGGCTATTGATGTGTTTGCCGCTCGCAGCTGACCTTAAGGCCAATGGTAAAAACAATTTATGTTTCATCTACACAACCACAAGGGGGGGGCAACACAAACCTGACACAAACAAAATCAGGAAGGCGCCTGTGCCACCCCCATGGTGCAGTGGTTAGCGCCTTGGGTTACGGACTGTGAAGGTCCCGCGGGTTCGATTCCCAATAAGAGTCATAGGGATTTTTCGGACATTCCCCGGCCGCTCCTAACCCAGAGTGAGTGTGCTGTGGGCACAGTGGGAAAGACTGGGACACACAGTCAGAGAGCTTCAATCCACTTAACGGATGCGAGTTTGAGAGTGTTGCTCAAATTACCTGACACCACTGCAGGTGTCTGTATCTCTCGGGCCTGGTTGACACCGGATATATTATGATAGTAATTGTAGAGTACAGCCCTGTCAAGTATCTCAAAGCATATGCACTTCACACAAGCATAATTTACGTCATCCCATTTGTCATTGATAATCATGCAATTAAAAAATAGCCTCTGATTCGGTGGTCCCAGTTTTGCTCTGGTCTCATGGTGACCTCAGATTCGGTTTGCCCATACACTTTGTGCCCTGTGTAGTTCGTGTCAAGGCCTTTGGGTTGGAGGTTCGCGGGGGACGTCCGTTGGAGGGACGTTTGGTGGTTGCCACCCCTCGGGTGGGCAACTCATCTCAGTCTGGCTCCGCGATGAGCTAATACTGTGTCGTTAGTAGGGGGACTTAGTAGGTGGTGGTCCTGCGTATGTAGCTCAGAACAGGCACCACTGAACACCAACAAAGAAGTGACCCAGCAGCAGTGCAGGGCCCCTCTGGCTGGAGCCCTACGGCGGCCTGATAGTGATCGGCTCCCTGTGGAACCTCCGACTCTGAGGATGAGACATAACAAATCTTGGTATAGCTTGGGGGCGGGAGATTGGAGTGAGCGGCGTGGAACAGCAGGACGGGTGACGTCAACAGAAGAGAGGCAGCAAAAAATAAAAAAAAAAAAAAAAAATATCAGGTAAATACTCTCTATCCATATTTAACCATGTACATAAATCATGAAACGGGAAGCACCGGTGGTCGAGTGTTATAGAAGGGTACGGTCCAACTCGTGATCCAGAGTCGCGGGTTCCGATCCCCGCTCGGCTCTGTGTTGTTCCTTGGGAAGACACTTTACTCCTATTTCCTCACTCCACCCACATACAATGGGTACCAGCTCTGCTGGGGAATTATCTGGCGACCAGACCTAGCGTTCCTGTCACAGGGTGGTGAAAAACCATCAGTTCGCT
This sequence comes from Rapana venosa, assembly GCA_028751875.1. Classification (NCBI taxonomy): domain Eukaryota; kingdom Metazoa; phylum Mollusca; class Gastropoda; order Neogastropoda; family Muricidae; genus Rapana; species Rapana venosa. The sequence continues at coordinate 48,430,512 of CM054154.1, forward strand.
TAACGCTACAGAAACCGGGATAAGCCCCGGCTCTATGGGCCTTCTGGCTCGAAAGAACATACTTTTTATAATTCATGAAAGGCACACACAGCAAAATAGCTATACTGTCGTCTAACCGAATGTAAGAAAACCAAATTCCTTTTATTACTCATATCAAGATACCATGTTAATCATAGTGAACCAATATAGAGTATACAACTGTAAATCAAACAACCATAAACCACAAAATAATAAGGAAAACCCTTTCCTCAATACTCTCAATTGACATTATCCTAATATTGTCAACATAACTTAGTCTTTACTAGATCTTTCCACAACAACATTGGCCCTGTCACACCAAATCACACCCCATGGATTTTAGCATGAGAGAGACAGAGAGACAGAAGCCAGGCAAAATAGAGTGTTACAAAGTCACACAGAAAATTATCTAACAACTTTTTTGAACTCAAAGGAACTAACCATACACATAGTCACATACAAAATTAAGCACTTTTGACACAAAGAACTAACCATACACATAGTCACACCTACATGTCACAGACTCCCAGCAAGGGCAGTTATCTCAAAGGCCATGCTAGTGTTAACTTAGCTACAAACTCTATACTTCAAAATCTCCGAACTCTTAACAGTCAACTCACTATCTCAATATCCAACCAGTTTTGCCCAACAGCTTTGTTACCAATCCACATTTTTTTACTTTGTGATCAATGCGATCAATAAACCCATCTCATATAACTCATACATCAAATAATGATTAATTTAAGAAATTCCACTTTTAACATGAACATCCAGTTATGCAATAAATCCAAGATCACACAGTTAAAAAGTAAAAGTCTTGTGACTTTAGTCAACTTTTATGTGTAAAGCAATTACACACACTTTCACTGTACCAGTCACAATATTCAATCAGTAACTATATTCAGCTAGTACACACAAATGAAATTCACTTATCAAATTAGCTTTTACATCAATAAATCTCTTTTAATCAACAACTTGTATCAAAAACATAAATTCTCACTTACAGCTCAAGCAGAAGAACAAATCTTCTGTTTTGTTCCAAGTCATTCTGTTGTTTCACCACACAGCAGCCCTGTCTAACTTCAGAAGAATGTAAAACACCAGACAGCCAGCAAGAGAATGACTTTAAAATGCCATGTACACCATTTATATTGGTTTTTCTTGCAGGACTACTAATTTCCCACTGACCGTGAATATATTTCAAGTCCAAGTCAAAAACACTTTAAATTAATTCATCCCATGAAGGGCAATTAACTTACTGACAGGGCAGATTGATATGAATCATAATCTCGAAAGAACACAAAAAAAGCTTCATTTCCTATTGCTACAACCATTCCTAGATCACTACAAATAAAAATGTCATGAACACACACACCACACCCGATGGAATACAATGTTATAATGAAACCCATTGACTAGAAAAGACATATAAACTTATCATTTACGCATGCACCAGGCAACATCTGCGCAACCCCCCCCCCCCCCCCCCCCCCCACCATACACCAATGTATGAATACAATGTTTTAAAGACCATTGACTAAGAAGACATAGACATTTTTCCACAACACTCACACACACACAACACAGAAACAGATGAGGAAAGTAACACAGAAGTACTGAAACCTATCTCTGACAAAGGTTTTTGCATTAATGCTCCAATTTCACTGGACGAAATAACGATGTGTTACCATATCTCTTCTAAACAAGAAAACATCTGTCGATCCAGATGCAGTTTTTTGTATGTCATGTAGAAACATTTCCCACAAATTTCATATCAATTCCACAAACTCTTCAATAAATGTTTGGATTGAGGGAGGTATGCCCAGTAAAGTGGAAGGGGTCCATTGTCAATTCCAGTTCATAAACAGGGAAAGCCTAAATCTGACTAAACCATCTACAGACCAATTGCTTTGAAACCTCTCACACTGGCAAGCTAATGGAAATAATTATTCTGAAAAGGCTGATGTATTTCTGCCATAAAAATAAAATAATCCCTGTCAATCAAGCAAATTTTCAAAAAAATAGATTCTGCCATAGATACTTGGTTAAACACACCACTCTCTTACTCATCCCCTGGTTCGGGGACGACCGTTGGGGTACCGCACGTGAAAAAACGCTGCAAGTGGACCCCAAATGGTTCGTCCTGGGGCTGCTTTCAGGAGTTTTGGTACAGTGAGGCCGTCCACTCCTTGATGTTGGATATCCAGCATTTTTGCCGTGGTCGTCCCTGCCTCCTTGCTCCTTCCACCATTCCCTCCAGGACTGCCTTTGACAGCTGTTATGCCTTGTTGTTTGGTCCAAACCATTTCAAGTTTCCCTCCGTTTGACTGTATCTAGCAATGGTTTTTTGATTGCCAGCCAGTGCCTCCCCCGAAAAAAAATCTGCTGCCAGACGTATCATTGGTTTTAACGGTCTCTGTCAGGTGATATTCCAGGATCCGCCTGAGGCACTTCATCTCAAAGGCTTGAATGCGACGTTCTAAATCGGCAGTACGTGTCCAAATGCTTCACAGCTGTAAAGGCAATGGATGTGACGAGTGCCTTGTAGAGTCTGACCTTAGAGTGGGTTCTGATGTTGTGTTTTTTTCTTCCACACTTTCGCCAGCTTAGTCATGAGGAAATGCCACACGCTAAGTCTGAATCTTCACCTCTTGTGTGCTCGTACCTTCTTTGGTGATGACCTGCTCCAGGTACACTTGCGACTTATAATTCACTCGTCATATCTCATCACACGGGGGGCGGGGGGGGGGCACTCGATATGCGAGGGGGGGTGTGGGTGTGGGGGCGTTGTGGTCAGGTGAGTGAGGTGGGGAGACTGGAGTATCATCTATATATATATCTGAGTGCCACACACACAACGTCTCGGGGGCACAACACACAACACAATGCTGTCACGGGATAGAAGACATTGCGAGTGAGAGGGGTGGGGTGGGCGGGGAGGCGGCGGGATCCTACATAGTGGAGGGAGGAGATCTACAAGTTCCTTCACTGGGCGTGTGGGGGGGGGGCATTGAATATCTCAGGGGGAGAGGCGGGGTGGGGGGCATGCGAATACACGGAAGATTTAGCGAGGTGGAGCGAGGTGCCAAGTGGGTACCACACATGCTGAGATGATGGAGTGTGTGGTGGGTGCGCGGTTGAGGTCAATAAGGGGATGGGGGTGGGGCCACCAGTCTATATCTATGTTATCAAAAGGGGGGAAGGGGCGGGGGGGGGGGGGAGAGGCGTGGTTGTAATCTATCACAAGGGTTGTGATATATATATCTCACTCTCTACTCTTTAATTGGTGGGCACACACATCACCAACTGAGAGTGGTGCACGGAAAGATACACAACCGATTTTCGCCGCGAGCCGTGGGGGGGGGGGGGGGGGGGGAAGCGTAATGAGGGAGCGTGCACACACACACTTGTGTTGAGCGAGTGAGAACATCACGACTGGGAGTGGATCTTTGGAGAGGGAGCCAGTCCTCGTCGAAGTTATAGTGCACGCTCACATGAGGAATTTGCGCCAACTTGATCATAGTGAATCTTCTATGGGGGGGGGGGGGGGGGGTGGGGTGAGGGGGGGGGGGGGGGGGGGGGGGGGGGGGGGGGGGGGGTAGAAGGAATTATGATTCTTTGTAAAGTTGAGTGTGGAGTGATTAATTAGAGCATTCTGATGTTGAGATCTGTTCGACTATATGAATTCGACCTGGTGACTGCGCTCGCGTCGATAGCCTGGTCTGAGATATATCTAAGGATTTCTTCAGGCTTGGTGGTATGTGAGCATAGGGGGGTGCTATACATCAGCGAGCGTAGTGAGTGAATTCTCTGATGTTTGGGCGGGGTGGGGTGGGGTGGGAGGTGGGGGTGGCGAGAGGGGGGGTAACTGATCTATATCATCTATTTTCTGTAATTTTGGCACTTCTTCAGGTCTCCCTTCTTTGGAAGTGGAACTATGATGGATTGGGTCCACTGTTCAGGAATATTTGATGACAGTAGCCACTACTTATGCTCTAGGAGAGTCACAGCACTATGCATCTGTGCGAATATAGCGGAGTTTTTTAACGGCCTATTATCACACATCACACACAGGAGGGGGGGGGGCGCGGGGGACCGTTCTTAGGATAGACACGCACACAGTCTCGAGGATGGGGGGAAGATATCGCGCGTGCCACAGGAGAACGGATCGCGTTGCCTTACCCTTCTAGGTCAGAGGAGATACTTACAATTATGCTTCTTCTATCTTCTTCCTCCAGCAACCTAGTTGTATACTATATATCTTGGAATCTGATGGTCTGGATCTTGCTCGTGAAGTTTGTTCGGATCAAGCCTTCAGCTTGTAGTTGTGGAGGGGCGAGGGTTCGGGCTGCAATATTCCTCCATCTCTTCATGATAGTGGCGCTCTCCAGTAAGGACTGTACCCCTCTGATGTCTTCAATAACGGAGGGACGGTGGAAGGGTGCTTGCTGGGACTTGTTAGTACTTGATGGTCTGGTAACCCTCCTGCTGTCTCCTTTCGCCATTTGCCTTCTCAACCTGGCGCATTGTTCTGACATCCAGTTCCCCAAGGCCTCAGTCATCTTCTTCTTTGATTGACCTGTTTGATCTGTCTATACTCTTTCCGGGGGGCCGTCCTTCTGGGTTCTGATCTTCTCTGGCTTTAAGCTCCCTACGTTGATTCGCACAGGTCCCAGGATTTCGTTGGTAACCCACGTTGTTCTTTTTCTTTTCTTTCCCAAGGAACTCCACGCTGTCTCCTGCATGGTCTTTGCCGAGTGTCTCAGTGAGGTGTTTGATGTTCCGTCTGGAGGAAATTCAATGCTGCAAATCTCTGCCCCCTATCTCAGCTTTTAAAGATTTCTTCATCGAGGGCGGTGACACACACACAGGGTCCTTCACTTTTCCATGTGCGGAAAAGCCGAAACGGTGGGGATTTCTCTTTCTGGTTCTTCTTGGGTCTTCAGCTTGATCTGTAGGGTTCATGAGTACCAAGTCGTGTCACTGCCAATATCAGCCGCCATGGTAAAGTTTCTGGGCTGGGGCTTTGTTGATGCTCGACTAAATCGTTTGGGGGCCAAGATGTAGTCAATCTGGTTATGAGGCCACGTCGTTCTTCTTGATGTCTTGTGGGGGTATAGGGTGTTTGGCGACAGTAAGATTGTGGCTGCTTGCGAATTCCAAAATCGAGATCCCTTATCGTTGGTTTCGTCCAGGCCAAAACGGCCTATTGTCCCTGGCCATTGGTCATAAGCGTCAGGGTCCGATCTTGGCATACCATCACCTGGGATCACGAGAAAGTCCTTCTTGGAGTTGAAATTGATGGCGCTCCTCCCAAAAATCCTCGTAGAAACACTCGATTGCTTCATCATCGTGTCTGATGTTGGTGCATGACTTGTAAGATGGTCATGTTGTGTGGGTTATTGCTGCGACACGCATGGAGATCAGTCTACTTGTAGATTTGGGGTTACAGCTGATGACACTGTTAGTCCTCTCTTAAGTTGACAAGAAAACCTACTCCGTGTTGGTGTTTGGAGTCTCGCCACTATACCATAGTTTTTTGTGATCTTCTTCTGTGGTTTGTTTTCTCCGAATCCGACCCAACGGACTTCGCCAGTCCAAGTATGTCTCATTCGTATCATTCGTAGTTCATGGGTTATCTTGGAGCTTCCCACATGCGTGCAGGGTTCGGATGTTTCCATGTACCAATGATGTCCTCTTCAGCATGGAGTTTTTGATGGGCTGTTGTTTGCGTCCCAGTCGCATATTTTCCACCTTCCATCCTGAACGTTCCAATGGAAGGCGCGGTTTGTTGGATTCCGGGCCCTAAACCGTCCGGCATGTCCTTTTCTGCAGTACTGTCCAGATGCATTTCGTGGCGTGGAATTGCTTGCGGCGCCCATCTCCTCTCCAAAGCTGCTATTTGTTCCCAAGCTGGGGATTTTTGGGTCAGGTTATTCTCATCCATCATGGTTTAAACATCAACTCAAATAAAAATTATGAAAGTGTTGCAAGGGAAAGAATGTCTTGCAACATTTTTTGACATAAGAAAGGCATTAGACCATGTTTTGGCATGCTAAGTTATTAGGTAAACTAAAGAATGTGGGTGTTTCTTCTGGGCACTTGTATTTTCACCATATCAAAAGTTTTTAAACAGACGAAAAAATTCAAGTGAGTACTAAATCATATTCGATGTGCTAGTCACTTCATATGGGACTACCCCAAGGTTCTGTGATAGCTCCTGACCTGTTATATCTTGCGCATGATCTCCCAATGAATTTTATCAAAGGATATCAACTTAGTACAATATGCGGTGATAAATGCATGATGGATGAACATTACTATGAAACGAAATACACCCAAAAAGAGCGTTAAATTACATAAAACAGGGTATATCAAAGCCGCTTGATAACATCGACAAATAATGAATTGAAAATGGATTACTTTGTCCACAGAAAAAAACACATGTTGTGCTTTTTAATAATGCAGTAATCCGGAGGAGCTACCAAGATTTAAGATTGGGACTGAAATAATTGAATTAAAACCAATAAAGTTTCTTAGGTGTTATGCTAACTCCAAAGCAACTGGGAGAACACATGATTGAGCACTTATTAACTAAGGCAAGAACAGGCATATACTTACTGAAGGATAATTAGTAAACAGTTTTCTTGGGACAAGACATATGCAACTAAAAAGTTTAACCTAGTCTCTTGTTCGTTTGAAATTATCATACGGACAAGAAATCTTTGGACAAGTAATTCTTTCACATCACCTCCAAAATCTATGCTTAAAAAGCTACAAAGTGTAGAACCTGCAAAGCATACAGCTTGCCCTTTTGGTGTTCCGTACCTGCATTTGACTCTGGGAACATAATTATAACGAAGTTGGAACATTGCCTTTGGATGATTAACAGTCATCTAAGCATGTACTAAATATGATCTTAAAACAGAATGACTGAAAATTTTCATTTCTGAGGAAGTAAAGTAAACGAACTACAGTTTCCTAAAGAGCAAAAGATATATCTTCCTTAATGCCCATTAACACATATGTGTCAGATCTAGTGGAAAATTCTAATGTCAATCAACACAGAATGGACAAACGAGAGGCAATATTACCTTGCCCATCATAGAAGATGAATAGCACACACTTTGACATAGAGGTAACTCATGTAAAAAATTTTAAAAAAGAGAATCTGAACATTATGGTTTATGATGTTCGATCCCCATCCTCATCATAAGTATTTTCATAAACTTAAAAATTATACAGGGGGATGATTCACATCTGAGATATTAAGAAATAGGTTCAGCTTTTGTTATACCATTTTAAAAATTGAAAAAAATCATTCTATGTTGGTAACATTGGATAATCTAGGCGGAACTATAGCAACTTAATGGCTCTAAATTATATTCTTATTTGCCATTGTGTATATTTAAGTCCTCTTTGCGTTGATTCTAAGTCGGTATTGTATGCTTTAAAATCCTTGTGGTACAAGAAAACTTCAAACATTGCTTTAGAGATTAATCATGTCATACACCTTTTAACCTGAAAGGGCATAAGTGTCTTTTTCTGTTGGGTAGGCACCCAGTGGATTCTTTCCAAATGAGTGGGCTGATAGAGCTGCTAATAGAGGTGCAAAGCATGAACAGGAATCAGTAGCATTGCACGTGCCTTTATCGTTACAAGAGGGTTACCACTTATTAGAACAAACATCATGCATCATGGAGAAAGGTCACAGAAACACATCACCTAAAAGAGAGCTTTCTAAACAGATCTGTCATCAAAACTGATAAAGCAAGAGTCGTGAGCCATTCTATAGGCTTGCCCCAATATCTCCAACAGCAAGAAGAAGTGAAAGTTTTTGTTTTGGTAAATAAAACTTAATGCATTCGTAACCAAATTCAGTAGAAACATAAATGTCTATTGGTGAGAATTCTCTAAAACTCATATGATATTTGAATGTAAGAATACAAAAGCATATTTATCCCCAATTTTCGTCCGACTCCCGTAGAAGTATATTAATAATTTGAATTTGGCATTTGATTTGCAAAAGATCTCGGCATAGTCCTAAAGGTCATTTGTTATATTTTGGTATAACGTTAACCCTAGTACGCTAATAGACAGCACAAAGCTCACTTCTATGGCTGAAAAACATTGGCTACATTGGTTTTGGAGCAGGGTGGCTCAAACAACCCCTTGATATTGATAAAAAAAACTGAATTAAATGTTGTTAAGCTAAAAATCACGGAAAGAAAGGTATATGCCTTTTAAATGAGTGTAATTTTATAATAGTGTGTAGTGTATATGATTATGTACAAAAAATCATGTGCGCACTCTACCGATCACTGGTTTCCACCGTCACGACTCCGGACTCGATTATAACACGATAAGCAAGTTCTTGCGGTGCATAAATGTCATGAATTAGTGAAACACTATTTCTGACATTATTTTTGAAAAAATAAGCAGTTTTGTATCGCTTTACGGACACCAATACTCGAAAAGTTCAGGAAAAGTCAGCGCAGAAATCGACGCCATTGCGACCATCAGGTGGAATGTGTGGCGTGAAGTGGTGGCGAAGGGGGGAGCTTATGACAGAAGGACTAGCAAGGCGTGTGGATGTCTGGGGGGGTCCGAGGTGATTGTGCATGTGATGGGGGGCGAGGGGAGGAGGTAATCCAGCGAGAGCAACGCGGAGTGTAGGACGGTCACAGACAGTGTTATTGTCGAGAGCCTGGTGGTAGTTCGTCACAGAGTAAAGGTAGAGAACGAAGGACGGTTGAGGGGTGACTCGAAAGGGAGCGGGGGCGCCTGAGTAGTGGCGGGGCAGAGGTAGTAGCCATCCAGCAAAACTAGCACCGCCGAATCTGTCCGATCGCGATCGATTTTTTTACCAAGTTTTTCAAAATATTCACAATCCCTTACCTCATCGTCTCTCTCAATTGTTATTTCCACCAAATCCACAGCCTCTAAAACTCACTCCTCCGCATGTCAATTTTGTAAAAAAAGCTCAACAAACCACTTGAAGAAATTTCTGGTGCAAACACGCTGGGCGCGCCATTTTTGTGAAGACCGATCTGGCTGATCCGCGAAAAAAAATAAAATAAACTCTTACCAATCAGATTCATCCTTGCTTTGTGTGTGTCAAACGACCAACACCCCTTTCTGGTCTGCGGTCCTACAACGGCCTTAACATTCATTGGCAGACCTTTGAAAGCGAAGTAACTTTCAACTATGATCACCCACGTCATCCCGGAAAAAATCCGGATCCGCCACACGCTTAGACCCGCCTTACTCTGAATATACCGGGAACCCGCGCACTAAGGGTTAATAACATTTTAATCTTTTTTGTTTCAGTTTAAAAAAAAAAAAAATATATCTTTGCTTTGCACAGAATCTTTCTGATTAGCTAACATTTCCCTCCTCACCATCCCTCTCAATTTTCAGCAGGTTCTCTACCACCTTATATATATATTTTTTTTTTCTCATCTAATATCACTGAGAGTGAACAGACGTAAAATCGAAGACAACAACAACAACACACACACACATATGTATTGACTACACTCATAATAAAGACAATCAGGCAAGTAATTCAGAGAAATGTAATGACTAGGTAGTCAAGGTCATTGTGAATTCAGAATTCGATTGCTTATTGGCACAAAAGAATTTTTCTGTTTGTTTTGCTGTTGGGGCACTGAAAACGGCGTTCCGAAAGGCAAACAACTGAAATCTGGAAACAAACATGGGAGGGATTAGCAGTAGCTTTGCGTACAAGCTGCTGATTGCAGAATGACATGAAGATTCTTTGAGTTTTTTCCAATTTAAGAAAGAAATTTTTTTTTTATTTTGAACAGATACTTACAATTCTCTGCAGGCCATTCACTCTACAATATGGAACTGAGACTAAGTCCTGTGCAAACTGGTAGGTTTATTTTCCATCTCATATCCCTGAATCGGGAATGGCGGCTTACCTTAAGGTTGGGGGGGGGGGGGGGGGGGGGGGGGGGGGGGAAACAGTCACATATGCAAAATATCACATTGGGAACTCGGACTCCTGCTGATGAGGCGCCGCTCAAACAAAAAATTGCTTAAAAAATGGAAATAATGAAGGTACTTTTGTGCATATTAGATGTGTGTGTGTGTTTTTTCCACAGGAGTCGACTGTTTTGTGTATATTTGGACGGGAGTTGTATGTGTGGAGGGACTTTGAGCTTGTGAATGTTGATGCAAGTTTTGATGGACCAAACTGTAGCCAAGTGGTTAAAACCTGTGTGTCTTCAATCTCATGGGTCTGTGAGTCCTGGGTCTGAACGGGAGGGTTGCAGTGGCTCCTGGTGAATTAAGGTGGGGAGTTTTACAGGCCTCCCTGTACAAACTGTGAAGTGCGACCTAGCCGTGTCTCAATCTCTTTGTCTATAGAACACAATGCAGAAGATCAAATTCATGTTAAAGATCATGTACTTCATGTCAAGTGTTCTGTAGGTTAGGAAACAGGAGAATATCCAGCATGCAACCTGCACAATGAAATGAACTACTGCTCTGAAGTCAGATTGTTCAGCTTAGGCCAGAGGACAAGACCTTCCTGTAAAGTTACATGCGTTGAAAGGGGTAGTATGGGGGTGATGGGATTGTTTGGACTCACACTCCACAACTCGAAAAGGAATGTGATTGAGGCCACGCAGGGATGTTATCTTCTTCTTCCTTTTTTGTCATGATTCTCCCAGGAGAGGTTTGACATTGATGAGCCTTCTCCATCTCTCTCTGTTTTGAGCTTCCTCCTTAATTGTGCCCCTTTCTCTAAGATCATCTGCAATACAGGCAGCCCAGGTCTTGCTAGGTCTTCCCTTTGGTCTCTTTCCATCGACTACGAAGTTCATTGCTCTTTTATGATGTGTGGTCTGCTTTCCGTTGAACGTGCCCAAACCACGCAGTCTATTGCTACAAGCTACAGACCTTCAGATCATCAACTTTGTACATTTTTCCCATAGTTCTTCAATCCGTGATCCTTGTCTTCCCCATTTGATTCTATGTCATGTAGCGTAGCATTCGGTTTTCACAGCTCTTCAACAAACGTTCGACGTTTTTGTGAAAAACCATGTCTCCGAACCATACAGAGAACAGTTCTGAATGCAGGCCATATCATATCAGGCAAGCGTCTCCCAGTGGGATTTACCTGATTTCCGAGCAACTTGCCATTCTTTCCATTTCTTTCCAGCACTGGCAATCCTGGTTCTGCAAAGCTAACTCAGATTTTTGCTTCACAGCTCATCATCTCTCCCAGGGTAGCAAATTCGTCTACCACTTTCCATCTTCCCTTGTTTTCAAATTTCTAGCTACTTCTTTCCTGCATCGTATTGTCTTCAACCCTTCTTATTTCACTAACAACTGGGGCCAGACAAATACTCTGTCCTTCTCAGACTTTTGAGCTTTGAGCATTTTTTGTGACTCCAATATTGACAGTTTGAGCATTTGATCGAATTTGTTTCCCTACTCCTTTGTGGAGACAAACCACACGGGTATTTGCCTTGCTCTTCTATTGTCTAGGTGATTGAGCCAACTGTCCCAATGCTTTGGTCCTGTCAACATTTACCTTCATTCCTCTGCCTTCTAATCTCTGTTTCCATTGCCAAATCTTTGAGTAGCGTCATCACTGTTCTCAGCTACCAGTACTAAGTCATCAGCATACAGCAGTTCCCAGATCTCTTCTGGCCTCTCCACCTCCTTGGATATTTCATTCATCACGAGGATAAAGAGCAGAGGGCTCAATGCGGATCCTTGGTGCACTCCTACTTTTATCTCAAAGCTTTTCTCTTTTTCATAGTTCGAATTGCTCTTCTGATTTCAACTTCAGTCACTTCTTGTACAGGTCCTTCAACTTTCTCCACTTCCTCGATTGCATGAGGATTCTCAATATTTAGCAGATCATGAGTAATCCTTCCATCTCTGCAGATATTTTGCTTCATCAGTCATGATATTTCCAGACTATTTTTACAAATTTTGCTACATTTGATGTCTTTCTGTTCTTTCCTCATCTGCCGTGCAATTCGAAACATCTTATGCTGACCTTCAGTTGTATTAAGTCCAACACACCATTCGTTCCACGCTTTTTCTTTAGCTTGGGCTACAGCTTTTGTGGCTTCTTTTGATTTCGCTCCCCTACGACCTTATAGGTTATGGGACTCCTTTACCTTCCTTTTACCTGTATATCTCTCTGTCCTCAAACATCTTTGTTTGCTGCCACTTCCTTATAATGCTTTCTTTCTCTTTTGGATTGCTTCTTTCACTGCACGCACCATCACCATGTTTTCTCTCTGTCGATGTCCTTCTTCCTTGGTTCGCTCCACAACGTTTTCTTTTGCTGCTTCCATGGGAATTCTTTCAATGGTTTCCATTCATGGTCTTGTCCCACCGCTTTTTCTCTCACTATCTGCTCATATTCCAAGTCTATGTTCTTGTTCTTTCAGCCACCAAATTTTTCAGGTTTCTTCTCGATTGCTATCTTTCTTGGTCTAATCAAATCTTTTAATTTGTGCGCACAAACAATCTATGCTGTGAGAGGCATTCTTCCCCTGGAATAAAACTGTAGCAGTTGTCGTCCATTGCAGCATCTCTCCCATGAAGAAAGAAGTCCCATCTGATGAGTTTCCGCATCACCACTTTTGAAGGTGCTATAGTGCTCCTTGTTTTTTCTTGAAGAACACATTCAAAATTTCGTAAGCTATTCTGTGGCATATCTGAAGAATTGTTTTCCCCCCCCCTTCTATGATTTCGATCTCCAAAAGTTGTACCTGCCCATAACATCTTCATATCCAGTTTTCTGTCCTTAGCCACCGTGTCCATTCAAATCTGCTGCTACAAACGACAGTGTCTTTTCCTGGTATTTCAGCCAGTTTCTCACCTAGTTTTCCCAGAAGTCAGCTTTCTCTTCTTCGGGTCTACCCACCTGGCGGCGCAAAAGCAGCGATCACATGCAGGATCTTTTTTTCCACAAACTAATTTCATGTTCATTGAGCTACCAAACCGCGCCATCTTTCTATTTCGACAGACATTTCAAGCCAGTTTTTCATGGACAGTAGGGCCGACTCCGTGTTCGTTCTCTTTTCCTCCACTCCACCAAAGCTTGTACCTGTCGTCACCAACTCCTAACATTCGACATCCTTCTCCTTTGTATCGGACCTCCTGTAGAAGTGACCCAACATTTGCTGATCCAATTTTTATCTTTGGTTTGTAAAAGCCGGAGATTCTTCGCACCCCCTGCCCATTTAACCCTCTTGTTGTTGGATTCTACAGAGCTAAACTGCCTGTAAATTTTGAATTCTTTGAAGGTTTTCTACCTCCATCTGACTTACTTTACTCCTAAGACAATTGTGTGTGTGCATGACAAGTTATCAAGCTGAAATTTTGATCACAAGCTAGGTATGTCTTTGTACTTGCATTTAGGGCGCAAGTTTATGTGTCTGGTCACCAGATGTCTTGTCACTTGTCACCTTATTTGTCAAACCATCACAGGTGAAAGTATGGGTATATATGATAAAAACAGCCAAATCCTGCATAGAATTTGACAATAAGTTTCAAGCATATTTAGTGTTCGAATAAGGAAGTGATACCCAGCTGATGTGTTTACCAATAGTTATTGCAATAGTACTTCCAAGGATGTGTCCACACAATGTCCCCCTAGCACCTGTTGTTTTATGGTAAGTCTCGAGGAGACAGAAGTTATGTTTAACTATTTTTCTTTTGAAAACAAGTCATAAATCCATCGACCAATGGTGACCTTTATTACTGCAGTTTCATATCTGCCGGTGCACCACTTGTATGTTAAGGTACAGAAAAAGTGTATTATTGTACATGACTGTCACACTGTCACCATTGTCAACAGCACAGGTGTGACAAATTCGAAAACACCAGAATTACTGTAACTCTATCAAAATTTTAATGTTGGTAGTCTCTAAAGTAGTCGTAGTGGTGGCACAGGGTCCACATCAATCACAAAAAGCACAATTATGGATGTTGAGTGTTGGGGGTGTACCCATTGCCTCTCACCTGTCGAACCTGGCAGACCGGAGACCTATTTTATGGTTTACCTGTCTTTTGCTATTTTCATTATCGCATATCTGATCCTTTCTGCCATTGCAGTTTCAAAGCAAAAGTGTGGTAATATGAGAAAACAGTCAAAAGGCATCACGCTTTCAGGCGTCTATGGCCGCGGACCGGCTGGGAGGTCCAAATTTCTCCACAAGTCGTGTGTGTACACAGGTAGGATGTGCCCTAGCACGTTATTTTCTGGCTCACTCTTCTCCCAAACTGCAGCATTTCTTTCCTACCTCTTCCTCTAATCGTTTAATATCAGACGTCACTTAACAATTCTCATTCAAATGTTTCTACTTCCAAGACAATAACATTCATTAAATCGTCCTCGCTATATCAGATGAATAGTGTGCTACTAAAGAAAACGCCATTTTTTTTCCTACGCCACGCTGCCACCATATGAAAAGCTTCCCGGTCGCTTGGCTTTTATTTTCTTCCTTCCTCTCCCCACTAACAACGCTGCTAGTGGTCTAAATTTTATCACTGGCATCCTCTGACAAAACCCCTCCTGCATGCCTCCACCCAATTTTCAGACACATAGTGGAAAACCCACGAGGGTTCTGTGTGTGATGGAAAAGTAATGCCCACGTGGGCAATGCACCAACTGTTCGGCTGCGGTCCGAATTGATCTAGCGCAGCCTCCGAACTGTCGCTGGGCCGGATCGGGGACATGAGGGTTAAGAGCTGCCCGGGTACCTTGCCTGGGGGCATTTTTTAGAATTGACTCATCATCCTTTTTTATTTGAGTAGGATTTCATGGCCGGATGGCCTTACCTGACACCAAAACTCCATAGTATCCACAATGAGACGTTACACTTTGGGTATTAAAACTCAAACCACAAGGCAGTGGAGTGAACAGTTTATTATTTAAAAGGGGCGCCATGGGGGGGGGGAAACACTTGCCCTTCGCCATGACCCCTTTGTTCTGCAAAAGAAGGCCTCACCACCCCCCACGAGCAGGTTAATAGATGACTTGTTTCCAGGATTAGGGGGGCTATTGATGTGTTTGCCGCTCGCAGCTGACCTTAAGGCCAATGGTAAAAACAATTTATGTTTCATCTACACAACCACAAGGGGGGGGCAACACAAACCTGACACAAACAAAATCAGGAAGGCGCCTGTGCCACCCCCATGGTGCAGTGGTTAGCGCCTTGGGTTACGGACTGTGAAGGTCCCGCGGGTTCGATTCCCAATAAGAGTCATAGGGATTTTTCGGACATTCCCCGGCCGCTCCTAACCCAGAGTGAGTGTGCTGTGGGCACAGTGGGAAAGACTGGGACACACAGTCAGAGAGCTTCAATCCACTTAACGGATGCGAGTTTGAGAGTGTTGCTCAAATTACCTGACACCACTGCAGGTGTCTGTATCTCTCGGGCCTGGTTGACACCGGATATATTATGATAGTAATTGTAGAGTACAGCCCTGTCAAGTATCTCAAAGCATATGCACTTCACACAAGCATAATTTACGTCATCCCATTTGTCATTGATAATCATGCAATTAAAAAATAGCCTCTGATTCGGTGGTCCCAGTTTTGCTCTGGTCTCATGGTGACCTCAGATTCGGTTTGCCCATACACTTTGTGCCCTGTGTAGTTCGTGTCAAGGCCTTTGGGTTGGAGGTTCGCGGGGGACGTCCGTTGGAGGGACGTTTGGTGGTTGCCACCCCTCGGGTGGGCAACTCATCTCAGTCTGGCTTGACCAGTAAATAATGACAGGTAATATGTTTCATCAGTGTAATAATGACAGGTAATAAACATGTTCATCATTCCATGTCCACTTGACAGTTTTGAAATGTTCAGACCATGTCTCAGTAACAAAGCTGAAACACTTTATGTACATTGCCTGTTTGTTGATTGTGTTAATCAAGAGTCCCAGCAGAGTTATCCACTGCAGGGGCTGTCTCGACCATGACCGAGCGGTTCTCTGTATGAATGCCGTAACACCAGTATCTGATGGTGGTTTTTTTCCAGCTCATATGCACGTGGTCTACTATGCAGTGCACGGAAAGCTGCTCTCTGAAGAGGTCATGCTGACTCTGAGATATGTAAGTCATCTTCATTCTTTTTCTTTGTTGTTGTTGTTGTTTTCTTAGCCATTTCTCTCTGTCTGTCTCTTTTTCTCTTTCTGTGTGTGTGTGTGTATACCCATACTGGGCGGGGGGTGTAGTGCCAGGTCTTCTCCTGTGCTTGTCACTCTGCAGGAGGTCTGCCTGCTGGCCTCAGCCCACACATTCCCACTTCAGAGCAGCTTATTTCATTGTACAGGTTTCATGCTGGGTGTGTTCGTGTTTCCATAACCCACCGAATGCTGACATGAAGTACAGGATCTGTAACCTGCATATTTGATCTTCTGCCTGAGTATATACATGAAGGGAATTAAGGCACTGGCAGGTCTGCACATGAAGCTGACCTGGGAGATCATAAAAAATCCCCACCCTTAATTCATAAGATGCTGACTCCGAGATTCAAACCCAGGACTTTGTGGACCCTCAGGATTGAACTAGAATGTTTTTAACCACTCGGCTGTAGTGTGCGTTTTTCTCAGCCATCTACTATGCTGCTGCTGCTGTGCCGTCTTCATCTGAACACCCTGGGGGTCACCCAGAGGATGCCCTCTGTCTGAATCACCACTCTTGGAAATCGCCGTGTGACCCTAAGTATGCACTGGATAAGAAGTTTTTCTGCATGGCTCTTTCTCAGTTACCTTGCCACAAAGGTAGCCATATTCTGCCTTCTGAAGATGTTTTTCTCTTTTTAATGCCCAAGATGGGGGTGGACAGCTTAATGAGTAGAGCGTTGTGCTCATGGTCTGATGATGTGGGTTTGAGCCACCGCTCAGGCACCTGTTCAAGGTTTTCCTCCCCAGGAGGTTAAAATCAGTACTGACTCCACTTCCACAAAAGTCCTCCAGATGAGACTATAAACTGAGGTCCTGTGTATGAACACTCGAGATCATCTTGTGCACATTACTCCTTTCAGAAGATAAGTCCTTTGTGTTCCTGTAGAAATGGATGACAAAATTGTAAAAAAAAACACCCCCCAAAACCGTATGCTCCCTGGTGTGAAGTTTCGACATCACCCCCTTCATTGGGATGTGGCTACCTTAATGGTGGGCAAACAATATCATAGATGCAAAACCACGTCATTGTTGAACCTTGGAACTCTAACCAAGGACTGGGAAAAAAAATCATGCTTTAAAGTGCTAAGTGGAGATGGTCTTGTGTGTGTGTGTGTGCATACGTGCATGTGTGTATGTGTGTTCGATTTCATTTGACGTCTCTTCACAAAAAGTGATATTAGACACATTAAGAAAAAAAAAGTGTAGGGGAGGGGGGAGGAATTCTGGGAGTGGGGTAGGAGATTAATGTATTAATTAAATCTACACAAAACTGTAAGAAAATGTAAATACAAATAATTCTTGAAGACAGTATAATAAAAATTCCAATTTCTAACAGAATCTAACGAATGAACAATTAAACTATTTGTAACCCTAACCAACAAGAGAAAATCTAAACCGCAGAATGATAATGTCTTTAAAGTCCATAATAATCATAATAATGAACCACTTGGACTATGCAATAATGATTTGAAAAAAGTTATACTTCAGTAAAAGATCACTGAATACAGCTGATGATGATGCTGAGGTAGGAACAGGTATGTAACTTTTCAGCATACTGCATATCAATACATGTATGATCAAAAGTTATACTATGGCCACGTATGCATGAAACATGTTCAACATATTTTGTCTTAAAACAGTTCAATTCCCATCTGCAAGCCAGAGAAACAATTTGTTTTACATGATAAAAATCGGATTAATATATTTTTAATAAAACGCTCAAATTTTACCATCTCTTCATATACATTTAGACAGCCAAGTCCCCTTTTTTTTTTCACACTGGAATAGCTTTTGCTGTGCTTATTTTCACATCGTAACATTCATGTAGTGACAAGTGAGCTTTAAATTTTTGCCACGTCATAATTGTCTGCCCCCCCCCCTTTTTTTTTTGCTAAAAGGTCAACTTTTTCATTTTGACATCACCCACAGTGAGATGAATCCACAAAAGTTACTGTGTGCCTTGAAGGTGAGGAATGAATTAAATGACAAATCGGTAATTAGTATGTTCAAACTAACTTTTGTTTTGCATAGAGCGAGGCTTGAATTGGTATTTTGAATCAAACACAAAAAGGTTGTGTTGTGTGTGGAGCGGGGGACGGCAAGACCCAGCTGTGCTGAAGGAACCGGCAATGCCCTGCTTCAGGAGGGAAGATTACAAAGCTGCCATCGACTACTACACTAACACTACCCCCCGCCTTGAAAAAAGAGTAAAGTTCCCCCTCAGCCCCCCCCCCCCCCCCCCCCCCACTGCCTGTGTATGCTCTTCTGAACTCATTGGGGTTTGGGTGCTGTAGCCGAGTTGTTAGAACTGTTTAACTTCAATCCCAACGGGTCCATGAAGTCCTGGGTTTGAATCTCAGCGTCATGGTCTGGTGAATTAACCCTAGTAGCGCGGCTCCCGGAATATTCTGGGACCCGGGGGTCTAGGCTGTGTGGTGGCTCCCGGAATATTCCGGGATCATATAGGTGACGCAATTGACGACCGACTTTCGCTTAAAACAATCATGTGACAAATAGAAAGGCGGTAACAGGGCTGCAGAAAGGGTTGAACTTTGGTGTGTAACCACGATCATCGCGAATTTTCATTGGTCTAAAAGGGGAAAAAAAATTTTCAACCAGTCACTCCACTGCTTCACACGCTTTGCAGAATGGCGGCCGACTACGTTCCCGAGTTTTTAGAAGCGTTCCATGAGCTCCTTGAAGACGGTGATAGCGAGGGGGAGTTTGAGGGGTTTACTTTGGAAGAAGTAGAGAATGAGACAGACGATGAGGACAGAAGTATGCCGTTTCTGATGGAAAATTGGACCGAAGGTGATCGCGACCCGGTGGAGCTGAGCAGTGTTTGATGCACCTGGATGTATCGCCACGCTACCGGACAATTGTGATGTTTCTGACTTCTTCGATCTGTTTTTGACGCAAAGACACTATGAAACGATGGCTGAGGAGACTAATCGTTACGCTGCCGATTATTTAGCCTCCCATCAACTCGAGCCATCGTCGCGATTTCATGCCTGGAAAGCTACGACTCGGCAGGAGATGAAAGTGTTCGTCGCCATGACGATTGCGATGGGACTCGTCGTTCATTTGGATTTTTCCTGAGTACTGGACCAGTGATGAAGTGACTCAAACACCGGTTTTTTTCAAAACTGATGTCCAGAGACAGAGCCTATCTACTAATGACGTTTTTGCACCTTGCAAATAATGCTGAACACGTTCAACGTGGACAACCTGGCTACAACCCTCTGCAGAAGTTGGGGTCTATTTATAGGGATCTTGTGGACACTTTTGCCAAGGTGTATCGACCACATCAGCAGCTTTCTCTGATGAGGGGATGATCCCTGGAGGGACATCTCTCATTCAGAGTCTACAACCCTGATAAGCCAAAAAAGTACGGCATCAAAGCGTACATGATTTGTGATGCAACCAATGGATACTGTTTAAAATTCAAGCTGTACACAGGTAAATCTGATCTACCTGGTACAGCAAATGGAGCCACCTACGACCTTGTCATGGACATGATGAGTGGCTATTTTGGCAAGGGCCACATCCTGTACATGGACAATTACTACAGTTCACCCCACCTGTATTGGGATTTGTGGCAGTTGTCTGTGGGGGCTTCAGGAACACTACGTGCGAACAGAAGAGGTGTGCCACAGATGGTGAAGGACAAGGTCTTGCGTCAGAAGGGGGACATTTACACTGTGCATAATCAGCACATGATGCTGATGAAATTTTATGACAGGAAAGTGGTCCACCTTCTTTCTACAGTGGATACTTCAACACCAAAGGCCACTGGAAAAAACGACCCTAGGACCAACGAAGCCATTATCAGGAAGCCTGAAGTTCTTGTCAACTATGACCGCTACATGGGGGGAGTTGACAGGTCAGACCAGATGGTCAGCTACGCCACCTTCAACTTCAGGACGCTGAAATGGTGGAAAAGAGTGTTTTTCCATGTGGTCAGTTTGTCTGTGCTGAACTCTTATCTTTTGTATAAGACAACGACAGACAAACCGATGCTGCACCGCCAGTTTCGAAAGAAGCTGGCAAAGGACCTGGTGACGTCTGTCAACCCAGAGGACGGTGTACCTGGCATGCAGGGACGACAGCGTGGAGGCCCACGCATCGAGCCTGACACTGTTCTGAGGCTTCAGAACAAAACTGAACATGTCCTGGAGAAGATTCCATCAGGAGGGAGAAAAAAGAATTTTGACTCGTGCCTGTGTTTTTTTGTGACCTGCGGAGAGGAAAATAAACGAGAAGTGGGACAGAAAAGGAAAAAAATGGAAAAGAAAGCAGCTACAGTGCCAGAAGTGTTTGACAGCCTTTGTGTGTTGTGCCTTGTTTTGAACTGTATCACTCCTACAGTGACTATGAGAGAAAATATTATGAGTGGAAAGAAGCCCGGGATGAGGATGGTGACAATTAGTGCATACCTGTGACACTTTTTTTTTCACACCTGTAACTTACCTGTGTATTATTATTTTTTATTATTTTTTGTATGCCTGTGGACTTCCCGGATATTCATCAAAATTCTGGTGTTGTTTTTTTTTTTTTTAAATTGGAAGATAACCTGTGGTTTTGGACTTGTGACTCAACAGTGAAAAGTAGGGTTTTTGTCATCAAGGACTTACCTGTGATTAGTTAAAATTACCTGTGCCACCAGTGGACAAAATGTCATGCCAGTGTCCAGATGTCTTGCAAATGTTTTCATGTCATCTTTTGCACACCACACACCATCCATTCCAAATGATAGTCTTCAAAACAGTGAGTACATTGTCTTTGATTTTTAATTTTGTCACGAATGTTTTTTTTTTTTTTTTTTTCATAGTCATAAACATAATACATTGCTATAAAATTACAATCACACGAAAGCTTATTATCTAAGCTTTCCAATGACATATAACTTTACATACTTAGTTCAGTTGGGCATACTAATATAATGGGTTGTTTGGACCCACCCTACTTCAAAATTGTACTCCTCTCTGTTTATTCAGCCAGCAGCACTGAATGCTCTGTAGGTTTAGTCAGCGCTACTAGGGTTAAGGGTGGGGTTTTTTGCAAAATCTCCCAGGTCTACTTCAAGTGCAGATATGCCAGTGCCTGTGTGTTTGTGTGTGTGTGTGTATATATATATATATATATATATATATATATATATATATATATTAAAATATATATATATATAGCTACACACACACACATGTAGAAGATCAGTATGCATGTTAAAGATCTTGTCATTCATGTCAGCATTCTGAGGGTTTCAGAAACAAAAACATACCCAGCATGCAGTCTGTACAATGAAACGAGCTGCTCTGAAGTCAGAATGTGTCAGCTGAGGCCAGCAGGCAGACCTCCTGCAAAATGACAAGCACAGGAGAAGACCAGGCACTATACACCCCACCTGGTAAGGGAAAGCACAGAGAGAGGAGAGAAGAGAAGAGATTTTTTATTTTTAAACACTGAGCCAGGTTCCGTCAAAGGAAACTTGGTTATATAGGCTTTTAGGTTTTTTCCCTGTTCCTCAGCTAGAGCTCTGAGGTTCACCAGTGGTGAGATTGTTGTGTATGCGCTCATTCCCCTCCTTCCCCCTCACCATTAAGGTAGCCACATTCCAACTTGAGGAATACAGTTGGTAATCGAATCTACCAGTTTTGCCAGGATAGTCGAAAAGTACCTCCCTGCTCTTTTTTATTTTTAGCTGTCGGGTTGGGTTTTTTTGATGTTCTGCGCAATGTCGTAAAGCACACTGGTCCGACTGGTTTAGAGTCTTATCCGAGAGACTTGACAGTCAGTTTGATTTTCCCGTAGACTGGGAAGAAAGGGCAAGGCTGGAAATCAAATCCAGAACCTCACGATTTTCTTGTTGGCAGGCGAACGTCTTAACCATCATGCCACATTCTTTCTTAGGCTTGTAGATAACTCCTTTGCCTACGTGGATTTGCCTTCTGTTGACCAAATTCTGGCTCAACAGGGATTGAACCCCCACTTCTTGCCTTGTAGGTGGGTATGGAACCACTGTATATCTGATCTGTATAACCTGTCATATAAGTGTAACGCTAACTCAGAGATAGCCATGGCCAGCTAAATGTTGCTGTCGTGTCACTGAGAATACCATCAACCAAAACTCACAGCCTTTTCTTTTCTCCCTCATAACCATCTCACAGAATGTACCATTGGGGTTCAACACCCATGGTATGAAGAATTGGATGGTTTTGTGATTAATTTTGCTTTGTGGTAGTAGTTATGTGTCTTTTTTTTTTAAAAGTAAAAGTTACGTGTCAATATTAATTCTTGTTGGTTTCTTGTTCTTTTCACAGGTTAAACAACAGTGAGGCAATGGTTACACCCTTATTCAGTTGCCTGTGTATGTGTGTATGTATGTAGTAGTAGTAGTAGTTCTTCAGTTTAACATCCTTCCACTAAACAGTGATATCAGACGGGAAAGTGTGTGTGTGTGTGTGTGTGTGTGTGAGTGTGTGTAAGGGGATGCATATAGATCGGTGGATCGGTGGTCTAGAGGTAACGCACCTGTCTAGAAAGCGAAAAGTCCGGGTCTGAAGTGTGCGGCGGTTCGTACCCCGTTTGGACTGGAAACTTTTTCCCCATCCATTAGACCATGAGTGGTGGTCTGGGCGCTAGTCTTTCGGATGAGACGATAAACCGAGGTCCCGTGTGTTACACGTAATTATTTAGCGCACGTGAAAAACCCCACGGCAACAAGAGAGTTGTCCCTGGCAAAATTCTTAGAAAAAAGCCACTCTGATAGGGAAACAAAATACAGTTGCAGACATGAAAAAAAAAAAAAAAAAAAAAAAAGGTGGCGACGCGCTCTCCCGCTCTCCCCGGGGAGAGCAGCCCGAATTTCACGGAGAAATCTGCCGTGACTTAAAGTGGTACGAAATGAAATCTGAGCGCTTTGATTTGTTGCTTTACAAGATTCAGCGCTATATAAATTCCATACATTATTATTATTATTATTTATAGCTAATCATTGACAATTAACAAATATTAATAATATAAAGCGTAAAAAAGAACTTTGAAAAGATAGAAATAACAGCTCGAACACTAACTTTGCAATTTCTACAACTAAATAAAATACAATGTACTATAGGTATCTGATAATAGGACAATGAGTTAATGACAATACAATATCTTTCATTAAAGGGGTGTCTTTAAGTATTTGCTCTAAGCAACGGACTGGGAAGACGGGTAAAAAGGTTTTTAGATCTGGACATTGTAAGAGAACGTGAGCGTTGGTAATAGTTTTCGCCACAGATACAAGTTGCAGATTTTGAAAATTTAGATCTAAAAGCATTGAGTTTAAACCTGTAGATAAGTGATACAACGTTTCTATATTCTTGTGAATTATGGCATTTGATATCATCAAAGATAATAAATGAGTTATATCATCATTCCAGGAAAAACCAATTTCTTGTAGTTTCTTTTTAAAGTGTTTCCAGCATGCATTTTGCAATATGCTAAAGCCCTCATAGGCAGATAAAGGAACATCTATGCTGTAAGAACCACTGTCATGCTTTGCTCCGCATTTTGCCAATCTGTCAACTTTTTCGTTAAAGTGGATACCACAATGAGAAGGAATCCAGCAGAAAGTAATATTAGTACCCCATAACATCAGAAAATGAATCAGATGACATATCTCAGTTATGTGCTCTTGTCTCACTTTTGATCTGAAATTTTTTAATGCAAGTAACACTGACTTGGAATCAACACAGAAAAGTATCTGAAAAATGTCTTTCGGAAAATCTAGAAGATAATACAAAGCCATCGAAATAGCAGACAGTTCAGCTGTAAATATAGATCGATTTTTTCCAATAGAAAATGATCTCTCTATCTTCAGAGATGGGATGACAAATGCTGCACCCCCTCATTGTCGCTCAAAAGTGAACCGTCAGTGTAGATTTTAGATGTTCTGATATGTAGTTTGCATATATTCTTTTACTGATGCACTAAGAATATTTTCATTTCCTTTTTTGGTTAGAGAAGAATAATTGACATCAAAATAAGCTCTCTGAAGCTCCCATGGGGGACAAGGGGAGACATTAATCTTTGATTTAGTTAATTTTGTAGGACATAGTTCTGCCTTATCAAACAATTCAGAAGTATAGGTTCTAATAGTGGTAAGAGAACGAATAGAACGTGCTCTTTTAGTAAAGTTGACATCAGATCTAGTACATATCTCGGTGTCCACATTGGTTTCTTGCTTTGAACATCGTAAGAGGTATTTAGCCAAAGCCAGTTGTCGATAGTTGTCTAATGCAAAATACCTAATCTCTTTATAAGTACCCATTGATGATGCATGAGAAGGTACCCCTAGAGCTAATCGAAAAGCCTTACAGTCTAATCTTCTCATTTTTGCAATAAATATTTAGGAGCACTGAAAAACGCTTCCTGACCATAAATGAGTCTAGAACATACTAAAGATAACGCCAGATGTTTTAACACAACTACATCATGAGCCCACACTTGTTTACTATAAATTTCAGGAAGTTTAGACTTCTCCTATGCTTAGTATTTAAATATTCAATATGATAATTCCAAGTTAATTTAGACGTGAAATATACCCCTAAAAACTTCACTATGGTTTTATAGTTTAAAATATTACCATCTATATGGAAAACAGGTAGATCTGGTGAGTTAGCACCATTACTGAAAAGTACGAGATTTGTCTTTTCAGGAGATAGTGACAGACCATTTTCAAATATATATTCATTAAGTTTGTTCAGCTCAATCTGATGCACGTTTTTCATATAATTTAGATGTCTCTTTGGAGTTCTCTTTTTCATTGAGACATTCATCCACATACAAATGTCATCAGCATACTGGACATGGGTTGCATTACTTGAGAGACACTTAGGAAGATCATAAAGAAGAATATTGAAAAGATGTGGAGCAATGACTGATCCCTGTGGAATGCCCATTGTTGGAAATCGTAAAGTAGAATAGGAATTTCCAACTTTGGCCTGTATGCGTCTTTCTGAGAGAAAGGCTTTAACATAATAATAGATAAGCCAATAGACTTTAACTTAAACAATATGTGTATGTATGTATGTGTTTGCATGTGTGTGTGTGTGTATGCATGTTCTTTTCTTGTGAGCAGTTTCACCAACCGTCACCTGTACGGAAATCGAGCTCAGTGCTTCATCAATCTGAAGCAGTACAAGTAATTTTATTTTATTTTATTTATATCGAGGATAATGGAATAAGCACTTGTGTGCTTTTTTAATCCAGTCCCCGTGTGTATGCAGTTTTGTAAATTTTGTCATCCGTTCCCACCGGCACACAATGGCCTACTATTCCGAAAAGTGGAACGGGTTTTAACATGTGCGCAAGATATTCTGCGTGCGTTCGCACACAGGGCCTCAGTGACAGTGAGGATGTTTCTGGTTTGCTTTTTGCTGGGTTTTGTTACTGTACACTTAGTTACCAGATTTATCATCTTCCTTAGTGCTAGAGATTTTTTATTTTTCATTCCTCGGCTAGAGCTCCAAGATTCATCGTGAGATTTTGCGTATGTGAAGTTTACCTTTCATCAACGTAGCCACATTATGATGACTGCGGGGATGATGTCTAAACACAACACCAGTGTGCATTTATTTTGTCGTCTGTTCCTACCAGCGACTCTTCCGAAAAGCGAAACAGGTTTTTTAATGTGGGCAAGGTGTTCGGTGTCCTTTCGAATATGGGACTTCGGTTTATAGTCTCATCCATAGGACTTTGGGACGAGTGGAGTTGGTACTCCAGGGGAAAAAAAATCCCTCGCGCAGGCATCTCAGCTGTGGCTTGAAGCCACACCTTCAGACTGTGAGGTCAGTGTCCTAATCGCTAGGCTATCCTCCCTGTGTGTTTAAGAGTCCAGTAAATAGTTGTGTACTTTGCCGATGTTTATGTGATATATTTTCTGTGGTGTGTTCTTCCTGACATGCAAAAGCCTGCTCTTCTTTAAAAGATTATGTGGTTCTTACCATATGGGCCAGATTATCATTTAAAAAATATATATATATATTTTTGTTCCTTGGCTAGAGCTCCCTAAGGTACACCACCATTGATGGGGTTTTTGTATATGTGACAGGGATTTTTTCCCACCATTAAGGTAGCAGCGACAGAGACCCACACGCAACCGGGAAGGCACAAGGTGGAGGTTTGTGCTTCTACATCAACGAGCGTTGGTGTCGTGATGTTAAAATTAGATTAACGCTATGCATGGAGGACATTGAACTGCTGTCTATTTCGCTCCGCCCTTTCTACTTACCACGGGAATTCCCGCAACTATTTTTTACTTTGGTTTACATCCACCCCAAAGCAAAAGTGGCTAGAGCAACTGAACTATATTAGATCACCTCCATGTGCTCGATTCTATATCCCCTGATGCCCCTAAGTTTATCCTGGGTGATTTCAATAGCTGTTCCCTTAGTAAACTGCTGAAGAACTATGAACAGTATGTGACCTGCCCCACTTGAAGAAATAAGACCCTAGACTTGTGCTACGGGACTGTAGCAGGTGCCTATAGATCGTTGCCTTTGCCTCCCCTGGGCTCATCTGACCACAAGTGTGTTCTTCTTGCACCCATGTACCAGTCAGTGTTTCAGCCAGCGCCTTCAGCCCATAGTCAGGACCACACAAAATGGACTGCTGATAGTATAGCTAGTCTGCAAGGCTGCTTTGATTGCACTGACTGGGATATGTTTTATTATGTGTGTTCAGATCTGAATGAGCTCACTGATGTTATTTGTTCATATATTTCATTTTGTGTTAGTTGTGTCCTTCCAACTAAGGAGATAACCATTTACCACAATAACAAGCCTTGGGTTACAAAGGATCTGAAACGTGTTTTAAACAAAAAGAAAGTAGTATTTTACACAGGCATCATCATCATCATCATCAGTCCCGTGACCTTGGCGGTCGTGGAGGAGACACGAAAGACGATGCCGTGGTAAGCCTCCTCCATCCATCTTGGTCCTCGGCTCTGCGCAGTAGTGCCGAGTCATTCATCCTGGTCCATTCTCTGATGTTGTCCATCCATGACTTGTTCTGTCTTCCCCTCTTTCTGCCACCTTCGAGTGTTCCCTGCAGTACTGTTTTTGGCAGAGTGTTGTGGCGGGTGACGTGGCCGAACTATGTCAGCTTTTTCTTCTTGACGATGGTGAGAAGGGGTTTCCTGTGGACCTGCCAGCCGTGTTATTTGACTCTTGACAAATTCATTGGTCTTTCGTTCTCTCCAGGATATGCCCAGCAGTTTTCTATGGCATTTTGTTTCAAATGACTGGATTCACTTTGCTGTTTCAGCAGTCAATGTCCAGGTTTCACTTCCGTACAGCAGGATAGTCTGAATTAGGGCTTTGTAGAGCTTTAGTTTGATTGGGAAACTGATCTCTTTACTTTTCCATAAAAAAAAGAAAAAAGTATGTTCTTTCGATCCAGAAGGACCATAGAGCCGGAGCTTATCCCGGTTTCCGTAGCGTTAAGCGAACTGATGGTTTTTCACCACCCCTGTGACAGGACGCTAGTCTGTCGCCAGATACTTCCCCAGCAGAGCTGGTACCCACTTGTACACCTGGGTGGAGTGAGGAAAATAGGAGTAAAGTGTCTTTCCCAAGGACACAACACCGAGCCGAGCGGGATCGAACCCGCGACCTCTGGATCCCGAGTCGACCGCCTAAACCACTCGACCACGGTGCCTCCCTATACTTTTCCATATGGTGGTGAGTTTTGTCATGGAAGATGTTGCCATGGCTAGTCTGACTTTGATTTCTGTCGTCGATCGCCCGTCCTTTGTGAGTGTAGCGCCAAGGTATTTAAAAGCGTCTACCTCCTCCAGTTGCTGGCCGTTCATGTAAATTTTAGCAGTGGTGTTGCTCGTGCTGTTCACAAGTACTTTACTTTTTCTCCGAGCTCACCTCCATCCCATATGCTCCAGCTCTGTTCACAAGTCTGGTCGTAAGATCTTGCAGCTCTGTGTTACTTCCGCCCATGAGGTCATGTCATCGGCAAACCGCAAGTTGTTGAGGGGTCTGCCGCCAATGGAGATGGTAGAGTGGAAGTCATGGAGGGTCTCTCTCATAATGTTTTCCAAGAACAGATTAAACAGGACTGGAGATAACAGGCATCCTTGTCGGACCCCAACTGTGGTTTTTGAAGTAGTCTCCGACCTGATTGTTCAGAAGGACTGCACTGCTTGCGGTGTTGTATAGTGCTTGAATGGTTTGCACTAGTCCTTCTTCAATGCCAAACATTCTGAGGACCTGCCACAGGCCTTCGTGCCATACTCTGTCGAAAGCCTTCTTGAAGTCGATGAAGTTGTGGAACAGGTCTCTCTGATGTTGAAGATGTTTTTCCATCAGGATGTGGCAGTTAAAAAATCTGTTCGATTGTGCTACCTGCCTGCCCTGAACCAGCTTGTTCCTCTGCAAGGTGTTCTTCTGCCTCCTTCTTGAGTCGATTCAAATAACTTTGAGATGACTTGCTGGCGTGGCTGATGGGGGCTGATTGTTCTATAGTTTTGGCATTGGCTAATTCCCCCTTCTTGGGCGGGGTTGATGAGTGATTGTTCCATTCTGTTGGCCATGTTTTTTTCCCATACTGTAACATGTGTATGACTGTTTCGCCCCCCCATGCTTGAGCAGCTCTGCTGGATTTTTGTCCTGGGATTTTCCTATGGAAAAACTGCTGAATGCTTCTTCCCCATTTTTCCCCCATTTAAAGTAATGGTGAGGGTACTTTGTTTTTGTGCTTCCTCTTCTATTGTCTTGTCAGGGGGATTGGGGTAGTTGTTAGTTTTTGACAATACTCGACCCCCCTGTTTAAATGCGCTGGTTTCTGTGAGGATTTTTTTCCGGAGCTGTCTTAATGACTGATGATTTGGTTTGAAGGGGTTTTTGTGGTTTTTCATGGTGTCGTATGCCTTTTTACTTTTTCCCCCATTTTCATGTTTTTTTCGATCTCTCACATTGACACTGCCACTTCCCCTTGGCCTTTAAAACATTGACTTCTTCACAAGATTTTTTTTTTGGGGCCCCCCGATTCTTTGGGGTTGGAAACCGGGGTTTGGTTTTCAGTGCTTTTTTGTATCGCAGAGGTCAAATGTCTTTGGTACCAGGCTGGGTTTTTTTCCTCTAGACCGAGTACCTCCTCTGCTTTTTCTGGGGACCCCTCAAAAAGTTTTGGGTGAGGTCATTGATGTCATTGCCATGGGGGTTAAATGCCGCAAAGCGTCCCCAAAGTTTAGCTTGAAGACCCTCAAATTTGGGATCTTTCAGTTTTGCCACGTCAAATTTGTAGTAATTTTAACAGGCACAGAAAAAACAAAAAAAGGGAAGTAAAAAAAGAAAAAAAAGTGCTGTTCCAGGCCCGTATATAAAAAATAAGATAGAAACATTTTGCGGGGAAAAATTTTTCGTGCTACATGGCAGGGAATAAAAATATGTCGCAGTAAAATGGTAGGTGTCCAAAATAGGGAAAGATCATTTGCAGGGGGTAGTATAACAACTTACCGACCTTAAAAGCATTTTTTACTCGGTTTGAAAAGCATGATTTTTAGATGAAATAAATACCTGAAGCAATCCCTAGTTTTTTTTTGAAAGACATTGTTTATGAAAGAAAATTATTGTAACACTTAAAAGGGAATAAATATTAAAAATCCCCGGGCCAAAGGCATAACGGGAGAACCCCGAAATTTTGCGCTACTGAGCTTGCCAAATCCTTAACAACCCTTTCCAGGCCCCACGGATCTTGTCCCGATTCCGTTATTTGGAAAAAATTCCCAAAGAATACCTCTTTTAAAGAAACCCAATCCTTTCTGTCAACGATTTTAGACCTGCAGCTCTCACATCTTTGTGATGAAAACGCTACAAAAAATCGTAAAATCTTTCATTCTTCCACTACAACCCACTAAATTTTCATAAGGGTTTGAAGGGGGGCGAAGATGCCCCAAATATTCATTTTTGAACAAGTTGTTAGCCCTTTTTAAAACCGGGGTTCAGCCAGAATTTGTTATGACTTTAGTTTAGTTTAATACAATGCAAACCCCACGTTTGGTTAAAATAATTTCAAAATTTGACGTAGACAATCAATTGTTTTGTTGGCTGATTGAATTTTTAACCAACAGACCCAGCGTTTTTTGGCCAAAAAAAATCTTTTCCGTTAGATTTACCGCACGGTTCTCCACAGGGGGGGTCCTCTCACCCTTTTGTACATTCTTTACACGAGGATTGCAAAGAAACTATGGAAATTTCCCTTTTTTTAAAGTTCACAGAGACAGTGCCGTTATCTCTTTTTCCCGGGTCATCTTAGACCGGGGTCCACCCCTCCCCGAGTTCGAACGGGTGACAGGCCTTTTGGGAGCTAAATGTTTCTAAAACTAAAGACCTGTATCGACTTTAAAGTCAGGACAACTCCAAAGAATATTATTACCAAAATCAAGAATTTAAAAAACTTTTCGAGCTTTAATATCGGGGAACTTTTTTTTGACCACAAGTTAAACGGAACGAAAACACTGAGTATTGTAAAAAAGGGGACAACAACGGTGTATTTTCTGAGGAAAGACTCATTTTTTGTAGAAAAAAGGATTCTTTTCCTTGTTTTACAAGTTTTCATAGAGAGTGTTCAAAGTTTCTTTCATTTTTTTGGGTACATTAACCTTATTTTAAAAAAACAGGAAGGGCCCTGAGAGTTGTAAGAATCTGCAAAAAAAAATAATTGGAAAAGAAAAAAGAGACTCATGTCCGAATCAGAGCTTTACGCAAAGCCACTGCCTTTTTGGGCCGATCCCCCCCATGTTTTTTTCCCAGAATTTTCCCAGTTTTGCCTTCGGAACGGTTTTCAGTGCCCCATCAGAAAAAACTAAAAAAAAAGAAATTTTTTTTGTGCCAGTAAGTTCGAATTTTAAATTCACAATGATTTAAAACCCCAGTTTTTTACATTTTAAATTACTTGTTGATTGCATTGTTATGATGTAGTCAATACAAATTTATGTGTGTGGGTGTGTGAAATAAGTCTTTTCTAGTCACTGGTTTTAAAAAACTTTGATTATATTTTGGTTTTATGGTGGGGGGTGTGGTGGGCGGTTCGCACGCCGTCGTGCTGTGTACGTTTTTTGCTATGTGGTGCGAAAAAAAATAAGTTTTTATTCTTCGTAAATGGTTTAAAATTGGGGTTTTCACAATTAAAGTGTTGTGGTGTGCCATGCGGTGTGTGTTTTGTAAATTTTTATTTGAAGATTTTGAAATGTTTAAACCAATGAAATATAGCTTTTTTGTGTTTTTTGAGATTTTTATAGATCAATCTCCCTGTCAGTAGTAATTGCCTTTCATGGGGATTAAAGTGTTTTTTGATTGACTTGACTTTGACAACTTTTGCTTTGGGATAACAGTTGGGAATTGAACCGTCCAAATTTTGCCCGGACAGCAGAAGTTCCCCCTGTTTTTCCCATTCTCAACGCCTTGTGTTTTTTTGATGTCCAAGCTTAAGCAGTGGGTCTTCCCCCCAGCCAGTAAGTTGAGAGGAAAGTTCAAAAAGGAAAACCCAACTGACGGTAAACTTTTCCCGATTTCCCCGAAGCTCCATTGCTATGTCTTCAGGGGGGCCCCGTGTTGACTGTGAAGCCCTTGTTCGTCCCCCCAAAAGGTACAAGGTGGGTGAGGGTTTTTTTCTTCCCCTTTTGTTTGTGTGTTGCATTTTCCCAACTTGGGACCCCGGGTTTTACCCGAATATGCATCTTCTTCATGCATCGGCCGGGAATGCGAGAGATGTTTTACAAACAATACACTGGTGAGAGAGAGAAGAGAGAGGAAGAGAGAGAGAGATATTTTAGTTTTGCTTCCTTAAGTCAAAAACCCCAAAAATCCCATGCAGGGGGAATTGCAACCCAAGGCGAAAATTGGTAGGAAAAAAATAATCTAAAAGTGGTCAATATTTTTTCCCGTCTTTAGGGCCCCCTATCGCGCTGCTGAAACCCCCTAGTTTGGGCACCCAATGAACGGGGCCAGAGCTTCATCGAGAAGTCGATGATGAATCGCTACTTACACAACCTGACAAAGACCGATAAGAGATTAAGGACTAAAAAGAATCAGCTTTTAAAGCATATAAATTTTTTCCTCCTGGTTTTAATGCTATTACTACTATGATTTAACAAGCCAACTTTTAGAACAAAACTATGGTTTAAAGGGAGACGGGATAGCAGATCCTTTGAAAGACTATAGAAAACCCTTCCCACTGTTGAAACGATAATAATTTCGCAATTGATTTATATATTGCTGAAATCAATAATATACTTTGAATGCCCCATTTTTTGATCTTGAAATCAGCTCCCTTTGTAAAAAGTTCTTTAAAATTTAAAGAAAAAGACAATCAAAAAAAAAATGCTGGACTTTGAGAGATGAAACAGTATGTGGTCCAAGTATTTAGCCGTAATTTTAACAGTTGTCCCCATATTTCTTGGGGAAAAAACTTTAAAAAGTAACTTCTGAAATTTAAGAGTTTATAGAAATTGTCCCGTACTGACTGGGTTTCATCTGGTGCCATTTATATTGTCAAATCAGTACTTTACAGAGAAAAGGAAAACCCCAAAACGGTGGCATAAATTTATTTCATCACTCACTCTCCCTTGGTCGGGGCACCGTTGGGTACCCCCGGGCGTTGCAATGGGCTGCCAAAAGGTTCGTCCTGGGGTCTTTCAGGAGGGTGGTACAGTGAGGGCCGGGCCACTCCTTTATGTTGGATATCCGCTTTTTTCGTGTCGCCCCGCCTCCTTGCTCCTTTCCCCCAATCCCCCCGCAGGACGTCTTTTTATTGATTTACAGCTCAATAAAAAAAAAACATAGCACCCTTTAAAACAGCAAACAGAAACCCTGTTACTTTCTACAAGGACTTTTTCTATTTATATTCAAAGTATCCAATAAAATTCAAGTGCTTGGGATGTATTTTGGCCCCTTTTAGACCCTCTAGAGAAGGCCGCACAGCCGAGGGTTAAAAAACGGTTCGACTTCAGGGTCCTTGAAGGCGTGGGTTCGAATCTTGGTGGCGTCTGGCGGATTAAGGGTGGGGATTTTTACCATCTCCCAGGTCAACTTCAAGTGCAGACCTGCCAGTGCCTTAATTCCCTTCGGTGTATACACATACAGAAGATCAAATATGCATGTCAGAGATCCCATAATTTATGTCAATGGGTTACGGAAACAAAAACATAACCAGCATACATCCCTGAAGTCAGAATGTAGCTGCCTTCATGGTGGGGGCAAAAACGGTTACACTACACAAAGTCCCACCATTGGTAAACCTCAGAGCTGTAGCTGAGGAATGAAAAATGGTGTCGGCGGCATGGCTTGATTTACAGTTAGATAGCAAATTTCTGTTGAAACCATTTTTATCTTCTATGAAGACTTTTCTATACATAAACAAATGATCTGTTTGAAATTTAGCCGCTTTTCTATGTATATTTTGCCCATTTTTAGACCCACTAGATCAGCATCTCCTACAAAGACCACATAAGCAACGAAAGCGTGCATAACAATCCAGCAAACCATTGGACCCTATGAGAACCTTTTAACGATCGTGAAAAAACGTAAACTTAAATGGTATGGGCATGTCACAAGATCCAAAGGACTTGCAAAGACAGTTTTACAGGGCACTGTCCAAGGAGGAAGAAGAAGAGGCAGACCAAGGAAGAGCTGGGAGGATAACATCAGCGAATGGACAGGCCTAGAACTCAACAAAACCCTGAGAAAGGCAGAACAGAGAGAGGAATGGAGGGAACTGGTTGTTGAGTCTTTGAGGGTGCCCCCACGGTCGTCAGACTATGGGACAGATAGATAGATAAGAAGATAGATAGATAGATAGATAGATCAGTAAGGCTGATCGGAACTGTCAAACTATTTTGGCTGAGTTAGTTAGATTGGCTCACTTCAAACTGTTTTTTTCAAGGTTTAAGGCTGAAGAACATGCAGTATGTGAAGGTAGTTAACTGATGACGAAAACCTGAAAATGGTTCAGACTGTTGTTTTTTTCTTCTCATTTGTTTTCATTCTTTTCTTTCGGTTCAGACTGGTCTTATTTTTTAGTCTGTTCACATGTTAATTGCAGAATGGCTACCGATGAATGCTAACATTTTAAGTTACCGTGAAATCAAAATTGACAAAGATATTAATATTCTGGGGTTTTTCGCATATTTTTCAGTTATTTATCAGTACCATGTTAACGTAAAACCTGAGTTTGTGTAACAGTTCAATTATACCTGGTTTTTTCATACTCTGTCACATATATTTCATTCGTTGGATTGATAAATATTATTTTGTGGATTGATAAACATTATTTTGTGTCATTCCTGTTGTCTATGCAGAGACATGGTGGAACATTCAGAGTATCAGAGAAAAAGCAACTAAACCTTCTCCCCCCACAACACACACACACCCACCCACAAAAACCCCAAACCCGTCGTAATTGTGAAGGAAGGCAGTAGGTTGGGGGATAGAGGAGATGTTAGGACACTGGCACTCCACACCAAAGGGAAAGAGTGAGGCCAAAGCAGGGGTTATGGTAACACTTTTTTTGTTTTTCCCTCTACCAACAACACACACCTGAAACAAAGAATAAAATCAAGATAACAAATCTACCATAGTTAAATTTTAAACCTGTAACAAATTCATGAAAGGCACACACAGCAAACGCTAAACGTCATCAGGCCAAATTCAAGAAAAGTAAACTCCTTTCATCATTCTTATGCCCAGTTAATCATAAGAAACCAATAGAGAGTATACAATTGAAAGTCAAACAACCAGATAGTACAATTAATTAGGAAAACCCTTTCCTCAGTACTCTCAACTGACATCTTAATAATGTCCAACAGAACCTAGTCTATACTAAGATCTCTTTTATAACATTGGTCCCTATCATACCTTATGGATATTGTAGCACCAGAGAGAGGGAGAGAGACAGAAACAGACAGACAGACAGGGAGGGAGGCAGAGACAGAGCAAACATAATCTAGATTGTCACATAAATCACAAACAAAACTGTTAACTTTGGATGCAAATGACTGACCACACACCTAACAATACCAATAGGTCCTACTTACTTACTTAGGCCCATCACTCCCCCTGGAGGGCATAGGCCCCAACAACAGCCCCCGCCAGAGCTTCTGTCCGGGCTATTCTCTCCCGTGTTCCAGTATATCCCTCTTCCTGGTTTCTGCCTCAAGCAGGTGTTTCTGCCTTCCCTCTTTTTGTTTCCGGGGGTTCCATGATGTGCCTGCCTTGTGATGTTGCTGGCTGGCTTTCTCAGGGTGGCCATCCTTTCCCATCCCTGCCCCGGGATTTCATTCTCGGGGCAGCGGGTTTGGGTACTTGCCACAGGCTGCATTGCTGATGGTTGTCGGCCGTGGACTGGAGGATTATCTCAGGCAGCTGTTGAGGAAGGTTGACTTTCTGTGGTGGTCTTTGTTGTCCCAGTCTCGCCAAATACAGTAGGACTGACTTGACGTTGGAGTTGAACAGCTGATCTTTGTTGCGGGTGACACCACTTGGAGTCAGAGTTTTCACTGCAAGAAACGCTGTGCCCTTGCAATTCTGCTCGACGTCTGCGTCTGTGCCGCCCTGCATGTTAATGATGCTACCCAGGTACGTGAATGTCTCCACTTCTTCCAGCTCCTTCCCATTTAGTTTTGACTGGGTCTTCACTCGCTGGTTGATCTTGAGAATCTTGGTTTTTGCCTTCAGGATCTTGAGACCAACTTGTAATGAGGTGGCTGCTAGTTCTGTAGTCTTGTCCTGCATCGTTGGCGGCTGTGGGAAAGCAGGGCCAGGTCGTCAAACAAAGTCAGATCATCCAGCTGGTCCCACAGTGTCCCCCGATTCCTTTTTTCTGTATGCTGTTGAAGTCTTCATGGTCCAATCGATCGCCAGGAGGAAGAGGAAAGGTGAACAAGGAGCCCAGCCTTATCTGACTCCGGTCTTCACCTCAAAGCTGTTTGTGAGTTGTCCTCCAGGACCACCCGGGAGGTCATTCTTTCATAGGAGTTCTTGATCAAGTTGACCAGTTTGGTTGGCACTCCATGGGCGAAGCAATTTCCAGAGGGTGTTGCGGTCCACACTGTCGAATGCTTTCTCAAAAATCAACAAAGTTGATGAATAAAGATGAGTTCCACTCTAAAGATTGCTCAACGATGGTGCGCAAGGTGGCAACTGATCTACGCATGATCTGTTTGCGGAAGCCGGCTGCTGGTCTTCGGAGGAGAGGGTCGACTGCATTTTTTCATTCTCTCGAGGAGGATCCTGTTAAAGACTTTCCTGGCACCGACAGAAGCATTATCACCCTATAGTTGGCACAGTTGCTGAGGTCTCCTCTTTTGGGGTAGCTTAAATGAGTACCCCCTCCTTCCCAGTCTAATGTTATTTTCCCTCTTCCAAATCTTCCCAAAGAGAGGGTACAGCATCTCTACCGTGGTCTCCAGGTCTGCCTTGATTGCTTCTGCTGGGATGTTGTCCGGTCCTGCTGCCTTGCCTTTTTCTCAGCATTTTGATGGCTTTCCTGATCTCCTCCCTGGTTTGGTTGCTCACAGTTGATGTCTAGGTCTCTATCAGCAGGGTCGAGGGCCAGGGGGTTTAAAGGGAACGGATCTGTTTCAGGAGTTCCCAAAGTGCTCTGCCCATCTGTTCAGTTTGCCCCTCTGTTCCCAGGATGGTGTATCCTTTCTTGTCTTTGACTGGTCGCTCAGGCCGGGCTGTACTTTCCCTGAGAGTTTTCTTAGTGGTGTCATACAGCAGCTTCAATGTTGTTTACTGGCTGCTGCTTCCTCGGCTTCCTCTGCCAGGCTGTCGATGTACGTGCGCTGTCTGTTTTTTGCGCTCCTCTTGACTTCTCTGTTGGCTTTGTGAAGTCTGCTTGTGCCCTTTGGGCCTTTGCTGCTCTTGTCCGGCGTTGTTAACTGCTGCTTTTTTCTGCTTTTCCTTCTCAATCTTGCCCATTGGACCCGCCGATATCCATTCCTTCTGTTGGTGTCTCTTGGGGCCCACTACTTCCTGACAAGTTTGACGTCAGTGTCTTTTCACTTTCTTCCACTTGCTCTCGATGTCAGTCTCTTCTTCAAGCAGTTCTTGTAGTACCCTTTGGTACTTGTTTTGGTTTAGGACAGTTGAATTTTTCATTTATCTTTGAGTCTTTCAGCAGGCTGGTGTTGTACTTCTGCCTCTTTGTTGTTACTTCCATCCAGTTCTTCTTCAGCTTTAGCTTCAGCCTGGCTACCAAGAGGTGGTAGTCAGATGCAACGTCTGCTCCTCTTTCACCCCTTACATCCTGTAGAGAAACTCCTGAAATTTCTTGGCCATGCAGAAAATGGTCGATTTTGGTTCTCAGTCACATGATTTGGTGATACCAGGTGGCTTTGTACCTTCTGTGGGGGAAAATGCTGCCCCCGATTACCAGATTGTTGATAGCACAGAAGTCGCAAATCTCTCGCCATTCCTCATTCCCTCTCTCCTAAATCCGTGTCTTCCCATCACTTCCTTGCATCCCATGTTGTCTTGTCCATCTTGCATTGAAATCACCCATGAGGATGTTTATTACTTTTTTCTGGGTTTCTTGGCAATGACATTATGCAGTCTGTCGTAGAATCGATCTTTGGCTCTTCATCGCCGTCATTAGTTGGCGCATAACACTGGATGATGTTCATTCTGATCTTCTTTTTAGTCCTGAAGGATGCCGTGATGATTCTTGATCCGTGGGGCTTCCATCCTATCAGGGCTTTGCTGCGCAGGTCTTGACAACATGAGCGCTACACCTTCTGTGTGTGGAGCGTTGTCTTCTTCGTGGCCCGAATAAAGAAGCATCTCTCCAGTGAGCAGTCCCTTTTGTCCTGACTGTGTCCCAAAGGGTCTCACTGATGCCAAGCAATGTGAGGTTGTAGCTTTTCATCTCTGCTGCTACTTGTGTTTTTTTTTTTCCCGTCCATACATGGTCCTCACATTCCAGTTCCGACGTTTATGGTCCTGGGCGATAAAAGGGGGGTCGCCTTGGGGGCTTCCCTAGCTCCCGGCTTTCCCCCATGCGTCATACTCCTCTTACGAGGACCCTTCCTCTCCCAGGGCAGTAGTCCTCTTGGTCGTTGTTGCGTTTTCTGTAGCAAGCTTTGTTTTCACGGGGTGGGGGTTTCTAAACCCACGCCCAACCCCCTCCTTCTCATCCGGCTTGAACCGGCCATGGCAGAGTTAATAGGTCTTAGCCTAACATCTTTAACCGGGTAGTTATCACAGGGTGCAGAGCTAGGCCTAGTCCTATTACAGCAATCAGGTCCTAGGCTAACCTTCAAGTCTTCAACTCTCATTCACTTCACTCCACAGTCCTTTACCCCAACAACTTTGTTGTCAATCCACATTGTTTTTCCTGTGCTCAATGCAATTTATAAACTTCATCTCAAGATAGCACATACATCACATATCGATTAGTTACTTATGAGATTCCACTGTAGAGTGAACATTGAACCATAGAAATTAGAATAAATCCACAATCACATTATTATAAACATCAAAAGTCTCACAACTTTAGCCAACTCTTTTATGTGCAAAACAAATACACACACTTTCATTGAACCAGATCAACAAAGCAATCAATAATTATTACATTCATTTAATTTAACCCTCTTGTCCCCGATCCGGCCGCAGCCGACAGTAATGGAGGCTGCCGCTAGATTCCAATACAAACCGCAGCCGACAGTTGGGTGCTCCCCACGGGGCAGTACTTTTCCATCACACACAGACTCTTGGTTTGGTTTTCACACTATGTGTCCTGAAAATTGTGGGGGAGGGCAGGGAGGGGTCAGAGGATGCCAGTGATAATTTAGACCACTAGCATGCGTGTAGTGGGGAGGGAAGGAAGAAAATAACAGCCAGCGACCGGAACGCTTTTCAATGGTGAAAGAGTGGGGGGAAAAAAATGGCTTTATTCTTTAGTACCAGACGATTCATCTGTTTAAGCAAAGACGAAAATTTAAATGTTTTTGGGTCTTGGATGTAGAAACCTTTGAACAAGAATTGGGTTTAAGTGAGTCCAATAATAAACGTTTACGAGGAAGAGGAGGAAGGAAAATGCTGCAGTTAGGGAGAAGAGGAGCCAGAAAAAAGGTGCTACAACGGCACATTCCTGACCTGTGCTACACATTCTTTTGTGGAGAAATTTGACCCTCCCGGCCAGTCCGTGGCATAGACGCCCGAAAACGATGCCTTTTGACTGTTTTCTCATTATTACCACACATTTGGGTTTGAAACTGCAATGGCAGAAACGAACAGATATGCTGATAATGAAAATAGCAAGAAGGAAAATAAAATAGGTCTCGGTCTGCCAAGGTTCGACAGGTGAGAACAAGGGGACACCCCCCCCCCCCCACACACACATCCATAATTTTTTGCTTTTTGTTATGTGATGTGACTTGTGCCACCACTACGACTACTTTAGAGACTACCAACATTAAAATTGTGTAGAGTTTACAGAAGTTCTGTGTTTTTTTTCGAATTTGTTTACACCCTTGCTGGACAATGGTGACAGTGTGACGTCATGTACAATAATACACTTCTGTACACTTAACCAAACATGTGGTAGCACACGCAGATATGAACTGCAGTATAAAGGTCACAAGTTGAATGAATGTGACTTGTTTTCAACAGAAAAAATAGTCAAACAAAACTTCTGTCTCCTCGAGAAAATACCATAAAACAACAGGTGCTATGGGGACATTGTGTGACACATCCTTGAAGTCTATTGCACATAACTATTGGTAAACACATCAGCTGGTATCACTTCCTTATTCGACACTAATATGCTTGAACTATTGTCAAATCTATGCAGGATTTGCTGTTTTATCATATATACCATATTTTTACCTGTGATTGGTGACAAATAAGGTGACAATGACAAGACATCTGGTGACCAGACACATAAACTTGCGCCTAAATGCAAGTACAAAGACATACCTAGCTTGTGACAAAATTTCAGCTTGATAACTTGTCATGCACACACATAATTGTCTTAGGAGTAAAGTAAGTCAGATGGAGGTAGAAAACCTGCAAAGAATTCAAAATCTACAGGCAGTTTAGCTCTGTAGAATCCAACAACAAGAGGGTTAAAACCCAAAGCACCCTGAAGTCACCCAGTACATTCGTCACACAATTTAGGACTGTCAAGGGAAGTACTTTTTACAACTGTCAATAGTCACTACCAAAAAAAACCGATTAAATATATATGTGCTATCTTTTACTGCAAGAAATGTTATTTCCTGCATTCTGCATTAAATAAAGTACACACTGGGCCTGGCAATTTTTGCATTCATGCAGTTGTTTACAAAGCAAAAAAAAAAAATCACGATACCTCATCACTTTTTGCTATCAGTATGGCAATCACGATCTCTTCTACTAAACTTGTAAACAACAGCTTGTAGGCCACTCTGCCCCATCTGCTCGATCATCTTAACAATATTCCAATGGAAAAAGCCTTTAAACTGCTCTATGGGCATCCAAAATCCTCTCTCAGCACACATCCAACATTGCCCATAACAAAGTTTATTTAGCAAACTTTGAAAATTCATAATTTGCTTAAAACCTCACTGATTTGGACACAGTAAAGTGCAAACAACATGGCCACTTCTTGTTCACCGCAAAGCAGCGACTCTCACGAGAATCTCGTTTATGTAAACACAACGACAGCGCCCATAGTAAGCACATATTAGAGGGCATTTTTGGGCGTTTGCAGGAAAACTGGGTCTATTTTTACCAGGGCGTTTGTGGGCGGTTGCAGTGGTGTTGAGTTTTAATACACACAGCCCGAAATGCCACTCCCTTGACTTACTCTCAGCTTATTTCACAAACACATATGACATCTACATTAGCATCGATAAATCTCTATAACCCCAAAAACCAACTGCTTTCAATCAATAAAAGAAAAATAATTCTCCCCTTACAGCCCAAGCAGGAGAAAAAACAAAATGTCTTCCATTCTAAGTCATCTTGTAGAACTCCCACCAGTCAGCCCCTCTTGTTTTAAGATAAACACCACCACTGATTTGTCACCAGACAGCACAAAAGAAAGGCTTGAAAACCCACACTCCTGTTTTTTACAGTCATGGCAGGGCTCGATCCCCACTGACCAATGGACCACTTGGAGAAGATTCAAACCCAAACCAAAAATACGCCGGGGAGTCAGCTGACAAACAAAGCGGGAACGAATGGGTGTTGGGACTTGAACAACGAAGTTCAGAATAAAAAATTTTCGAATTGCAGGGCGATAGGAAAAAACAAAAGACTCAAGTAGCAAAATTTTTTAAAAAATGAGTCTGGAAATATCATACTGAGAAGAAAAATTTTCTGCAAAGGAAGGATTACTTTCAATCTGCTAAATATTGAGAACCTCATGCAATTGGGGAAGGGAAAAAGTTGAAGGACCAAAACAAGAAGGACTGAAGAGAAATCAAAGAGCTTCGAACTTTAAAAAGAGAAAAGCCACGGGGCCATCAGGAGTGGCAAAAAATGAACAAGCAGCTGGAGAGGAAGGGATAAAACAATTTACAAAAATGCAGAAGATACAGGGGACAGAACAAATGCCCCGAAGAATGGGAAGACATATTACTTTCCCCATTTAAAGGGGTAAAGGAGATGCATAGTAGTGGAAAATACAGAGGGAAACAGGCTTCGAAAAAATGGGATGAAAAACTGGGGAAAAAATATTGGAAAAAGACTGAAGAGCCCCGTGCAATATTGATGGAAAACAGTTTTGGATTCCCGCTGGGAAAACAAACCCTAATGCAATAAAGATTTTTGAAACAAAGCAAGGGAAAAGACGACGAAAAATAATATCGTGCAATACAGAAGTTCGATACAAAGAAAGGATGTTGAAGTTTTGGATTGGGGAGGACAGGGAGTCCCCCCCCGGGGGTCCCGGGGGTGCTTGCAAAGCCAGCAGCAAGAAAAAAGGATCCCTGCCCGCCTCCAGGCATGTCGTAAAAGCACTAAGGGGGGCACCTTTCCCCCTAGGAAAGGGGTTTTACACAGGCTAACAACCCTGCTCCGTAAAACAACCCTTTTTACAAAACCTTTAACCAATACTCGTTTCCAACTCAGCTTGGGGGATCTGGGATCCTTCAAGGGAAAACCCATGACCCGCACCAAACCCGTCAGGAAGTTGCAGGGCTGACGCCCCCTCTCAACCCGGAGACCCCCGAGAAGTCCCCGAGGTTGTTGTCACGTGGCCCCTTTTCCCATTTGGGAACATGGAACGTGAGGACCCTCTGGAAACCGACGGTGTGCGACATGAGGAATAACAATATCGCCTCACACTCCTGGCATGTCGAAGTCCGGTGGAAAAAGGCCCCGGAGTGACAAATTCAGTCAGAAAACTTTGCTTACTCCTAAAAGTGAAGAAGACTCACGAACTGGAGTGGTCTCCGCTGTCCAACAGCAGCCAAGAGCCCCCCGGAATGGGGGCCTGTTTCAGACCCGCACATACCGCTCTTTGAGTCGCCTTCCAGAAAGGGTTTCCCTTGTCATTTCTAGCCCCTACCAACACCGCGGAAGGAAGCAAGGGCAACTCACAACCCCTCCAGTCGGTGGTAACCAAAATCCGAGACGGGAAGCTCACCTCATGGGGGGACATGAACACCAAGGTTGGGGC